>CAMPDV010000107.1:0-600000 GCA_946699065.1 Loxodes magnus
AAAATAAGTGTGACTGAAATAGAATTTTAAGTAAATTTATAATAAGTGTGACTGAAATAGAATTTTAAGTAAATTAAAATAAGTGTGACTGAAATAGAATTTTAAGTAAATTAAAATCAGTTTGACTGAAATTGAATTTTAAGTAAATAAAATAAGTGTGACTGAAATTGAATTTTAAGTAAATTAAAATAAGTGTAACTGAAATAGAATTTTAAGTAAATTAAAATAAGTTTGACAGAAAAAGAATTTTAAGTAAATTAAAATCAGTTTGACTGAAATAGAATTTTAAGAAAATTAAAATAAGTGTGACTGAAATAGAAATTTAAGTAAATTAAAATAAGTGTGACTGAAATAGAATTTTAAGTAAATTAAAATCAGTTTGACTGAAATTGAATTTTAAGTAAATAAAATAAGTGTGACTGAAATAGAATTTTAAGTAAATTAAAATAAGTTTGACTGAAATAGAATTTTAAGTAAATTAAAATTAGTTTGACTGAAATAGAATTTTAAGTAAATTAAAATAATTGTGACTGAAATAGAGATTTAAGTAAATTAAAATAAGTTTGACTGAAATTGAATTTTGAGTAAATTAAAATAAGTTTGACTGAAATAGAATGTTAAGTAAATTAAAATAAGTTTGACTGAAATAGAATTTTAAGAAAATTAAAATAAGTTTGACTGAATTAGAAATTTAAGTAAATTAAATAAGTTTGATAGAAATAGAATTTTAAGTAAATTAAAATAAGTGTGACTGAAATAGAATTTTAAGTAAATTGAATAAGTTTGATAGAAATAGATTTTAAGTAAATTAAAATAAGTTTGATAGAAATAGAATTTTAAGTAAATTAAAATAAGTGTGACTGAAATAGAATTTTAATAATTTATAAATAAGTTTGAATGAAATAGAAATTTAAGTAAATTAAAAAAGCTTGACTGAAATAGAATTTTGAGTAAATTAAAATAAGTGTGACTGAAATAGAATTTTAAGTAAATTGAATAAGTTTGACTGAAATAGAATTTTAAGTAAATTAAAATAAGTTTGACTGAAATTGAATTTTAAGTAAATAAAATAAGTGTGACTGAAATAGAATTTTAAGTAAATTAAAATAAGTTTGACTGAAATAGAATTTTAAGTAAATTAAAATAAGTTTGACTGAAATAGAATTTTAAGTAAATTAAAATTAGTTTGACTGAAATAGAATTTTAAGTAAATTAAATAAGTTTGATAGAAATAGAATTTTAAGTAAATTAAAATAAGTTTGATAGAAATAGAATTTTAAGTAAATTAAATAAGTGTGACTGAAATAGAATTTTAAGTAAATTGAATAAGTTTGATAGAAATAGATCTTTAAGTAAATTAAAATAAGTTTGATAGAAATAGAATTTTAAGTAAATTAAAATAAGTGTGACTGAAATAGAATTTTAATAATTTATAAATAAGTTTGACTGAAATAGAAATTTAAGTAAATTAAAAAAGCTTGACTGAAATAGAATTTTGAGTAAATTAAAATAAGTGTGACTGAAATAGAATTTTAAGTAAATTGAATAAGTTTGACTGAAATAGAATTTTAAGTAAATTAAAATAAGTTTGATAGAAATAGAATTTTAAGTAAATTAAAATAAGTGTTACTGAAATAGAGATTTAAGTAAATTAAAATCAGTTTGACTGAAATTGAATTTTAAGTAAATAAAATAAGTGTGACTGAAATAGAATTTTAAGTAAATTAAAATAAGTGTGACTGAAATAGAATTTTAAGTAAATTTAAAATAAGTGTGACTGAAATGGAATTTTAAGTAAATTAAAATAAGTGTGACTGAAATAGAATTTTAAGTAAATTAAAATAAGTTTGACTGAAATAGAATTTTAAGTAAATTAAAATAAGTGTGACTGAAATAGAATTTTAAGTAAATTAAAATTAGTTTGACTGAAATTGAATTTTAAGTAAATTAAATAAGTTTGATAGAAATAGAATTTTAAGTAAATTAAAATCAGTTTGACTGAAATAGAATTTTAAGAAAATTAAAATAAGTGTGACTGAAATAGAAATTTAAGTAAATTAAAATAAGTGTGACTGAAATAGAATTTTAAGTAAATTAAAATCAGTTTGACTGAAATTGAATTTTAAGTAAATAAAATAAGTGTGACTGAAATAGAATTTTAAGTAAATTAAAATCAGTTTGACTGAAATAGAATTTTAAGTAAATTAAAATAAGTTTGACTGAAATAGAATTTTAAGTAAATTAAAATCAGTTTGACTGAAATAGAATTTTAAGTAAATTAAAATTAGTTTGACTGAAATAGAGATTTAAGTAAATTAAAATAAGTTTGACTGAAATTGAATTTTGAGTAAATTAAAATAAGTTTGACTGAAATAGAATGTTAAGTAAATTAAAATAAGTTTGACTGAAATAGAATTTTAAGAAAATTAAAATAAGTGTGACTGAATTAGAAATTTAAGTAAATTAAATAAGTTTGATAGAAATAGAATTTTAAGTAAATTAAAATAAGTGTGACTGAAATAAAATTTTAAGTAAATTAAAATCAGTTTGACTGAAATTGAATTTTAAGTAAATTGAATAAGTGTGACTGAAATAGAATTTTAAGTAAATTAAAATAAGTGTGACTGAAATAGAATTTTAAGTAAATTAAAATCAGTTTGACTGAAATTGAATTTTAAGTAAATAAAATAAGTGTGACTGAAATAGAATTTTAAGTAAATTAAAATAAGTTTGACTGAAATAGAATTTTAAGTAAATTAAAATAAGTGTGACTGAAATAGAATTTTAAGTAAATTAAAATAAGTTTGACTGAAATAGAATTTTAAGTAAATTAAATAAGTTTGATAGAAATAGAATTTTAAGTAAATTAAAATAAGTTTGATAGAAATAGAATTTTAAGTAAATTAAAATAAGTGTGACTGAAATAGAATTTTAAGTAAATTGAATAAGTTTGATAGAAATAGATCTTTAAGTAAATTAAAATAAGTTTGATAGAAATAGAATTTTAAGTAAATTAAAATAAGTTTGACTGAAATAGAATTTTAATAATTTATAAATAAGTTTGACTGAAATAGAAATTTAAGTAAATTAAAAAAGCTTGACTGAAATAGAATTTTGAGTAAATTAAAATAAGTGTGACTGAAATAGAATTTTAAGTAAATTGAATAAGTTTGATAGAAATAGGTTTTTAAGTAAATTTAAAATCAGTTTGACTGAAATTGAATTTTAAGTAAATTAAAATTAGTTTGACTGAAATAGAATTTTGAGTAAATTAAAATAAGTGTGACTGAAATAGAATTTTAAGTAAATTGAATAAGTTTGATAGAAATAGGTTTTTAAGTAAATTTAAAATCAGTTTGACTGAAATTGAATTTTAAGTAAATTAAAAATCAGTTTAACTGAAATAGAATTTTAAGTAAATTAAAATAAGTTTGATAGAAATAGAATTTTGAGTAAATTAAAATAAGTGTGACTGAAATAGAATTTTAAGTAAATTAAAATAAGTTTGATAGAAATAGAATTTTAAGTAAATTAAAATAAGTGTGACTGAAATAGAATTTTAAGTAAATTTAAAATAAGTGTGACTGAAATGGAATTTTAAGTAAATTAAAATAAGTGTGACTGAAATAGAATTTTAAGTAAATTAAAATAAGTGTGACTGAAATAGAATTTTAAGTAAATTAAAATAAGTTTGAATGAAATAGAATTTTAAGTAAATTAAAATTAGTTTGACTGAAATAGAATTTTAAGTAAATTAAAATAATTGTGACTGAAATAGAGATTTAAGTAAATTAAAATAAGTGTGACTGAAATAGAATTTTAAGTAAATTAAAATAAGTGTGACTGAAATAGAATTTTAAGTAAATTTAAAATAAGTGTGACTGAAATAGAATTTTAAGTAAATTAAAATAAGTGTGACTGAAATAGAATTTTAAGTAAATTGAATAAGTTTGATAGAAATAGGTTTTTAAGTAAATTTAAAATCAGTTTGACTGAAATTGAATTTTAAGTAAATTAAAAATCAGTTTAACTGAAATAGAATTTTAAGTAAATTAAAATAAGTTTGATAGAAATAGAATTTTGAGTAAATTAAAATAAGTGTGACTGAAATAGAATTTTAAGTAAATTAAAATAAGTTTGATAGAAATAGAATTTTAAGTAAATTAAAATAAGTGTGACTGAAATAGAATTTTAAGTAAATTTAAAATAAGTGTGACTGAAATGGAATTTTAAGTAAATTAAAATAAGTGTGACTGAAATAGAATTTTAAGTAAATTAAAATAAGTGTGACTGAAATAGAATTTTAAGTAAATTAAAATAAGTTTGAATGAAATAGAATTTTAAGTAAATTAAAATAAGTGTGACTGAAATAGAATTTTAAGTAAATTAAAATCAGTTTGACTGAAATTGAATTTTAAGTAAATAAAATAAGTGTGACTGAAATAGAATTTTAAGTAAATTAAAATAAGTGTGACTGAAATAGAATTTTAAGTAAATTTAAAATAAGTGTGACTGAAATGGAATTTTAAGTAAATTAAAATAAGTGTGACTGAAATAGAATTTTAAGTAAATTAAAATAAGTTTGACTGAAATAGAATTTTAAGTAAATTAAAATAAGTGTGACTGAAATAGAATTTTAAGTAAATTAAAATTAGTTTGACTGAAATTGAATTTTAAGTAAATTAAATAAGTTTGATAGAAATAGAATTTTAAGTAAATTAAAATCAGTTTGACTGAAATAGAATTTTAAGAAAATTAAAATAAGTGTGACTGAAATAGAAATTTAAGTAAATTAAAATAAGTGTGACTGAAATAGAATTTTAAGTAAATTAAAATCAGTTTGACTGAAATTGAATTTTAAGTAAATAAAATAAGTGTGACTGAAATAGAATTTTAAGTAAATTAAAATCAGTTTGACTGAAATAGAATTTTAAGTAAATTAAAATAAGTTTGACTGAAATAGAATTTTAAGTAAATTAAAATCAGTTTGACTGAAATAGAATTTTAAGTAAATTAAAATCAGTTTGACTGAAATAGAGATTTAAGTAAATTAAAATAAGTTTGACTGAAATTGAATTTTGAGTAAATTAAAATAAGTTTGACTGAAATAGAATGTTAAGTAAATTAAAATAAGTTTGACTGAAATAGAATTTTAAGAAAATTAAAATAAGTGTGACTGAATTAGAAATTTAAGTAAATTAAATAAGTTTGATAGAAATAGAATTTTAAGTAAATTAAAATAAGTGTGACTGAAATAAAATTTTAAGTAAATTAAAATCAGTTTGACTGAAATTGAATTTTAAGTAAATTGAATAAGTGTGACTGAAATAGAATTTTAAGTAAATTAAAATAAGTGTGACTGAAATAGAATTTTAAGTAAATTAAAATCAGTTTGACTGAAATTGAATTTTAAGTAAATAAAATAAGTGTGACTGAAATAGAATTTTAAGTAAATTAAAATAAGTTTGACTGAAATAGAATTTTAAGTAAATTAAAATAAGTGTGACTGAAATAGAATTTTAAGTAAATTAAAATAAGTTTGACTGAAATAGAATTTTAAGTAAATTAAATAAGTTTGATAGAAATAGAATTTTAAGTAAATTAAAATAAGTTTGATAGAAATAGAATTTTAAGTAAATTAAAATAAGTGTGACTGAAATAGAATTTTAAGTAAATTGAATAAGTTTGATAGAAATAGATCTTTAAGTAAATTAAAATAAGTTTGATAGAAATAGAATTTTAAGTAAATTAAAATAAGTTTGACTGAAATAGAATTTTAATAATTTATAAATAAGTTTGACTGAAATAGAAATTTAAGTAAATTAAAAAAGCTTGACTGAAATAGAATTTTGAGTAAATTAAAATAAGTGTGACTGAAATAGAATTTTAAGTAAATTGAATAAGTTTGATAGAAATAGGTTTTTAAGTAAATTTAAAATCAGTTTGACTGAAATTGAATTTTAAGTAAATTAAAATTAGTTTGACTGAAATAGAATTTTGAGTAAATTAAAATAAGTGTGACTGAAATAGAATTTTAAGTAAATTGAATAAGTTTGATAGAAATAGGTTTTTAAGTAAATTTAAAATCAGTTTGACTGAAATTGAATTTTAAGTAAATTAAAAATCAGTTTAACTGAAATAGAATTTTAAGTAAATTAAAATAAGTTTGATAGAAATAGAATTTTGAGTAAATTAAAATAAGTGTGACTGAAATAGAATTTTAAGTAAATTAAAATAAGTTTGATAGAAATAGAATTTTAAGTAAATTAAAATAAGTGTGACTGAAATAGAATTTTAAGTAAATTTAAAATAAGTGTGACTGAAATGGAATTTTAAGTAAATTAAAATAAGTGTGACTGAAATAGAATTTTAAGTAAATTAAAATAAGTGTGACTGAAATAGAATTTTAAGTAAATTAAAATAAGTTTGAATGAAATAGAATTTTAAGTAAATTAAAATTAGTTTGACTGAAATAGAATTTTAAGTAAATTAAAATAATTGTGACTGAAATAGAGATTTAAGTAAATTAAAATAAGTGTGACTGAAATAGAATTTTAAGTAAATTAAAATAAGTGTGACTGAAATAGAATTTTAAGTAAATTTAAAATAAGTGTGACTGAAATAGAATTTTAAGTAAATTAAAATAAGTGTGACTGAAATAGAATTTTAAGTAAATTGAATAAGTTTGATAGAAATAGGTTTTTAAGTAAATTTAAAATCAGTTTGACTGAAATTGAATTTTAAGTAAATTAAAAATCAGTTTAACTGAAATAGAATTTTAAGTAAATTAAAATAAGTTTGATAGAAATAGAATTTTGAGTAAATTAAAATAAGTGTGACTGAAATAGAATTTTAAGTAAATTAAAATAAGTTTGATAGAAATAGAATTTTAAGTAAATTAAAATAAGTGTGACTGAAATAGAATTTTAAGTAAATTTAAAATAAGTGTGACTGAAATGGAATTTTAAGTAAATTAAAATAAGTGTGACTGAAATAGAATTTTAAGTAAATTAAAATAAGTGTGACTGAAATAGAATTTTAAGTAAATTAAAATAAGTTTGAATGAAATAGAATTTTAAGTAAATTAAAATTAGTTTGACTGAAATAGAATTTTAAGTAAATTAAAATAATTGTGACTGAAATAGAGATTTAAGTAAATTAAAATAAGTGTGACTGAAATAGAATTTTAAGTAAATTAAAATAAGTGTGACTGAAATAGAATTTTAAGTAAATTTAAAATAAGTGTGACTGAAATAGAATTTTAAGTAAATTAAAATAAGTGTGACTGAAATAGAATTTTAAGTAAATTAAAATAAGTTTGAATGAAATAGAATTTTAAGTAAATTAAAATTAGTTTGACTGAAATAGAATTTTAAGTAAATTAAAATAAGTTTGACTGAAATTGAATTTTGAGTAAATTAAAATAAGTGTGACTGAAATAGAATTTTAAGTAAATTTAAAATAAGTGTGACTGAAATAGAATTTTAAGTAAATTAAAATAAGTGTGACTGAAAGAGAATTTTAAGTAAATTAAAATAAGTGTGACTGAAATAGAATTTTAAGTAAATTTAAAATAAGTGTGACTGAAATAGAATTTTAAGTAAATTAAAATAAGTGTGACTGAAATAGAATTTTAAGTAAATTAAAATTAGTTTGACTGAAATAGAATTTTAAGTAAATTAAAATAAGTGTGACTGAAATTGAATTTTAAGTAAATTAAAATAAGTGTAACTGAAATAGAATTTTAAGTAAATTAAAATAAGTGTGACTGAAATAGAATTTTAAGTAAATTAAAATCAGTTTGACTGAAATTGAATTTTAAGAAAATTAAAATAAGTGTGACTGAAATAGAATTTTAAGTAAATTAAAATAAGTTTGACTGAAATAGAATTTTAAGTAAATTAAAATCAGTTTGACTGAAATTGAATTTTAAGTAAATAAAATAAGTGTGACTGAAATAGAATTTTAAGTAAATTAAAATCAGTTTGACTGAAATAGAATTTTAAGTAAATTAAAATTAGTTTGACTGAAATTGAATTTTAAGAAAATTAAAATCAGTTTGACTGAAATAGAATTTTAAGTAAATTAAAATTAGTTTGACTGAAATAGAATTTTAAGTAAATTAAAATTAGTTTGACTGAAATAGAATTTTAAGTAAATTAAAATAAGTTTGACTGAAATTGAATTTTGAGTAAATTAAAATAAGTTTGACTGAAATAGAATTTTAAGAAAATTAAAATAAGTGTGACTGAAATAGAAATTTAAGTAAATTAAAATAAGTGTGACTGAAATAGAATTTTAAGTAAATTAAAATCAGTTTGACTGAAATTGAATTTTAAGTAAATTAAAATAAGTGTGACTGAAATTGAATTTTAATTAAATTAAAATAAGTGTGATTGAAATAGAATTTTAAGTAAATTAAAATTAGTTTGACTGAAATTGAATTTTAAGTAATTAAAATTAGTTTGACTGAAATAGAATTTTAAGTAAATTAAATAAGTTTGATAGAAATAGAATTTTAAGTAAATTAAAATAAGTTTGATAGAAATAGAATTTTAAGTAAATTAAAATAAGTGTGACTGAAATAGAATTTTAAGTAAATTGAATAAGTTTGATAGAAATAGATCTTTAAGTAAATTAAAATAAGTTTGATAGAAATAGAATTTTAAGTAAATTAAAATAAGTGTGACTGAAATAGAATTTTAAGTAAATTAAAATAAGTTTGACTGAAATAGAAATTTAAGTAAATTAAAAAAGCTTGACTGAAATAGAATTTTGAGTAAATTAAAATAAGTGTGACTGAAATAGAATTTTAAGTAAATTAAAATAAGTGTGACTGAAAAAGAATTTTAAGTAAATTAAAATAAGTGTGATTGAAATAGAATTTTAAGTAAATTAAAATAAGTTTGACTGAAAAAGTATTTTAAGTAAATTAAAATAAGTTTGACTGAAATAGAATTTTAAGTAAATTAAAATAAGTTTGATAGAAATTGAATTTTAAGAAAATTAAAATAAGTGTGACTGAAATTGAATTTTAAGAAAATTAAAATAAGTGTGACTGAAATAGAATTTTAAGTAAATTAAAATAAGTGTGACTGAAATAGAATTTTAAGTAAATTAAAATAAGTTTGAATGAAATAGAATTTTAAGTAAATTAAAATTAGTTTGACTGAAATAGAATTTTAAGTAAATTAAATAAGTTTGATAGAAATAGAATTTTAAGTAAATTAAAATAAGTTTGATAGAAATAGAATTTTAAGTAAATTAAAATAAGTGTGACTGAAATAGAATTTTAAGTAAATTGAATAAGTTTGATAGAAATAGATCTTTAAGTAAATTAAAATAAGTTTAACTGAAATAGAATTTTAAGTAAATTAAAATAAGTGTGACTGAAATAGAATTTTAATAATTTATAAATAAGTTTGACTGAAATAGAATTTTGAGTAATTTAAAATAAGTTTGACTGAAATAGAATTTTGAGTAAATTAAAATAAGTTTAACTGAAATAGAATTTTAAGTAAATTAAAATAAGTGTGATTGAAATAGAAATTTGAGCAAATTAAAATAAGTGTGACTGAAATAGAATTTTGAGTAAATTAAAATAAGTTTGACTGAATTAGAATTTTAAGTAAATTAAAATAAGTGTGACTGAAATAGAAATTTGAGCAAATTAAAATAAGTGTGACTGAAATAGAATTTTGAGTAAATTAAAATAAGTTTGACTGAATTAGAATTTTAAGTAAATTAAAATAAGTGTGACTGAAATAGAATTTTAAGTAAATTAAAATAAGTTTGACTGAAATAGAATTTTACGTAAATTAAAATCAGTTTGACTGAAATGAAATTTCAAGTAAATTAAAATAAGTACGACTGAAATAGAATTTTAAATAAATTAAAATAAGTTTGACTGAAATAGAATTTTACGTAAATTAAAATAGGTGTGACTGAAATAGAATTTTAAGTAAATTAAAATAAGTGTGACTGAAATAGAAATTTGAGCAAATTAAAATAAGTGTGACTGAAATAGAATTTTAAGTAAATTAAAATAAGTTTGACTGAAATAGAATTTTAAGTAAATTAAAATAAGTTTAACTGAAATAGAATTTTAAGTAAATTAAAATAAGTGTGATTGAAATAGAAATTTGAGCAAATTAAAATAAGTGTGACTGAAATAGAAATTTGAGCAAATTAAAATAAGTGTGACTGAAATAGAATTTTGAGTAAATTAAAATAAGTTTGACTGAATTAGAATTTTAAGTAAATTAAAATAAGTGTGACTGAAATAGAATTTTAAGTAAATTAAAATAAGTTTGACTGAAATAGAATTTTACGTAAATTAAAATCAGTTTGACTGAAATGAAATTTCAAGTAAATTAAAATAAGTACGACTGAAATAGAATTTTAAATAAATTAAAATAAGTTTGACTGAAATAGAATTTTAAGTAAATTGAATAAGTTTGATAGAAATAGATCTTTAAGTAAATTAAAATAAGTTTGATTGAAATAGAATTTTAAGTAATTAAAATAAGTGTGACTGAAATAGAATTTTAAGTAAATTAAAATAAGTTTGACTGAAATAGAATTTTAAGTAAATTAAAATAAGTTTAACTGAAATAGAATTTTAAGTAAATTAAAATAAGTGTGATTGAAATAGAAATTTGAGCAAATTAAAATAAGTGTGACTGAAATAGAAATTTGAGCAAATTAAAATAAGTGTGACTGAAATAGAATTTTGAGTAAATTAAAATAAGTTTGACTGAATTAGAATTTTAAGTAAATTAAAATAAGTGTGACTGAAATAGAAATTTGAGCAAATTAAAATAAGTTTGACTGAAATAGAATTTTGAGTAAATTAAAATAAGTGTGACTGAAATAGAATTTTACGTAAATTAAAATAGGTGTGACTGAAATAGAATTTTAAGTAAATTAAAATAAGTTTGACTGAAATAGAATTTTACGTAAATTAAAATCAGTTTGACTGAAATAGAATTTTAAATAAATTAAAATAAGTGTGACTGAAATAGAATTTTAAGTAAATTTAAAATAAGTGTGACTGAAATAGAATTTTAAGTAAATTAAATAAGTTTGACTGAATTAGAATTTTAAGTAAATTAAAATAAGTGTGACTGAAATAGAATTTTAAGTAAATTAAAATAAGTTTGACTGAAATAGAATTTTACGTAAATTAAAATCAGTTGACTGAAATAGAATTTCAAGTAAATTAAAATAAGTGTGATTGAAATAGAATTTTAAGTAAATTAAAATAAGTGTGACTGAAATAGAATTTTAAGTAAATTAAAATAAGTGTGACTGAAATAGAATTTCAAGTAAATTAAAATAAGTTTGACTGAAATTGAATTTTAATTAAATTAAAATAAGTTTAACTGAAATAGAATTTTAAGTAAATTAAAATAAGTGTGATTGAAATAGAAATTTGAGCAAATTAAAATAAGTGTGACTGAAATAGAATTTCAAGTAAATTAAAATAAGTGTGACTGAAATAGAATTTCAAGTAAATTAAAATAAGTGTGACTGAAATAGAATTTTAAGTAAATTAAAATTAGTTTGACTGAAATAGAATTTTAAGTAAATTAAAATAAGTACGACTGAAATAGAATTTTAAGTAAATTAAAATAAGTGTGACTGAAATTGAATTTTAATTAAATTAAAATAAGTGTGATTGAAATAGAATTTTAAGTAAATTAAAATTAGTTTGACTGAAATAGAATTTTAAGTAAATTAAAATAAGTACGACTGAAATAGAATTTTAAGTAAATTAAAATAAGTGTGACTGAAATAGAATTTCAAGTAAATTAAAATAAGTTTGACTGAAATAGAATTTTAAGTAAATTAAAATAAGTTTAACTGAAATAGAATTTTAAGTAAATTAAAATAAGTGTGATTGAAATAGAAATTTGAGCAAATTAAAATAAGTTTGACTGAAATAGAATTTTAAGTAAATTAAAATAAGTTTAACTGAAATAGAATTTTAAGTAAATTAAAATAAGTGTGATTGAAATAGAAATTTGAGCAAATTAAAATAAGTTTGACTGAAATAGAATTTTGAGTAAATTAAAATAAGTGTGACTGAAATAGAATTTTAAGTAAATTAAAATAAGTGTGACTGAAATAGAATTTCAAGTAAAATAAAATAAGTTTGACTGAAATAGAATTTTAAGTAAATTAAAATAAGTGTGATTGAAATAGAAATTTGAGCAAATTAAAATAAGTTTGACTGAAATAGAATTTTAAGTAAATTAAAATAAGTTTGACTGAAATTGAATTTTAAGTAAATTAAAATAAGTGTGACTGAAATAGAATTTCAAGTAAAATAAAATAAGTTTGACTGAAATAGAATTTTAAGTAAATTAAAATAAGTGTGACTGAAATAGAATTTCAAGTAAATTAAAATAAGTTTGACTGAAATAGAATTTTAAGTAAATTAAAATTAGTTTGACTGAAATAGAATTTTAAGTAGATTAAAATAAGTTTAACTGAAATAGAATTTTAAGTAAATTAAAATAATTGTGACTGAAATAGAGATTTAAGTAAATTAAAATCAGTTTGACTGAAATAGAATTTTAAGTAAATTAAAATAAGTTTGACTGAAATAGAATTTTAAGTAAATTAAAATTAGTTTGACTGAAATAGAATTTTAAGTAAATTAAAATAAGTGTGACTGAAATAGAATTTTAAGTAAATTAAAATAAGTTTGACTGAAATAGAATTTTAAGTAAATTAAAATAAGTTTGACTGAAATAGAATTTTAAGTAAATTAAAATTAGTTTGACTGTAATAGAATTTTAAGTAAATTAAAATAAGTTTGACTGAAATAGAATTTTAAGTAAATTAAAATTAGTTTGACTGAAATAGAATTTTAAGTAAATTAATATAAGTTTGACTGAAATAGAATTTTAAGTAAATTGAATAAGTATGATAGAAATAGATCTTTAAGTAAATTAAAATAAGTTTGATAGAAATAGAATTTTAAGTAAATTAAAATAAGTGTGACTGAAATAGAATTTTAAGTAAATTAAAATAAGTGAGACTGAAATAGAATTTTAAGTAAATTAAAATAAGTGTGACTGAAATTGAATTTTAATTAAATTAAAATAAGTGTGATTGAAATAGAATTTTAAGTAAATTAAAATTAGTTTGACTGAAATAGAATTTTAAGTAAATTAAAATAAGTGTGACTGAAATTGAATTTTAATTAAATTAAAATAAGTTTGACTGAAATAGAATTTTGAGTAAATTAAAATAAGTTTGACTGAAATTGAATTTTAAGTAAATTAAAATAAGTTTGACTGAAATTGAATTTTAAGTAAATTAAAATAAGTGTGACTGAAATAGAATTTTGAGTAAATTAAAATAAGTTTGACTGAAATTGAATTTTAAGTAAATTAAAATAATTGTGACTGAAATAGAGATTTAAGTAAATTAATAAAAGTTTGACTGAAATAGAATTTTAAGTAAATTAAAATAAGTGTGACCGAAATAGAATTTTAAGTAAATTAAAATAATTGTGACTGAAATAGAGATTTAAGTAAATTAAAATAAGTGTGACTGAAATAGAAATTTAAGTAAATTAAAAAAGCTTGACTGAAATAGAATTTTAAGTAAATTAAAATAAGTGTGACTGAAATAGAATTTAAGTAAATTAAAAATCAGTTTAACTGAAATAGAATTTTGAGTAAATTAAAATAAGTGTGACTGAAATAGAATTTTAAGTAAATTGAATAAGTTTGATAGAAATAGTTTTCAAGTAAATTAAAATAAGTGTGACTGAAATAGAATTTTAAGTAAATTAATAAAAGTTTGACTGAAATAGAATTTTAAGTAAATTAAAATAAGTGTGACCGAAATAGAATTTTAAGTAAATTAAAATAATTGTGACTGAAATAGAGATTTAAGTAAATTAAAATAAGTGTGACTGAAATAGAAATTTAAGTAAATTAAAATTAGTTTGACTGAAATAGAATTTTGAGTAAATTAAAATAAGTGTGACTGAAATAGAATTTTAAGTAAATTGAATAAGTTTGATAGAAATAGTTTTTAAGTAAATTAAAATAAGTGTGACTGAAATAGAATTTTAAGTAAATTAAAATAAGTGTGACTGAAATAGAATTTTAAGTAAATTAAAATTAGTTTGACTGAAATAGAATTTTAAGTAAATTAAATAAGTTTGATAGAAATAGAATTTTAAGTAAATTAAAATAATTGTGACTGAAATAGAGATTTAAGTAAATTAAAATAAGTGTGACTGAAATAGAATTTTAAGTAAATTAAAATAAGTTTGACTGAAATTGAATTTTAAGTAAATTAATAAAAGTTTGACTGAAATAGAATTTTAAGTAAATTAAAATAAGTTTGACTGAAATAGAATTTTAAGTAAATTAAAATAAGTGTGACCGAAATAGAATTTTAAGTAAATTAAAATAATTGTGACTGAAATAGAGATTTAAGTAAATTAAAATAAGTGTGACTGAATTAGAAATTTAAGTAAATTAAAAAAGCTTGACTGAAATAGAATTTTAAGTAAATTAAAATAAGTGTGACTGAAATAGAATTTAAGTAAATTAAAATAAGTGTGACCGAAATAGAATTTTAAGTAAATTAAAATAAGTGTGACTGAAATAGAATTTTAAGTAAATTAAAATAAGTGTGACCGAAATAGAATTTTAAGTAAATTAAAATAAGTTTGACTGAAATAGAGATTTAAGTAAATTAATAAAAGTTTGACTGAAATAGAATTTTAAGTAAATTAAAATAAGTGTGACTGAAATAGAATTTAAGTAAATTAAAAATCAGTTTAACTGAAATAGAATTTTAAGTAAATTAAAATTAGTTTGACTGAAATAGAATTTTGAGTAAATTAAAATAAGTGTGACTGAAATAGAATTTTAAGTAAATTGAATAAGTTTGATAGAAATAGGTTTTTAAGTAAATTAAAATAAGTGTGACTGAATTAGAAATTTAAGTAAATTAAATAAGTTTGATAGAAATAGAATTTTAAGTAAATTAAAATAAGTGTGACTGAAATAGAATTTTAAGTAAATTAATAAAAGTTTGACTGAAATAGAATTTTAAGTAAATTAAAATAAGTTTGACTGAAATAGAATTTTAAGTAAATTAAAATAATTGTGACTGAAATAGAGATTTAAGTAAATTAAAATAAGTTTGACTGAAATTGAATTTTAAGTAAATTAAAATAAGTGTGACTGAAATAGAATTTTAAGTAAATTAATAAAAGTTTGACTGAAATAGAATTTAAGTAAATTAAAATAAGTGTGACCGAAATAGAATTTTAAGTAAATTAAAATAATTGTTACTGAAATAGAATTTTAAGTAAAATAAAATAAGTTTGACTGAAATAGAAATTTGAGTAAATTAAAATAAGTTTGACTGAAATTGAATTTTAAGTAAATTAAAATAAGTTTGACTGAAATAGAATTTTAAGTAAATTAAAATAAGTGTGACTGAATTAGAAATTTAAGTAAATTAAATAAGTATGATAGAAATAGAATTTTAAGTAAATTAAAATAAGTGTGACTGAAATAGAATTTTAAGTAAATTAATAAAAGTTTGACTGAAATAGAATTTTAAGTAAATTAAAATAAGTGTGACTGAAATAGAATTTTAAGTAAATTAATAAAAGTTTGACTGAAATAGAATTTAAGTAAATTAAAATAAGTTTGACTGAAATAGAATTTAAGTAAATTAAAATAAGTGTGACTGAAATAGAATTTAAGTAAATTAAAATAAGTGTGACTGAAATAGAATTTTAAGTAAATTAAAATAAGTGTGACTGAAATAGAATTTTAAGTAAATTAAAATAAGTGTGATTGAAATAGAATTTTAAGTAAATTAAAATTAGTTTGACTGAAATAGAATTTTAAGTAAATTAAAATAAGTGTGACTGAAATTGAATTTTAATTAAATTAAAATAAGTTTGACTGAAATAGAATTTTGAGTAAATTAAAATAAGTTTGACTGAAATTGAATTTTAAGTAAATTAAAATAAGTTTGACTGAAATAGAATTTTAAGTAAATTAAAATAATTGTGACTGAAATAGAATTTCAAGTAAATTGAATAAGTTTGATAGAAATAGAATTTTAAGTAAATTAAAATAAGTTTAACTGAAATAGAATTTTAAGTAAATTAAAATAAGTGTGACTGAAATAGAATTTTAAGTAAATTAAAATCAGTTTGACTGAAATTGAATTTTAAGTAAATAAAATAAGTGTGACTGAAATAGAATTTTAAGTAAATTAAAATAAGTGTGACTGAAATAGAATTTTAAGTAAATTAAAATTAGTGTGACTGAAATAGAATTTTAAGTAAATTAAAATAATTGTGACTGAAAAAGTATTTTAAGTAAATTAAAATAAGTGTGTTTGAAATAGAAATTTGAGCAAATTAAAATAAGTGTGACTGAAATAGAATTTTAAGTAAATTAAAATAAGTTTGACTGAAATTGAATTTTAAGTAAATTAAAATAATTGTGACAGAAATAGAGATTTAAGTAAATTAATAAAAGTTTGACTGAAATAGAATTTTAAGTAAATTAAAATAAGTGTGACTGAAATAGAATTTTAAGTAAATTAAAAAAATTGTGACTGAAATAGAGATTTAAGTAAATTAAAATAAGTGTGACTGAATTAGAAATTTAAGTAAATTAAAAAAGCTTGACTGAAATAGAATTTTAAGTAAATTAAAATAAGTGTGACTGAAATAGAATTTAAGTAAATTAAATAAGTTTGACTGAATTAGAATTTTAATAATTTATAAATAAGTTTGACTGAAAAAGTATTTTAAGTAAATTAAAATAAGTTTGACTGAATTAGAATTTTAAGTAAATTGAATAAGTTTGATAGAAATAGAAATTTGAGCAAATTAAATAAGTTTGATAGAAATAGAATTTTAAGTAAATTAAAATAATTGTTACTGAAATAGAATTTTAAGTAAAATAAAATAAGTTTGACTGAAATAGAAATTTGAGTAAATTAAAATAATTGTGACTGAAAAAGTATTTTAAGTAAATTAAAATCAGTTTGACTGTAATAGAATTTTAAGTAAATTAAAATAAGTTTGACTGAAATAGAATTTTAAGTAAATTAAAATTAGTTTGACTGAAATAGAATTTTAAGGAAATTAAATAAGTTTGATAGAAATAGAATTTTAAGTAAATTAAAATAAGTTTGATAGAAATAGAATTTTAAGTAAATTAAAATAAGTGTGACTGAAATAGAATTTTAAGTAAATTGAATAAGTTTGATAGAAATAGATCTTTAAGTAAATTAAAATAAGTTTGATAGAAATAGAATTTTAAGTAAATTAAAATAAGTGTGACTGAAATAGAATTTTAAATAAATTAAAATAAGTTTGACTGAAATAGAATTTTAAGTAAATTAAAATAAGTGTGATTGAAATAGAATTTTGAGTAAATTAAAATAAGTGTGACTGAAATAGAATTTTGAGTAAATTAAAATAAGTTTGACTGAATTAGAATTTTAAGTAAATTAAAATAAGTGTGACTGAAATAGAAATTTGAGCAAATTAAAATAAGTGTGACTGAAATAGAATTTTGAGTAAATTAAAATAATTTGACTGAATTAGAATTTTAAGTAAATTAAAATAAGTGTGACTGAAATAGAATTTTAAGTAAATTAAAATAAGTTTGACTGAAATAGAATTTTACGTAAATTAAAATAAGTTTGACTGAAATAGAATTTTAAGTAAATTAAAATAAGTTTAACTGAAATAGAATTTTAAGTAAATTAAAATAAGTTTGACTGAAATAGAATTTTAAGTAAATTGAATAAGTTTGATAGAAATAGAATTTTAAGTAAATTAAAATAAGTTTGACTGAAATAGAATTTTAAGTAAATTGAATAAGTTTGATAGAAATAGAATTTTAAGTAAATTAAATAAGTTCGATCGAAATAGAATTTTAAGTAAATTAAAATAAGTTTGATAGAAATAGAATTTTAAGTAAATTAAAATAAGTGTGACTGAAATAGAATTTTAAGTAAATTGAATAAGTTTGACTGAAATAGAATTTTAAGTAAATTAAAATAATTGTGACTGAAATAGAGATTTAAGTAAATTAAAATAAGTACGACTGAAATAGAAATTTAAGTAAATTAAAAAAGCTTGACTGAAATAGAATTTTGAGTAAATTAAAATAAGTGTGACTGAAATAGAATTTTAAGTAAATTGAATAAGTTTGATAGAAATAGAATTTTAAGTAAATTAAAATAGGTGTGACTGAAATAGTATTTCAAGTAAATTAAATAAGTTTGATAGAAATAGAATTTTAAGTAAATTAAAATAAGTGTGACTGAAATAGAATTTTAAATAAATTAAAATAAGTGTGACTGAAATAGAATTTTAAGTAAATTTAAAATAAGTGTGACTGAAATAGAGATTTAAGTAAATTAAATAAGTTTGACTGAATTAGAATTTTAATAATTTATAAATAAGTTTGACTGAAAAAGTATTTTAAGTAAATTAAAATAAGTGTGATTGAAATAGAAATTTGAGCAAATTAAAATAAGTGTGACTGAAATAGAATTTTGAGTAAATTAAAATAAGTTTGACTGAATTAGAATTTTAAGTAAATTAAAATAAGTGTGACTGAAATAGAAATTTGAGCAAATTAAAATAAGTGTGACTGAAATAGAATTTTGAGTAAATTAAAATAAGTTTGACTGAATTAGAATTTTAAGTAAATTAAAATAAGTGTGACTGAAATAGAAATTTGAGCAAATTAAAATAAGTGTGACTGAAATAGAATTTTAAGTAAATTGAATAAGTTTGACTGAAATAGAATTTTAAGTAAATTAAAATAATTGTGACTGAAATAGAGATTTAAGTAAATTAAAATAAGTGTGACTGAATTAGAAATTTAAGTAAATTAAAAAAGCTTGACTGAAATAGAATTTTAAGTAAATTAAAATAAGTGTGACTGAAATAGAATTTAAGTAAATTAAAAATCAGTTTAACTGAAATAGAATTTTAAGTAAATTAAAATCAGTTTGACTGAAATAGAATTTTGAGTAAATTAAAATAAGTTTGACTGAAATAGAATTTTGAGTAAATCAAAATAAGTGTGACTGAAATAGAATTTTAAGTAAATTGAATAAGTTTGATAGAAATAGAATTTTAAGTAAATTAAAATAGGTGTGACTGAAGTAGTATTTCAAGTAAATTAAATAAGTTTGATAGAAATAGAATTTTAAGTAAATTAAAATAAGTGTGACTGAAATAGAATTTTAAGTAAATTAAAATAAGTGTGACTGAAATAGAATTTTGAGTAAATTAAATAAGTTTGACTGAATTAGAATTTTAAGTAAATTAAAATAAGTGTGACTGAAATAGAAATTTGAGCAAATTAAAATAAGTGTGATTGAAATAGAAATTTGAGCAAATTAAAATAAGTGTGATTGAAATAGAAATTTGAGCAAATTAAAATAATTGTAACTGAAAAAGTATTTTAAGTAAATTAAAATAAGTGTGTTTGAAATAGAAATTTGAGCAAATTAAAATAAGTTTGATAGAAATAGGTTTTTAAGTAAATTAAAATCAGTTTGACTGTAATAGAATTTTAAGTAAATTAAAATAAGTTTGACTGAAATAGAATTTTAAGTAAATTAAATTAGTTTGACTGAAATAGAATTTTAAGGAAATTAAATAAGTTTGATAGAAATAGAATTTTAAGTAAATTAAAATAAGTTTAACTGAAATAGAATTTTAAGTAAATTAAAATAAGTTTGACTGAAATAGAATTTTAAGTAAATTGAATAAGTTTGATAGAAATAGAATTTTAAGTAAATTAAAATAAGTTTGACTGAAATAGAATTTTAAGTAAATTGAATAAGTTTGATAGAAATAGAATTTTAAGTAAATTAAATAAGTTTGATAGAAATAGAATTTTAAGTAAATTAAAATAAGTTTGATAGAAATAGAATTTTAAGTAAATTAAAATAAGTGTGACTGAAATAGAATTTTAAGTAAATTGAATAAGTTTGACTGAAATAGAATTTTAAGTAAATTAAAATAATTGTGACTGAAATAGAGATTTAAGTAAATTAAAATAAGTGTGACTGAATTAGAAATTTAAGTAAATTAAAAAAGCTTGACTGAAATAGAATTTTAAGTAAATTAAAATAAGTGTGACTGAAATAGAATTTTAAGTAAATTGAATAAGTTTGATAGAAATAGAATTTTAAGTAAATTAAAATAGGTGTGACTGAAATAGTATTTCAAGTAAATTAAATAAGTTTGATAGAAATAGAATTTTAAGTAAATTAAAATAAGTGTGATTGAAATAGAAATTTGAGCAAATTAAAATAAGTGTGATTGAAATAGAAATTTGAGCAAATTAAAATAAGTTTGATAGAAATAGAATTTTAAGTAAATTAAAATCAGTTTGACTGTAATAGAGTTTTAAGTAAATTAAAATAAGTTTGACTGAAAAAGTATTTTAAGTAAATTAAAATAAGTGTGATTGAAATAGAAATTTGAGCAAATTAAAATAAGTGTGACTGAAATAGAATTTTGAGTAAATTAAAATAAGTTTGACTGAATTAGAATTTTAAGTAAATTAAAATAAGTGTGACTGAAATAGAAATTTGAGCAAATTAAAATAAGTGTGACTGAAATAGAATTTTGAGTAAATTAAAATAAGTTTGACTGAAATAGAATTTTAAGTAAATTAAAATAAGTTTAACTGAAATAGAATTTTAAGTAAATTAAAATAAGTTTTACTGAAATAGAATTTTAAGTAAATTAAAATAAGTTTGACTGAAATAGAATTTTAAGTAAATTGAATAAGTTTGATAGAAATAGAATTTTAAGTAAATTAAATAAGTTTGATAGAAATAGAATTTTAAGTAAATTAAAATAAGTTTGATAGAAATAGAATTTTAAGTAAATTAAAATAAGTGTGACTGAAATAGAATTTTAAGTAAATTGAATAAGTTTGACTGAAATAGAATTTTAAGTAAATTAAAATAATTGTGACTGAAATAGAGATTTAAGTAAATTAAAATAAGTTTGACTGAATTAGAAATTTAAGTAAATTAAAAAAGCTTGACTGAAATAGAATTTTAAGTAAATTAAAATAAGTGTGACTGAAATAGAATTTAAGTAAATTAAAAATCAGTTTAACTGAAATAGAATTTTAAGTAAATTAAAATCAGTTTGACTGAAATAGAATTTTGAGTAAATTAAAATAAGTTTGACTGAAATAGAATTTTGAGTAAATTAAAATAAGTGTGACTGAAATAGAATTTTAAGTAAATTGAATAAGATTGATAGAAATAGAATTTTAAGTAAATTAAAATAGGTGTGACTGAAATAGTATTTCAAGTAAATTAAATAAGTTTGATAGAAATAGAATTTTAAGTAAATTAAAATAAGTGTGACTGAAATAGAATTTTAAGTAAATTTAAAATAAGTGTGACTGAAATAGAATTTTGAGTAAATTAAATAAGTTTGACTGAATTAGAATTTTAAGTAAATTAAAATAAGTGTGACTGAAATAGAAATTTGAGCAAATTAAAATAAGTGTGATTGAAATAGAAATTTGAGCAAATTAAAATAAGTGTGACTGAAATAGAATTTTGAGCAAATTAAAATAATTGTGACTGAAAAAGTATTTTAAGTAAATTAAAATAAGTGTGACTGAAATAGAAATTTGAGCAAATTAAAATAAGTGTGACTGAAATAGAATTTTGAGTAAATTAAAATAAGTTTGACTGAAATAGAATTTTAAGTAAATTAAAATAAGTTTAACTGAAATAGAATTTTAAGTAAATTAAAATAAGTTTTACTGAAATAGAATTTTAAGTAAATTAAAATAAGTTTGACTGAAATAGAATTTTAAGTAAATTGAATAAGTTTGATAGAAATAGAATTTTAAGTAAATTAAATAAGTTTGATAGAAATAGAATTTTAAGTAAATTAAAATAAGTTTGATAGAAATAGAATTTTAAGTAAATTAAAATAAGTGTGACTGAAATAGAATTTTAAGTAAATTGAATAAGTTTGACTGAAATAGAATTTTAAGTAAATTAAAATAATTGTGACTGAAATAGAGATTTAAGTAAATTAAAATAAGTTTGACTGAATTAGAAATTTAAGTAAATTAAAAAAGCTTGACTGAAATAGAATTTTAAGTAAATTAAAATAAGTGTGACTGAAATAGAATTTAAGTAAATTAAAAATCAGTTTAACTGAAATAGAATTTTAAGTAAATTAAAATCAGTTTGACTGAAATAGAATTTTGAGTAAATTAAAATAAGTTTGACTGAAATAGAATTTTGAGTAAATTAAAATAAGTGTGACTGAAATAGAATTTTAAGTAAATTGAATAAGATTGATAGAAATAGAATTTTAAGTAAATTAAAATAGGTGTGACTGAAATAGTATTTCAAGTAAATTAAATAAGTTTGATAGAAATAGAATTTTAAGTAAATTAAAATAAGTGTGACTGAAATAGAATTTTAAGTAAATTTAAAATAAGTGTGACTGAAATAGAATTTTGAGTAAATTAAATAAGTTTGACTGAATTAGAATTTTAAGTAAATTAAAATAAGTGTGACTGAAATAGAAATTTGAGCAAATTAAAATAAGTGTGATTGAAATAGAAATTTGAGCAAATTAAAATAAGTGTGATTGAAATAGAAATTTGAGCAAATTAAAATAATTGTGACTGAAAAAGTATTTTAAGTAAATTAAAATAAGTGTGTTTGAAATAGAAATTTGAGCAAATTAAAATAAGTTTGATAGAAATAGAATTTTAAGTAAATTAAAATCAGTTTGACTGTAATAGAATTTTAAGTAAATTAAAATAAGTTTGACTGAAATAGAATTTTAAGTAAATTAAAATTAGTTTGACTGAAATAGAATTTTAAGGAAATTAAATAAGTTTGATAGAAATAGAATTTTAAGTAAATTAAAATAAGTTTGATAGAAATAGAATTTTAAGTAAATTAAAATAAGTGTGACTGAAATAGAATTTTAAGTAAATTGAATAAGTTTGATAGAAATAGATCTTTAAGTAAATTAAAATAAGTTTGATAGAAATAGAATTTTAAGTAAATTAAAATAAGTGTGACTGAAATAGAATTTTAATAATTTATAAATAAGTTTGACTGAATTAGAAATTTAAGTAAATTAAAAAAGCTTGACTGAAATAGAATTTTAAGTAAATTAAAATAAGTGTGACTGAAATAGAATTTAAGTAAATTAAAAATCAGTTTAACTGAAATAGAATTTTAAGTAAATTAAAATCAGTTTGACTGAAATAGAATTTTGAGTAAATTAAAATAAGTTTGACTGAAATAGAATTTTGAGTAAATTAAAATAAGTGTGACTGAAATAGAATTTTAAGTAAATTGAATAAGATTGATAGAAATAGAATTTTAAGTAAATTAAAATAGGTGTGACTGAAATAGTATTTCAAGTAAATTAAATAAGTTTGATAGAAATAGAATTTTAAGTAAATTAAAATAAGTGTGACTGAAATAGAATTTTAAGTAAATTTAAAATAAGTGTGACTGAAATAGAATTTTGAGTAAATTAAATAAGTTTGACTGAATTAGAATTTTAAGTAAATTAAAATAAGTGTGACTGAAATAGAAATTTGAGCAAATTAAAATAAGTGTGATTGAAATAGAAATTTGAGCAAATTAAAATAAGTGTGATTGAAATAGAAATTTGAGCAAATTAAAATAATTGTGACTGAAAAAGTATTTTAAGTAAATTAAAATAAGTGTGATTGAAATAGAAATTTGAGCAAATTAAAATAAGTGTGATTGAAATAGAAATTTGAGCAAATTAAAATAAGTTTGATAGAAATAGAATTTTAAGTAAATTAAAATCAGTTTGACTGTAATAGAGTTTTAAGTAAATTAAAATAAGTTTGACTGAAATAGAATTTTAAGTAAATTAAAATTAGTTTGACTGAAATAGAATTTTAAGGAAATTAAATAAGTTTGATAGAAATAGAATTTTAAGTAAATTAAAATAAGTTTGATAGAAATAGAATTTTAAGTAAATTAAAATAAGTGTGACTGAAATAGAATTTTAAGTAAATTGAATAAGTTTGATAGAAATAGATCTTTAAGTAAATTAAAATAAGTTTGATAGAAATAGAATTTTAAGTAAATTAAAATAAGTTTGATAGAAATAGAATTTTAATAATTTATAAATAAGTTTGACTGAAAAAGTATTTTAAGTAAATTAAAATAAGTGTGATTGAAATAGAAATTTGAGCAAATTAAAATAAGTGTGACTGAAATAGAATTTTGAGTAAATTAAAATAAGTTTGACTGAATTAGAATTTTAAGTAAATTAAAATAAGTGTGACTGAAATAGAAATTTGAGCAAATTAAAATAAGTGTGACTGAAATAGAATTTTGAGTAAATTAAAATAAGTGTGACTGAAATAGAATTTTAATAATTTATAAATAAGTTTGACTGAAAAAGTATTTTAAGTAAATTAAAATAAGTGTGATTGAAATAGAAATTTGAGCAAATTAAAATAAGTGTGACTGAAATAGAATTTTGAGTAAATTAAAATAAGTGTGACTGAAATAGAATTTTAATAATTTATAAATAAGTTTGACTGAAAAAGTATTTTAAGTAAATTAAAATAAGTGTGTTTGAAATAGAAATTTGAGCAAATTAAAATAAGTTTGATAGAAATAGAATTTTAAGTAAATTAAAATAAGTTTGACTGAATTAGAATTTTAAGTAAATTAAAATAAGTTTGACTGAAATAGAATTTTAAGTAAATTAAAATTAGTTTGACTGAAATAGTATTTCAAGTAAATTAAATAAGTTTGATAGAAATAGAATTTTAAGTAAATTAAAATAAGTTTGACTGAAATAGAATTTTAAATAAATTAAAATAAGTGTGACTGAAATAGAATTTTAAGTAAATTTAAAATAAGTGTGACTGAAATAGAATTTTAAGTAAATTAAATAAGTTTGACTGAATTAGAATTTTAAGTAAATTAAAATAAGTGTGACTGAAATAGAAATTTGAGCAAATTAAAATAAGTGTGATTGAAATAGAAATTTGAGCAAATTAAAATAAGTGTGACTGAAATAGAATTTTGAGTAAATTAAAATAAGTTTGACTGAATTAGAATTTTAAGTAAATTAAAATAAGTGTGACTGAAATAGAAATTTGAGCAAATTAAAATAATTGTGACTGAAATAGAATTTTGAGTAAATTAAAATAAGTTTGACTGAAATAGAATTTTAAGTAAATTAAAATAAGTTTAACTGAAATAGAATTTTAAGTAAATTAAAATAAGTTTTACTGAAATAGAATTTTAAGTAAATTAAAATAAGTTTGACTGAAATAGAATTTTAAGTAAATTGAATAAGTTTGATAGAAATAGAATTTTAAGTAAATTAAATAAGTTTGATAGAAATAGAATTTTAAGTAAATTAAAATAAGTTTGATAGAAATAGAATTTTAAGTAAATTAAAATAAGTGTGACTGAAATAGAATTTTAAGTAAATTGAATAAGTTTGACTGAAATAGAATTTTAAGTAAATTAAAATAATTGTGACTGAAATAGAGATTTAAGTAAATTAAAATAAGTTTGACTGAATTAGAAATTTAAGTAAATTAAAAAAGCTTGACTGAAATAGAATTTTAAGTAAATTAAAATAAGTGTGACTGAAATAGAATTTAAGTAAATTAAAAATCAGTTTAACTGAAATAGAATTTTAAGTAAATTAAAATCAGTTTGACTGAAATAGAATTTTGAGTAAATTAAAATAAGTTTGACTGAAATAGAATTTTGAGTAAATTAAAATAAGTGTGACTGAAATAGAATTTTAAGTAAATTGAATAAGTTTGATAGAAATAGAATTTTAAGTAAATTAAAATAGGTGTGACTGAAATAGTATTTCAAGTAAATTAAATAAGTTTGATAGAAATAGAATTTTAAGTAAATTAAAATAAGTGTGACTGAAATAGAATTTTAAGTAAATTTAAAATAAGTGTGACTGAAA
Organism: Loxodes magnus; assembly: GCA_946699065.1. Classification (NCBI taxonomy): domain Eukaryota; phylum Ciliophora; class Karyorelictea; order Loxodida; family Loxodidae; genus Loxodes; species Loxodes magnus. The sequence goes on from CAMPDV010000107.1 coordinate 26,045, forward strand.
TAGAATTTTGAGTAAATTAAATAAGTTTGACTGAATTAGAATTTTAAGTAAATTAAAATAAGTGTGACTGAAATAGAAATTTGAGCAAATTAAAATAAGTGTGATTGAAATAGAAATTTGAGCAAATTAAAATAAGTGTGATTGAAATAGAAATTTGAGCAAATTAAAATAATTGTGACTGAAAAAGTATTTTAAGTAAATTAAAATAAGTGTGATTGAAATAGAAATTTGAGCAAATTAAAATAAGTGTGATTGAAATAGAAATTTGAGCAAATTAAAATAAGTTTGATAGAAATAGAATTTTAAGTAAATTAAAATCAGTTTGACTGTAATAGAGTTTTAAGTAAATTAAAATAAGTTTGACTGAAATAGAATTTTAAGTAAATTAAAATTAGTTTGACTGAAATAGAATTTTGAGTAAATTAAAATAAGTTTGACTGAAATAGAATTTTAAGTAAATTAAAATAAGTTTAACTGAATTAGAATTTTAAGTAAATTAAAATAAGTTTGACTGAAATAGAATTTTAAGTAAATTAAAATAAGTTTAACTGAAATAGAATTTTAAGTAAATTAAAATCAGTTTGACTGAAATAGAATTTTGAGTAAATTAAAATAAGTTTGACTGAAATAGAATTTTAAGTAAATTGAATAAGTTTGATAGAAATAGAATTTTAAGTAAATTAAATAAGTTTGATAGAAATAGAATTTTAAGTAAATTAAAATAAGTTTGATAGAAATAGAATTTTAAGTAAATTAAAATAAGTTTGACTGAAATAGAATTTTAAGTAAATTGAATTAGTTTGACTGAAATAGAATTTTAAGTAAATTAAAATAATTGTGACTGAAATAGAGATTTAAGTAAATTAAAATAAGTTTGACTGAATTAGAAATTTAAGTAAATTAAAAAAGCTTGACTGAAATAGAATTTTAAGTAAATTAAAATAAGTGTGACTGAAATAGAATTTAAGTAAATTAAAAATCAGTTTAACTGAAATAGAATTTTAAGTAAATTAAAATCAGTTTGACTGAAATAGAATTTTAAGTAAATTAAAATAAGTTTGACTGAAATAGAATTTTGAGTAAATTAAAATAAGTGTGACTGAAATAGAATTTTAAGTAAATTGAATAAGATTGATAGAAATAGAATTTTAAGTAAATTAAAATAGGTGTGACTGAAATAGTATTTCAAGTAAATTAAATAAGTTTGATAGAAATAGAATTTTAAGTAAATTAAAATAAGTGTGACTGAAATAGAATTTTAAGTAAATTTAAAATAAGTGTGACTGAAATAGAATTTTGAGTAAATTAAATAAGTTTGACTGAATTAGAATTTTAAGTAAATTAAAATAAGTGTGACTGAAATAGAAATTTGAGCAAATTAAAATAAGTGTGATTGAAATAGAAATTTGAGCAAATTAAAATAAGTGTGATTGAAATAGAAATTTGAGCAAATTAAAATAATTGTGACTGAAAAAGTATTTTAAGTAAATTAAAATAAGTGTGTTTGAAATAGAAATTTGAGCAAATTAAAATAAGTTTGATAGAAATAGAATTTTAAGTAAATTAAAATCAGTTTGACTGTAATAGAATTTTAAGTAAATTAAAATAAGTTTGACTGAAATAGAATTTTAAGTAAATTAAATAAGTTTGATAGAAATAGAATTTTAAGTAAATTAAAATAAGTTTGATAGAAATAGAATTTTAAGTAAATTAAAATAAGTTTGATAGAAATAGAATTTTAAGTAAATTAAAATAAGTGTGACTGAAATAGAATTTTAAGTAAATTGAATAAGTTTGATAGAAATAGATCTTTAAGTAAATTAAAATAAGTTTGATAGAAATAGAATTTTAAGTAAATTAAAATAAGTGTGACTGAAATAGAATTTTAATAATTTATAAATAAGTTTGACTGAAAAAGTATTTTAAGTAAATTAAAATAAGTGTGATTGAAATAGAAATTTGAGCAAATTAAAATAAGTGTGACTGAAATAGAATTTTGAGTAAATTAAAATAAGTTTGACTGAATTAGAATTTTAAGTAAATTAAAATAAGTGTGACTGAAATAGAAATTTGAGCAAATTAAAATAAGTGTGACTGAAATAGAATTTTGAGTAAATTAAAATAAGTGTGACTGAAATAGAATTTTAATAATTTATAAATAAGTTTGACTGAAAAAGTATTTTAAGTAAATTAAAATAAGTGTGATTGAAATAGAAATTTGAGCAAATTAAAATAAGTGTGACTGAAATAGAATTTTGAGTAAATTAAAATAAGTTTGACTGAATTAGAATTTTAAGTAAATTAAAATAAGTGTGACTGAAATAGAAATTTGAGCAAATTAAAATAAGTGTGACTGAAATAGAATTTTGAGTAAATTGAATAAGTTTGATAGAAATAGAATTTTAAGTAAATTAAAATAAGTTTGACTGAAATAGAATTTTAAGTAAATTGAATAAGTTTGATAGAAATAGAATTTTAAGTAAATTAAATAAGTTTGATAGAAATAGAATTTTAAGTAAATTAAAATAAGTTTGATAGAAATAGAATTTTAAGTAAATTAAAATAAGTGTGACTGAAATAGAATTTTAAGTAAATTGAATAAGTTTGACTGAAATAGAATTTTAAGTAAATTAAAATAATTGTGACTGAAATAGAGATTTAAGTAAATTAAAATAAGTGTGACTGAATTAGAAATTTAAGTAAATTAAAATAAGTGTGATTGAAATAGAAATTTGACAAATTAAAATAAGTGTGACTGAAAAAGTATTTTAAGTAAATTAAAATGAGTGTGTTTGAAATAGAAATTTGAGCAAATTAAAATAAGTGTGACTGAAATAGAATTTTGAGTAAATTAAAATAAGTTTGACTGAAATAGAATTTTAAGTAAATTAAAATAAGTTTAACTGAAATTGAATTTTAAGTAAATTAAAATAAGTGTGACTGAAATAGAATTTTAAGTAAATTGAATAAGTTTGATAGAAATAGAATTTTAAGTAAATTAAAATAGGTGTGACTGAAATAGTATTTCAAGTAAATTAAATAAGTTTGATAGAAATAGAATTTTAAGTAAATTAAAATAAGTGTGACTGAAATAGAATTTTAAGTAAATTTAAAATAAGTGTGACTGAAATAGAATTTTGAGTAAATTAAAATAAGTGTGACTGAAATAGAATTTTAAGTAAATTAAAATAAGTGTGACTGAAATAGAATTTTAATAATTTATAAATAAGTTTGACTGAAATAGTATTTCAAGTAAATTAAATAAGTTTGATAGAAATAGAATTTTAAGTAAATTAAAATGAGTGTGTTTGAAATAGAAATTTGAGCAAATTAAAATAAGTGTGACTGAAATAGAATTTTGAGTAAATTAAAATAAGTTTGACTGAAATAGAATTTTAAGTAAATTAAAATCAGTTTGACTGAAATAGAATTTTGAGTAAATTAAAATAAGTTTGACTGAATTAGAATTTTAAGTAAATTAAAATAAGTGTGACTGAAATAGAATTTTAAGTAAATTAAAATAAGTTTGACTGAAATAGAATTTTACGTAAATTAAAATAAGTTTGACTGAAATAGAATTTTAAGTAAATTAAAATAAGTTTAACTGAAATAGAATTTTAAGTAAATTAAAATAAGTTTGACTGAAATAGAATTTTAAGTAAATTGAATAAGTTTGATAGAAATAGAATTTTAAGTAAATTAAATAAGTTTGATAGAAATAGAATTTTAAGTAAATTAAAATAAGTTTGATAGAAATAGAATTTTAAGTAAATTAAAATAAGTGTGACTGAAATAGAATTTTAAGTAAATTGAATAAGTTTGACTGAAATAGAATTTTAAGTAAATTAAAATAATTGTGACTGAAATAGAGATTTAAGTAAATTAAAATAAGTTTGACTGAATTAGAAATTTAAGTAAATTAAAAAAGCTTGACTGAAATAGAATTTTAAGTAAATTAAAATAAGTGTGACTGAAATAGAATTTAAGTAAATTAAAAATCAGTTTAACTGAAATAGAATTTTAAGTAAATTAAAATCAGTTTGACTGAAATAGAATTTTGAGTAAATTAAAATAAGTTTGACTGAAATAGAATTTTGAGTAAATTAAAATAAGTGTGACTGAAATAGAATTTTAAGTAAATTGAATAAGTTTGATAGAAATAGAATTTTAAGTAAATTAAAATAAGTGTGACTGAAATAGTATTTCAAGTAAATTAAATAAGTTTGATAGAAATAGAATTTTAAGTAAATTAAAATAAGTGTGACTGAAATAGAATTTTAAGTAAATTTAAAATAAGTGTGACTGAAATAGAATTTTGAGTAAATTAAATAAGTTTGACTGAATTAGAATTTTAAGTAAATTAAAATAAGTGTGACTGAAATAGAAATTTGAGCAAATTAAAATAAGTGTGATTGAAATAGAAATTTGAGCAAATTAAAATAAGTGTGATTGAAATAGAAATTTGAGCAAATTAAAATAATTGTGACTGAAAAAGTATTTTAAGTAAATTAAAATAAGTGTGTTTGAAATAGAAATTTGAGCAAATTAAAATAAGTTTGATAGAAATAGAATTTTAAGTAAATTAAAATCAGTTTGACTGTAATAGAATTTTAAGTAAATTAAAATAAGTTTGACTGAAATAGAATTTTAAGTAAATTAAAATTAGTTTGACTGAAATAGAATTTTAAGGAAATTAAATAAGTTTGATAGAAATAGAATTTTAAGTAAATTAAAATAAGTTTGATAGAAATAGAATTTTAAGTAAATTAAAATAAGTGTGACTGAAATAGAATTTTAAGTAAATTGAATAAGTTTGATAGAAATAGAAATTTAAGTAAATTAAAAAAGCTTGACTGAAATAGAATTTTAAGTAAATTAAAATAAGTGTGACTGAAATAGAATTTTAAGTAAATTGAATAAGTTTGATAGAAATAGAATTTTAAGTAAATTAAAATAAGTGTGATTGAAATAGAAATTTGAGCAAATTAAAATAAGTGTGACTGAAATAGAATTTTGAGTAAATTAAAATAAGTTTGACTGAATTAGAATTTTAAGTAAATTAAAATAAGTGTGACTGAAATAGAAATTTGAGCAAATTAAAATAAGTGTGACTGAAATAGAATTTTGAGTAAATTAAAATAAGTGTGACTGAAATAGAATTTTAATAATTTATAAATAAGTTTGACTGAAAAAGTATTTTAAGTAAATTAAAATAAGTGTGATTGAAATAGAAATTTGAGCAAATTAAAATAAGTGTGACTGAAATAGAATTTTGAGTAAATTAAAATAAGTTTGACTGAATTAGAATTTTAAGTAAATTAAAATAAGTGTGACTGAAATAGAATTTTAAGTAAATTAAAATCAGTTTGACTGAAATAGAATTTTGAGTAAATTAAAATAAGTTTGACTGAATTAGAATTTTAAGTAAATTAAAATAAGTGTGACTGAAATAGAATTTTAAGTAAATTAAAATAAGTTTGACTGAAATAGAATTTTACGTAAATTAAAATAAGTTTGACTGAAATAGAATTTTAAGTAAATTAAAATAAGTTTAACTGAAATAGAATTTTAAGTAAATTAAAATAAGTTTGACTGAAATAGAATTTTAAGTAAATTGAATAAGTTTGATAGAAATAGATCTTTAAGTAAATTAAAATAAGTTTGATAGAAATAGAATTTTAAGTAAATTAAAATAAGTGTGACTGAAATAGAATTTTAATAATTTATAAATAAGTTTGACTGAAAAAGTATTTTAAGTAAATTAAAATAATTGTGACTGAAATAGAGATTTAAATAAATTAAAATAAGTGTGACTGAAATAGAATTTTAAGTAAATTAAATAAGTTTGACTGAATTAGAATTTTAAGTAAATTAAAATAAGTGTGACTGAAATAGAATTTTAAGTAAATTAAAAATCAGTTTAACTGAAATAGAATTTTAAGTAAATTTAAAATAAGTGTGACTGAAATAGAAATTTAAGTAAATTAAAAAAGCTTGACTGAAATAGAATTTTAAGTAAATTAAAATAAGTGTGACTGAAATAGAATTTTAAGTAAATTGAATAAGTTTGATAGAAATAGAATTTTAAGTAAATTAAAATAGGTGTGACTGAAATAGTATTTCAAGTAAATTAAATAAGTTTGATAGAAATAGAATTTTAAGTAAATTAAAATAAGTTTGACTGAAATAGAATTTTAAATAAATTAAAATAAGTGTGACTGAAATAGAATTTTAAGTAAATTTAAAATAAGTGTGACTGAAATAGAATTTTAAGTAAATTAAATAAGTTTGACTGAATAAGAATTTTAAGTAAATTAAAATAAGTGTGACTGAAATAGAAATTTGAGCAAATTAAAATAAGTGTGATTGAAATAGAAATTTGAGCAAATTAAAATAAGTGTGACTGAAATAGAATTATGAGTAAATTAAAATAAGTTTGACTGAATTAGAATTTTAAGTAAATTAAAATAAGTGTGACTGAAATAGAAATTTGAGCAAATTAAAATAAGTGTGACTGAAATAGAATTTTGAGTAAATTAAAATAAGTTTGACTGAAATAGAATTTTAAGTAAATTAAAATAAGTTTAACTGAAATAGAATTTTAAGTAAATTAAAATAAGTTTTACTGAAATAGAATTTTAAGTAAATTGAATAAGTTTGATAGAAATAGAATTTTAAGTAAATTAAAATAGGTGTGACTGAAATAGTATTTCAAGTAAATTAAATAAGTTTGATAGAAATAGAATTTTAAGTAAATTAAAATAAGTTTGACTGAAATAGAATTTTAAATAAATTAAAATAAGTGTGACTGAAATAGAATTTTAAGTAAATTTAAAATAAGTGTGACTGAAATAGAATTTTAAGTAAATTAAATAAGTTTGACTGAATTAGAATTTTAAGTAAATTAAAATAAGTGTGACTGAAATAGAAATTTGAGCAAATTAAAATAAGTGTGATTGAAATAGAAATTTGAGCAAATTAAAATAAGTGTGACTGAAATAGAATTTTGAGTAAATTAAAATAAGTTTGACTGAATTAGAATTTTAAGTAAATTAAAATAAGTGTGACTGATATAGAAATTTGAGCAAATTAAAATAAGTGTGACTGAAATAGAATTTTGAGTAAATTAAAATAAGTTTGACTGAAATAGAATTTTAAGTAAATTAAAATAAGTTTAACTGAAATAGAATTTTAAGTAAATTGAATAAGTTTGATAGAAATAGAATTTTAAGTAAATTAAAATAAGTGTGACTGAAATAGAATTTTAAGTAAATTGAATAAGTTTGATAGAAATAGAATTTTAAGTAAATTAAATAAGTTTGACTGAATTAGAATTTTAAGTAAATTAAAATAAGTGTGACTGAAATAGAATTTTAAGTAAATTAAAAATCAGTTTAACTGAAATAGAATTTTAAGTAAATTTAAAATAAGTGTGACTGAAATAGAATTTTGAGTAAATTAAAATAAGTTTGACTGAAATAGAATTTTGAGTAAATTAAAATAAGTGTGACTGAAATAGAATTTTAAGTAAATTGAATAAGTTTGATAGAAATAGAATTTTAAGTAAATTAAAATAGGTGTGACTGAAATAGTATTTCAAGTAAATTAAATAAGTTTGATAGAAATAGAATTTTAAGTAAATTAAAATAAGTGTGACTGAAATGGAATTTTAAGTAAATTTAAAATAAGTGTGACTGAAATAGAATTTTGAGTAAATTAAATAAGTTTGACTGAATTAGAATTTTAAGTAAATTAAAATAAGTGTGACTGAAATAGAAATTTGAGCAAATTAAAATAAGTGTGATTGAAATAGAAATTTGAGCAAATTAAAATAAGTGTGATTGAAATAGAAATTTGAGCAAATTAAAATAATTGTGACTGAAAAAGTATTTTAAGTAAATTAAAATAAGTGTGTTTGAAATAGAAATTTGAGCAAATTAAAATAAGTGTGACTGAAATAGAATTTTGAGTAAATTAAAATAAGTTTGACTGAAATAGAATTTTAAGTAAATTAAAATAAGTTTAACTGAAATAGAATTTTGAGTAAATTAAGATAAGTGTGATTGAAATAGAAATTTGAGCAAATTAAAATAAGTGTGATTGAAATAGAAATTTGAGCAAATTAAAATAAGTGTGTTTGAAATAGAAATTTGAGCAAATTAAAATAAGTGTGTTTGAAATAGAAATTTGAGCAAATTAAAATAAGTGTGACTGAAATAGAATTTTGAGTAAATTAAAATAAGTGTGACTGAAATAGAATTTCAAGTAAATTAAAATAAGTGTGACTGAAATAGAATTTTAAGTAAATTAAAATAAGTGTGACTGAAATAGAATTTTAAGTAAATTAAAATAAGTTTGACTGAAATAGAATTTTGAGTAAATTAAAATTAGTTTCACTGAAATAGAATTTTAAGTAAATTGAATAAGTTTGATAGAAATAGAATTTTAAGTAAATTAAATAAGTTTGATAGAAATAGAATTTTAAGTAAATTAAAATAAGTTTGATAGAAATAGAATTTTAAGTAAATTAAAATAAGTGTGACTGAAATAGAATTTTAAGTAAATTGAATAAGTTTGACTGAAATAGAATTTTAAGTAAATTAAAATAATTGTGACTGAAATAGAGATTTAAGTAAATTAAAATAAGTTTGACTGAATTAGAAATTTAAGTAAATTAAAAATCAGTTTAACTGAAATAGAATTTTAAGTAAATTAAAATAAGTGTGACTGAAATAGAATTTAAGTAAATTAAAAATCAGTTTAACTGAAATAGAATTTTAAGTAAATTAAAATCAGTTTGACTGAAATAGAATTTTGAGTAAATTAAAATAAGTTTGACTGAAATAGAATTTTGAGTAAATTAAAATAAGTGTGACTGAAATAGAATTTTAAGTAAATTGAATAAGATTGATAGAAATAGAATTTTAAGTAAATTAAAATAGGTGTGACTGAAATAGTATTTCAAGTAAATTAAATAAGTTTGATAGAAATAGAATTTTAAGTAAATTAAAATAAGTGTGACTGAAATAGAATTTTAAGTAAATTTAAAATAAGTGTGACTGAAATAGAATTTTGAGTAAATTAAATAAGTTTGACTGAATTAGAATTTTAAGTAAATTAAAATAAGTGTGACTGAAATAGAAATTTGAGCAAATTAAAATAAGTGTGATTGAAATAGAAATTTGAGCAAATTAAAATAAGTGTGATTGAAATAGAAATTTGAGCAAATTAAAATAATTGTGACTGAAAAAGTATTTTAAGTAAATTAAAATAAGTGTGTTTGAAATAGAAATTTGAGCAAATTAAAATAAGTTTGATAGAAATAGAATTTTAAGTAAATTAAAATCAGTTTGACTGTGATAGAATTTTAAGTAAATTAAAATAAGTTTGACTGAAATAGAATTTTAAGTAAATTAAAATTAGTTTGACTGAAATAGAATTTTAAGGAAATTAAATAAGTTTGATAGAAATAGAATTTTAAGTAAATTAAAATAAGTTTGATAGAAATAGATCTTTAAGTAAATTAAAATAAGTTTGATAGAAATAGAATTTTAAGTAAATTAAAATAAGTGTGACTGAAATAGAATTTAAGTAAATTAAAAATCAGTTTGATAGAAATAGATCTTTAAGTAAATTAAAATAAGTTTGATAGAAATAGAATTTTAAGTAAATTAAAATAAGTGTGACTGAAATAGAATTTTAATAATTTATAAATAAGTTTGACTGAAAAAGTATTTTAAATAAATTAAAATAAGTGTGATTGAAATAGAAATTTGAGCAAATTAAAATAAGTGTGACTGAAATAGAATTATGAGTAAATTAAAATAAGTTTGACTGAATTAGAATTTTAAGTAAATTAAAATAAGTGTGACTGAAATAGAAATTTGAGCAAATTAAAATAAGTGTGACTGAAATAGAATTTTGAGTAAATTAAAATAAGTGTGACTGAAATAGAATTTTAATAATTTATAAATAAGTTTGACTGAAAAAGTATTTTAAGTAAATTAAAATAAGTGTGATTGAAATAGAAATTTGAGCAAATTAAAATAATTGTGACTGAAAAAGTATTTTAAGTAAATTAAAATAAGTGTGTTTGAAATAGAATTTTGAGCAAATTAAAATAAGTGTGACTGAAATAGAATTTTGAGTAAATTAAAATAAGTTTGACTGAAATAGAATTTTAAGTAAATTAAAATCAGTTTAACTGAAATAGAATTTTAAGTAAATTAAAATCAGTTTGACTGAAATAGAATTTTGAGTAAATTAAAATAAGTTTGACTGAAATAGAATTTTAAGTAAATTAAAATAAGTGTGACTGAAATAGAATTTTAAGTAAATTGAATAAGATTGATAGAAATAGAATTTTAAGTAAATTAAAATAGGTGTGACTGAAATAGTATTTCAAGTAAATTAAATAAGTTTGATAGAAATAGAATTTTAAGTAAATTAAAATAAGTGTGACTGAAATAGAATTTTAAGTAAATTTAAAATAAGTGTGACTGAAATAGAATTTTGAGTAAATTAAATAAGTTTGACTGAATTAGAATTTTAAGTAAATTAAAATAAGTGTGACTGAAATAGAAATTTGAGCAAATTAAAATAAGTGTGATTGAAATAGAAATTTGAGCAAATTAAAATAAGTGTGATTGAAATAGAAATTTGAGCAAATTAAAATAATTGTGACTGAAAAAGTATTTTAAGTAAATTAAAATAAGTGTGTTTGAAATAGAAATTTGAGCAAATTAAAATAAGTTTGATAGAAATAGAATTTTAAGTAAATTAAAATCAGTTTGACTGTAATAGAATTTTAAGTAAATTAAAATAAGTTTGACTGAAATAGAATTTTAAGTAAATTAAAATTAGTTTGACTGAAATAGAATTTTAAGGAAATTAAATAAGTTTGATAGAAATAGAATTTTAAGTAAATTAAAATAAGTTTGATAGAAATAGAATTTTAAGTAAATTAAAATAAGTGTGACTGAAATAGAATTTTAAGTAAATTGAATAAGTTTGATAGAAATAGATCTTTAAGTAAATTGAATAAGTTTGATAGAAATAGAATTTTAAGTAAATTAAAATAAGTGTGACTGAAATAGAATTTTAATAATTTATAAATAAGTTTGACTGAAAAAGTATTTTAAGTAAATTAAAATAAGTGTGATTGAAATAGAAATTTGAGCAAATTAAAATAAGTGTGACTGAAATAGAATTTTGAGTAAATTAAAATAAGTTTGACTGAATTAGAATTTTAAGTAAATTAAAATAAGTGTGACTGAAATAGAAATTTGAGCAAATTAAAATAAGTGTGACTGAAATAGAATTTTGAGTAAATTAAAATAAGTTTGACTGAATTAGAATTTTAAGTAAATTAAAATAAGTGTGACTGAATTAGAAATTTAAGTAAATTAAAAAAGCTTGACTGAAATAGAATTTTGAGTAAATTAAAATAAGTGTGACTGAAATAGAATTTTAAGTAAATTGAATAAGTTTGATAGAAATAGAATTTTAAGTAAATTAAAATAGGTGTGACTGAAATAGTATTTCAAGTAAATTAAATAAGTTTGATAGAAATAGAATTTTAAGTAAATTAAAATAAGTTTGACTGAAATAGAATTTTAAATAAATTAAAATAAGTGTGACTGAAATAGAAATTTGAGCAAATTAAAATAAGTGTGACTGAAATAGAATTTTGAGTAAATTAAAATAAGTTTGACTGAAATAGAATTTTAAGTAAATTAAAATAAGTTTAACTGAAATAGAATTTTAAGTAAATTAAAATAAGTTTTACTGAAATAGAATTTTAAGTAAATTAAAATAAGTTTGACTGAAATAGAATTTTAAGTAAATTGAATAAGTTTGATAGAAATAGAATTTTAAGTAAATTAAATAAGTTTGATAGAAATAGAATTTTAAGTAAATTAAAATAAGTTTGATAGAAATAGAATTTTAAGTAAATTAAAATAAGTGTGACTGAAATAGAATTTTAAGTAAATTGAATAAGTTTGACTGAAATAGAATTTTAAGTAAATTAAAATAATTGTGACTGAAATAGAGATTTAAGTAAATTAAAATAAGTTTGACTGAATTAGAAATTTAAGTAAATTAAAAAAGCTTGACTGAAATAGAATTTTAAGTAAATTAAAATAAGTGTGACTGAAATAGAATTTAAGTAAATTAAAAATCAGTTTAACTGAAATAGAATTTTAAGTAAATTAAAATCAGTTTGACTGAAATAGAATTTTGAGTAAATTAAAATAAGTTTGACTGAAATAGAATTTTGAGTAAATTAAAATAAGTGTGACTGAAATAGAATTTTAAGTAAATTGAATAAGTTTGATAGAAATAGAATTTTAAGTAAATTAAAATAGGTGTGACTGAAATAGTATTTCAAGTAAATTAAATAAGTTTGATAGAAATAGAATTTTAAGTAAATTAAAATAAGTGTGACTGAAATAGAATTTTAAGTAAATTTAAAATAAGTGTGACTGAAATAGAATTTTGAGTAAATTAAATAAGTTTGACTGAATTAGAATTTTAAGTAAATTAAAATAAGTGTGACTGAAATAGAAATTTGAGCAAATTAAAATAAGTGTGATTGAAATAGAAATTTGAGCAAATTAAAATAAGTGTGATTGAAATAGAAATTTGAGCAAATTAAAATAATTGTGACTGAAAAAGTATTTTAAGTAAATTAAAATAAGTGTGTTTGAAATAGAAATTTGAGCAAATTAAAATAAGTGTGACTGAAATAGAATTTTGAGTAAATTAAAATAAGTTTGACTGAAATAGAATTTTAAGTAAATTGAATAAGTTTGATAGAAATAGAATTTTAAGTAAATTAAATAAGTTTGATAGAAATAGAATTTTAAGTAAATTAAAATAAGTTTGATAGAAATAGAATTTTAAGTAAATTAAAATAAGTGTGACTGAAATAGAATTTTAAGTAAATTAAATAAGTTTGATAGAAATAGAATTTTAAGTAAATTAAAATAAGTTTGATAGAAATAGAATTTTAAGTAAATTAAAATAAGTGTGACTGAAATAGAATTTTAAGTAAATTGAATAAGTTTGACTGAAATAGAATTTTAAGTAAATTAAAATAATTGTGACTGAAATAGAGATTTAAGTAAATTAAAATAAGTTTGACTGAATTAGAAATTTAAGTAAATTAAAAAAGCTTGACTGAAATAGAATTTTAAGTAAATTAAAATAAGTTTGACTGAAATAGAATTTAAGTAAATTAAAAATCAGTTTAACTGAAATAGAATTTTAAGTAAATTAAAATCAGTTTGACTGAAATAGAATTTTGAGTAAATTAAAATAAGTTTGACTGAAATAGAATTTTGAGTAAATTAAAATAAGTGTGACTGAAATAGAATTTTAAGTAAATTGAATAAGATTGATAGAAATAGAATTTTAAGTAAATTAAAATAGGTGTGACTGAAATAGTATTTCAAGTAAATTAAATAAGTTTGATAGAAATAGAATTTTAAGTAAATTAAAATAAGTGTGACTGAAATAGAATTTTAAGTAAATTTAAAATAAGTGTGACTGAAATAGAATTTTGAGTAAATTAAATAAGTTTGACTGAATTAGAATTTTAAGTAAATTAAAATAAGTGTGACTGAAATAGAAATTTGAGCAAATTAAAATAAGTGTGATTGAAATAGAAATTTGAGCAAATTAAAATAAGTGTGATTGAAATAGAAATTTGAGCAAATTAAAATAATTGTGACTGAAAAAGTATTTTAAGTAAATTAAAATAAGTGTGTTTGAAATAGAAATTTGAGTAAATTAAAATAAGTGTGACTGAAATAGAATTTTGAGTAAATTTAAATCAGTTTGACTGTAATAGAATTTTAAGTAAATTAAAATAAGTTTGACTGAAATAGAATTTTAAGTAAATTAAAATTAGTTTGACTGAAATAGAATTTTAAGGAAATTAAATAAGTTTGATAGAAATAGAATTTTAAGTAAATTAAAATAAGTTTGATAGAAATAGAATTTTAAGTAAATTAAAATAAGTTTGACTGAAATAGAATTTTAAGTAAATTGAATAAGTTTGATAGAAATAGATCTTTAAGTAAATTAAAATAAGTTTGATAGAAATAGAATTTTAAGTAAATTAAAATAAGTGTGACTGAAATAGAATTTTAATAATTTATAAATAAGTTTGACTGAAAAAGTATTTTAAGTAAATTAAAATAAGTGTGATTGAAATAGAAATTTGAGCAAATTAAAATAAGTGTGACTGAAATAGAATTTTGAGTAAATTAAAATAAGTTTGACTGAATTAGAATTTTAAGTAAATTAAAATAAGTGTGACTGAAATAGAAATTTGAGCAAATTAAAATAAGTGTGACTGAAATAGAAATTTGAGCAAATTAAAATAAGTAGGACTGAAATAGAATTTTAATAATTTATAAATAAGTTTGACTGAAAAAGTATTTTAAGTAAATTAAAATAAGTGTGATTGAAATAGAAATTTGAGCAAATTAAAATAAGTAGGACTGAAATAGAATTTTGAGTAAATTAAAATAAGTTTGACTGAATTAGAATTTTAAGTAAATTAAAATAAGTGTGACTGAAATAGAAATTTGAGCAAATTAAAATAAGTGTGACTGAAATAGAAATTTGAGTAAATTAAAATAAGTAGGACTGAAATAGAATTTTAATAATTTATAAATAAGTTTGACTGAAAAAGTATTTTAAGTAAATTAAATAAGTTTGATTGAAATAGAAATTTGAGCAAATTAAAATAAGTGTGACTGAAATAGAATTTTGAGTAAATTAAAATAAGTTTGACTGAATTAGAATTTTAAGTAAATTAAAATAAGTGTGACTGAAATAGAAATTTGAGCAAATTAAAATAAGTGTGACTGAAATAGAATTTTGAGTAAATTGAATAAGTTTGATAGAAATAGAATTTTAAGTAAATTAAAATAAGTTTGACTGAAATAGAATTTTAAGTAAATTGAATAAGTTTGATAGAAATAGAATTTTAAGTAAATTAAATAAGTTTGATAGAAATAGAATTTTAAGTAAATTAAAATAAGTTTGATAGAAATAGAATTTTAAGTAAATTAAAATAAGTGTGACTGAAATAGAATTTTAAGTAAATTGAATAAGTTTGACTGAAATAGAATTTTAAGTAAATTAAAATAATTGTGACTGAAATAGAGATTTAAGTAAATTAAAATAAGTGTGACTGAATTAGAAATTTAAGTAAATTAAAATAAGTGTGATTGAAATAGAAATTTGAGCAAATTAAAATAATTGTGACTGAAAAAGTATTTTAAGTAAATTAAAATGAGTGTGTTTGAAATAGAAATTTGAGCAAATTAAAATAAGTGTGACTGAAATAGAATTTTGAGTAAATTAAAATAAGTTTGACTGAAATAGAATTTTAAGTAAATTAAAATAAGTTTAACTGAAATAGAATTTTAAGTAAATTAAAATAAGTGTGACTGAAATAGAATTTTAAGTAAATTTAAAATAAGTGTGACTGAAATAGAATTTTGAGTAAATTAAATAAGTTTGACTGAATTAGAATTTTAAGTAAATTAAAATAAGTTTGATAGAAATAGAATTTTAAGTAAATTAAAATAAGTGTGACTGAAATAGAATTTTAAGTAAATTTAAAATAAGTGTGACTGAAATAGAATTTTGAGTAAATTAAATAAGTTTGACTGAATTAGAATTTTAAGTAAATTAAAATAAGTGTGACTGAAATAGAAATTTGAGCAAATTAAAATAAGTGTGACTGAAATAGAATTTTAAGTAAATTAAAATAAGTGTGACTGAATTAGAATTTTAAGTAAATTAAAATAAGTGTGACTGAAATAGAATTTTAAGTAAATTAAAATAAGTTTGACTGAAATAGAATTTTACGTAAATTAAAATAAGTGTGACTGAAATAGAATTTTAAGTAAATTAAAATAAGTGTGACTGAAATAGAATTTTAAGTAAATTGAATAAGTTTGATAGAAATAGAATTTTAAGTAAATTAAAATAAGTGTGACTGAAATAGTATTTCAAGTAAATTAAATAAGTTTGATAGAAATAGAATTTTAAGTAAATTAAAATAAGTGTGACTGAAATAGAATTTTAAGTAAATTTAAAATAAGTGTGACTGAAATAGAATTTTGAGTAAATTAAATAAGTTTGACTGAATTAGAATTTTAAGTAAATTAAAATAAGTGTGACTGAAATAGAAATTTGAGCAAATTAAAATAAGTGTGATTGAATTAGAAATTTAAGTAAATTAAAATAAGTGTGATTGAAATAGAAATTTGAGCAAATTAAAATAATTGTGACTGAAAAAGTATTTTAAGTAAATTAAAATGAGTGTGTTTGAAATAGAAATTTGAGCAAATTAAAATAAGTGTGACTGAAATAAAATTTTGAGTAAATTAAAATAAGTTTTACTGAAATAGAATTTTAAGTAAATTAAAATAAGTTTGACTGAAATAGAATTTTAAGTAAATTGAATAAGTTTGATAGAAATAGAATTTTAAGTAAATTAAATAAGTTTGATAGAAATAGAATTTTAAGTAAATTAAAATAATTTTGTAGAAATAGAATTTTAAGTAAATTAAAATCAGTTTGACTGAAATAGAATTTTGAGTAAATTAAAATCAGTTTGACTGAAATAGAATTTTGAGTAAATTAAAATAAGTTTGACTGAAATAGAATTTTAAGTAAATTGAATAAGTTTGATAGAAATAGATCTTTAAGTAAATTAAAATAAGTGTGACTGAAATAGAATTTTAAGTAAATTGAATAAGTTTGACTGAAATAGAATTTTAAGTAAATTAAAATAATTGTGACTGAAATAGAGATTTAAGTAAATTAAAATAAGTTTGACTGAATTAGAAATTTAAGTAAATTAAAAAAGCTTGACTGAAATTGAATTTTAAGTAAATTAAAATAATTGTGACAGAAATAGAGATTTAAGTAAATTAAAAATCAGTTTAACTGAAATAGAATTTTAAGTAAATTAAAATCAGTTTGACTGAAATAGAATTTTGAGTAAATTAAAATAAGTTTGACTGAAATAGAAATTTGAGCAAATTAAAATAATTGTGACTGAAAAAGTATTTTAAGTAAATTAAAATAAGTGTGTTTGAAATAGAAATTTGAGCAAATTAAAATAAGTTTGATAGAAATAGAATTTTAAGTAAATTAAAATCAGTTTGACTGTAATAGAATTTTAAGTAAATTAAAATAAGTTTGACTGAAATAGAATTTTAAGTAAATTAAAATTAGTTTGACTGAAATAGAATTTTAAGGAAATTAAATAAGTTTGATAGAAATAGAATTTTAAGTAAATTAAAATAAGTTTGATAGAAATAGAATTTTAAGTAAATTAAAATAAGTGTGACTGAAATAGAATTTTAAGTAAATTGAATAAGTTTGATAGAAATAGATCTTTAAGTAAATTAAAATAAGTTTGATAGAAATAGAATTTTAAGTAAATTAAAAATCAGTTTAACTGAAATAGAATTTTAAGTAAATTAAAATCAGTTTGACTGAAATAGAATTTTGAGTAAATTAAAATAAGTTTGACTGAAATAGAATTTTGAGTAAATTAAAATAAGTGTGACTGAAATAGAATTTTAAGTAAATTGAATAAGTTTGATAGAAATAGAATTTTGAGTAAATTAAAATAAGTTTGACTGAATTAGAATTTTAAGTAAATTAAAATAAGTGTGACTGAAATAGAAATTTGAGCAAATTAAAATAAGTGTGATTGAAATAGAAATTTGAGCAAATTAAAATAAGTGTGACTGAAATAGAATTTTGAGTAAATTAAAATAAGTTTGACTGAAATAGAATTTTAAGTAAATTAAAATCAGTTTGACTGAAATAGAATTTTGAGTAAATTAAAATCAGTTTGACTGAAATAGAATTTTGAGTAAATTAAAATAAGTTTGACTGAAATAGAATTTTAAGTAAATTAAGTTTGACTGAAATAGAATTTTAAGGAAATTAAATAAGTTTGATAGAAATAGAATTTTGAGTAAATTAAAATAAGTTTGACTGAAATAGAATTTTGAGTAAATTAAAATAAGTGTGACTGAAATAGAATTTTAAGTAAATTGAATAAGTTTGATAGAAATAGAATTTTAAGTAAATTGAATAAGTTTGATAGAAATAGAATTTTAAGTAAATTAAAATCAGTTTGACTGAAATAGAATTTTGAGTAAATTAAAATCAGTTTGACTGAAATAGAATTTTGAGTAAATTAAAATAAGTTTGACTGAAATAGAATTTTGAGTAAATTAAAATAAGTGTGACTGAAATAGAATTTTAAGTAAATTGAATAAGTTTGATAGAAATAGAATTTTGAGTAAATTAAAATAAGTTTGACTGAATTAGAATTTTAAGTAAATTAAAATAAGTGTGACTGAAATAGAAATTTGAGCAAATTAAAATAAGTGTGATTTAAATAGAAATTTGAGCAAATTAAAATAAGTGTGACTGAAATAGAATTTTGAGTAAATTAAAATAAGTTTGACTGAAATAGAATTTTAAGTAAATTAAAATCAGTTTGACTGAAATAGAATTTTGAGTAAATTAAAATCAGTTTGACTGAAATAGAATTTTGAGTAAATTAAAATAAGTTTGACTGAAATAGAATTTTGAGTAAATTAAAATAAGTGTGACTGAAATAGAATTTTAAGTAAATTGAATAAGTTTGATAGAAATAGAATTTTGAGTAAATTAAAATAAGTTTGACTGAATTAGAATTTTAAGTAAATTAAAATAAGTGTGACTGAAATAGAAATTTGAGCAAATTAAAATAAGTGTGATTGAAATAGAAATTTGAGCAAATTAAAATAAGTGTGACTGAAATAGAATTTTGAGTAAATTAAAATAAGTTTGACTGAAATAGAATTTTAAGTAAATTAAAATAAGTTTAACTGAAATAGAATTTTAAGTAAATTAAAATAAGTTTTACTGAAATAGAATTTTAAGTAAATTAAAATAAGTTTGACTGAAATAGAATTTTAAGTAAATTGAATAAGTTTGATAGAAATAGAATTTTAAGTAAATTAAATAAGTTTGATAGAAATAGAATTTTAAGTAAATTAAAATAAGTTTGATAGAAATAGAATTTTAAGTAAATTAAAATAAGTGTGACTGAAATAGAATTTTAAGTAAATTGAATAAGTTTGACTGAAATAGAATTTTAAGTAAATTAAAATAATTGTGACTGAAATAGAGATTTAAGTAAATTAAAATAAGTGTGACTGAATTAGAAATTTAAGTAAATTAAAAAAGCTTGACTGAAATAGAATTTTAAGTAAATTAAAATAAGTGTGACTGAAATAGAATTTAAGTAAATTAAAAATAAGTGTGACTGAAATAGAATTTTGAGAAATTAAAATAAGTTTGACTGAAATAGAATTTTGAGTAAATTAAAATAAGTTTGACTGAAATAGAATTTTGAGTAAATTAAAATAAGTGTGACTGAAATAGAATTTTAAGTAAATTGAATAAGTTTGATAGAAATAGAATTTTAAGTAAATTAAAATAGGTGTGACTGAAATAGTATTTCAAGTAAATTAAATAAGTTTGATAGAAATAGAATTTTAAGTAAATTAAAATAAGTGTGACTGAAATAGAATTTTAAGTAAATTTAAAATAAGTGTGACTGAAATAGAATTTTGAGTAAATTAAATAAGTTTGACTGAATTAGAATTTTAAGTAAATTAAAATAAGTGTGACTGAAATAGAATTTTGAGTAAATTAAATAAGTTTGACTGAATTAGAATTTTAAGTAAATTAAAATAAGTGTGACTGAAATAGAAATTTGAGCAAATTAAAATAAGTGTGATTGAAATAGAAATTTGAGCAAATTAAAATAAGTTTGACTGAATTAGAATTTTAAGTAAATTAAAATAAGTTTGACTGAATTAGAATTTTAAGTAAATTAAAATAAGTGTGACTGAAATAGATTTTTAAGTAAATTAAATAAGTTTGACTGAAATAGAATTTTGAGTAAATTAAAATAAGTTTGATAGAAATAGAATTTTAAGTAAATTAAAATAAGTGTGACTGAAATAGAATTTTAAGTAAATTAAAATAAGTTTGACTGAAATTGAATTTTAAGTAAATTAAAATAAGTGTGACTGAAATAGAATTTTAAGTAAATTAAAATAAGTGTGACTGAAATAGAATTTTAAGTAAATTGAATAAGTTTGACTGAAATTGAATTTTAAGTAAATTAAAATAATTGTGACAGAAATAGAGATTTAAGTAAATTAATAAAAGTGTGACTGAAATAGAATTTTAATAATTTATAAATAAGTTTGACTGAAAAAGTATTTTAAGTAAATTAAAATAATTGTGACTGAAATAGAGATTTAAGTAAATTAAAATAAGTGTGACTGAATTAGAAATTTAAGTAAATTAAAAAAGCTTGACTGAAATAGAATTTTAAGTAAATTAAAATAAGTGTGACTGAAATAGAATTTAAGTAAATTAAAAATCAGTTTAACTGAAATAGAATTTTAAGTAAATTAAAATAAGTGTGACTGAAATAGAATTTAAGTAAATTAAAATAAGTGTGACTGTAATAGAAATTTAAGTAAATTAAATAAGTTTGATAGAAATAGATCTTTAAGTAAATTAAAATAAGTTTGACTGAAATAGAATTTTAATAATTTATAAATAAGTTTGACTGAAAAAGTATTTTAAGTAAATTAAAATAAGTGTGATTGAAATAGAAATTTGAGCAAATTAAAATAAGTGTGACTGAAATAGAATTTTAAGTAAATCAAAATAAGTTTGACTGAAATTGAATTTTAAGTAAATTAAAATAATTGTGACAGAAATAGAGATTTAAGTAAATTAATAAAAGTTTGACTGAAATAGAATTTTAAGTAAATTAAAATAAGTGTGACTGAAATAGAATTTTAAGTAAATTAAAATAAGTGTGACCGAAATAGAATTTTAAGTAAATTAAAATAAGTGTGACTGAATTAGAAATTTAAGTAAATTAAAAAAGCTTGACTGAAATAGAATTTTAAGTAAATTAAAATAAGTGTGACTGAAATAGAATTTAAGTAAATTAAAAATCAGTTTAACTGAAATAGAATTTTAAGTAAATTAAATCAGTTTGACTGAAATAGAATTTTAAGTAAATTAAAATAAGTTTGAATGAAATAGAATTTAAAGTAAATTAAAATCAGTTTGACTGTAATAGAATTTTAAGTAAATTAAAATAAGTACGACTGAAATAGAATTTTAAGTAAATTAAAGATAGTTTGACTGAAATAGAATTTTAAGTAAATTAAATAAGTTTGATAGAAATAGAATTTTAAGTAAATTAAAATAAGTTTGACTGAAATTGAATTTTAAGTAAAATAAAATAAGTGTGACAGAAATAGAGATTTAAGTAAATTAATAAAAGTGTGACTGAAATAGAATTTTAATAATTTATAAATAAGTTTGACTGAAAAAGTATTTTAAGTAAATTAAAATAAGTTTGACTGAAATAGAATTTTAAGTAAATTAAAATAAGTATGACTGAAATAGAATTTTAAGTAAATTAAAATAAGCTTGACTGAAATAGAATTTTAAGTAAATTAAAATAAGTGTGACTGAAATAGAATTTAAGTAAATTAAAAATCAGTTTAACTGAAATAGAATTTTAAGTAAATTAAAATAAGTGTGACTGAAATAGAATTTAAGTAAATTAAAATAAGTGTAACTGAAATAGAATTTTAAGTAAATTGAATAAGTTTGACTGAAATAGAATTTTGTAAATTAAAATAAGTTTGACTGAAATTGAATTTTAAGTAAATTAAAATAAGTTTGACCGAAATAGAATTTTAAGTAAATTAAAATAAGTGTGACTGAATTAGAAATTTAAGTAAATTAAAAAAGCTTGACTGAAATAGAATTTTAAGTAAATTAAAATAAGTGTGACTGAAATAGAATTTAAGTAAATTAAAAATCAGTTTAACTGAAATAGAATTTTAAGTAAATTAAATCAGTTTGACTGAAATAGAATTTTAAGTAAATTAAAATAAGTTTGAATGAAATAGAATTTAAAGTAAATTAAAATCAGTTTGACTGTAATAGAATTTTAAGTAAATTAAAATAAGTACGACTGAAATAGAATTTTAAGTAAATTAAAATTAGTTTGACTGAAATAGAATTTTAAGTAAATTAAATAAGTTTGATAGAAATAGAATTTTAAGTAAATTAAAATAAGTTTGACTGAAATTGAATTTTAAGTAAATTAAAATAAGTGTGACAGAAATAGAGATTTAAGTAAATTAATAAAAGTGTGACTGAAATAGAATTTTAATAATTTATAAATAAGTTTGACTGAAAAAGTATTTTAAGTAAATTAAAATAATTGTGACTGAAATAGAGATTTAAGTAAATTAAAATAAGTGTGACTGAATTAGAAATTTAAGTAAATTAAAAAAGCTTGACTGAAATAGAATTTTAAGTAAATTAAAATAAGTGTGACTGAAATAGAATTTAAGTAAATTAAAAATCAGTTTAACTGAAATAGAATTTTAAGTAAATTGAATAAGTTTGACTGAAATAGAATTTTAAGTAAATTAAATAAGTTTGATAGAAATAGAATTTTAAGTAAATTAAAATAAGTTTGACTGAAATTGAATTTTAAGTAAATTAAAATAAGTGTGACTGAAATAGAATTTTAAGTAAATTGAATAAGTTTGATAGAAATAGATCTTTAAGTAAATTAAAATAAGTTTGATAGAAATAGAATTTTAAGTAAATTAAAATAAGTGTGACTGAAATAGAATTTTAAGTAAATTGAATAAGTTTGATAGAAATAGATCTTTAAGTAAATTAAAATAAGTTTGATAGAAATAGAATTTTAAGTAAATTAAAATAAGTGTGACTGAAATAGAATTTTAATAATTTATAAATAAGTTTGACTGAAAAAGTATTTTAAGTAAATTAAAATAAGTGTGATTGAAATAGAAATTTGAGCAAATTAAAATAAGTGTGACTGAAATAGAATTTTAAGTAAATCAAAATAAGTTTGACTGAAATTGAATTTTAAGTAAATTAAAATAATTGTGACAGAAATAGAGATTTAAGTAAATTAATAAAAGTTTGACTGAAATAGAATTTTAAGTAAATTAAAATAAGTGTGACTGAAATAGAATTTTAAGTAAATTAAAATAAGTGTGACCGAAATAGAATTTTAAGTAAATTAAAATAAGTGTGACTGAATTAGAAATTTAAGTAAATTAAAAAAGCTTGACTGAAATAGAATTTTAAGTAAATTAAAATAAGTGTGACTGAAATAGAATTTAAGTAAATTAAAAATCAGTTTAACTGAAATAGAATTTTAAGTAAATTAAAATAAGTGTAACTGAAATAGAATTTTAAGTAAATTGAATAAGTTTGATAGAAATAGGTTTTTAAGTAAATTAAAATCAGTTTGACTGTAATAGAATTTTAAGTAAATTAAAATAAGTACGACTGAAATAGAATTTTAAGTAAATTAAAATTAGTTTGACTGAAATAGAATTTTAAGTAAATTAAATAAGTTTGATAGAAATAGAATTTTAAGTAAATTAAAATAAGTTTGACTGAAATTGAATTTTAAGTAAATTAAAATAAGTGTGACTGAAATAGAATTTTAAGTAAATTGAATAAGTTTGATAGAAATAGATCTTTAAGTAAATTAAAATAAGTTTGATAGAAATAGAATTTTAAGTAAATTAAAATAAGTGTGACTGAAATAGAATTTTAATAATTTATAAATAAGTTTGACTGAAAAAGTATTTTAAGTAAATTAAAATAAGTGTGACTGAAATAGAATTTTGAGTAAATTAAAATAAGTTTGACTGAATTAGAATTTTAAGTAAATTAAAATAAGTGTGACTGAAATAGAATTTTAAGTAAATTAAAATCAGTTTGACTGAAATAGAATTTTAAGTAAATTAAAATAAGTTTGACTGAAATAGAATTTTAAGTAAATTAAAATAAGTGTGACTGAAATAGAATTTTAAGTAAATTGAATAAGTTTGATAGAAATAGAATTTTAAGTAAATTAAAATAGGTGTGAATGAAATAGTATTTCAAGTAAATTAAATAAGTTTGATAGAATTAGAATTTTAAGTAAATTAAAATAAGTGTGACTGAAATAGAATTTAAGTAAATTAAAAATCAGTTTAACTGAAATAGAATTTTAAGTAAATTAAAATAAGTGTAACTGAAATAGAATTTTAAGTAAATTGAATAAGTTTGATAGAAATAGGTTTTTAAGTAAATTAAAATCAGTTTGACTGTAATAGAATTTTAAGTAAATTAAAATAAGTACGACTGAAATAGAATTTTAAGTAAATTAAAATTAGTTTGACTGAAATAGAATTTTAAGTAAATTAAATAAGTGTGACTGAAATAGAATTTTGAGTAAATTAAAATAAGTTTGACTGAATTAGAATTTTAAGTAAATTAAAATAAGTGTGACTGAAATAGAAATTTGAGTAAATTAAAATAAGTGTGACTGAAATAGAATTTTGAGTAAATTAAAATAAGTGTGACTGAAATAGAATTTTAAGTAAATTAAAATAATTGTGACTGAAATAGAATTTTAAGTAAATTAAAATAAGTGTGATTGAAATAGAAATTTGAGCAAATTAAAATAAGTGTGACTGAAATAGAATTTTGAGTAAATTAAAATAAGTTTGACTGAATTAGAATTTTAAGTAAATTAAAATAAGTGTGACTGAAATAGAATTTTAAGTAAATTAAAATCAGTTTGACTGAAATAGAATTTTAAGTAAATTAAAATAAGTTTGACTGAAATAGAATTTTGAGTAAATTAAAATAAGTGTGACTGAAATAGAATTTTAAGTAAATTGAATAAGTTTGATAGAAATAGAATTTTAAGTAAATTAAAATAGGTGTGAATGAAATAGTATTTCAAGTAAATTAAATAAGTTTGATAGAATTAGAATTTTAAGTAAATTAAAATAAGTGTGATTGAAATAGAAATTTGAGTAAATTAAAATAAGTGTGACTGAAATAGAATTTTAAGTAAATTTAAAATAAGTGTGACTGAAATAGAATTTTGAGTAAATTAAATAAGTTTGACTGAAATAGAATTTTAAGTAAATTAAAATAAGTGTGACTGAAATAGAAATTTGAGCAAATTAAAATAAGTGTGACTGAAATAGAATTTTGAGTAAATTAAAATAAGTTTGACTGAATTAGAATTTTACGTAAATTAAAATAGGTGTGACTGAAATAGAATTTTAAGTAAATTAAAATAAGTTTGACTGAAATAGAATTTTAAGTAAATTAAATAAGTTTGACTGAAATTGAATTTTAAGTAAATTAAAATCAGTTTGACAGAAATAGTATTTCAAGTAAATTAAATAAGTGTGACTGAAATAGAATTTTTAGTGAATTAAAATAAGTTTGACTGAAATAGAATTTTTAGTAAATTAAAATCAGTTTGACTGAAATAGAATTTTAAGTAAATTAAAATAAGTGTGACTGAAAAAGAATTTTATGTAAATTTAAAATAAGTGTTACTGAAATAGAATTTTAATTAAATTAAAATAAATATGACTGAAATAGAGATTTAAGTAAATTAAAATAAGTGTAACTGAAATAGAATTTTAAGTAAATTAAAATCATTTTGAATGAAATAGAATTTTAAGTAAATTAATATAAGTTTGACTAAAATTGAATTTTAAGTAAATTAAAATAATTGTGACTGAAATAGAATTTCAAGTAAATTAAAATAAGTTTGACTGAAATAGAATTTTAAGTAAATTAAAATAAGTTTGACTGAAATAGAATTTTAAGTAAATTAAAATAAGTTTGACTGAAATAGAATTTTAAGTAAATTAAAATCAGTTTGACTGAAATTGAATTTTAAGTAAATTAAAATTAGTTTGACTGAAATAGAATTTTAAGTAAATTAAAATAAGTGTGACTGAAATAGAATTTTAAGTAAATTAAAATAAGTTTGACTGAAATAGAATTTTAAGTAAATTAAAATAAGTTTGACTGAAATTGAATTTTAAGTAAATTAAAATAAGTTTGACTGAAATTGAATTTTAAGTAAATTAAAATAATTGTGACTGAAATAGAATTTCAAGTAAATTAAAATAAGTTTGACTGAAATAGAATTTTAAGTAAATTAAAATAAGTACGACTGAAATAGAATTTTGAGTAAATTAAAATAGGTGTGACTGAAATAGTATTTCAAGTAAATTAAATAAGTTTGATAGAAATAGAATTTTAAGTAAATTAAAATAAGTGTGACTGAAATAGAGATTTAAGTAAATTTAAATAAGTGTGACTGAAATAGAATTTTAAGTAAATTTAAAATAAGTGTGACTGAAATAGAAATTTGAGTAAATTAAATAAGTTTGACTGAAATAGAGATTTAAGTAAATTTAAATAAGTGTGACTGAAATAGAAATTTGAGCAAATTAAAATAAGTGTGACTGAAATAGAATTTTGAGTAAATTAAAATAAGTTTGACTGAATTAGAATTTTAAGTAAATTAAAATAGGTGTGACTGAAATAGAATTTTAAGTAAATTAAAATAAGTTTGACTGAAATAGAATTTTAAGTAAATTAAAATCAGTTTGACTGAAATAGAATTTCAAGTAAAATAAAATCAGTTTAACTGAAATAGAATTTTTAGTAAATTAAAATAAGTGTGACTGAAATAGAATTTTGAGTAAATTTAAATAAGTGTGACTGAAATAGAATTTTAAGTAAATTAGAATAAGTTTGACTGAAATAGAATTTTTAGTAAATTAAAATCAGTTTGACTGAATTAGAATTTTAAGTAAATTAAAATAAGTGTGACTGAAAAAGAATTTTAAGTAAATTTAAAATAAGTGTGACTGAAATAGAATTTTAATTAAATTAAAATAAATATGACTGAAATAGAGATTTAAGTAAATTAAAATAAGTGTAACTGAAATAGAATTTTAAGTAAATTAAAATCATTTTGAATGAAATAGAATTTTAAGTAAATTAATATAAGTTTGACTAAAATAGATTTTTGAGTAAATTAAAATAAGTGTGACTGAAATAGATTTTTAAGTAAATTAAATAAGTTTGACTGAAATAGAATTTTGAGTAAATTAAAATAAGTTTGATAGAAATAGAATTTTAAGTAAATTAAAATAAGTTTGACTGAAATTGAATTTTAAGTAAATTAAAATAATTGTGACAGAAATAGAATTTTAAGTAAATTAAGTAAGTTTGATAGAAATAGAATTTTAAGTAAATTAAAATAGGTGTGACTGAAATAGTATTTCAAGTAAATTAAATAAGTTTGATAGAAATAGAATTTTAAGTAAATTAAAATAAGTGTGACTGAAATAGAGATTTAAGTAAATTTAAATAAGTGTGACTGAAAAAGAATTTTAAGTAAATTTAAAATAAGTGTAACTGAAATAGAATTTTAAGTAAATTGAATAAGTTTGATAGAAATAGGTTTTTAAGTAAATTAAAATCAGTTTGACTGTAATAGAATTTTAAGTAAATTAAAATAAGTTTGACTGAAATAGAATTTTAAGTAAATTAAAATAAGTTTGACTGAAATAGAATTTCAAGTAAATTAAAATAAGTTTGACTGAAATAGAATTTTAAATAAATTAAAATAAGTTTGACTGAAATAGAATTTTACGTAAATTAAAATAGGTGTGACTGAAATAGAATTTTAATAATTTATAAATAAGTTTGACTGAAAAAGTATTTTAAGTAAATTAAAATAAGTGTGACTGAAATAGAAATTTGAGTAAATTTAAATAAGTGTGACTGAAATAGAATTTTGAGTAAATTAAAATAAGTTTGACTGAATTAGAATTTTAAGTAAATTAAAATAAGTGTGACTGAAATAGAATTTTAAGTAAATTAAAATAAGTTTGACTGAAATAGAATTTTAAGTAAATTAAAATAAGTTTGACTGAAATAGAATTTTAAGTAAATTAAAATAAGTTTGACTGAAATAGAATTTTGAGTAAATTAAAATAGGTGTGACTGAAATAGTATTTCAAGTAAATTAAATAAGTTTGATAGAAATAGAATTTTAAGTAAATTAAAATAAGTGTGACTGAAATAGAGATTTAAGTAAATTTAAATAAGTGTGACTGAAATAGAATTTTAAGTAAATTAAAATAAGTTTGATAGAAATAGAATTTTGAGTAAATTAAATAAGTTTGACTGAAATTGAATTTTAAGTAAATTAAAATAATTGTGACAGAAATAGAATTTTAAGTAAATTAAGTAAGTTTGATAGAAATAGAATTTTAAGTAAATTAAAATAGGTGTGACTGAAATAGTATTTCAAGTAAATTAAATAAGTTTGATAGAAATAGAATTTTAAGTAAATTAAAATAAGTGTGACTGAAATAGAGATTTAAGTAAATTTAAATAAGTGTGACTGAAAAAGAATTTTAAGTAAATTTAAAATAAGTGTAACTGAAATAGAATTTTAAGTAAATTGAATAAGTTTGATAGAAATAGGTTTTTAAGTAAATTAAAATCAGTTTGACTGTAATAGAATTTTAAGTAAATTAAAATAAGTTTGACTGAAATAGAATTTTAAGTAAATTAAAATAAGTTTGACTGAAATAGAATTTCAAGTAAATTAAAATAAGTACGACTGAAATAGAATTTTAAATAAATTAAAATAAGTTTGACTGAAATAGAATTTTACGTAAATTTAAATAGGTGTGACTGAAATAGAATTTTAATAATTTATAAATAAGTTTGACTGAAAAAGTATTTTAAGTAAATTAAAATAAGTGTGATTGAAATAGAAATTTGAGTAAATTAAAATAAGTGTAACTGAAATACAATTTTGAGTAAATTAAAATAAGTTTGACTGAATTAGAATTTTAAGTAAATTAAAATAAGTGTGACTGAAATAGAATTTTAAGTAAATTAAAATAAGTTTGACGGAAATAGAATTTTAAGTAAATTAAAATAAGTTTGACTGAAATAGAATTTTAAGTAAATTAAAATAAGTTTGACTGAAATAGAATTTTGAGTAAATTAAAATAGGTGTGACTGAAATAGTATTTCAAGTAAATTAAATAAGTTTGATAGAAATAGAATTTTAAGTAAATTAAAATAAGTGTGACTGAAATAGAGATTTAAGTAAATTTAAATAAGTGTGACTGAAATAGAATTTTAAGTAAATTTAAAATAAGTGTGACTGAAATAGAATTTTGAGTAAATTAAATAAGTTTGACTGAAATAGAGATTTAAGTAAATTAAAATAAGTGTGACTGAAATAGAAATTTGAGCAAATTAAAATAAGTGTGACTGAAATAGAATTTTGAGTAAATTAAAATAAGTTTGACTGAATTAGAATTTTAAGTAAATTAAAATAGGTGTGACTGAAATAGAATTTTAAGTAAATTAAAATAAGTTTGACTGAAATAGAATTTTAAGTAAATTAAAATCAGTTTGACTGAAATAGAATTTCAAGTAAAATAAAATCAGTTTAACTGAAATAGAATTTTTAGTAAATTAAAATAAGTGTGACTGAAATAGAATTTTGAGTAAATTTAAATAAGTGTGACTGAAATAGAATTTTAAGTAAATTAGAATAAGTTTGACTGAAATAGAATTTTTAGTAAATTAAAATCAGTTTGACTGAATTAGAATTTTAAGTAAATTAAAATAAGTGTGACTGAAATAGAATTTTAAGTAAATTTAAAATAAGTGTGACTGAAATAGAATTTTAATTAAATTAAAATAAATATGACTGAAATAGAGATTTAAGTAAATTAAAATAAGTGTAACTGAAATAGAATTTTAAGTAAATTAAAATCATTTTGAATGAAATAGAATTTTAAGTAAATTAATATAAGTTTGACTAAAATAGATTTTTGAGTAAATTAAAATAAGTGTGACTGAAATAGATTTTTAAGTAAATTAAATAAGTTTGACTGAAATAGAATTTTAAGTAAATTAAAATAAGTTTGACTGAATTAGAATTTTAAGTAAATTAAAATAAGTGTGACTGAAATAGAATTTTAAGTAAATTAAAATAAGTTTGACTGAAATAGAATTTTAAGTAAATTAAAATAAGTTTGACTGAAATAGAATTTTAAGTAAATTAAAATAAGTTTGACTGAAATAGAATTTTGAGTAAATTAAAATAGGTGTGACTGAAATAGTATTTCAAGTAAATTAAATAAGTTTGATAGAAATAGAATTTTAAGTAAATTAAAATAAGTGTGACTGAAATAGAGATTTAAGTAAATTTAAATAAGTGTGACTGAAAAAGAATTTTAAGTAAATTTAAAATAAGTGTGACTGAAATAGAATTTTGAGTAAATTAAATAAGTTTGACTGAAATAGAGATTTAAGTAAATTTAAATAAGTGTGACTGAAATAGAAATTTGAGCAAATTAAAATAAGTGTGACTGAAATAGAATTTTGAGTAAATTAAAATAAGTTTGACTGAATTAGAATTTTAAGTAAATTAAAATAGGTGTGACTGAAATAGAATTTTAAGTAAATTAAAATAAGTTTGACTGAAATAGAATTTTAAGTAAATTAAAATCAGTTTGACTGAAATAGAATTTCAAGTAAAATAAAATCAGTTTAACTGAAATAGAATTTTTAGTAAATTAAAATAAGTGTGACTGAAATAGAATTTTGAGTAAATTTAAATAAGTGTGACTGAAATAGAATTTTAAGTAAATTAGAATAAGTTTGACTGAAATAGAATTTTTAGTAAATTAAAATCAGTTTGACTGAATTAGAATTTTAAGTAAATTAAAATAAGTGTGACTGAAAAAGAATTTTAAGTAAATTTAAAATAAGTGTGACTGAAATAGAATTTTAATTAAATTAAAATAAATATGACTGAAATAGAGATTTAAGTAAATTAAAATAAGTGTAACTGAAATAGAATTTTAAGTAAATTAAAATCATTTTGAATGAAATAGAATTTTAAGTAAATTAATATAAGTTCGACTAAAATAGATTTTTGAGTAAATTAAAATAAGTGTGACTGAAATAGATTTTTAAGTAAATTAAATAAGTTTGACTGAAATAGAATTTTGAGTAAATTAAAATAAGTTTGATAGAAATAGAATTTTAAGTAAATTAAAATAAGTTTGACTGAAATTGAATTTTAAGTAAATTAAAATAATTGTGACAGAAATAGAATTTTAAGTAAATTAAGTAAGTTTGATAGAAATAGAATTTTAAGTAAATTAAAAATGGTGTGACTGAAATAGTATTTCAAGTAAATTAAATAAGTTTGATAGAAATAGAATTTTAAGTAAATTAAAATAAGTGTGACTGAAATAGAGATTTAAGTAAATTTAAATAAGTGTGACTGAAAAAGAATTTTAAGTAAATTTAAAATAAGTGTGACTGAAATAGAATTTTAATTAAATTAAAATAAATATGACTGAAATAGAGATTTAAGTAAATTAAAATAAGTGTAACTGAAATAGAATTTTAAGTAAATTAAAATCATTTTGAATGAAATAGAATTTTAAGTAAATTAAAATAAGTGTGATTGAAATAGAAATTTGAGTAAATTAAAATAAGTGTAACTGAAATAGAATTTTGAGTAAATTAAAATAAGTTTGACTGAATTAGAATTTTAAGTAAATTAAAATAAGTGTGACTGAAATAGAATTTTAAGTAAATTAAAATAAGTTTGACTGAAATAGAATTTTAAGTAAATTAAAATAAGTGTGACTGAAATAGAATTTTAAGTAAATTAAGTAAGTTTGATAGAAATAGAATTTTAAGTAAATTAAAATAGGTGTGACTGAAATAGTATTTCAAGTAAATTAAATAAGTTTGATAGAAATAGAATTTTAAGTAAATTAATATAAGTTTGACTAAAATAGATTTTTGAGTAAATTAAAATAAGTGTGACTGAAATAGATTTTTAAGTAAATTAAATAAGTTTGACTGAAATAGAATTTTAAGTAAATTAAAATAAGTTTGACTGAATTAGAATTTTAAGTAAATTAAATAAGTTTGACTGAATTAGAATTTTAAGTAAATTAAAATAAGTTTGACTGAAATAGAATTTTAAGTAAATTAAAATAAGTTTGACTGAAATAGAATTTTAAGTAAATTAAAATAAGTTTGACTGAAATAGAATTTTGAGTAAATTAAAATAGGTGTGACTGAAATAGTATTTCAAGTAAATTAAATAAGTTTGATAGAAATAGAATTTTAAGTAAATTAAAATAAGTGTGACTGAAATAGAGATTTAAGTAAATTTAAATAAGTGTGACTGAAATAGAATTTTAAGTAAATTTAAAATAAGTGTGACTGAAATAGAATTTTGAGTAAATTTAAATAAGTGTGACTGAAATAGAATTTTAAGTAAATTAGAATAAGTTTGACTGAAATAGAATTTTTAGTAAATTAAAATCAGTTTGACTGAATTAGAATTTTAAGTAAATTAAAATAAGTGTGACTGAAAAAGAATTTTAAGTAAATTTAAAATAAGTGTGACTGAAATAGAATTTTAATTAAATTAAAATAAATATGACTGAAATAGAGATTTAAGTAAATTAAAATAAGTGTAACTGAAATAGAATTTTAAGTAAATTAAAATCATTTTGAATGAAATAGAATTTTAAGTAAATTAATATAAGTTTGACTAAAATAGATTTTTGAGTAAATTAAAATAAGTGTGACTGAAATAGATTTTTAAGTAAATTAAATAAGTTTGACTGAAATAGAATTTTAAGTAAATTAAAATAAGTTTGACTGAATTAGAATTTTAAGTAAATTAAAATAAGTGTGACTGAAATAGAATTTTAAGTAAATTAAAATAAGTTTGACTGAAATAGAATTTTAAGTAAATTAAAATAAGTTTGACTGAAATAGAATTTTAAGTAAATTAAAATAAGTTTGACTGAAATAGAATTTTGAGTAAATTAAAATAGGTGTGACTGAAATAGTATTTCAAGTAAATTAAATAAGTTTGATAGAAATAGAATTTTAAGTAAATTAAAATAAGTGTGACTGAAATAGAGATTTAAGTAAATTTAAATAAGTGTGACTGAAAAAGAATTTTAAGTAAATTTAAAATAAGTGTGACTGAAATAGAATTTTGAGTAAATTAAATAAGTTTGACTGAAATAGAGATTTAAGTAAATTAAAATAAGTTTGACTGAAATAGAAATTTGAGCAAATTAAAATAAGTGTGACTGAAATAGAATTTTGAGTAAATTAAAATAAGTTTGACTGAATTAGAATTTTAAGTAAATTAAAATAAGTGTGACTGAAATAGAGATTTAAGTAAATTTAAATAAGTGTGACTGAAAAAGAATTTTAAGTAAATTAAAATCAGTTTGACTGAAATAGAATTTCAAGTAAAATAAAATCAGTTTAACTGAAATAGAATTTTAAGTAAATTAAAATAAGTGTGACTGAAATAGAGATTTAAGTAAATTTAAATAAGTGTGACTGAAAAAGAATTTTAAGTAAATTTAAAATAAGTGTGACTGAAATAGAATTTTGAGTAAATTAAATAAGTTTGACTGAAATAGAGATTTAAGCAAATTAAAATAAGTGTGACTGAAATAGAATTTTAAGTAAATTTAAATAAGTGTGACTGAAATAGAATTTTGAGTAAATTAAAATAAGTTTGACTGAATTAGAATTTTAAGTAAATTAAAATAGGTGTGACTGAAATAGAATTTTAAGTAAATTAAAATAAGTTTGACTGAAATAGAATTTTAAGTAAATTAAAATCAGTTTGACTGAAATAGAATTTCAAGTAAAATAAAATCAGTTTAACTGAAATAGAATTTTTAGTAAATTAAAATAAGTGTGACTGAAATAGAATTTTGAGTAAATTTAAATAAGTGTGACTGAAATAGAATTTTAAGTAAATTAGAATAAGTTTGAATGAAATAGAATTTTTAGTAAATTAAAATCAGTTTGACTGAATTAGAATTTTAAGTAAATTAAAATAAGTGTGACTGAAAAAGAATTTTAAGTAAATTTAAAATAAGTGTGACTGAAATAGAATTTTAATTAAATTAAAATAAATATGACTGAAATAGAGATTTAAGTAAATTAAAATAAGTGTAACTGAAATAGAATTTTAAGTAAATTAAAATCATTTTGAATGAAATAGAATTTTAAGTAAATTAATATAAGTTCGACTAAAATAGATTTTTGAGTAAATTAAAATAAGTGTGACTGAAATAGAATTTTGAGTAAATTAAAATAAGTTTGACTGAAATAGAATTTTGAGTAAATTAAAATAAGTTTGATAGAAATAGAATTTTAAGTAAATTAAAATAAGTTTGACTGAAATTGAATTTTAAGTAAATTAAAATAATTGTGACAGAAATAGAATTTTAAGTAAATTAAGTAAGTTTGATAGAAATAGAATTTTAAGTAAATTAAAAATGGTGTGACTGAAATAGTATTTCAAGTAAATTAAATAAGTTTGATAGAAATAGAATTTTAAGTAAATTAAAATAAGTGTGACTGAAATAGAGATTTAAGTAAATTTAAATAAGTGTGACTGAAAAAGAATTTTAAGTAAATTTAAAATAAGTGTGACTGAAATAGAATTTTAATTAAATTGAAATAAATATGACTGAAATAGAGATTTAAGTAAATTAAAATAAGTGTAACTGAAATAGAATTTTAAGTAAATTAAAATCATTTTGAATGAAATAGAATTTTAAGTAAATTAAAATAAGTGTGATTGAAATAGAAATTTGAGTAAATTAAAATAAGTGTAACTGAAATAGAATTTTGAGTAAATTAAAATAAGTTTGACTGAATTAGAATTTTAAGTAAATTAAAATAAGTGTGACTGAAATAGAATTTTAAGTAAATTAAAATAAGTTTGACTGAAATAGAATTTTAAGTAAATTAAAATAAGTGTGACTGAAATAGAATTTTAAGTAAATTAAGTAAGTTTGATAGAAATAGAATTTTAAGTAAATTAAAATAGGTGTGACTGAAATAGTATTTCAAGTAAATTAAATAAGTTTGATAGAAATAGAATTTTAAGTAAATTAATATAAGTTTGACTAAAATAGATTTTTGAGTAAATTAAAATAAGTGTGACTGAAATAGATTTTTAAGTAAATTAAATAAGTTTGACTGAAATAGAATTTTAAGTAAATTAAAATAAGTTTGACTGAATTAGAATTTTAAGTAAATTAAAATAAGTGTGACTGAAATAGAATTTTAAGTAAATTAAAATAAGTTTGACTGAAATAGAATTTTAAGTAAATTAAAATAAGTTTGACTGAAATAGAATTTTAAGTAAATTAAAATAAGTTTGACTGAAATAGAATTTTGAGTAAATTAAAATAGGTGTGACTGAAATAGTATTTCAAGTAAATTAAATAAGTTTGATAGAAATAGAATTTTAAGTAAATTAAAATAAGTGTGACTGAAATAGAGATTTAAGTAAATTTAAATAAGTGTGACTGAAATAGAATTTTAAGTAAATTTAAAATAAGTGTGACTGAAATAGAATTTTGAGTAAATTAAATAAGTTTGACTGAAATAGAGATTTAAGTAAATTTAAAAAAGTGTGACTGAAATAGAAATTTGAGCAAATTAAAATAAGTGTGACTGAAATAGAATTTTGAGTAAATTAAAATAAGTTTGACTGAATTAGAATTTTAAGTAAATTAAAATAGGTGTGACTGAAATAGAATTTTAAGTAAATTAAAATAAGTTTGACTGAAATAGAATTTTAAGTAAATTAAAATCAGTTTGACTGAAATAGAATTTCAAGTAAAATAAAATCAGTTTAACTGAAATAGAATTTTTAGTAAATTAAAATAAGTGTGACTGAAATAGAATTTTGAGTAAATTTAAATAAGTGTGACTGAAATAGAATTTTAAGTAAATTAGAATAAGTTTGACTGAAATAGAATTTCAAGTAAATTAAAATCAGTTTGACTGAAATAGAATTTTAAGTAAATTTAAAATAAGTGTGACTGAAATAGAATTTTGAGTAAATTAAATAAGTTTGACTGAAATAGAGATTTAAGTAAATTTAAATAAGTGTGACTGAAATAGATTTTTAAGTAAATTAAATAAGTTTGACTGAAATAGAATTTTAAGTAAATTAAAATAAGTTTGACTGAATTAGAATTTTAAGTAAATTAAAATAAGTGTGACTGAAATAGAATTTTAAGTAAATTAAAATAAGTTTGACTGAAATAGAATTTTAAGTAAATTAAAATAAGTTTGACTGAAATAGAATTTTAAGTAAATTAAAATAAGTTTGACTGAAATAGAATTTTGAGTAAATTAAAATAGGTGTGACTGAAATAGTATTTCAAGTAAATTAAATAAGTTTGATAGAAATAGAATTTTAAGTAAATTAAAATAAGTGTGACTGAAATAGAGATTTAAGTAAATTTAAATAAGTGTGACTGAAATAGAATTTTAAGTAAATTAAAATAAGTGTGACTGAAATAGAGATTTAAGTAAATTTAAATAAGTGTGACTGAAATAGAATTTTAAGTAAATTTAAAATAAGTGTGACTGAAATAGAATTTTGAGTAAATTAAATAAGTTTGACTGAAATAGAGATTTAAGTAAATTTAAATAAGTGTGACTGAAATAGAATTTTTAGTAAATTAAAATCAGTTTGACTGAATTAGAATTTTAAGTAAATTAAAATAAGTGTGACTGAAAAAGAATTTTAAGTAAATTTAAAATAAGTGTGACTGAAATAGAATTTTAATTAAATTAAAATAAATATGACTGAAATAGAGATTTAAGTAAATTAAAATAAGTGTAACTGAAATAGAATTTTAAGTAAATTAAAATCATTTTGAATGAAATAGAATTTTAAGTAAATTAATATAAGTTTGACTGAAATAGAATTTTAAGTAAATTAAAATAAGTTTGACTGAAATAGATTTTTAAGTAAATTAAATAAGTTTGACTGAAATAGAATTTTGAGTAAATTAAAATAAGTTTGATAGAAATAGAATTTTAAGTAAATTAAAATAAGTTTGACTGAAATTGAATTTTAAGTAAATTAAAATAATTGTGACAGAAATAGAATTTTAAGTAAATTAAGTAAGTTTGATAGAAATAGAATTTTAAGTAAATTAAAAATGGTGTGACTGAAATAGTATTTCAAGTAAATTAAATAAGTTTGATAGAAATAGAATTTTAAGTAAATTAAAATAAGTGTGACTGAAATAGAGATTTAAGTAAATTTAAATAAGTGTGACTGAAAAAGAATTTTAAGTAAATTTAAAATAAGTGTGACTGAAATAGAATTTTAATTAAATTAAAATAAATATGACTGAAATAGAGATTTAAGTAAATTAAAATAAGTGTAACTGAAATAGAATTTTAAGTAAATTAAAATCATTTTGAATGAAATAGAATTTTAAGTAAATTAAAATAAGTGTGATTGAAATAGAAATTTGAGTAAATTAAAATAAGTGTAACTGAAATAGAATTTTGAGTAAATTAAAATAAGTTTGACTGAATTAGAATTTTAAGTAAATTAAAATAAGTGTGACTGAAATAGAATTTTAAGTAAATTAAAATAAGTTTGACTGAAATAGAATTTTAAGTAAATTAAAATAAGTGTGACTGAAATAGAATTTTAAGTAAATTAAGTAAGTTTGATAGAAATAGAATTTTAAGTAAATTAAAATAAGTGTGACTGAAATAGAGATTTAAGTAAATTTAAATAAGTGTGACTGAAATAGAATTTTAAGTAAATTTAAAATAAGTGTGACTGAAATAGAATTTTGAGTAAATTAAATAAGTTTGACTGAAATAGAGATTTAAGTAAATTTAAATAAGTGTGACTGAAATAGAAATTTGAGTAAATTAAAATAAGTGTAACTGAAATAGAATTTTAAGTAAATTAAAATCATTTTGAATGAAATAGAATTTTAAGTAAATTAAAATAAGTGTGATTGAAATAGAAATTTGAGTAAATTAAAATAAGTGTAACTGAAATAGAATTTTGAGTAAATTAAAATAAGTTTGACTGAATTAGAATTTTAAGTAAATTAAAATAAGTGTGACTGAAATAGAATTTTAAGTAAATTAAAATAAGTTTGACTGAAATAGAATTTTAAGTAAATTAAAATAGGTGTGACTGAAATAGTATTTCAAGTAAATTAAATAAGTTTGATAGAAATAGAATTTTAAGTAAATTAAAATAAGTGTGACTGAAATAGAGATTTAAGTAAATTTAAATAAGTGTGACTGAAATAGAATTTTTAGTAAATTAAAATCAGTTTGACTGAAATAGAATTTTAAGTAAATTTAAAATAAGTGTGACTGAAATAGAATTTTGAGTAAATTAAATAAGTTTGACTGAAATAGAGATTTAAGTAAATTTAAATAAGTGTGACTGAAATAGAAATTTGAGCAAATTAAAATAAGTTTGACTGAAATAGAATTTTGAGTAAATTAAAATAAGTGTGACTGAATTAGAATTTTAAGTAAATTAAAATAGGTGTGACTGAAATAGAATTTTAAGTAAATTAAAATAAGTTTGACTGAAATAGAATTTTAAGTAAATTAAAATCAGTTTGACTGAAATAGAATTTCAAGTAAAATAAAATCAGTTTAACTGAAATAGAATTTTTAGTAAATTAAAATAAGTGTGACTGAAATAGAATTTTGAGTAAATTTAAATAAGTGTGACTGAAATAGAATTTTAAGTAAATTAGAATAAGTTTGACTGAAATAGAATTTTTAGTAAATTAAAATCAGTTTGACTGAATTAGAATTTTAAGTAAATTAAAATAAGTGTGACTGAAAAAGAATTTTAAGTAAATTTAAAATAAGTGTGACTGAAATAGAATTTTAATTAAATTAAAATAAATATGACTGAAATAGAGATTTAAGTAAATTAAAATAAGTGTAACTGAAATAGAATTTTAAGTAAATTAAAATCATTTTGAATGAAATAGAATTTTAAGTAAATTAAAATCATTTTGAATGAAATAGAAATTTGAGTAAATTAAAATAAGTTTGACTGAAATAGAATTTTGAGTAAATTAAAATAAGTTTGATAGAAATAGAATTTTAAGTAAATTAAAATAAGTGTGACTGAAATAGAATTTTAAGTAAATTAAAATAAGTGTGACTGAAATAGAGATTTAAGTAAATTTAAATAAGTGTGACTGAAATTGAATTTTAAGTAAATTAAAATAAGTTTGATAGAAATAGAATTTTAAGTAAATTAAAATCAGTTTAACTGAAATAGAATTTTGAGTAAATTAAAATAAGTTTGATAGAAATAGAATTTTGAGTAAATTAAAATAAGTGTGACTGAAATAGAATTTTAAGTAAATTAAAATAAGTGTGACTGAAATAGAATTTTAAGTAAATTAAAATAAGTGTGACTGAAATAGAGATTTAAGTAAATTTAAATAAGTGTGACTGAAATAGAATTTCAAGTAAATTTAAATAAGTGTGACTGAAATAGAATTTTAAGTAAATTAAAATAAGTTTGATAGAAATAGAATTTTAAGTAAATTAAAATAAGTGTGACTGAAATAGAATTTTAAGTAAATTAAAATAAGTGTGACTGAAATAAAATTTTGAGTAAATTAAAATAAGTGTGACTGAAATAGAATTTTAAGTAAATTAAAATAAGTTTGACTGAAATAGAATTTTAAGTAAATTAAAATTAGTTTGACTGAAATAGAATTTTAAGTAAATTAAAATAAGTGTGACTGAAATAGAATTTTAAGTAAATTAAAATAAGTTTGACTGAAATAGAATTTAAGAAAATTAAAATAAGTTACTGAAATAGAATTTTAAGTAAATTAAAATAAGTTACTGAAATAGAATTTTAAGTAATTTAAAATAAGTGTGACTGAAATAGAATTTTAAGTAAATTAAAATAAGTTTGACTGAAATAGAATTTTAAGTAAATTAAAATAAGTATGACTGAAATAGAATTTTAAGTAAATTAAAATAAGTTTGACTGAAATAGAATTTTAAGTAAATTAAAATAAGTGTGACTGAAATAGAATTTTAAGTAAATTAAAATAAGTTTGACTGAAATAGAATTTTAAGTAAATTAAAATAAGTGTGACTGAAATATAAATTTAAGCAAATTAAAATAAGTTTGACTGAAATAGAATTTAAAGTAAATTAAAATAAGTTTGACTGAAATCGAATTTAAAGTAAATTAAAATAAGTGTGACTGAAATAGAATTTTGAGTAAATTTAAATAAGTGTGACTGAAATAGAATTTTAAGTAAATTAGAATAAGTTTGACTGAAATAGAATTTTAAGTAAATTAAAATAAGTGTGACTGAAATAGAATTTTAAGTAAATTAAAATAAGTTTGACTGAAATAGAATTTTAAGTAAATTAAAATAAGTGTGACTGAAATATAAATTTAAGCAAATTAAAATAAGTTTGACTGAAATAGAATTTAAAGTAAATTAAAATAAGTTTGACTGAAATAGAATTTAAAGTAAATTAAAATAAGTTTGACTGAAATCGAATTTTAAGTAAATTAAAATAAGTGTGACTGAAATATAAATTTAAGCAAATTAAAATAAGTGTGACTGAAATATAAATTTAAGCAAATTAAAATAAGTTTGACTGAAATAGAATTTTTAGTAAATTAAAATCAGTTTGACTGAATTAGAATTTAAAGTAAATTAAAATAAGTTTGACTGAAATTGAATTTTAAGCAAATTAAAATAAGTGTGACTGAAATAGAATTTTAAGTAAATTTAAATAAGTTTGACTGAAATAGAATTTTAAGTAAATTAAAATAAGTTTGACTGAAATAGAATTTTAAGTAAATTAAAATAAGTGTGACTGAAATAGAATTTTAAGTAAATTTAAAATAAGTGTGACAGAAATAGAATTTTAAGTAAATTAAAATAAGTTTGACTGAAATAGAATTTTAAGTAAATTAAATAAGTGTGACTGAAATAGAATTTTAAGTAAATTAAAAATAAGTGTGACTGAAATAGAATTTTAAGTAAATTAAAATAAGTGTGACTGAAATCAAATTTAAAGTAAATTAAAATAAGTGTGACTGAAATAGAATTTTAAGTAAATTAATAAAAGTTTGACTAAAATAGATTTTTGAGTAAATTTAAATAAGTTTGATAGAAATAGAATTTTAAGTAAATTAAAATAAGTTTGACTGAAATAGAATTTTAAGTAAATTAAAATCAGTTTGACTGAAATAGAATTTTAAGTAAATTAAAATAAGTATGACTGAAATAGAATTTTAAGTAAATTAAAATCAGTTTAACTGAAATAGAATTTTAAGTAAATTTAAATAAGTGTGACTGAAATAGAATTTTAAGTAAATTTAAAATAAGTGTGACAGAAAAAGAATTTTAAGTAAATTAAAATAAGTTTGACTGAAATAGAATTTTAAGTAAATTAAAATAAGTTTAACTGAAATAGAATTTTAAGTAAATTTAAAATAAGTGTGACAGAAAAAGAATTTTACGTAAATTAAAATCAGTTTGACTGAAATAGAATTTTAAGTAAATTAAAATAAGTGTGACTGAAATAGAATTTTAAGTAAATTAAAATAAGTGTGACTGAAATAGAATTTCAAGCAAATTAAAATAAGTGTGACTGAAATAGAATTTTAAGTAAATTAAAATAAAATTGACTGAAATAGAATTTAAGAAAGATAAAATAAGTTTGACTGAAATAG
Source organism: Loxodes magnus (assembly GCA_946699065.1). NCBI lineage: Eukaryota > Ciliophora > Karyorelictea > Loxodida > Loxodidae > Loxodes > Loxodes magnus. Next base: position 67,707 of record CAMPDV010000107.1, read on the forward strand.
AATTTTAAGTAAATTAAAATAGGTGTGACTGAAATAGAATTTCAAGTAAATTAAAATAAGTTTGACTGAAATAGAATTTTAAGTAAATTAAAATAAAATTGACTGAAATAGAATTTAAGAAAGATAAAATAAGTTTGACTGAAATAGAATTTTAAGTAAATTAAAATAGGTGTGACTGAAATAGAATTTCAAGTAAATTAAAATAAGTTTGACTGAAATAGAATTTTAAGTAAATTAAAATCAATTTGACTGAAATAGAATTTTAAGTAATTTAAAATAAGTGTGACTGAAATTGAATTTTAAGTAAATTAAAATAAGTTTGATAGAAATAGAATTTTAAGTAAATTAAAATCAGTTTAACTGAAATAGAATTTTGAGTAAATTAAAATAAGTTTGATAGAAATAGAATTTTGAGTAAATTAAAATAAGTGTGACTGAAATAGAATTTTAAGTAAATTAAAATAAGTGTGACTGAAATAGAATTTTAAGTAAATTAAAATAAGTGTGACTGAAATAGAGATTTAAGTAAATTTAAATAAGTGTGACTGAAATAGAATTTCAAGTAAATTTAAATAAGTGTGACTGAAATAGAATTTTAAGTAAATTAAAATAAGTTTGATAGAAATAGAATTTTAAGTAAATTAAAATAAGTGTGACTGAAATAGAATTTTAAGTAAATTAAAATAAGTGTGACTGAAATAGAATTTTGAGTAAATTAAAATAAGTGTGACTGAAATAGAATTTTAAGTAAATTAAAATCAGTTTGACTGAAATTGAATTTTAAGTAAATTAAAATTAGTTTGACTGAAATAGAATTTTAAGTAAATTAAAATAAGTGTGACTGAAATAGAATTTTAAGTAAATTAAAATAAGTTTGACTGAAATAGAATTTAAGAAAATTAAAATAAGTTACTGAAATAGAATTTTAAGTAAATTAAAATAAGTTACTGAAATAGAATTTTAAGTAATTTAAAATAAGTGTGACTGAAATAGAATTTTAAGTAAATTAAAATAAGTTTGACTGAAATAGAATTTTAAGTAAATTAAAATAAGTATGACTGAAATAGAATTTTAAGTAAATTAAAATAAGTTTGACTGAAATAGAATTTTAAGTAAATTAAAATAAGTGTGACTGAAATAGAATTTTAAGTAAATTAAAATAAGTTTGACTGAAATAGAATTTTAAGTAAATTAAAATAAGTGTGACTGAAATAGAATTTTAAGTAAATTAAAATAAGTTTGACTGAAATAGAATTTAAAGTAAATTAAAATAAGTTTGACTGAAATCGAATTTAAAGTAAATTAAAATAAGTTTGACTGAAATTGAATTTTAAGCAAATTAAAATAAGTGTGACTGAAATAGAATTTTAAGTAAATTTAAATAAGTTTGACTGAAATAGAATTTTAAGTAAATTAAAATAAGTTTGACTGAAATAGAATTTTAAGTAAATTAAAATAAGTGTGACTGAAATAGAATTTTAAGTAAATTAAAATAAGTGTGACTGAAATAGAATTTCAAGCAAATTAAAATAAGTGTGACTGAAATAGAATTTTAAGTAAATTAAAATAAAATTGACTGAAATAGAATTTAAGAAAGATAAAATAAGTTTGACTGAAATAGAATTTTAAGTAAATTAAAATAGGTGTGACTGAAATAGAATTTAAAGTAAATTAAAATAAGTTTGACTGAAATAGAATTTTAAGTAAATTAAAATAAGTTTGACTGAAATAGAATTTTAAGTAAATTAAAATAAGTGTGACTGAAATAGAATTTTAAGTAAATTAAAATAAGTGTGACTGAAATAGAATTTTTAGTAAATTAAAATCAGTTTGACTGAATTAGAATTTTAAGTAAATTAAAATAAGTGTGACTGAAAAAGAATTTTAAGTAAATTTAAAATAAGTGTGACTGAAATAGAATTTTAATTAAATTAAAATAAATATGACTGAAATAGAGATTTAAGTAAATTAAAATAAGTGTAACTGAAATAGAATTTTAAGTAAATTAAAATCATTTTGAATGAAATAGAATTTTAAGTAAATTAAAATCATTTTGAATGAAATAGAAATTTGAGTAAATTAAAATAAGTTTGACTGAAATAGAATTTTGAGTAAATTAAAATAAGTTTGATAGAAATAGAATTTTAAGTAAATTAAAATAAGTGTGACTGAAATAGAATTTTAAGTAAATTAAAATAAGTGTGACTGAAATAGAGATTTAAGTAAATTTAAATAAGTGTGACTGAAATTGAATTTTAAGTAAATTAAAATAAGTTTGATAGAAATAGAATTTCAAGCAAATTAAAATAAGTGTGACTGAAATAGAATTTTAAGTAAATTAAAATAAAATTGACTGAAATAGAATTTAAGAAAGATAAAATAAGTTTGACTGAAATAGAATTTTAAGTAAATTAAAATAGGTGTGACTGAAATAGAATTTAAAGTAAATTAAAATAAGTTTGACTGAAATAGAATTTTAAGTAAATTAAAATAAGTTTGACTGAAATAGAATTTTAAGTAAATTAAAATAAGTGTGACTGAAATAGAATTTTAAGTAAATTAGAATAAGTTTGACTGAAATAGAATTTTTAGTAAATTAAAATCAGTTTGACTGAATTAGAATTTTAAGTAAATTAAAATAAGTGTGACTGAAAAAGAATTTTAAGTAAATTTAAAATAAGTGTGACTGAAATAGAATTTTAATTAAATTAAAATAAATATGACTGAAATAGAGATTTAAGTAAATTAAAATAAGTGTAACTGAAATAGAATTTTAAGTAAATTAAAATCATTTTGAATGAAATAGAATTTTAAGTAAATTAAAATCATTTTGAATGAAATAGAAATTTGAGTAAATTAAAATAAGTTTGACTGAAATAGAATTTTGAGTAAATTAAAATAAGTTTGATAGAAATAGAATTTTAAGTAAATTAAAATAAGTGTGACTGAAATAGAATTTTAAGTAAATTAAAATAAGTGTGACTGAAATAGAGATTTAAGTAAATTTAAATAAGTGTGACTGAAATTGAATTTTAAGTAAATTAAAATAAGTTTGATAGAAATAGAATTTTAAGTAAATTAAAATCAGTTTAACTGAAATAGAATTTTGAGTAAATTAAAATAAGTTTGATAGAAATAGAATTTTGAGTAAATTAAAATAAGTGTGACTGAAATAGAATTTTAAGTAAATTAAAATAAGTGTGACTGAAATAGAATTTTAAGTAAATTAAAATAAGTGTGACTGAAATAGAGATTTAAGTAAATTTAAATAGGTGTGACTGAAATAGTATTTCAAGTAAATTAAATAAGTTTGATAGAAATAGAATTTTAAGTAAATTAAAATAAGTGTGACTGAAATAGAATTTTAAGTAAATTAAAATAAGTGTGACTGAAATAGAGATTTAAGTAAATTTAAATAAGTGTGACTGAAATTGAATTTTAAGTAAATTAAAATAAGTTTGATAGAAATAGAATTTTAAGTAAATTAAAATCAGTTTAACTGAAATAGAATTTTGAGTAAATTAAAATAAGTTTGATAGAAATAGAATTTTGAGTAAATTAAAATAAGTGTGACTGAAATAGAATTTTAAGTAAATTAAAATAAGTGTGACTGAAATAGAATTTTAAGTAAATTAAAATAAGTGTGACTGAAATAGAGATTTAAGTAAATTTAAATAGGTGTGACTGAAATAGTATTTCAAGTAAATTAAATAAGTTTGATAGAAATAGAATTTTAAGTAAATTAAAATAAGTGTGACTGAAATAGAATTTTAAGTAAATTTAAAATAAGTGTGACTGAAATAGAATTTTAAGTAAATTAAAATAAGTGTGACTGAAATAAAATTTTGAGTAAATTAAAATAAGTGTGACTGAAATAGAATTTTAAGTAAATTAAAATCAGTTTGACTGAAATTGAATTTTAAGTAAATTAAAATTAGTTTGACTGAAATAGAATTTTAAGTAAATTAAAATAAGTGTGACTGAAATAGAATTTTAAGTAAATTAAAATAAGTTTGACTGAAATAGAATTTAAGAAAATTAAAATAAGTTACTGAAATAGAATTTTAAGTAAATTAAAATAAGTTACTGAAATAGAATTTTAAGTAATTTAAAATAAGTGTGACTGAAATAGAATTTTAAGTAAATTAAAATAAGTTTGACTGAAATAGAATTTTAAGTAAATTAAAATCAGTTTGACTGAAATAGAATTTTAAGTAAATTAAAATAAGTTTGACTGAAATAGAATTTTAAGTAAATTAAAATAAGTGTGACTGAAATAGAATTTTAAGTAAATTAAAATAAGTTTGACTGAAATAGAATTTTAAGTAAATTAAAATAAGTGTGACTGAAATATAAATTTAAGCAAATTAAAATAAGTTTGACTGAAATAGAATTTAAAGTAAATTAAAATAAGTTTGACTGAAATCGAATTTAAAGTAAATTAAAATAAGTTTGACTGAAATTGAATTTTAAGCAAATTAAAATAAGTTTGACTGAAATATAAATTTAAGCAAATTAAAATAAGTTTGACTGAAATAGAATTTTAAGTAAATTAAAATAAGTGTGACTGAAATAGAATTTTAAGTAAATTAAAATAAGTTTGACTGAAATAGAATTTTAAGTAAATTAAAATAAGTGTGACTGAAATATAAATTTAAGCAAATTAAAATAAGTTTGACTGAAATAGAATTTAAAGTAAATTAAAATAAGTTTGACTGAAATAGAATTTAAAGTAAATTAAAATAAGTTTGACTGAAATCGAATTTTAAGTAAATTAAAATAAGTGTGACTGAAATATAAATTTAAGCAAATTAAAATAAGTGTGACTGAAATATAAATTTAAGCAAATTAAAATAAGTTTGACTGAAATAGAATTTAAAGTAAATTAAAATAAGTTTGACTGAAATCGAATTTAAAGTAAATTAAAATAAGTTTGACTGAAATTGAATTTTAAGCAAATTAAAATAAGTGTGACTGAAATAGAATTTTAAGTAAATTTAAATAAGTTTGACTGAAATAGAATTTTAAGTAAATTAAAATAAGTTTGACTGAAATAGAATTTTAAGTAAATTAAAATAAGTGTGACTGAAATAGAATTTTAAGTAAATTTAAAATAAGTGTGACAGAAATAGAATTTTAAGTAAATTAAAATAAGTTTGACTGAAATAGAATTTTAAGTAAATTAAATAAGTGTGACTGAAATAGAATTTTAAGTAAATTAAAAATAAGTGTGACTGAAATAGAATTTTAAGTAAATTAAAATAAGTGTGACTGAAATCAAATTTAAAGTAAATTAAAATAAGTGTGACTGAAATAGAATTTTAAGTAAATTAATAAAAGTTTGACTAAAATAGATTTTTGAGTAAATTTAAATAAGTTTGATAGAAATAGAATTTTAAGTAAATTAAAATAAGTTTGACTGAAATAGAATTTTAAGTAAATTAAAATCAGTTTGACTGAAATAGAATTTTAAGTAAATTAAAATAAGTATGACTGAAATAGAATTTTAAGTAAATTAAAATCAGTTTAACTGAAATAGAATTTTAAGTAAATTTAAATAAGTGTGACTGAAATAGAATTTTAAGTAAATTTAAAATAAGTGTGACAGAAAAAGAATTTTAAGTAAATTAAAATAAGTTTGACTGAAATAGAATTTTAAGTAAATTAAAATAAGTTTAACTGAAATAGAATTTTAAGTAAATTTAAAATAAGTGTGACAGAAAAAGAATTTTACGTAAATTAAAATCAGTTTGACTGAAATAGAATTTTAAGTAAATTAAAATAAGTGTGACTGAAATAGAATTTTAAGTAAATTAAAATAAGTGTGACTGAAATAGAATTTCAAGCAAATTAAAATAAGTGTGACTGAAATAGAATTTTAAGTAAATTAAAATAAAATTGACTGAAATAGAATTTAAGAAAGATAAAATAAGTTTGACTGAAATAGAATTTTAAGTAAATTAAAATAGGTGTGACTGAAATAGAATTTCAAGTAAATTAAAATAAGTTTGACTGAAATAGAATTTTAAGTAAATTAAAATAAAATTGACTGAAATAGAATTTAAGAAAGATAAAATAAGTTTGACTGAAATAGAATTTTAAGTAAATTAAAATAGGTGTGACTGAAATAGAATTTCAAGTAAATTAAAATAAGTTTGACTGAAATAGAATTTTAAGTAAATTAAAATCAATTTGACTGAAATAGAATTTTAAGTAATTTAAAATAAGTGTGACTGAAATTGAATTTTAAGTAAATTAAAATAAGTTTGATAGAAATAGAATTTTAAGTAAATTAAAATCAGTTTAACTGAAATAGAATTTTGAGTAAATTAAAATAAGTTTGATAGAAATAGAATTTTGAGTAAATTAAAATAAGTGTGACTGAAATAGAATTTTAAGTAAATTAAAATAAGTGTGACTGAAATAGAATTTTAAGTAAATTAAAATAAGTGTGACTGAAATAGAATTTTAAGTAAATTAAAATAAAATTGACTGAAATAGAATTTCAAGTAAATTTAAATAAGTTTGACTGAAATAGAATTTTAAGTAAATTAAAATAAGTTTGATAGAAATAGAATTTTAAGTAAATTAAAATAAGTGTGACTGAAATAGAATTTTAAGTAAATTAAAATAAGTGTGACTGAAATAGAATTTTGAGTAAATTAAAATAAGTGTGACTGAAATAGAATTTTAAGTAAATTAAAATCAGTTTGACTGAAATTGAATTTTAAGTAAATTAAAATTAGTTTGACTGAAATAGAATTTTAAGTAAATTAAAATAAGTGTGACTGAAATAGAATTTTAAGTAAATTAAAATAAGTTTGACTGAAATAGAATTTAAGAAAATTAAAATAAGTTACTGAAATAGAATTTTAAGTAAATTAAAATAAGTTACTGAAATAGAATTTTAAGTAATTTAAAATAAGTGTGACTGAAATAGAATTTTAAGTAAATTAAAATAAGTTTGACTGAAATAGAATTTTAAGTAAATTAAAATAAGTATGACTGAAATAGAATTTTAAGTAAATTAAAATAAGTTTGACTGAAATAGAATTTTAAGTAAATTAAAATAAGTGTGACTGAAATAGAATTTTAAGTAAATTAAAATAAGTTTGACTGAAATAGAATTTTAAGTAAATTAAAATAAGTGTGACTGAAATAGAATTTTAAGTAAATTAAAATAAGTTTGACTGAAATAGAATTTAAAGTAAATTAAAATAAGTTTGACTGAAATCGAATTTAAAGTAAATTAAAATAAGTTTGACTGAAATTGAATTTTAAGCAAATTAAAATAAGTGTGACTGAAATAGAATTTTAAGTAAATTTAAATAAGTTTGACTGAAATAGAATTTTAAGTAAATTAAAATAAGTTTGACTGAAATAGAATTTTAAGTAAATTAAAATAAGTGTGACTGAAATAGAATTTTAAGTAAATTAAAATAAGTGTGACTGAAATAGAATTTCAAGCAAATTAAAATAAGTGTGACTGAAATAGAATTTTAAGTAAATTAAAATAAAATTGACTGAAATAGAATTTAAGAAAGATAAGATAAGTTTGACTGAAATAGAATTTTAAGTAAATTAAAATAGGTGTGACTGAAATAGAATTTCAAGTAAATTAAAATAAGTTTGACTGAAATAGAATTTTAAGTAAATTAAAATCAATTTGACTGAAATAGAATTTTAAGTAAATTAAAATCAGTTTGACTGAAATAGAATTTTAAGTAAATTAAAATAAGTTTGACTGAAATAGAATTTTAAGTAAATTAAAATAAGTGTGACTGAAATCGAATTTAAAGTAAATTAAAATAAGTTTGACTGAAATAGAATTTTAAGTAAATTAAAATAAGTTTGACTGAAATAGAATTTTAAGTAAATTAAAATAAGTGTGACTGAAATAGAATTTTAAGTAAATTAAAATAAGTGTGACTGAAATATAAATTTAAGTAAATTAAAATAAGTTTGATAGAAATAGAATTTAAAGTAAATTAAAATAAGTTTGATAGAAATAGAATTTTAAGTAAATTAAAATAAGTTTGACTGAAATAGAATTTTAAGTAAATAAAATAAGTGTGACTGAAATAGAATTTTAAGTAAATTAAAATAAGTTTGACTGAAATTGAATTTTAAGCAAATTAAAATAAGTGTGACTGAAATAGAATTTTAAGTAAATTTAAATAAGTTTGACTGAAATAGAATTTTAAGTAAATTAAAATAAGTTTGACTGAAATAGAATTTTAATTAAATTAAAATAAGTTTGATAGAAATAGAATTTTAAGTAAATTAAAATAAGTGTGACTGAAATAGAATTTTAAGTAAATTAAAATAAGTGTGACTGAAATAGAATTTTAAGTAAATTAAAATCAGTTTAACTGAAATAGAATTTTAAGTAAATTAAAATAAGTGTGACTGAAATAGAATTTCAAGAAAATTAAAATAAGTTTGACTGAAATCGAATTTTAAGTAAATTAAAATAAGTGTGACTGAAATAGAATTTTAAGTAAATTTAAATAAGTTTGACTGAAATAGAATTTTAAGCAAATTAAAATAAGTTTGACTGAAATAGAATTTTAAGTAAATTAAAATAAGTTTGACTGAAATAGAATTTTAATTAAATTAAAATAAGTTTGATAGAAATAGAATTTTAAGTAAATTAAAATAAGTGTGACTGAAATAGAATTTTAAGTAAATTAAAATAAGTGTGACTGAAATAGAATTTTAAGTAAATTAAAATCAGTTTAACTGAAATAGAATTTTAAGTAAATTAAAATAAGTTTGACTGAAATAGAATTTAAGAAAATTAAAATAAGTTTGACTGAAATTGAATTTTAAGCAAATTAAAATAAGTTTGACTGAAATTGAATTTTAAGTAATTTAAAATAAGTGTGACTGAAATAGAATTTTGAGTAAATTAAAATAAGTTTGATAGAAATAGAATTTTGAGTAAATTAAAATAAGTGTGACTGAAATAGAATTTTAAGTAAATTAAAATAAGTGTGACTGAAATAGAATTTTAAGTAAATTAAAATAAGTGTGACTGAAATAGAATTTTAAGTAAATTAAAATAAAATTGACTGAAATAGAATTTCAAGTAAATTTAAATAAGTTTGACTGAAATAGAATTTTAAGTAAATTAAAATAAGTTTGATAGAAATAGAATTTTAAGTAAATTAAAATAAGTGTGACTGAAATAGAATTTTAAGTAAATTAAAATAAGTGTGACTGAAATAGAATTTTGAGTAAATTAAAATAAGTGTGACTGAAATAGAATTTTAAGTAAATTAAAATCAGTTTGACTGAAATTGAATTTTAAGTAAATTAAAATTAGTTTGACTGAAATAGAATTTTAAGTAAATTAAAATAAGTGTGACTGAAATAGAATTTTAAGTAAATTAAAATAAGTTTGACTGAAATAGAATTTAAGAAAATTAAAATAAGTGTGACTGAAATAGAATTTTAAGTAAATTAAAATAAGTGTGACTGAAATAGAATTTTAAGTAAATTAAAATCAGTTTAACTGAAATAGAATTTTAAGTAAATTAAAATAAGTGTGACTGAAATAGAATTTAAGAAAATTAAAATAAGTTTGACTGAAATTGAATTTTAAGCAAATTAAAATAAGTGTGACTGAAATAGAATTTTAAGTAAATTTAAATAAGTTTGACTGAAATAGAATTTTAAGTAAATTAAAATAAGTTTGACTGAAATAGAATTTTAAGTAAATTAAAATAAGTTTGACTGAAATAGAATTTTAAGTAAATTAAAATAAGTGTGACTGAAATAGAATTTTAAGTAAATTAAAATAAGTTTGACTGAAATAGAATTTTAAGTAAATTAAATAAGTGTGACTGAAATAGAATTTTAAGTAAATTAAAAATAAGTGTGACTGAAATAGAATTTTAAGTAAATTAAAATAAGTGTGACTGAAATCAAATTTAAAGTAAATTAAAATAAGTGTGACTGAAATAGAATTTTAAGTAAATTAATAAAAGTTTGACTAAAATAGATTTTTGAGTAAATTAAAATAAGTTTGATAGAAATAGAATTTTAAGTAAATTAAAATAAGTTTGACTGAAATAGAATTTTAAGTAAATTAAAATCAGTTTGACTGAAATAGAATTTTAAGTAAATTAAAATAAGTATGACTGAAATAGAATTTTAAGTAAATTAAAATCAGTTTAACTGAAATAGAATTTTAAGTAAATTTAAATAAGTGTGACTGAAATAGAATTTTAAGTAAATTTAAAATAAGTGTGACAGAAAAAGAATTTTAAGTAAATTAAATAAGTTTGATAGAAATAGAATTTTAAGTAAATTAAAATAAGTTTGACTGAAATAGAATTTTAAGTAAATTAAAATCAGTTTGACTGAAATAGAATTTTAAGTAAATTAAAATAAGTTTGACTGAAATAGAATTTTAAGTAAATTAAAATAAGTGTGACTGAAATAGAATTTTAAGTAAATTAAAATCAGTTTAACTGAAATAGAATTTTAAGTAAATTAAAATAAGTGTGACTGAAATAGAATTTAAGAAAATTAAAATAAGTTTGACTGAAATTGAATTTTAAGCAAATTAAAATAAGTGTGACTGAAATAGAATTTTAAGTAAATTTAAATAAGTTTGACTGAAATAGAATTTTAAGTAAATTAAAATAAGTTTGACTGAAATAGAATTTTAAGTAAATTAAAATAAGTTTGACTGAAATAGAATTTTAAGTAAATTAAAATAAGTGTGACTGAAATAGAATTTTAAGTAAATTAAAATAAGTTTGACTGAAATAGAATTTTAAGTAAATTAAATAAGTGTGACTGAAATAGAATTTTAAGTAAATTAAAAATAAGTGTGACTGAAATAGAATTTTAAGTAAATTAAAATAAGTGTGACTGAAATCAAATTTAAAGTAAATTAAAATAAGTGTGACTGAAATAGAATTTTAAGTAAATTAATAAAAGTTTGACTAAAATAGATTTTTGAGTAAATTAAAATAAGTTTGATAGAAATAGAATTTTAAGTAAATTAAAATAAGTTTGACTGAAATAGAATTTTAAGTAAATTAAAATCAGTTTGACTGAAATAGAATTTTAAGTAAATTAAAATAAGTATGACTGAAATAGAATTTTAAGTAAATTAAAATCAGTTTAACTGAAATAGAATTTTAAGTAAATTTAAATAAGTGTGACTGAAATAGAATTTTAAGTAAATTTAAAATAAGTGTGACAGAAAAAGAATTTTAAGTAAATTAAAATAAGTGTGACTGAAATAGAATTTTAAGTAAATTAAAATAGGTGTGACTGAAATAGAATTTCAAGTAAATTAAAATAAGTTTGACTGAAATAGAATTTTAAGTAAATTAAAATAAGTTTGACTGAAATAGAATTTTAAGTAAATTAAAATAAGTGTGACTGAAATCGAATTTAAAGTAAATTAAAATAAGTTTGACTGAAATAGAATTTTAAGTAAATTAAAATAAGTTTGACTGAAATAGAATTTTAAGTAAATTAAAATAAGTGTGACTGAAATAGAATTTTAAGTAAATTAAAATAAGTGTGACTGAAATATAAATTTAAGTAAATTAAAATAAAATTGACTGAAATAGAATTTAAAGTAAATTAAAATAAGTTTGATAGAAATAGAATTTTAAGTAAATTAAAATAAGTTTGACTGAAATTGAATTTTAAGTAAATAAAATAAGTGTGACTGAAATAGAATTTTAAGTAAATTAAAATAAGTTTGACTGAAATTGAATTTTAAGTAAATTAAAATAAGTTTGACTGAAATAGAATTTTAAGTAAATTAAAATAAGTTTGACTGAAATAGAATTTTAAGTAAATTAAAATAAGTTTGACTGAAATAGAATTTTAATTAAATTAAAATAAGTGTGACTGAAATAGAATTTTACGTAAATTTAAAATAAGTGTGACAGAAAAAGAATTTTAAGTAAATTAAAATAAGTGTGACTGAAATAGAATTTTAAGTAAATTAAAATAAGTATGACTGAAATAGAATTTTAAGTAAATTAAAATAAGTTTGATAGAAATAGTATTTTAAGTAAATTAAAATAAGTTTGACTGAAATAGAATTTTAAGTAAATTTAAATAAGTGTGACTGAAATCGAATTTTAAGTAAATTAAAATAAGTGTGACTGAAATAGAATTTTAAGTAAATTAAAATAAGTGTGACAGAAAAAGAATTTTAAGTAAATTAAAATAAGTGTGACAGAAATAGAATTTTAAGTAAATTAAAATAAGTTTGACTGAAATAGAATTTTAAGTAAATTAAAATAGGTGTGACTGAAATAGAATTTTAAGTATATTAAAATAAGTTTGACTAAAATAGATTTTTGAGTAAATTAAAATAAGTTTGATAGAAATAGAATTTTAAGTAAATTAAAATAAGTGTGACTGAAATAGAATTTTAAGTAAATTTAAAATAAGTGTGACAGAAAAAGAATTTAAGTAAATTAAAATAAGTGTGACTGAAATAGAATTTTGAGTAAATTAAAATAAGTTTGATAGAAATAGAATTTAAGTAAATTAAAATAAGTTTGACTGAAATAGAATTTTAAGTAAATTAAAATCAGTTTGACTGAATTAGAATTTTAAGTAAATTAAAATAAGTTTGACTGAAATAGAATTTTAAGTAAATTAAAATAAGTTTGATAGAAATAGTATTTTAAGTAAATTAAAATAAGTTTGACTGAAATAGAATTTAAAGTAAATTAAAATAAGTTTGACTGAAATCGAATTTTAAGTAAATTAAAATAAGTTTGACTGAAATAGAATTTTAAGTAAATTAAAATAAGTTTGACTGAAATAGAATTTTAAGTAAATTAAAATAAGTTTGACTGAAATAGAATTTTAATTAAATTAAAATAAGTTTGATAGAAATAGAATTTAAAGTAAATTAAAATAAGTTTGACTGAAATCGAATTTTAAGTAAATTTAAATAAGTGTGACTGAAATAGAATTTTAAGTAAATTAAAATAAGTTTGACTGAAATAGAATTTTAAGTAAATTAAAATAAGTGTGACTGAAATCGAATTTAAAGTAAATTAAAATAAGTTTGACTGAAATCGAATTTTAAGTAAATTAAAATAAGTGTGACTGAAATAGAATTTTAAGTAAATTAAAATCAGTTTGACTGAATTAGAATTTTAAGTAAATTAAAATAAGTTTGACTGAAATAGAATTTTAAGTAAATTAAAATAAGTTTGATAGAAATAGTATTTTAAGTAAATTAAAATAAGTTTGACTGAAATAGAATTTTAAGTAAATTAAAATAGGTGTGACTGAAATAGAATTTTAAGTAAATTAAAATAAGTTTGATAGAAATAGAATTTAAGTAAATTAAAATAAGTTTGACTGAAATAGAATTTTAAGTAAATTAAAATAAGTTTGACTGAAATAGAATTTTAATTAAATTAAAATAAGTTTGACTGAAATAGAATTTAAAGTAAATTAAAATAAGTTTGACTGAAATCGAATTTTAAGTAAATTAAAATAAGTTTGACTGAAATAGAATTTTAAGTAAATTAAAATAAGTTTGACTGAAATAGAATTTTAAGTAAATTAAAATAAGTTTGACTGAAATAGAATTTTAATTAAATTAAAATAAGTTTGATAGAAATAGAATTTAAAGTAAATTAAAATAAGTTTGACTGAAATCGAATTTTAAGTAAATTTAAATAAGTGTGACTGAAATAGAATTTTAAGTAAATTAAAATAAGTTTGACTGAAATAGAATTTTAAGTAAATTAAAATAAGTGTGACTGAAATCGAATTTAAAGTAAATTAAAATAAGTTTGACTGAAATCGAATTTTAAGTAAATTAAAATAAGTGTGACTGAAATAGAATTTTAAGTAAATTAAAATCAGTTTGACTGAATTAGAATTTTAAGTAAATTAAAATAAGTTTGACTGAAATAGAATTTTAAGTAAATTAAAATAAGTTTGATAGAAATAGTATTTTAAGTAAATTAAAATAAGTTTGACTGAAATAGAATTTTAAGTAAATTAAAATAGGTGTGACTGAAATAGAATTTTAAGTAAATTAAAATAAGTATGACTGAAATAGAATTTTAAGTAAATTAAAATCAGTTTAACTGAAATAGAATTTTAAGTAAATTTAAATAAGTGTGACTGAAATAGAATTTTAAGTAAATTAAAATAAGTTTGACTGAAATAGAATTTTAAGTAAATTAAAATAAGTTTGACTGAAATAGAATTTTAAGTAAATTAAAATCAGTTTAACTGAAATAGAATTTTAAGTAAATTTAAATAAGTGTGACTGAAATAGAATTTTAAGTAAATTTAAAATAAGTGTGACAGAAAAAGAATTTTAAGTAAATTAAAATAAGTGTGACTGAAATAGAATTTTAAGTAAATTAAAATAGGTGTGACTGAAATAGAATTTCAAGTAAATTAAAATAAGTTTGACTGAAATAGAATTTTAAGTAAATTAAAATAAGTGTGACTGAAATAGAATTTTAAGTAAATTAAAATAAGTTTGACTGAAATCGAATTTTAAGTAAATTAAAATAAGTGTGACTGAAATAGAATTTTAAGTAAATTAAAATAAGTTTGACTGAAATAGAATTTTAAGTAAATTAAATAAGTGTGACTGAAATAGAATTTTAAGTAAATTAAAAATAAGTGTGACTGAAATAGAATTTTAAGTAAATTAAAATAAGTGTGACTGAAATCAAATTTAAAGTAAATTAAAATAAGTGTGACTGAAATAGAATTTTAAGTAAATTAATAAAAGTTTGACTAAAATAGATTTTTGAGTAAATTAAAATAAGTTTGATAGAAATAGAATTTTAAGTAAATTAAAATAAGTTTGACTGAAATAGAATTTTAAGTAAATTAAAATCAGTTTGACTGAAATCGAATTTTAAGTAAATTAAAATAAGTATGACTGAAATAGAATTTTAAGTAAATTAAAATCAGTTTAACTGAAATAGAATTTTAAGTAAATTTAAATAAGTGTGACTGAAATAGAATTTTAAGTAAATTTAAAATAAGTGTGACAGAAAAAGAATTTTAAGTAAATTAAAATAAGTGTGACTGAAATAGAATTTTAAGTAAATTAAAATAGGTGTGACTGAAATAGAATTTTGAGTAAATTAAAATAAGTTTGACTGAAATAGAATTTTAAGTAAATTAAAATCAATTTGACTGAAATAGAATTTTAAGTAAATTAAAATCAGTTTGACTGAAATAGAATTTTAAGTAAATTAAAATAAGTTTGACTGAAATAGAATTTTAAGTAAATTAAAATAAGTGTGACTGAAATCGAATTTAAAGTAAATTAAAATAAGTTTGACTGAAATAGAATTTTAAGTAAATTAAAATAAGTTTGACTGAAATAGAATTTTAAGTAAATTAAAATAAGTGTGACTGAAATAGAATTTTAAGTAAATTAAAATAAGTGTGACTGAAATATAAATTTAAGTAAATTAAAATAAAATTGACTGAAATAGAATTTAAAGTAAATTAAAATAAGTTTGATAGAAATAGAATTTTAAGTAAATTAAAATAAGTTTGACTGAAATTGAATTTTAAGTAAATAAAATAAGTGTGACTGAAATAGAATTTTAAGTAAATTAAAATAAGTTTGACTGAAATTGAATTTTAAGTAAATTAAAATAAGTTTGACTGAAATAGAATTTTAAGTAAATTAAAATAAGTTTGACTGAAATAGAATTTTAAGTAAATTAAAATAAGTTTGACTGAAATAGAATTTTAATTAAATTAAAATAAGTGTGACTGAAATAGAATTTTACGTAAATTTAAAATAAGTGTGACAGAAAAAGAATTTTAAGTAAATTAAAATAAGTGTGACTGAAATAGAATTTTAAGTAAATTAAAATAAGTATGACTGAAATAGAATTTTAAGTAAATTAAAATAAGTTTGATAGAAATAGTATTTTAAGTAAATTAAAATAAGTTTGACTGAAATAGAATTTTAAGTAAATTTAAATAAGTGTGACTGAAATCGAATTTTAAGTAAATTAAAATAAGTGTGACTGAAATAGAATTTTAAGTAAATTAAAATAAGTGTGACAGAAAAAGAATTTTAAGTAAATTAAAATAAGTGTGACAGAAATAGAATTTTAAGTAAATTAAAATAAGTTTGACTGAAATAGAATTTTAAGTAAATTAAAATAGGTGTGACTGAAATAGAATTTTAAGTATATTAAAATAAGTTTGACTAAAATAGATTTTTGAGTTAATTAAAATAAGTTTGATAGAAATAGAATTTTAAGTAAATTAAAATAAGTGTGACTGAAATAGAATTTTAAGTAAATTTAAAATAAGTGTGACAGAAAAAGAATTTAAGTAAATTTAAATAAGTGTGACTGAAATAGAATTTTGAGTAAATTAAAATAAGTTTGATAGAAATAGAATTTAAGTAAATTAAAATAAGTTTGACTGAAATAGAATTTTAAGTAAATTAAAATCAGTTTGACTGAATTAGAATTTTAAGTAAATTAAAATAAGTTTGACTGAAATAGAATTTTAAGTAAATTAAAATAAGTTTGATAGAAATAGTATTTTAAGTAAATTAAAATAAGTTTGACTGAAATAGAATTTAAAGTAAATTAAAATAAGTTTGACTGAAATCGAATTTTAAGTAAATTAAAATAAGTTTGACTGAAATAGAATTTTAAGTAAATTAAAATAAGTTTGACTGAAATAGAATTTTAAGTAAATTAAAATAAGTTTGACTGAAATAGAATTTTAATTAAATTAAAATAAGTTTGATAGAAATAGAATTTAAAGTAAATTAAAATAAGTTTGACTGAAATCGAATTTTAAGTAAATTTAAATAAGTGTGACTGAAATAGAATTTTAAGTAAATTAAAATAAGTTTGACTGAAATAGAATTTTAAGTAAATTAAAATAAGTGTGACTGAAATCGAATTTAAAGTAAATTAAAATAAGTTTGACTGAAATCGAATTTTAAGTAAATTAAAATAAGTGTGACTGAAATAGAATTTTAAGTAAATTAAAATCAGTTTGACTGAATTAGAATTTTAAGTAAATTAAAATAAGTTTGACTGAAATAGAATTTTAAGTAAATTAAAATAAGTTTGATAGAAATCGAATTTAAAGTAAATTAAAATAAGTTTGACTGAAATCGAATTTTAAGTAAATTTAAAATAAGTTTGACTGAAATCGAATTTAAAGTAAATTAAAATAAGTTTGACTGAAATCGAATTTAAAGTAAATTAAAATAAGTTTGACTGAAATCGAATTTTAAGTAAATTAAAATAAGTGTGACTGAAATAGAATTTTAAGTAAATTAAAATAAGTTTGACTGAAATATAATTTTAAGTAAATGTAAATAAGCGTGACTGAAATAGAATTTTAAGTAAATTAAAATCAGTTTGACTGAAATAGAATTTTAAGTAAATTAAAATAAGTTTAACTGAAATAGAATTTTAAGTAAATTTAAAATAAGTGTGACAGAAAAAGAATTTTACGTAAATTAAAATCAGTTTGACTGAAATAGAATTTTAAGTAAATTAAAATAAGTGTGACTGAAATAGAATTTTAAGTAAATTAAAATAAGTGTGACTGAAATAGAATTTCAAGCAAATTAAAATAAGTGTGACTGAAATAGAATTTTAAGTAAATTTAAATAAGTGTGACTGAAATCGAATTTTAAGTAAATTTAAAATAAGTTTGACTGAAATCGAATTTAAAGTAAATTAAAATAAGTTTGACTGAAATCGAATTTTAAGTAAATTAAAATAAGTGTGACTGAAATAGAATTTTAAGTAAATTAAAATAAGTTTGACTGAAATATAATTTTAAGTAAATGTAAATAAGCGTGACTGAAATAGAATTTTAAGTAAATTAAAATCAGTTTGACTGAAATAGAATTTTAAGTAAATTAAAATAAGTTTAACTGAAATAGAATTTTAAGTAAATTTAAAATAAGTGTGACTGAAATAGAATTTTACGTAAATTTAAAATAAGTGTGACAGAAAAAGAATTTTAAGTAAATTAAAATAAGTGTGACTGAAATAGAATTTTAAGTAAATTAAAATAAGTATGACTGAAATAGAATTTTAAGTAAATTAAAATCAGTTTAACTGAAATAGAATTTTAAGTAAATTTAAATAAGTGTGACTGAAATCGAATTTTAAGTAAATTTAAAATAAGTTTGACTGAAATCGAATTTAAAGTAAATTAAAATAAGTTTGACTGAAATCGAATTTTAAGTAAATTAAAATAAGTGTGACTGAAATAGAATTTTAAGTAAATTAAAATAAGTGTGACTGAAATCGAATTTAAAGTAAATTAAAATAAGTGTGACTGAAATCGAATTTAAAGTAAATTAAAATAAGTTTGATAGAAATAGAATTTAAGTAAATTAAAATAAGTTTGACTGAAATAGAATTTTAAGTAAATTAAAATCAGTTTGACTGAATTAGAATTTTAAGTAAATTAAAATAAGTTTGACTGAAATAGAATTTTAAGTAAATTAAAATAAGTTTGATAGAAATAGTATTTTAAGTAAATTAAAATAAGTTTGACTGAAATCGAATTTTAAGTAAATTTAAAATAAGTTTGACTGAAATCGAATTTAAAGTAAATTAAAATAAGTTTAACTGAAATCGAATTTAAAGTAAATTAAAATAAGTTTGACTGAAATCGAATTTTAAGTAAATTAAAATAAGTGTGACTGAAATAGAATTTTAAGTAAATTAAAATAAGTTTGACTGAAATATAATTTTAAGTAAATGTAAATAAGCGTGACTGAAATAGAATTTTAAGTAAATTAAAATCAGTTTGACTGAAATAGAATTTTAAGTAAATTAAAATAAGTACGACTGAAATAGAATTTTAAGTAAATTAAAAATAAGTTTGACTGAATAGAAATTTAAGTAAATTAAAATAAGTTTGACTGAAATAGAATTTTAAGTAAATTAAAATTATTACTGAAATAGAATTTTAAGTAAATTAAAATCAGTTTAACTGAAATAGAATTTTAAGTAAATTTAAATAAGTGTGACTGAAATAGAATTTTAAGTAAATTAAAATAAGTTTGACAGAAATAGAATTTTAAGTAAATTAAAATAAGTTTAACTGAAATAGAATTTTAAGTAAATTTAAAATAAGTGTGACAGAAAAAGAATTTTACGTAAATTAAAATCAGTTTGACTGAAATAGAATTTTAAGTAAATTAAAATAAGTGTGACTGAAATAGAATTTTAAGTAAATTAAAATAAGTTTGACTGAAATCGAATTTAAAGTAAATTTAAATAAGTGTGACTGAAATAGAATTTTAAGTAAATTAAAATAAGTTTGACTGAAATAGAATTTTAAGTAAATTAAAATAAGTTTAACTGAAATAGAATTTTAAGTAAATTTAAAATAAGTGTGACAGAAAAAGAATTTTACGTAAATTAAAATCAGTTTGACTGAAATAGAATTTTAAGTAAATTAAAATAAGTTTGACTGAAATCGAATTTTAAGTAAATTTAAATAAGTGTGACTGAAATAGAATTTTAAGTAAATTAAAATAAGTTTGACTGAAATAGAATTTTGAGTAAATTAAAATAAGTTTGATAGAAATAGAATTTTAAGTAAATTAAAATAAGTGTGACTGAAATAGAATTTTAAGTAAATTTAAAATAAGTGTGACAGAAAAAGAATTTAAGTAAATTTAAATAAGTGTGACTGAAATAGAATTTTAAGTAAATTAAAATAAGTATGACTGAAATAGAATTTTAAGTAAATTAAAATCAGTTTAACTGAAATAGAATTTTAAGTAAATTTAAATAAGTGTGACTGAAATAGAATTTTAAGTAAATTTAAAATAAGTGTGACAGAAAAAGAATTTTAAGTAAATTAAAATAAGTTTGACTGAAATAGAATTTTAAGTAAATTAAAATAAGTTTAACTGAAATAGAATTTTAAGTAAATTTAAAATAAGTGTGACAGAAAAAGAATTTTACGTAAATTAAAATCAGTTTGACTGAAATAGAATTTTAAGTAAATTAAAATAAGTGTGACTGAAATAGAATTTTAAGTAAATTAAAATAAGTGTGACTGAAATAGAATTTCAAGCAAATTAAAATAAGTGTGACTGAAATAGAATTTTAAGTAAATTAAAATAAAATTGACTGAAATAGAATTTAAGAAAGATAAAATAAGTTTGACTGAAATAGAATTTTAAGTAAATTAAAATAAGTTTGACTGAAATAGAATTTTAAGTAAATTAAAATAAGTTTGACTGAAATAGAATTTTAATTAAATTAAAATAAGTTTGATAGAAATAGAATTTAAAGTAAATTAAAATAAGTTTGACTGAAATCGAATTTTAAGTAAATTTAAATAAGTGTGACTGAAATAGAATTTTAAGTAAATTAAAATAAGTGTGACTGAAATCGAATTTTAAGTAAATTAAAATAAGTGTGACTGAAATCGAATTTAAAGTAAATTAAAATAAGTTTGACTGAAATCGAATTTTAAGTAAATTAAAATAAGTGTGACTGAAATAGAATTTTAAGTAAATTAAAATCAGTTTGACTGAATTAGAATTTTAAGTAAATTAAAATAAGTTTGACTGAAATAGAATTTTAAGTAAATTAAAATAAGTTTGATAGAAATAGTATTTTAAGTAAATTAAAATAAGTTTGACTGAAATCGAATTTTAAGTAAATTTAAAATAAGTTTGACTGAAATCGAATTTAAAGTAAATTAAAATAAGTTTGACTGAAATCGAATTTAAAGTAAATTAAAATAAGTTTGACTGAAATCGAATTTTAAGTAAATTAAAATAAGTGTGACTGAAATAGAATTTTAAGTAAATTAAAATAAGTTTGACTGAAATATAATTTTAAGTAAATGTAAATAAGCGTGACTGAAATAGAATTTTAAGTAAATTAAAATCAGTTTGACTGAAATAGAATTTTAAGTAAATTAAAATAAGTTTAACTGAAATAGAATTTTAAGTAAATTTAAAATAAGTGTGACAGAAAAAGAATTTTACGTAAATTAAAATCAGTTTGACTGAAATAGAATTTTAAGTAAATTAAAATAAGTGTGACTGAAATAGAATTTTAAGTAAATTAAAATAAGTGTGACTGAAATAGAATTTCAAGCAAATTAAAATAAGTTTGACTGAAATCGAATTTTAAGTAAATTTAAATAAGTGTGACTGAAATCGAATTTTAAGTAAATTTAAAATAAGTTTGACTGAAATAGAATTTTAAGTAAATTTAAAATAAGTTTGACTGAAATCGAATTTAAAGTAAATTAAAATAAGTTTGACTGAAATCGAATTTTAAGTAAATTAAAATAAGTGTGACTGAAATAGAATTTTAAGTAAATTAAAATAAGTTTGACTGAAATATAATTTTAAGTAAATGTAAATAAGCGTGACTGAAATAGAATTTTAAGTAAATTAAAATCAGTTTGACTGAAATAGAATTTTAAGTAAATTAAAATCAGTTTGACTGAAATAGAATTTTAAGTAAATTTAAAATAAGTGTGACTGAAATAGAATTTTACGTAAATTTAAAATAAGTGTGACAGAAAAAGAATTTTAAGTAAATTAAAATAAGTGTGACTGAAATAGAATTTTAAGTAAATTAAAATAAGTATGACTGAAATAGAATTTTAAGTAAATTAAAATCAGTTTAACTGAAATAGAATTTTAAGTAAATTTAAATAAGTGTGACTGAAATCGAATTTTAAGTAAATTTAAAATAAGTTTGACTGAAATCGAATTTAAAGTAAATTAAAATAAGTTTGACTGAAATCGAATTTTAAGTAAATTTAAATAAGTGTGACTGAAATAGAATTTTAAGTAAATTAAAATAAGTTTGACTGAAATAGAATTTTAAGTAAATTAAAATAAGTGTGACTGAAATCGAATTTAAAGTAAATTAAAATAAGTTTGACTGAAATCGAATTTTAAGTAAATTAAAATAAGTGTGACTGAAATAGAATTTTAAGTAAATTAAAATCAGTTTGACTGAATTAGAATTTTAAGTAAATTAAAATAAGTTTGACTGAAATAGAATTTTAAGTAAATTAAAATAAGTTTGATAGAAATAGTATTTTAAGTAAATTAAAATAAGTTTGACTGAAATCGAATTTTAAGTAAATTTAAAATAAGTTTGACTGAAATCGAATTTAAAGTAAATTAAAATAAGTTTGACTGAAATCGAATTTAAAGTAAATTAAAATAAGTTTGACTGAAATCGAATTTTAAGTAAATTAAAATAAGTGTGACTGAAATAGAATTTTAAGTAAATTAAAATAAGTTTGACTGAAATATAATTTTAAGTAAATGTAAATAAGCGTGACTGAAATAGAATTTTAAGTAAATTAAAATCAGTTTGACTGAAATAGAATTTTAAGTAAATTAAAATAAGTTTAACTGAAATAGAATTTTAAGTAAATTTAAAATAAGTGTGACAGAAAAAGAATTTTACGTAAATTAAAATCAGTTTGACTGAAATAGAATTTTAAGTAAATTAAAATAAGTGTGACTGAAATAGAATTTTAAGTAAATTAAAATAAGTGTGACTGAAATAGAATTTCAAGCAAATTAAAATAAGTTTGACTGAAATCGAATTTTAAGTAAATTTAAATAAGTGTGACTGAAATCGAATTTTAAGTAAATTTAAAATAAGTTTGACTGAAATAGAATTTTAAGTAAATTTAAAATAAGTTTGACTGAAATCGAATTTAAAGTAAATTAAAATAAGTTTGACTGAAATCGAATTTTAAGTAAATTAAAATAAGTGTGACTGAAATAGAATTTTAAGTAAATTAAAATAAGTTTGACTGAAATATAATTTTAAGTAAATGTAAATAAGCGTGACTGAAATAGAATTTTAAGTAAATTAAAATCAGTTTGACTGAAATAGAATTTTAAGTAAATTAAAATAAGTTTAACTGAAATAGAATTTTAAGTAAATTTAAAATAAGTGTGACTGAAATAGAATTTTACGTAAATTTAACATAAGTGTGACAGAAAAAGAATTTTAAGTAAATTAAAATAAGTGTGACTGAAATAGAATTTTAAGTAAATTAAAATAAGTGTGACTGAAATAGAATTTTAAGTAAATTAAAATAAGTGTGACTGAAATAGAATTTTAAGTAAATTAATAAAAGTTTGACTAAAATAGATTTTTGAGTAAATTAAAATAAGTTTGATAGAAATAGAATTTTAAGTAAATTAAAATAAGTGTGACTGAAATAGAATTTTAAGTAAATTTAAAATAAGTGTGACAGAAAAAGAATTTAAGTAAATTTAAATAAGTGTGACTGAAATAGAATTTTGAGTAAATTAAAATAAGTTTGATAGAAATAGAATTTAAGTAAATTAAAATAAGTTTGACTGAAATAGAATTTTAAGTAAATTAAAATCAGTTTGACTGAATTAGAATTTTAAGTAAATTAAAATAAGTTTGACTGAAATAGAATTTTAAGTAAATTAAAATCAGTTTGACTGAAATAGAATGTTAAGTAAATTAAAATAAGTTTGATAGAAATAGATCTTTAAGTAAATTAAAATAAGTTTGACTGAAATCGAATTTTAAGTAAATTTAAATAAGTGTGACTGAAATAGAATTTTAAGTAAATTAAAATAAGTTTGACTGAAATAGAATTTTAAGTAAATTAAAATAAGTTTGACTGAAATAGAATTTAAGAAAATTAAAATAAGTGTGACTGAAATAGAATTTTAAGTAAATTAAAATAAGTTTGACTGAAATATAATTTTAAGTAAATGTAAATAAGCGTGACTGAAATAGAATTTTAAGTAAATTAAAATCAGTTTGACTGAAATAGAATTTTAAGTAAATTAAAATAAGTACGACTGAAATAGAATTTTAAGTAAATTAAAAATAAGTTTGACTGAATAGAAATTTAAGTAAATTAAAATAAGTTTGACTGAAATAGAATTTTAAGTAAATTAAAATTATTACTGAAATAGAATTTTAAGTAAATTAAAATCAGTTTAACTGAAATAGAATTTTAAGTAAATTTAAATAAGTGTGACTGAAATAGAATTTTAAGTAAATTTAAAATAAGTGTGACAGAAAAAGAATTTTAAGTAAATTAAAATAAGTTTGACTGAAATAGAATTTTAAGTAAATTAAAATAAGTTTAACTGAAATAGAATTTTAAGTAAATTTAAAATAAGTGTGACAGAAAAAGAATTTTACGTAAATTAAAATCAGTTTGACTGAAATAGAATTTTAAGTAAATTAAAATAAGTTTGACTGAAATCGAATTTTAAGTAAATTTAAATAAGTGTGACTGAAATAGAATTTTAAGTAAATTAAAATAAGTTTGACTGAAATAGAATTTTAAGTAAATTAAAATAAGTTTAACTGAAATAGAATTTTAAGTAAATTTAAAATAAGTGTGACAGAAAAAGAATTTTACGTAAATTAAAATAAGTTTGACTGAAATAGAATTTTAAGTAAATTAAAATAAGTTTGACTGAAATCGAATTTTAAGTAAATTTAAATAAGTGTGACTGAAATAGAATTTTAAGTAAATTAAAATAAGTTTGACTGAAATAGAATTTTGAGTAAATTAAAATAAGTTTGATAGAAATAGAATTTTAAGTAAATTAAAATAAGTGTGACTGAAATAGAATTTTAAGTAAATTTAAAATAAGTGTGACAGAAAAAGAATTTAAGTAAATTTAAATAAGTGTGACTGAAATAGAATTTTAAGTAAATTAAAATAAGTATGACTGAAATAGAATTTTAAGTAAATTAAAATCAGTTTAACTGAAATAGAATTTTAAGTAAATTTAAATAAGTGTGACTGAAATAGAATTTTAAGTAAATTTAAAATAAGTGTGACAGAAAAAGAATTTTAAGTAAATTAAAATAAGTTTGACTGAAATAGAATTTTAAGTAAATTAAAATAAGTTTAACTGAAATAGAATTTTAAGTAAATTTAAAATAAGTGTGACAGAAAAAGAATTTTACGTAAATTAAAATCAGTTTGACTGAAATAGAATTTTAAGTAAATTAAAATAAGTGTGACTGAAATAGAATTTTAAGTAAATTAAAATAAGTGTGACTGAAATAGAATTTCAAGCAAATTAAAATAAGTGTGACTGAAATAGAATTTTAAGTAAATTAAAATAAAATTGACTGAAATAGAATTTAAGAAAGATAAAATAAGTTTGACTGAAATAGAATTTTAAGTAAATTAAAATAGGTGTGACTGAAATAGAATTTCAAGTAAATTAAAATAAGTTTGACTGAAATAGAATTTTAAGTAAATTAAAATCAATTTGACTGAAATAGAATTTTAAGTAAATTAAAATCAGTTTGACTGAAATAGAATTTTAAGTAAATTAAAATAAGTTTGACTGAAATAGAATTTTAAGTAAATTAAAATAAGTGTGACTGAAATCGAATTTAAAGTAAATTAAAATAAGTTTGACTGAAATAGAATTTTAAGTAAATTAAAATAAGTTTGACTGAAATAGAATTTTAAGTAAATTAAAATAAGTGTGACTGAAATAGAATTTTAAGTAAATTAAAATAAGTGTGACTGAAATATAAATTTAAGTAAATTAAAATAAGTTTGATAGAAATAGAATTTAAAGTAAATTAAAATAAGTTTGACTGAAATCGAATTTAAAGTAAATTAAAATAAGTTTGACTGAAATAGAATTTTAAGTAAATTAAAATAAGTGTGACTGAAATAGAATTTTAAGTAAATTAAAATAAGTTTGACTGAAATTGAATTTTAAGTAAATTAATAAAAGTGTGACTGAAATAGAATTTTAAGTAAATTTAAATAAGTTTGACTGAAATAGAATTTTAAGTAAATTAAAATAAGTTTGACTGAAATAGAATTTTAATTAAATTAAAATAAGTTTGATAGAAATAGAATTTTAAGTAAATTAAAATAAGTGTGACTGAAATAGAATTTTAAGTAAATTAAAATAAGTTTGACTGAAATAGAATTTTAAGTAAATTAAATAAGTTTGACTGAAATAGAATTTTAAGTAAATTAAAATAAGTGTGACTGAAATATAAATTTACGTAAATTAAAATAAGTGTGACAGAAAAAGAATTTTAAGTAAATTAAAATAAGTGTGACTGAAATAGAATTTTAAGTAAATTAAAATAAGTGTGACTGAAATAGAATTTTAAGTAAATTAATAAAAGTTTGACTAAAATAGATTTTTGAGTAAATTAAAATAAGTTTGATAGAAATAGAATTTTAAGTAAATTAAAATAAGTGTGACTGAAATAGAATTTTAAGTAAATTTAAAATAAGTGTGACAGAAAAAGAATTTAAGTAAATTTAAATAAGTGTGACTGAAATAGAATTTTGAGTAAATTAAAATAAGTTTGATAGAAATAGAATTTAAGTAAATTAAAATAAGTTTGACTGAAATAGAATTTTAAGTAAATTAAAATCAGTTTGACTGAATTAGAATTTTAAGTAAATTAAAATAAGTTTGACTGAAATTGAATTTTAAGTAAATTAAAATCAGTTTGACTGAAATAGAATGTTAAGTAAATTAAAATAAGTTTGATAGAAATAGATCTTTAAGTAAATTAAAATAAGTTTGACTGAAATCGAATTTTAAGTAAATTTAAATAAGTGTGACTGAAATAGAATTTTAAGTAAATTAAAATAAGTTTGACTGAAATAGAATTTTAAGTAAATTAAAATAAGTTTGACTGAAATAGAATTTAAGAAAATTAAAATAAGTTTGACTGAAATAGAATTTTAAGTAAATTTAAAATAAGTTTGACTGAAATCGAATTTAAAGTAAATTAAAATAAGTTTGACTGAAATCGAATTTTAAGTAAATTTAAATAAGTGTGACTGAAATAGAATTTTAAGTAAATTAAAATAAGTTTGACTGAAATAGAATTTTAAGTAAATTAAAATAAGTTTGACTGAAATAGAATTTAAGAAAATTAAAATAAGTTTGACTGAAATAGAATTTTAAGTAAATTAAAATAAGTATGACTGAAATAGAATTTTAAGTAAATTAAAATCAGTTTAACTGAAATAGAATTTTAAGTAAATTTAAATAAGTTTAACTGAAATAGAATTTTAAGTAAATTTAAAATAAGTGTGACAGAAAAAGAATTTTACGTAAATTAAAATCAGTTTGACTGAAATAGAATTTTAAGTAAATTAAAATAAGTTTAACTGAAATAGAATTTTAAGTAAATTTAAAATAAGTGTGACAGAAAAAGAATTTTACGTAAATTAAAATCAGTTTGACTGAAATAGAATTTTAAGTAAATTAAAATAAGTGTGACTGAAATAGAATTTTAAGTAAATTAAAATAAGTTTGACTGAAATAGAATTTTAAGTAAATTAAAATAAGTGTGACTGAAATAGAATTTTAAGTAAATTAAAATAAGTGTGACTGAAATAGAATTTCAAGCAAATTAAAATAAGTGTGACTGAAATAGAATTTTAAGTAAATTAAAATCAGTTTGACTGAAATAGAATTTTAAGTAAATTAAAACAAGTGTGACTGAAATAGAATTTTAAGTAAATTAAAATAAGTGTGACTGAAATAGAATTTCAAGTAAATTAAAATAAGTTTGACTGAAATAGAATTTTAAGTAAATTAAAATCAATTTGACTGAAATAGAATTTTAAGTAAATTAAAATCAGTTTGACTGAAATAGAATTTTAAGTAAATTAAAATAAGTTTGACTGAAATAGAATTTTAAGTAAATTAAAATAAGTGTGACTGAAATCGAATTTAAAGTAAATTAAAATAAGTTTGACTGAAATAGAATTTTAAGTAAATTAAAATAAGTTTGACTGAAATAGAATTTTAAGTAAATTAAAATAAGTGTGACTGAAATAGAATTTTAAGTAAATTAAAATAAGTTTGACTGAAATATAAATTTAAGTAAATTAAAATAAGTTTGATAGAAATAGAATTTAAAGTAAATTAAAATAAGTTTGATAGAAATAGAATTTTAAGTAAATTAAAATAAGTTTGACTGAAATTGAATTTTAAGTAAATAAAATAAGTGTGACTGAAATAGAATTTCAAGCAAATTAAAATAAGTGTGACTGAAATAGAATTTTAAGTAAATAAAATAAGTGTGACTGAAATAGAATTTAAGAAAATTAAAATAAGTTTGACTGAAATAGAATTTTAAGTAAATTAAAATCAGTTTGACTGAAATAGAATGTTAAGTAAATTAAAATAAGTTTGATAGAAATAGTATTTTAAGTAAATTAAAATAAGTTTGACTGAAATCGAATTTTAAGTAAATTAAAATAAGTGTGACTGAAATAGAATTTTAAGTAAATTAAAATAAGTTTGACTGAAATAGAATTTTAAGTAAATTAAAATAAGTTTGACTGAAATAGAATTTAAGAAAATTAAAATAAGTTTGACTGAAATCGAATTTTAAGTAAATTTAAAATAAGTTTGACTGAAATCGAATTTAAAGTAAATTAAAATAAGTTTGACTGAAATCGAATTTTAAGTAAATTTAAATAAGTGTGACTGAAATAGAATTTTAAGTAAATTAAAATCAGTTTAACTGAAATAGAATTTTAAGTAAATTTATATAAGTGTGACTGAAATAGAATTTTAAGTAAATTTAAAATAAGTGTGACAGAAAAAGAATTTTAAGTAAATTAAAATAAGTGTGATTGAAATAGAATTTTAAGTAAATTAAAATAAGTTTAACTGAAATAGAATTTTAAGTAAATTTAAAATAAGTGTGACAGAAAAAGAATTTTACGTAAATTAAAATCAGTTTGAATGAAATAGAATTTTAAGTAAATTAAAATAAGTGTGACTGAAATAGAATTTTAAGTAAATTAAAATAAGTGTGACTGAAATAGAATTTCAAGCAAATTAAAATCAGTTTGACTGAAATAGAGTTTTAAGTAAATTAAAGTAAAATTGACTGAAATAGAATTTAAGAAAGATAAAATAAGTTTGACTGAAATAGAATTTTAAGTAAATTGAATAAGTTTGATAGAAATAGAATTTTAAGTAAATTAAAATAAGTTTGACTGAAATAGAATTTTAAGTAAATTAAAATAAGTGTGACTGAAATCGAATTTAAAGTAAATTAAAATAAGTTTGACTGAAATAGAATTTTAAGTAAATTAAAATAAGTTTGACTGAAATAGAATTTTAAGTAAATTAAAATAAGTGTGACTGAAATAGAATTTTAAGTAAATTAAAATAAGTTTGACTGAAATATAAATTTAAGTAAATTAAAATAAGTTTGATAGAAATAGAATTTAAAGTAAATTAAAATAAGTTTGATAGAAATAGAATTTTAAGTAAATTAAAATAAGTTTGACTGAAATTGAATTTTAAGTAAATAAAATAAGTGTGACTGAAATAGAATTTCAAGCAAATTAAAATAAGTGTGACTGAAATAGAATTTTAAGTAAATAAAATAAGTGTGACTGAAATAGAATTTAAGAAAATTAAAATAAGTTTGACTGAAATAGAATTTTAAGTAAATTAAAATCAGTTTGACTGAAATAGAATGTTAAGTAAATTAAAATAAGTTTGATAGAAATAGTATTTTAAGTAAATTAAAATAAGTTTGACTGAAATCGAATTTTAAGTAAATTAAAATAAGTGTGACTGAAATAGAATTTTAAGTAAATTAAAATAAGTTTGACTGAAATAGAATTTTAAGTAAATTAAAATAAGTTTGACTGAAATAGAATTTAAGAAAATTAAAATAAGTTTGACTGAAATCGAATTTTAAGTAAATTTAAAATAAGTTTGACTGAAATCGAATTTAAAGTAAATTAAAATAAGTTTGACTGAAATCGAATTTTAAGTAAATTTAAATAAGTGTGACTGAAATAGAATTTTAAGTAAATTAAAATCAGTTTGACTGAAATAGAATTTTAAGTAAATTAAAACAAGTGTGACTGAAATAGAATTTTAAGTAAATTAAAATAAGTGTGACTGAAATAGAATTTCAAGTAAATTAAAATAAGTTTGACTGAAATAGAATTTTAAGTAAATTAAAATCAATTTGACTGAAATAGAATTTTAAGTAAATTAAAATCAGTTTGACTGAAATAGAATTTTAAGTAAATTAAAATAAGTTTGACTGAAATAGAATTTTAAGTAAATTAAAATAAGTGTGACTGAAATCGAATTTAAAGTAAATTAAAATAAGTTTGACTGAAATAGAATTTTAAGTAAATTAAAATAAGTTTGACTGAAATAGAATTTTAAGTAAATTAAAATAAGTGTGACTGAAATAGAATTTTAAGTAAATTAAAATAAGTGTGACTGAAATATAAATTTAAGTAAATTAAAATAAGTTTGATAGAAATAGAATTTAAAGTAAATTAAAATAAGTTTGATAGAAATAGAATTTTAAGTAAATTAAAATAAGTTTGACTGAAATTGAATTTTAAGTAAATAAAATAAGTGTGACTGAAATAGAATTTCAAGCAAATTAAAATAAGTGTGACTGAAATAGAATTTTAAGTAAATAAAATAAGTGTGACTGAAATAGAATTTAAGAAAATTAAAATAAGTTTGACTGAAATAGAATTTTAAGTAAATTAAAATCAGTTTGACTGAAATAGAATGTTAAGTAAATTAAAATAAGTTTGATAGAAATAGTATTTTAAGTAAATTAAAATAAGTTTGACTGAAATCGAATTTTAAGTAAATTAAAATAAGTGTGACTGAAATAGAATTTTAAGTAAATTAAAATAAGTTTGACTGAAATAGAATTTTAAGTAAATTAAAATAAGTTTGACTGAAATAGAATTTAAGAAAATTAAAATAAGTTTGACTGAAATCGAATTTTAAGTAAATTTAAAATAAGTTTGACTGAAATCGAATTTAAAGTAAATTAAAATAAGTTTGACTGAAATCGAATTTTAAGTAAATTTAAATAAGTGTGACTGAAATAGAATTTTAAGTAAATTAAAATCAGTTTAACTGAAATAGAATTTTAAGTAAATTTATATAAGTGTGACTGAAATAGAATTTTAAGTAAATTTAAAATAAGTGTGACAGAAAAAGAATTTTAAGTAAATTAAAATAAGTGTGATTGAAATAGAATTTTAAGTAAATTAAAATAAGTTTAACTGAAATAGAATTTTAAGTAAATTTAAAATAAGTGTGACAGAAAAAGAATTTTACGTAAATTAAAATCAGTTTGAATGAAATAGAATTTTAAGTAAATTAAAATAAGTGTGACTGAAATAGAATTTTAAGTAAATTAAAATAAGTGTGACTGAAATAGAATTTCAAGCAAATTAAAATCAGTTTGACTGAAATAGAGTTTTAAGTAAATTAAAGTAAAATTGACTGAAATAGAATTTAAGAAAGATAAAATAAGTTTGACTGAAATAGAATTTTAAGTAAATTGAATAAGTTTGATAGAAATAGAATTTTAAGTAAATTAAAATCAGTTTGACTGAAATAGAATTTTAAGTAAATTGAATAAGTTTGATAGAAATAGAATTTTAAGTAAATTAAAATCAGTTTGACTGAAATAGAATTTTAAGTAAATTAAAATAAGTTTGACTGAAATAGAATTTTAAGTAAATTAAAATAAGTGTGACTGAAATCGAATTTAAAGTAAATTAAAATAAGTTTGACTGAAATAGAATTTTAAGTAAATTAAAATAAGTTTGACTGAAATAGAATTTTAAGTAAATTAAAATAAGTGTGACTGAAATAGAATTTTAAGTAAATTAAAATAAGTGTGACTGAAATATAAATTTAAGTAAATTAAAATAAGTTTGACTGAAATAGAATTTTGAGTAAATTAAAATAAGTTTGATAGAAATAGAATTTAAGTAAATTAAAATAAGTTTGACTGAAATAGAATTTTAAGTAAATTAAAATAAGTTTGACTGAAATAGAATTTTAAGTAAATTAAAATAAGTTTGACTGAAATAGAATTTTGAGTAAATTAAAATCAGTTTGACTGAAATAGAATTTTAAGTAAATTAAAATCAGTTTGACTGAAATAGAATTTTAAGTAAATTAAAACAAGTGTGACTGAAATAGAATTTTAAGTAAATTAAAATAAGTGTGACTGAAATAGAATTTCAAGTAAATTAAAATAAGTTTGACTGAAATAGAATTTTAAGTAAATTAAAATAAGTTTGACTGAAATAGAATTTTAAGTAAATTAAAATAAGTGTGACTGAAATCGAATTTAAAGTAAATTAAAATAAGTTTGACTGAAATAGAATTTTAAGTAAATTAAAATAAGTTTGACTGAAATAGAATTTTAAGTAAATTAAAATAAGTTTGACTGAAATAGAATTTTAAGTAAATTAAAATAAGTTTGACTGAAATAGAATTTTGAGTAAATTAAAATCAGTTTGACTGAAATAGAATTTTAAGTAAATTAAAATAAGTTTGAATGAAATAGAATTTTAAGTAAATTAAAATAAGTTTGACTGAAATAGAATTTTAAGTAAATTAAAATAAGTGTGACTGAAATCGAATTTAAAGTAAATTAAAATAAGTTTGACTGAAATAGAATTTTAAGTAAATTAAAATAAGTTTGACTGAAATAGAATTTTAAGTAAATTAAAATAAGTTTGACTGAAATAGAATTTTGAGTAATTAAAATCAGTTTGACTGAAATAGAATTTTAAGTAAATTAAAATAAGTGTGACTGAAATAGAATTTTGAGTAAATTAAAATAAGTTTGATAGAAATAGAATTTAAGTAAATTAAAATAAGTTTGACTGAAATAGAATTTTAAGTAAATTAAAATCAGTTTGACTGAATTAGAATTTTAAGTAAATTAAAATAAGTTTGACTGAAATTGAATTTTAAGTAAATTAAAATCAGTTTGACTGAAATAGAATGTTAAGTAAATTAAAATAAGTTTGATAGAAATAGATCTTTAAGTAAATTAAAATAAGTTTGACTGAAATCGAATTTTAAGTAAATTTAAATAAGTGTGACTGAAATAGAATTTTAAGTAAATTAAAATAAGTTTGACTGAAATAGAATTTTAAGTAAATTAAAATAAGTTTGACTGAAATAGAATTTAAGAAAATTAAAATAAGTTTGACTGAAATAGAATTTTAAGTAAATTTAAAATAAGTTTGACTGAAATCGAATTTAAAGTAAATTAAAATAAGTTTGACTGAAATCGAATTTTAAGTAAATTTAAATAAGTGTGACTGAAATAGAATTTTAAGTAAATTAAAATAAGTTTGACTGAAATAGAATTTTAAGTAAATTAAAATAAGTTTGACTGAAATAGAATTTAAGAAAATTAAAATAAGTTTGACTGAAATAGAATTTTAAGTAAATTAAAATAAGTATGACTGAAATAGAATTTTAAGTAAATTAAAATCAGTTTAACTGAAATAGAATTTTAAGTAAATTTAAATAAGTGTGACTGAAATAGAATTTTAAGTAAATTTAAAATAAGTGTGACAGAAAAAGAATTTTAAGTAAATTAAAATAAGTTTGACTGAAATAGAATTTTAAGTAAATTAAAATCAGTTTAACTGAAATAGAATTTTAAGTAAATTTAAAATAAGTGTGACAGAAAAAGAATTTTACGTAAATTAAAATCAGTTTGACTGAAATAGAATTTTAAGTAAATTAAAATAAGTGTGACTGAAATAGAATTTTAAGTAAATTAAAATAAGTTTGACTGAAATAGAATTTTAAGTAAATTAAAATAAGTTTGACTGAAATAGAATTTTAAGTAAATTAAAATAAGTGTGACTGAAATAGAATTTCAAGCAAATTAAAATAAGTGTGACTGAAATAGAATTTAAAGTAAATTAAAATAAGTGTGACTGAAATAGAATTTAAAGTAAATTAAAATAAGTTTGACTGAAATCGAATTTTAAGTAAATTAAAATAAGTGTGACTGAAATAGAATTTTAAGTAAATTAAAATAAGTTTGACTGAAATATAATTTTAAGTAAATGTAAATAAGCGTGACTGAAATAGAATTTTAAGTAAATTAAAATCAGTTTGACTGAAATAGAATTTTAAGTAAATTAAAATAAGTTTAACTGAAATAGAATTTTAAGTAAATTTAAAATAAGTGTGACAGAAAAAGAATTTTACGTAAATTAAAATCAGTTTGACTGAAATAGAATTTTAAGTAAATTAAAATAAGTGTGACTGAAATAGAATTTTAAGTAAATTAAAATAAGTGTGACTGAAATAGAATTTCAAGCAAATTAAAATAAGTTTGACTGAAATCGAATTTTAAGTAAATTTAAATAAGTGTGACTGAAATCGAATTTTAAGTAAATTTAAAATAAGTTTGACTGAAATCGAATTTTAAGTAAATTTAAATAAGTGTGACTGAAATCGAATTTTAAGTAAATAAAATAAGTGTGACTGAAATAGAATTTCAAGCAAATTAAAATAAGTGTGACTGAAATAGAATTTTAAGTAAATAAAATAAGTGTGACTGAAATAGAATTTAAGAAAATTAAAATAAGTTTGACTGAAATAGAATTTTAAGTAAATTAAAATCAGTTTGACTGAAATAGAATGTTAAGTAAATTAAAATAAGTTTGATAGAAATAGTATTTTAAGTAAATTAAAATAAGTTTGACTGAAATCGAATTTTAAGTAAATTAAAATAAGTGTGACTGAAATAGAATTTTAAGTAAATTAAAATAAGTTTGACTGAAATAGAATTTTAAGTAAATTAAAATAAGTTTGACTGAAATAGAATTTAAGAAAATTAAAATAAGTTTGACTGAAATCGAATTTTAATTAAATTTAAAATAAGTTTGACTGAAATCGAATTTAAAGTAAATTAAAATAAGTTTGACTGAAATCGAATTTTAAGTAAATTTAAATAAGTGTGACTGAAATAGAATTTTAAGTAAATTAAAATCAGTTTAACTGAAATAGAATTTTAAGTAAATTTAAATAAGTGTGACTGAAATAGAATTTTAAGTAAATTTAAAATAAGTGTGACAGAAAAAGAATTTTAAGTAAATTAAAATAAGTGTGATTGAAATAGAATTTTAAGTAAATTAAAATAAGTTTAACTGAAATAGAATTTTAAGTAAATTTAAAATAAGTGTGACAGAAAAAGAATTTTACGTAAATTAAAATCAGTTTGAATGAAATAGAATTTTAAGTAAATTAAAATAAGTTTGATAGAAATAGTATTTTAAGTAAATTAAAATAAGTTTGACTGAAATAGAATTTTAAGTAAATTAAAATAAGTGTGACTGAAATATAAATTTAAGTAAATTAAAATAAGTTTGATAGAAATAGAATTTAAAGTAAATTAAAATAAGTTTGACTGAAATCGAATTTAAAGTAAATTAAAATAAGTTTGACTGAAATAGAATTTTAAGTAAATTAAAATAAGTGTGACTGAAATAGAATTTTAAGTAAATTAAAATAAGTTTGACTGAAATTGAATTTTAAGCAAATTAAAATAAGTGTGACTGAAATAGAATTTTAAGTAAATTTAAATAAGTTTGACTGAAATAGAATTTTAAGTAAATTAAAATAAGTTTGACTGAAATAGAATTTTAATTAAATTAAAATAAGTTTGATAGAAATAGAATTTTAAGTAAATTAAAATAAGTGTGACTGAAATAGAATTTTAAGTAAATTAAAATAAGTTTGACTGAAATAGAATTTTAAGTAAATTAAATAAGTTTGACTGAAATAGAATTTTAAGTAAATTAAAATAAGTGTGACTGAAATATAAATTTAAGTAAATTAAAATAAGTGTGACAGAAAAAGAATTTTAAGTAAATTAAAATAAGTGTGACTGAAATAGAATTTTAAGTAAATTAAAATAAGTGTGACTGAAATAGAATTTTAAGTAAATTAATAAAAGTTTGACTAAAATAGATTTTTGAGTAAATTAAAATAAGTTTGATAGAAATAGAATTTTAAGTAAATTAAAATAAGTGTGACTGAAATAGAATTTTAAGTAAATTTAAAATAAGTGTGACAGAAAAAGAATTTAAGTAAATTAAAATAAGTTTGACTGAAATAGAATTTTGAGTAAATTAAAATAAGTTTGATAGAAATAGAATTTAAGTAAATTAAAATAAGTTTGACTGAAATAGAATTTTAAGTAAATTAAAATCAGTTTGACTGAATTAGAATTTTAAGTAAATTAAAATAAGTTTGACTGAAATTGAATTTTAAGTAAATTAAAATCAGTTTGACTGAAATAGAATGTTAAGTAAATTAAAATAAGTTTGATAGAAATAGTATTTTAAGTAAATTAAAATAAGTTTGACTGAAATCGAATTTTAAGTAAATTTAAATAAGTGTGACTGAAATAGAATTTTAAGTAAATTAAAATAAGTTTGACTGAAATAGAATTTTAAGTAAATTAAAATAAGTTTGACTGAAATAGAATTTAAGAAAATTAAAATAAGTTTGACTGAAATAGAATTTTAAGTAAATTTAAAATAAGTTTGACTGAAATCGAATTTTAAGTTTAATTAAAATAAGTTTGACTGAAATCGAATTTTAAGTAAATTTAAATAAGTGTGACTGAAATAGAATTTTAAGTAAATTAAAATAAGTTTGACTGAAATAGAATTTTAAGTAAATTAAAATAAGTTTGACTGAAATAGAATTTAAGAAAATTAAAATAAGTTTGACTGAAATAGAATTTTAAGTAAATTAAAATAAGTATGACTGAAATAGAATTTTAAGTAAATTAAAATCAGTTTAACTGAAATAGAATTTTAAGTAAATTTAAATAAGTGTGACTGAAATAGAATTTTAAGTAAATTTAAAATAAGTGTGACAGAAAAAGAATTTTAAGTAAATTAAAATAAGTTTGACTGAAATAGAATTTTAAGTAAATTAAAATAAGTTTAACTGAAATAGAATTTTAAGTAAATTTAAAATAAGTGTGACAGAAAAAGAATTTTACGTAAATTAAAATCAGTTTGACTGAAATAGAATTTTAAGTAAATTTAAATAAGTGTGACTGAAATAGAATTTTAAGTAAAATTAAAATAAGTTTGACTGAAATAGAATTTTAAGTAAATTAAAATAAGTGTGACTGAAATAGAATTTTAAGTAAATTAAAATAAGTGTGACTGAAATAGAATTTCAAGCAAATTAAAATAAGTGTGACTGAAATAGAATTTTAAGTAAATTAAAATCAGTTTGACTGAAATAGAATTTTAAGTAAATTAAAACAAGTGTGACTGAAATAGAATTTTAAGTAAATTAAAATAAGTGTGACTGAAATAGAATTTCAAGTAAATTAAAATAAGTTTGACTGAAATAGAATTTTAAGTAAATTTAAAATAAGTGTGACAGAAAAAGAATTTTACGTAAATTAAAATCAGTTTGACTGAAATAGAATTTTAAGTAAATTTAAATAAGTGTGACTGAAATAGAATTTTAAGTAAAATTAAAATAAGTTTGACTGAAATAGAATTTTAAGTAAATTAAAATAAGTGTGACTGAAATAGAATTTTAAGTAAATTAAAATAAGTGTGACTGAAATAGAATTTCAAGCAAATTAAAATAAGTGTGACTGAAATAGAATTTTAAGTAAATTAAAATCAGTTTGACTGAAATAGAATTTTAAGTAAATTAAAACAAGTGTGACTGAAATAGAATTTTAAGTAAATTAAAATAAGTGTGACTGAAATAGAATTTCAAGTAAATTAAAATAAGTTTGACTGAAATAGAATTTTAAGTAAATTAAAATCAGTTTGACTGAAATAGAATTTTAAGTAAATTAAAACAAGTGTGACTGAAATAGAATTTTAAGTAAATTAAAATAAGTTTGACTGAAATAGAATTTAAGAAAATTAAAATAAGTTTGACTGAAATAGAATTTTAAGTAAATTTAAAATAAGTTTGACTGAAATCGAATTTTAAGTTTAATTAAAATAAGTTTGACTGAAATCGAATTTTAAGTAAATTTAAATAAGTGTGACTGAAATAGAATTTTAAGTAAATTAAAATAAGTTTGACTGAAATAGAATTTTAAGTAAATTAAAATAAGTTTGACTGAAATAGAATTTAAGAAAATTAAAATAAGTTTGACTGAAATAGAATTTTAAGTAAATTAAAATAAGTATGACTGAAATAGAATTTTAAGTAAATTAAAATCAGTTTAACTGAAATAGAATTTTAAGTAAATTTAAATAAGTGTGACTGAAATAGAATTTTAAGTAAATTTAAAATAAGTGTGACAGAAAAAGAATTTTAAGTAAATTAAAATAAGTTTGACTGAAATAGAATTTTAAGTAAATTAAAATAAGTTTAACTGAAATAGAATTTTAAGTAAATTTAAAATAAGTGTGACAGAAAAAGAATTTTACGTAAATTAAAATCAGTTTGACTGAAATAGAATTTTAAGTAAATTTAAATAAGTGTGACTGAAATAGAATTTTAAGTAAAATTAAAATAAGTTTGACTGAAATAGAATTTTAAGTAAATTAAAATAAGTGTGACTGAAATAGAATTTTAAGTAAATTAAAATAAGTGTGACTGAAATAGAATTTCAAGCAAATTAAAATAAGTGTGACTGAAATAGAATTTTAAGTAAATTAAAATCAGTTTGACTGAAATAGAATTTTAAGTAAATTAAAACAAGTGTGACTGAAATAGAATTTTAAGTAAATTAAAATAAGTGTGACTGAAATAGAATTTCAAGTAAATTAAAATAAGTTTGACTGAAATAGAATTTTAAGTAAATTAAAATCAATTTGACTGAAATAGAATTTTAAGTAAATTAAAATCAGTTTGACTGAAATAGAATTTTAAGTAAATTAAAATAAGTTTGACTGAAATAGAATTTTAAGTAAATTAAAATAAGTGTGACTGAAATCGAATTTAAAGTAAATTAAAATAAGTTTGACTGAAATAGAATTTTAAGTAAATTAAAATAAGTTTGACTGAAATAGAATTTTAAGTAAATTAAAATAAGTGTGACTGAAATAGAATTTTAAGTAAATTAAAATAAGTGTGACTGAAATATAAATTTAAGTAAATTAAAATAAATTTGATAGAAATAGAATTTAAAGTAAATTAAAATAAGTTTGATAGAAATAGAATTTTAAGTAAATTAAAATAAGTTTGACTGAAATTGAATTTTAAGTAAATAAAATAAGTGTGACTGAAATAGAATTTCAAGCAAATTAAAATAAGTGTGACTGAAATAGAATTTTAAGTAAATAAAATAAGTGTGACTGAAATAGAATTTAAGAAAATTAAAATAAGTTTGACGGAAATAGAATTTTAAGTAAATTAAAATCAGTTTGACTGAAATAGAATGTTAAGTAAATTAAAATAAGTTTGATAGAAATAGTATTTTAAGTAAATTAAAATAAGTTTGACTGAAATCGAATTTTAAGTAAATTAAAATAAGTGTGACTGAAATAGAATTTTAAGTAAATTAAAATAAGTTTGACTGAAATAGAATTTTAAGTAAATTAAAATAAGTTTGACTGAAATAGAATTTAAGAAAATTAAAATAAGTTTGACTGAAATAGAATTTAAGAAAATTAAAATAAGTTTGACTGAAATAGAATTTTAAGTAAATTAAAATAAGTATGACTGAAATAGAATTTTAAGTAAATTAAAATCAGTTTAACTGAAATAGAATTTTAAGTAAATTTAAATAAGTGTGACTGAAATAGAATTTTAAGTAAATTTAAAATAAGTGTGACAGAAAAAGAATTTTAAGTAAATTAAAATAAGTTTGACTGAAATAGAATTTTAAGTAAATTAAAATAAGTTTAACTGAAATAGAATTTTAAGTAAATTTAAAATAAGTGTGACAGAAAAAGAATTTTACGTAAATTAAAATCAGTTTGACTGAAATAGAATTTTAAGTAAATTAAAATAAGTGTGACTGAAATAGAATTTTAAGTAAATTAAAATAAGTGTGACTGAAATAGAATTTTAAGTAAATTAAAATAAGTGTGACTGAAATAGAATTTCAAGCAAATTAAAATCAGTTTGACTGAAATAGAGTTTTAAGAAAATTAAAGTAAAATTGACTGAAATAGAATTTTAAGTAAATTAAAATAAGTGTGACTGAAATAGAATTTTAAGTAAATTAAAATAAGTGTGACTGAAATAGAATTTCAAGCAAATTAAAATCAGTTTGACTGAAATAGAGTTTTAAGAAAATTAAAGTAAAATTGACTGAAATAGAATTTAAGAAAGATAAAATAAGTTTGACTGAAATAGAATTTTAAGTAAATTAAATAAGTGTGACTGAAATCGAATTTAAAGTAAATTAAAATAAGTTTGACTGAAATAGAATTTTAAGTAAATTAAAATAAGTGTGACTGAAATAGAATTTTAAGTAAATTAAAATAAGTGTGACTGAAATAGAATTTTAAGTAAATTAAAATAAGTGTGACTGAAATATAAATTTAAGTAAATTAAAATAAGTTTGACTGAAATAGAATTTTAAGTAAATTAAAATAAGTTTGACTGAAATCGAATTTAAAGTAAATTTAAATAAGTGTGACTGAAATAGAATTTTAAGTAAATTAAAATAAGTTTGACTGAAATAGAATTTTAAGTAAATTAAAATCAGTTTGACTGAAATAGAGTTTTAAGTAAATGAAAATAAAATTGACTGAAATAGAATTTTAAGTAAATTTAAATAAGTTTGACTGAAATCGAATTTTAAGTAAATTAAAATAAGTGTGACTGAAATAGAATTTTAAGTAAATTAAAATAAGTTTGACTGAAATAGAATTTTAAGTAAATTAAAATAAGTTTGACTGAAATAGAATTTTAAGTAAATTAAAATAAGTTTGACTGAAATAGAATTTAAGAAAATTAAAATAAGTTCGACTGAAATAGAATTTTAAGTAAATTTAAAATAAGTTTGACTGAAATAGAATTTTAAGTAAATTAAAAATAAGTGTGACTGAAATAGAATTTTAAGTAAATTAAAATAAGTGTGACTGAAATAGAATTTTAACTAAATTTAAAATATGTGTGACAGAAATAGAATTTTAAGTAAATTAAAATAAGTGTGACTGAAATAGAATTTTAAGTAAATTAAAATAAGTGTGACTGAAATAGAATTTTAAGTAAATTAAAATCAGTTTGACTGAAATAGAATTTTAAATAAATTAAAATCAGTTTGACTGAAATAGAATTTTAAGTAAATTTAAAAAAGTTTGACTGAAATAGAATTTAAGTAAATTAAAAATAAGTGTGACTGAAATAGAATTTAAGAAAATTAAAATAAGTTTGACTGAAATAGAATTTTAAGTAAATTTAAAAAAGTTTGACTGAAATAGAATTTCAAGTAAATTAAAATAAGTTTGACTGAAATAGAATTTTAAGTAAATTAAAATAAGTGTGACTGAAATAGAATTTTAAGTAAATTAAAATAAGTTTGACTGAAATAGAATTTTAAGTAAATTAAAATAAGTTTGACTGAAATAGAATTTAAGAAAATTAAAATAAGTTTGACTGAAATAGAATTTTAAGTAAATTAAAATAAGTATGACTGAAATAGAATTTTAAGTAAATTAAAATCAGTTTAACTGAAATAGAATTTTAAGTAAATTTAAATAAGTGTGACTGAAATAGAATTTTAAGTAAATTTAAAATAAGTGTGACTGAAATCGAATTTTAAGTAAATTAAAATCAGTTTGACTGAAATAGAATTTTAAGTAAATTAAAATAAGTTTGACTGAAATAGAATTTTAAGTAAATTAAAATAAGTGTGACTGAAATCGAATTTAAAGTAAATTAAAATAAGTTTGACTGAAATAAAATTTTAAGTAAATTAAAATAAGTGTGACTGAAATAGAATTTTAAGTAAATTAAAATCAGTTTGACTGAAATAGAGTTTTAAGTAAATGAAAATAAAATTGACTGAAATAGAATTTTAAGTAAATTAAAATAAGTGTGACTGAAATAGAATTTTAAGTAAATTAAATAAGTGTGACTGAAATAGAATTTTAAGTAAATTAAAAATAAGTTTGACTGAAATAGAATTTTAATTAAATTAAAATAAGTTTGATAGAAATAGAATTTTAAGTAAATTAAAATAAGTGTGACTGAAATAGAATTTTAAGTAAATTAAAATAAGTTTGACTGAAATAGAATTTTAATTAAATTAAAATAAGTTTGATAGAAATAGAATTTTAAGTAAATTAAAATAAGTGTGACTGAAATAGAATTTTAAGTAAATTTAAAATAAGTGTGACAGAAAAAGAATTTTAAGTAAATTTAAATAAGTGTGACCGAAATAGAATTTTGAGTAAATTAAAATAATTTTGATAGAAATAGAATTTAAGTAAATTAAAATAAGTTTGACTGAAATAGAATTTTAAGTAAATTAAAATCAGTTTGACTGAATTAGAATTTTAAGTAAATTAAAATAAGTTTGACTGAAATAGAATTTTAAGTAAATTAAAATCAGTTTGACTGAAATAGAATGTTAAGTAAATTAAAATAAGTTTGATAGAAATAGTATTTTAAGTAAATTAAAATAAGTTTGACTGAAATCGAATTTAAAGTAAATTAAAATAAGTTTGACTGAAATAGAATTTTAAGTAAATTAAAATAAGTTTGACTGAAATAGAATTTAAGAAAATTAAAATAAGTTTGACTGAAATAGAATTTTAAGTAAATTAAAATAAGTATGACTGAAATAGAATTTTAAGTAAATTAAAATCAGTTTAACTGAAATAGAATTTTAAGTAAATTTAAATAAGTGTGACTGAAATAGAATTTTAAGTAAATTAAAAATAAGTGTGACTGAAATAGAATTTTAATTAAATTAAAATAAGTGTGACTGAAATAGAATTTTAACTAAATTTAAAATATGTGTGACAGAAATAGAATTTTAAGTAAATTAAAATCAGTTTGACTGAAATTGAATTTTAAGTAAATTAAAATAAGTGTGACTGAAATAGAATTTTAAGTAAATTAAAATCAGTTTGACTGAAATAGAATTTTAAATAAATTAAAATCAGTTTGACTGAAATAGAATTTTAAGTAAATTTAAAAAAGTTTGACTGAAATAGAATTTTAAGTAAATTAAAATAAGTGTGACTGAAATAGAATTTTAAGTAAATTTAAAAAAGTGTGACTGAAATAGAATTTTAAGTAAATTTAAATAAGTGTGACTGAAATAGAATTTTAAGTAAATTAAAATAAGTTTGATAGAAATAGAATTTAAGTAAATTAAAAATAAGTGTGACTGAAATAGAATTTTAAGTAAATTTAAAATAAGTGTGACAGAAAAAGAATTTTAAGTAAATTAAAATAAGTTTGACTGAAATAGAATTTTAAGTAAATTTAAAAAAGTTTGACTGAAATAGAATTTCAAGTAAATTAAAATAAGTTTGACTGAAATAGAATTTTAAGTAAATTAAAATAAGTTTGACTGAAATAGAATTTTAAGTAAATTAAAATAAGTATGACTGAAATAGAATTTTAAGTAAATTAAAATCAG
Source organism: Loxodes magnus (assembly GCA_946699065.1). Lineage (NCBI taxonomy): Eukaryota > Ciliophora > Karyorelictea > Loxodida > Loxodidae > Loxodes > Loxodes magnus. The sequence goes on from CAMPDV010000107.1 coordinate 111,119, forward strand.
TTTGACTGAAATAGAATTTTAAGTAAATTAATAAAAGTTTGACCAAAAAGGATTTTTGAGTAAATTAAATCAGTTTGATAGAAATTGAATTTTAAGTAAATTAAAATAAGTTTGACTGAAATAGAATTTTGAGTAAATTAAAATCAGTTTGACTGAAATCGAATTTTAAGTAAATTAAATCAGTTTGATAGAAATTGAATTTTAAGTAAATAAAATAAGTGTGACTGAAATAGAATTTTAAGTAAATTAAAATAAGTTTGACTGAAATAGAATTTTAATTAAATTAAAATAAGTGTGACTGAAATAGAATTTCAAGTAAATAAAATAAGTGTGACTGAAATAGAATTTTAAGTAAATTAAAATCAGTTTGACTGAAATAGAGTTTTAAGTAAATGAAAATAAAATTGACTGAAATAGAATTTAAGAAAGATAAAATAAGTTTGACTGAAATATAATTTTAAGTAAATGTAAATAAGCGTGACTGAAATAGAATTTTAAGTAAATTAAAATCAGTTTAACTGAAATAGAATTTTAAGTAAATTAAAATAAGTTTGACTGAAATAGAATTTAAGAAAATAAAAATAAGTTTGAATGAAATAGAATTTAAGAAAGATAAAATAAGTTTGACTGAAATATAATTTTAAGTAAATCAAAATAAGTTTGACTGAAATAGAATTTTAAGTAAATAAAAATCAGTTTAACTGAAATAGAATTTTAAGTAAATTAAAATAAGTTTGACTGAAATAGAATTTAAGAAAATAAAAATAAGTTTGACTGAAATCGAATTTTAAGTAAATAAAAATAAGTTTGAATGAAATAGAATTTAAGTAAATTAAAATAAGTTTGACTGAAATAGAATTTTAAGTAAATCAAAATAAGTTTGACTGAAATAGGATTTTAAGTAAATTAAAATAAGTTACTGAAATAGAATTTTAAGTAATTTAAAATAAGTTTGACTGAAATAGAATTTTAAGTAAATAAAAATAAGTTTGACTGAAATCGAATTTTAAGTAAATTAAAATAAGTGTGACTGAAATAGAATTTTAAGTAAATTAAAATAAGTTACTGAAATAGAATTTTAAGTAATTTAAAATAAGTTTGACTGAAATAGAATTTTAAGTAAATAAAAATAAGTGTGACTGAAATCGAATTTAAAGTAAATTAAAATAAGTTTGACTGAAATAGAATTTTAAGTAAATTAAAATAAGTTTGACTGAAATAGAATTTTAAGTAAATTAAAATAAGTTTGACTGAAATAGAATTTTAAGTAAATTAAAATAAGTTTGACTGAAATAGAATTTTAAGTAAATTAAAATAAGTTTGACTGAAATAGAATTTTAAGTAAATTAAAATAAGTATGACTGAAATAGAATTTAAGTAAATTAAAATAAGTGTGACTGAAATAGAATTTTAAGTAAATTAAATAAGTTTGACTGAAATAGAATTTTAAGTAAATTAAAAATAAGTGTGACTGAAATAGAATTTTAAGTAAATTAAAATAAGTGTGACTGAAATTGAATTTTAAGTAAATAAAATAAGTGTGACTGAAATCGAATTTTAAGTAAATTAAAATAAGTTTGATAGAAATAGAATTTTAAGTAAATTAAAATAAGTTTGACTGAAAGAGAATTTTAAGTAAATTAAAATAAGTTTGACTGAAATAGAATTTTAAGTAAATTAAAATAAGTTTGACTGAAATTGAATTTTAAGTAAATTAAATCAGTTTGATAGAAATTGAATTTTAAGTAAATTAAAATAAGTTTGATAGAAATAGAATTTTGAGTAAATTAAAATCAGTTTGACTGAAATCGAATTTTAAGTAAATTAAATCAGTTTGATAGAAATAGAATTTTAAGTAAATTAAAATCAGTTTGACTGAAATTGAATTTTAAGTAAATTAAAATAAGTTTGACTGAAATTGAATTTTAAGTAAATAAAATAAGTGTGACTGAAATTGAATTTTAAGTAAATAAAATAAGTGTGACTGAAATAGAATTTTAAGTAAATTAAAATAAGTTTGATAGAAATAGAATTTTAAGTAAATTAAAATAAGTTTGATAGAAATAGAATTTTAAGTAAATTAAAATAAGTGTGACTGAAATAGAATTTTAAGTAAATTAAAATAAGTTTGACTGAAATAGAATTTAAGAAAATTAAAATAAGTTTGACTGAAATAGAATTTTAAGTAAATTTAAAATAAGTTTGACTGAAATCGAATTTTAAGTAAATTAAAATAAGTTTGACTGAAATAGAATTTAAGAAAATTAAAATAAGTTTGACTGAAATAGAATTTTAAGTAAATTTAAAATAAGTTTGACTGAAATCGAATTTAAAGTAAATTAAAATAAGTGTGACTGAAATAGAATTTTAAGTAAATTTAAATAAGTGTGACTGAAATAGAATTTTAAGTAAATTAAAATAAGTTTGACTGAAATAGAATTTAAGAAAATTAAAATAAGTTTGACTGAAATAGAATTTTAAGTAAATTTAAAATAAGTTTGACTGAAATCGAATTTAAAGTAAATTAAAATAAGTTTGACTGAAATCGAATTTTAAGTAAATTTAAATAAGTGTGACTGAAATAGAATTTTAAGTAAATTAAAATAAGTTTGACTGAAATAGAATTTTAAGTAAATTAAAATAAGTTTGACTGAAATAGAATTTAAGAAAATTAAAATAAGTTTGACTGAAATAGAATTTTAAGTAAATTAAAATAAGTATGACTGAAATAGAATTTTAAGTAAATTAAAATCAGTTTAACTGAAATAGAATTTTAAGTAAATTTAAATAAGTGTGACTGAAATAGAATTTTAAGTAAATTAAAATAAGTTTGACTGAAATAGAATTTAAGAAAATTAAAATAAGTTTGACTGAAATAGAATTTTAAGTAAATTTAAAATAAGTTTGACTGAAATCGAATTTAAAGTAAATTAAAATAAGTTTGACTGAAATCGAATTTTAAGTAAATTTAAATAAGTGTGACTGAAATAGAATTTTAAGTAACTTTAAAATAAGTGGAACAGAAAAAGAATTTTAAGTAAATTAAAATAAGTTTGACTGAAATCGAATTTTAAGTAAATTAAAATAAGTTTAACTGAAATAGAATTTTAAGTAAATTTAAAATAAGTGTGACAGAAAAAGAATTTTACGTAAATTAAAATCAGTTTGACTGAAATAGAATTTTAAGTAAATTAAAATAAGTGTGACTGAAATAGAATTTTAAGTAAATTAAAATAAGTGTGACTGAAATAGAATTTCAAGCAAATTAAAATCAGTTTGACTGAAATAGAATTTTAAGTAAATTAAAGTAAAATTGACTGAAATAGAATTTAAGAAAGATAAAATAAGTGTGACTGAAATAGAATTTTAAGTAAATTGAATAAGTTTGATAGAAATAGAATTTTAAGTAAATTAAAATCAGTTTGACTGAAATAGAATTTTAAGTAAATTGAATAAGTTTGATAGAAATAGAATTTTAAGTAAATTAAAATCAGTTTGACTGAAATAGAATTTTAAGTAAATTAAAATAAGTTTGACTGAAATAGAATTTTAAGTAAATTAAAATAAGTGTGACTGAAATCGAATTTAAAGTAAATTAAAATAAGTTTGACTGAAATAGAATTTTAAGTAAATTAAAATAAGTATGACTGAAATAGAATTTAAGTAAATTAAAATAAGTGTGACTGAAATAGAATTTTAAGTAAATTAAAATAAGTGTGACTGAAATATAAATTTAAGTAAATTAAAATAAGTTTGATAGAAATAGAATTTAAAGTAAATTAAAATAAATTTCACTGAAATCGAATTTAAAGTAAATTAAAATAAGTTTGACTGAAATAGAATTTTAAGTAAATTAAAATAAGTGTGACTGAAATAGAATTTTAAGTAAATTTAAAATAAGTGTGACTGAAATAGAATTTCAAGCAAATTAAAATAAGTGTGACTGAAATAGAATTTTAAGTAAATTAAAATAAAATTGACTGAAATAGAATTTAAGAAAGATAAAATAAGTTTGACTGAAATAGAATTTAAGAAAGATAAAATAAGTTTGACTGAAATAGAATTTTAAGTAAATTAAAATAGGTGTGACTGAAATAGAATTTCAAGTAAATTAAAATAAGTTTGACTGAAATAGAATTTTAAGTAAATTAAAATCAGTTTGACTGAAATAGAATTTTAAGTAAATTAAAATAAGTTTAACTGAAATAGAATTTTAAGTAAATTTAAAATAAGTGTGACAGAAAAAGAATTTTAAGTAAATTAAAATAAGTGTGACTGAAATAGAATTTTAAGTAAATTAAAATAAGTTTGACTGAAATAGAATTTTAAGTAAATTAAAATAAGTGTGACTGAAATAGAATTTTAAGTAAATTAAAATAAGTGTAACTGAAATATAAATTTAAGTAAATTAAAATAAGTTTGATAGAAATATAAATTTAAGTAAATTAAAATAAGTTTGATAGAAATAGAATTTAAAGTAAATTAAAATCAGTTTGACTGAAATAGAATTTTAAGTAAATTGAATAAGTTTGATAGAAATAGAATTTTAAGTAAATTAAAATCAGTTTGACTGAAATAGAATTTTAAGTAAATTAAAATAAGTTTGACTGAAATAGAATTTTAAGTAAATTAAAATAAGTGTGACTGAAATAGAATTTCAAGTAAATTAAAATAAGTGTGACTGAAATAGAATTTTAAGTAAAATTAAAATAAGTTTGACTGAAATAGAATTTTAAGTAAATTAAAATAAGTGTGACTGAAATAGAATTTTAAGTAAATTAAAATAAGTGTGACTGAAATATAAATTTAAGTAAATTAAAATAAGTTTGATAGAAATAGAATTTAAAGTAAATTAAAATAAGTTTGACTGAAATCGAATTTAAAGTAAATTAAAATAAGTTTGACTGAAATAGAATTTTAAGTAAATTAAAATAAGTGTGACTGAAATAGAATTTTAAGTAAATTAAAATAAGTGTGACTGAAATAGAATTTTAAGTAAATTAAAATAAAATTGACTGAAATAGAATTTTAAGTAAATTAAAATAAAATTGACTGAAATAGAATTTAAGAAAGATAAAATAAGTTTGACTGAAATAGAATTTTAAGTAAATTAAAATAGGTGTGACTGAAATAGAATTTCAAGTAAATTGAAATAAGTTTGACTGAAATAGAATTTTAAGTAAATTAAAATCAATTTGACTGAAATAGAATTTTAAGTAAATTAAAATCAGTTTGACTGAAATAGAATTTTAAGTAAATTAAAATAAGTTTGACTGAAATAGAATTTTAAGTAAATTAAAATAAGTGTGACTGAAATCGAATTTAAAGTAAATTAAAATAAGTTTGACTGAAATAGAATTTTAAGTAAATTAAAATAAGTTTGACTGAAATAGAATTTTAAGTAAATTAAAATAAGTGTGACTGAAATAGAATTTTAAGTAAATTAAAATAAGTGTGACTGAAATATAAATTTAAGTAAATTAAAATAAGTTTGATAGAAATATAAATTTAAGTAAATTAAAATAAGTTTGATAGAAATAGAATTTAAAGTAAATTAAAATAAGTTTGACTGAAATTGAATTTTAAGTAAATAAAATAAGTGTAACTGAAATAGAATTTTAAGTAAATTAAAATAAGTTTGACTGAAATTGAATTTTAAGCAAATTAAAATAAGTGTGACTGAAATAGAATTTTAAGTAAATTTAAATAAGTTTGACTGAAATAGAATTTTAAGTAAATTAAAATAAGTTTGACTGAAATAGAATTTTAATTAAATTAAAATAAGTTTGATAGAAATAGAATTTTAAGTAAATTAAAATAAGTGTGACTGAAATCGAATTTTAAGTAAATTAAAATAAGTTTGACTGAAATAGAATTTTAATTAAATTAAAATAAGTGTGACTGAAATAGAATTTTAAGTAAATTAAAATAAGTTTGACTGAAATAGAATTTTAAGTAATTTAAAATAAGTTTGACTGAAATAGAATTTTAATTAAATTAAAATAAGTTTGATAGAAATAGAATTTTAAGTAAATTAAATAAGTGTGACTGAAATAGAATTTTAAGTAAATTTAAAATAAGTGCGACAGAAAAAGAATTTTAAGTAAATTAAAATAAGTTTGACTGAAATTGAATTTTAAGTAAATTAAAATAAGTTTGACTGAAATAGAATTTAAGAAAGATAAAATAAGTTTGACTGAAATAGAATTTTAAGTAAATTAAAATAGGTGTGACTGAAATAGAATTTCAAGTAAATTAAAATAAGTTTGACTGAAATAGAATTTTAAGTAAATTAAAATCAGTTTGACTGAAATAGAATTTTAAGTAAATTAAAATAAGTTTGACTGAAATAGAATTTTAAGTAAATTAAAATAAGTGTGACTGAAATAGAATTTTAAGTAAATTAAAATCAGTTTGACTGAAATAGAATTTTAAGTAAATTAAAATAAGTGTGACTGAAATAGAATTTTAAGTAAATTAAATAAGTGTGACTGAAATAGAATTTTAAGTAAATTAAAAATAAGTTTGACTGAAATAGAATTTTAATTAAATTAAAATAAGTTTGATAGAAATAGAATTTTAAGTAAATTAAAATAAGTGTGACTGAAATAGAATTTTAAGTAAATTAAAATAAGTTTGACTGAAATTGAATTTTAAGTAAATAAAATAAGTGTGACTGAAATAGAATTTTAAGTAAATTAAAATAAGTTTGACTGAAATTGAATTTTAAGCAAATTAAAATAAGTGTGACTGAAATAGAATTTTAAGTAAATTTAAATAAGTTTGACTGAAATAGAATTTTAAGTAAATTTAAATAAGTGTGACTGAAATAGAATTTTAAGTAAATTAAAATAAGTTTGACTGAAATAGAATTTTAAGTAAATTAAAATAAGTGTGACTGAAATAGAATTTTAAGTAAATTAAAATCAGTTTGACTGAAATTGAATTTTAAGTAAATAAAATAAGTGTGACTGAAATAGAGATTTAAGTAAATTAAAATAAGTTTGACTGAATTAGAATTTTAAGTAAATTAAAATAAGTGTGACTGAAATAGAATTTTAAGTAAATTAAATAAGTTTGACTGAAATAGAATTTAAAGTAAATTAAAATAAGTTTGACTGAAATCGAATTTAAAGTAAATTAAAATAAGTTTGACTGAAATAGAATTTTAAGTAAATTAAAATAAGTGTGACTGAAATAGAATTTTAAGTAAATTGAAATACGTTTGACTGAAATAGAATTTTAAGTAACTTGAAAATAAGTGTGACAGAAAAAGAATTTTAAGTAAATTAAAATAAGTGTGACTGAAATAGAATTTTAAGTAAATTAAAATCAGTTTGACTGAAATTGAATTTTAAGTAAATAAAATAAGTGTGACTGAAATAGAGATTTAAGTAAATTAAAATAAGTTTGACTGAATTAGAATTTTAAGTAAATTAAAATAAGTGTGACTGAAATAGAATTTTAAGTAAATTAAATAAGTTTGACTGAAATAGAATTTAAAGTAAATTAAAATAAGTTTGACTGAAATCGAATTTAAAGTAAATTAAAATAAGTTTGACTGAAATAGAATTTTAAGTAAATTAAAATAAGTTTGACTGAAATAGAATTTTAAGTAAATTAAAATAAGTTTGACTGAAATAGAATTTTAAGTAAATTAAAATAAGTTTGACTGAAATAGAATTTTAAGTAAATTAAAATAAGTGTGACTGAAATAGAATTTTAAGTAAATTAAAATCAGTTTGACTGAAATAGAATTTTAAGTAAATTAAAATAAGTGTGACTGAAATAGAATTTTAAGTAAATTAAAATAAGTGTGACTGAAATAGAATTTTAAGTAAATTAAAATAAGTGTGACTGAAATATAAATTTAAGTAAATTAAAATAAGTTTGATAGAAATAGAATTTAAAGTAAATTAAAATAAGTTTGATAGAAATAGAATTTTAAGTAAATTAAAATAAGTTTGACTGAAATTGAATTTTAAGTAAATAAAATAAGTGTGACTGAAATAGAATTTTAAGTAAATTAAAATAAGTTTGACTGAAATTGAATTTTAAGCAAATTAAAATAAGTGTGACTGAAATAGAATTTTAAGTAAATTAAAATCAGTTTGACTGAAATTGAATTTTAAGTAAATTAAAATAAGTTTGACTGAAATAGAATTTTAAGTAAATTTAAATAAGTTTGACTGAAATAGAATTTTAAGTAAATTTAAATAAGTGTGACTGAAATAGAATTTTAAGTAAATTAAAATAAGTTTGACTGAAATAGAATTTTAAGTAAATTAAAATAAGTGTGACTGAAATAGAATTTTAAGTAAATTAAAATCAGTTTGACTGAAATTGAATTTTAAGTAAATAAAATCAGTTTGACTGAAATAGAATTTTAAGTAAATTAAAATAAGTTTGACTGAATTAGAATTTTAAGTAAATTAAAATAAGTGTGACTGAAATTGAATTTTAATTAAATTAAAATAAGTTTGACTGAAATAGAATTTTTAGTAAATTGAATAAGTTTGATAGAAATAAGTTTTTAAGTAAATTAAAATCAGTTTGACTGTAATAGAATTTTAAGTAAATTGAAATACGTTTGACTGAAATAGAATTTTAAGTAACTTGAAAATAAGTGTGACAGAAAAAGAATTTTAAGTAAATTAAAATCAGTTTGACTGAAATTGAATTTTAAGTAAATTAAAATAAGTGTGACTGAAATAGAATTTCAAGCAAATTAAATTCAGTTTGACTGAAATAGAGTTTTAAGTAAATTAAAGTAAAATTGACTGAAATAGAATTTAAGAAAGATAAAATAAGTGTGACTGAAATAGAATTTTAAGTAAATTGAATAAGTTTGATAGAAATAGAATTTTAAGTAAATTAAAATAAGTGTGACTGAAATAGAATTTTAAGTAAATTGAATAAGTTTGATAGAAATAGAATTTTAAGTAAATTAAAATCAGTTTGACTGAAATAGAATTTTAAGTAAATTAAAATAAGTTTGACTGAAATAGAATTTTAAGTAAATTAAAATAAGTGTGACTGAAATCGAATTTAAAGTAAATTAAAATAAGTTTGACTGAAATAGAATTTTAAGTAAATTAAAATAAGTTTGACTGAAATAGAATTTTAAGTAAATTAAAATAAGTGTGACTGAAATAGAATTTTAAGTAAATTAAAATAAGTGTGACTGAAATATAAATTTAAGTAAATTAAAATAAGTTTGATAGAAATAGAATTTAAAGTAAATTAAAATAAGTTTGACTGAAATCGAATTTAAAGTAAATTAAAATAAGTTTGACTGAAATAGAATTTTAAGTAAATTAAAATAAGTGTGACTGAAATAGAATTTTAAGTAAATTAAAATAAGTGTGACTGAAATAGAATTTCAAGCAAATTAAAATAAGTGTGACTGAAATAGAATTTTAAGTAAATTAAAATAAAATTGACTGAAATAGAATTTAAGAAAGATAAAATAAGTTTGACTGAAATAGAATTTTAAGTAAATTAAAATAGGTGTGACTGAAATAGAATTTCAAGTAAATTGAAATAAGTTTGACTGAAATAGAATTTTAAGTAAATTAAAATCAATTTGACTGAAATAGAATTTTAAGTAAATTAAAATCAGTTTGACTGAAATAGAATTTTAAGTAAATTAAAATAAGTTTGACTGAAATAGAATTTTAAGTAAATTAAAATAAGTGTGACTGAAATCGAATTTAAAGTAAATTAAAATAAGTTTGACTGAAATAGAATTTTAAGTAAATTAAAATAAGTTTGACTGAAATAGAATTTTAAGTAAATTAAAATAAGTGTGACTGAAATAGAATTTTAAGTAAATTAAAATAAGTGTGACTGAAATATAAATTTAAGTAAATTAAAATAAGTTTGATAGAAATAGAATTTAAAGTAAATTAAAATAAGTTTGATAGAAATAGAATTTTAAGTAAATTAAAATAAGTTTGACTGAAATTGAATTTTAAGTAAATAAAATAAGTGTGACTGAAATAGAATTTTAAGTAAATTAAAATAAGTTTGACTGAAATAGAATTTTAAGTAAATTAAAATAAGTGTGACTGAAATAGAATTTTAAGTAAATCAAAATAAGTTTGACTGAAATAGGATTTTAAGTAAATTAAAATAAGTTACTGAAATAGAATTTTAAGTAATTTAAAATAAGTTTGACTGAAATAGAATTTTAAGTAAATAAAAATAAGTTTGACTGAAATCGAATTTTAAGTAAATTAAAATAAGTGTGACTGAAATAGAATTTTAAGTAAATTAAAATAAGTTACTGAAATAGAATTTTAAGTAATTTAAAATAAGTTTGACTGAAATAGAATTTTAAGTAAATAAAAATAAGTTTGACTGAAATCGAATTTTAAGTAAATTAAAATAAGTGTGACTGAAATAGAATTTTAAGTAAATTAAAATAAGTTTGACTGAAATAGAATTTTAAGTAAATTAAAATAAGTTTGACTGAAATAGAATTTTAAGTAAATTAAAATAAGTGTGACTGAAATTGAATTTTAAGTAAATTAAAATAAGTTTGACTGAAATAGAATTTTAAGTAAATTAAAATAAGTATGACTGAAATAGAATTTAAGTAAATTAAAATAAGTGTGACTGAAATAGAATTTTAAGTAAATTAAATAAGTTTGACTGAAATAGAATTTTAAGTAAATTAAAAATAAGTGTGACTGAAATAGAATTTTAAGTAAATTAAAATAAGTGTGACTGAAATTGAATTTTAAGTAAATAAAATAAGTGTGACTGAAATCGAATTTTAAGTAAATTAAAATAAGTTTGATAGAAATAGAATTTTAAGTAAATTAAAATAAGTTTGACTGAAAGAGAATTTTAAGTAAATTAAAATAAGTTTGACTGAAATAGAATTTTAAGTAAATTAAAATAAGTTTGACTGAAATTGAATTTTAAGTAAATTAAATCAGTTTGATAGAAATTGAATTTTAAGTAAATTAAAATAAGTTTGATAGAAATAGAATTTTGAGTAAATTAAAATCAGTTTGACTGAAATCGAATTTTAAGTAAATTAAATCAGTTTGATAGAAATAGAATTTTAAGTAAATTAATATCAGTTTGACTGAAATTGAATTTTAAGTAAATTAAAATAAGTTTGACTGAAATTGAATTTTAAGTAAATAAAATAAGTGTGACTGAAATTGAATTTTAAGTAAATAAAATAAGTGTGACTGAAATAGAATTTTAAGTAAATTAAAATAAGTTTGATAGAAATAGAATTTTAAGTAAATTAAAATAAGTTTGATAGAAATAGAATTTTAAGTAAATTAAAATAAGTGTGACTGAAATAGAATTTTAAGTAAATTTAAAATAAGTGTGACAGAAAAAGAATTTAAGTAAATTTAAATAAGTGTGACTGAAATGGAATTTTGAGTAAATTAAAATAAGTTTGATAGAAATAGAATTTAAGTAAATTAAAATAAGTTTGACTGAAATAGAATTTTAAGTAAATTAAAATCAGTTTGACTGAATTAGAATTTTAAGTAAATTAAAATAAGTTTGACTGAAATAGAATTTTAAGTAAATTAAAATCAGTTTGACTGAAATAGAATTTTAAGTAAATTAAAATAAGTGTGACTGAAATAGAGATTTAAGTAAATTTAAATAAGTGTGACTGAAATAGAATTTTAAGTAAATTAAAATCAATTTGACTGAAATAGAATTTTAAGTAAATTAAAATCAGTTTGACTGAAATAGAATTTTAAGTAAATTAAAATAAGTTTGACTGAAATAGAATTTTAAGTAAATTAAAATAAGTGTGACTGAAATCGAATTTAAAGTAAATTAAAATAAGTTTGACTGAAATAGAATTTTAAGTAAATTAAAATAAGTTTGACTGAAATAGAATTTTAAGTAAATTAAAATAAGTGTGACTGAAATAGAATTTTAAGTAAATTAAAATAAGTGTGACTGAAATATAAATTTAAGTAAATTAAAATAAGTTTGATAGAAATAGAATTTAAAGTAAATTAAAATAAGTTTGATAGAAATAGAATTTTAAGTAAATTAAAATAAGTTTGACTGAAATTGAATTTTAAGTAAATAAAATAAGTGTGACTGAAATAGAATTTTAAGTAAATTAAAATAAGTTTGACTGAAATAGAATTTTAAGTAAATTAAAATAAGTGTGACTGAAATAGAATTTTAAGTAAATCAAAATAAGTTTGACTGAAATAGGATTTTAAGTAAATTAAAATAAGTTACTGAAATAGAATTTTAAGTAATTTAAAATAAGTTTGACTGAAATAGAATTTTAAGTAAATAAAAATAAGTTTGACTGAAATCGAATTTTAAGTAAATTAAAATAAGTGTGACTGAAATAGAATTTTAAGTAAATTAAAATAAGTTACTGAAATAGAATTTTAAGTAATTTAAAATAAGTGTGACTGAAATAGAATTTTAAGTAAATAAAAATAAGTTTGACTGAAATCGAATTTTAAGTAAATTAAAATAAGTGTGACTGAAATAGAATTTTAAGTAAATTAAAATAAGTTTGACTGAAATAGAATTTTAAGTAAATTAAAATAAGTTTGACTGAAATAGAATTTTAAGTAAATTAAAATAAGTTTGACTGAAATTGAATTTTAAGTAAATTAAAATAAGTTTGACTGAAATAGAATTTTAAGTAAATTAAAATAAGTATGACTGAAATAGAATTTAAGTAAATTAAAATAAGTGTGACTGAAATAGAATTTTAAGTAAATTAAATAAGTTTGACTGAAATAGAATTTTAAGTAAATTAAAAATAAGTGTGACTGAAATAGAATTTTAAGTAAATTAAAATAAGTGTGACTGAAATTGAATTTTAAGTAAATAAAATAAGTGTGACTGAAATCGAATTTTAAGTAAATTAAAATAAGTTTGATAGAAATAGAATTTTAAGTAAATTAAAATAAGTTTGACTGAAAGAGAATTTTAAGTAAATTAAAATAAGTTTGACTGAAATAGAATTTTAAGTAAATTAAAATAAGTTTGACTGAAATTGAATTTTAAGTAAATTAAATCAGTTTGATAGAAATTGAATTTTAAGTAAATTAAAATAAGTTTGATAGAAATAGAATTTTGAGTAAATTAAAATCAGTTTGACTGAAATCGAATTTTAAGTAAATTAAATCAGTTTGATAGAAATAGAATTTTAAGTAAATTAAAATCAGTTTGACTGAAATTGAATTTTAAGTAAATTAAAATAAGTTTGACTGAAATTGAATTTTAAGTAAATAAAATAAGTGTGACTGAAATTGAATTTTAAGTAAATAAAATAAGTGTGACTGAAATAGAATTTTAAGTAAATTAAAATAAGTTTGATAGAAATAGAATTTTAAGTAAATTAAAATAAGTTTGATAGAAATAGAATTTTAAGTAAATTAAAATAAGTGTGACTGAAATAGAATTTTAAGTAAATTTAAAATAAGTGTGACAGAAAAAGAATTTAAGTAAATTTAAATAAGTGTGACTGAAATGGAATTTTGAGTAAATTAAAATAAGTTTGATAGAAATAGAATTTAAGTAAATTAAAATAAGTGTGACTGAAATAGAATTTTAAGTAAATTAAAATCAGTTTGACTGAATTAGAATTTTAAGTAAATTAAAATAAGTTTGACTGAAATAGAATTTTAAGTAAATTAAAATCAGTTTGACTGAAATAGAATTTTAAGTAAATTAAAATAAGTGTGACTGAAATAGAGATTTAAGTAAATTTAAATAAGTGTGACTGAAATAGAATTTTAAGTAAATTAAAATAAGTTTGACTGAAATAGAATTTAAGAAAATTAAAATAAGTTTGACTGAAATAGAATTTTAAGTAAATTTAAAATAAGTTTGACTGAAATCGAATTTAAAGTAAATTAAAATAAGTTTGACTGAAATCGAATTTTAAGTAAATTTAAATAAGTGTGACTGAAATAGAATTTTAAGTAAATTAAAATAAGTTTGACTGAAATAGAATTTTAAGTAAATTAAAATAAGTTTGACTGAAATAGAATTTAAGAAAATTAAAATAAGTTTGACTGAAATAGAATTTTAAGTAAATTAAAATAAGTATGACTGAAATAGAATTTTAAGTAAATTAAAATCAGTTTAACTGAAATAGAATTTTAAGTAAATTTAAATAAGTGTGACTGAAATAGAATTTTAAGTAACTTTAAAATAAGTGTGACAGAAAAAGAATTTTAAGTAAATTAAAATAAGTTTGACTGAAATAGAATTTTAAGTAAATTAAAATAAGTTTAACTGAAATAGAATTTTAAGTAAATTTAAATAAGTGTGACTGAAATAGAATTTTAAGTAAATTAAAATAAGTGTGACAGAAAAAGAATTTTAAGTAAATTAAAATAAGTTTGACTGAAATAGAATTTTAAGTAAATTAAAATAAGTTTAACTGAAATAGAATTTTAAGTAAATTTAAAATAAGTGTGACAGAAAAAGAATTTTACGTAAATTAAAATCAGTTTGACTGAAATAGAATTTTAAGTAAATTAAAATAAGTGTGACTGAAATAGAATTTTAAGTAAATTAAAATAAGTGTGACTGAAATAGAATTTCAAGCAAATTAAAATCAGTTTGACTGAAATAGAGTTTTAAGTAAATTAAAGTAAAATTGACTGAAATAGAATTTAAGAAAGATAAAATAAGTGTGACTGAAATAGAATTTAAGTAAATTGAATAAGTTTGATAGAAATAGAATTTTAAGTAAATTAAAATCAGTTTGACTGAAATAGAATTTTAAGTAAATTGAATAAGTTTGATAGAAATAGAATTTTAAGTAAATTAAAATCAGTTTGACTGAAATAGAATTTTAAGTAAATTAAAATAAGTTTGACTGAAATAGAATTTTAAGTAAATTAAAATAAGTGTGACTGAAATCGAATTTAAAGTAAATTAAAATAAGTTTGACTGAAATAGAATTTTAAGTAAATTAAAATAAGTTTGACTGAAATAGAATTTTAAGTAAATTAAAATAAGTGTGACTGAAATAGAATTTTAAGTAAATTAAAATAAGTGTGACTGAAATATAAATTTAAGTAAATTAAAATAAGTTTGATAGAAATAGAATTTAAAGTAAATTAAAATAAGTTTGACTGAAATCGAATTTAAAGTAAATTAAAATAAGTTTGACTGAAATAGAATTTTAAGTAAATTAAAATAAGTGTGACTGAAATAGAATTTTAAGTAAATTAAAATAAGTGTGACTGAAATAGAATTTCAAGCAAATTAAAATAAGTGTGACTGAAATAGAATTTTAAGTAAATTAAAATAAAATTGACTGAAATAGAATTTAAGAAAGATAAAATAAGTTTGACTGAAATAGAATTTTAAGTAAATTAAAATAGGTGTGACTGAAATAGAATTTCAAGTAAATTGAAATAAGTTTGACTGAAATAGAATTTTAAGTAAATTAAAATCAATTTGACTGAAATAGAATTTTAAGTAAATTAAAATCAGTTTGACTGAAATAGAATTTTAAGTAAATTAAAATAAGTTTGACTGAAATAGAATTTTAAGTAAATTAAAATAAGTGTGACTGAAATCGAATTTAAAGTAAATTAAAATAAGTTTGACTGAAATAGAATTTTAAGTAAATTAAAATAAGTTTGACTGAAATAGAATTTTAAGTAAATTAAAATAAGTGTGACTGAAATAGAATTTTAAGTAAATTAAAATAAGTGTGACTGAAATATAAATTTAAGTAAATTAAAATAAGTTTGATAGAAATATAAATTTAAGTAAATTAAAATAAGTTTGATAGAAATAGAATTTAAAGTAAATTAAAATCAGTTTGACTGAAATAGAATTTTAAGTAAATTGAATAAGTTTGATAGAAATAGAATTTTAAGTAAATTAAAATCAGTTTGACTGAAATAGAATTTTAAGTAAATTAAAATAAGTTTGACTGAAATAGAATTTTAAGTAAATTAAAATAAGTGTGACTGAAATCGAATTTAAAGTAAATTAAAATAAGTTTGACTGAAATAGAATTTTAAGTAAATTAAAATAAGTTTGACTGAAATAGAATTTTAAGTAAATAAAAATAAGTGTGACTGAAATCGAATTTTAAGTAAATTAAAATAAGTGTGACTGAAATATAAATTTAAGTAAATTAAAATAAGTTTGATAGAAATAGAATTTAAAGTAAATTAAAATAAGTTTGACTGAAATCGAATTTAAAGTAAATTAAAATAAGTTTGACTGAAATAGAATTTTAAGTAAATTAAAATAAGTGTGACTGAAATAGAATTTTAAGTAAATTAAAATAAGTGTGACTGAAATAGAATTTCAAGCAAATTAAAATAAGTGTGACTGAAATAGAATTTTAAGTAAATTAAAATAAAATTGACTGAAATAGAATTTAAGAAAGATAAAATAAGTTTGACTGAAATAGAATTTTAAGTAAATTAAAATAGGTGTGACTGAAATAGAATTTCAAGTAAATTGAAATAAGTTTGACTGAAATAGAATTTTAAGTAAATTAAAATCAATTTGACTGAAATAGAATTTTAAGTAAATTAAAATCAGTTTGACTGAAATAGAATTTTAAGTAAATTAAAATAAGTTTGACTGAAATAGAATTTTAAGTAAATTAAAATAAGTGTGACTGAAATCGAATTTAAAGTAAATTAAAATAAGTTTGACTGAAATAGAATTTTAAGTAAATTAAAATAAGTTTGACTGAAATAGAATTTTAAGTAAATTAAAATAAGTGTGACTGAAATAGAATTTTAAGTAAATTAAAATAAGTGTGACTGAAATATAAATTTAAGTAAATTAAAATAAGTTTGATAGAAATATAAATTTAAGTAAATTAAAATAAGTTTGATAGAAATAGAATTTAAAGTAAATTAAAATAAGTTTGACTGAAATTGAATTTTAAGTAAATAAAATAAGTGTGACTGAAATAGAATTTTAAGTAAATTAAAATAAGTTTGACTGAAATTGAATTTTAAGCAAATTAAAATAAGTGTGACTGAAATAGAATTTTAAGTAAATTTAAATAAGTTTGACTGAAATAGAATTTAAAGTAAATTAAAATAAGTTTGACTGAAATAGAATTTTAATTAAATTAAAATAAGTTTGATAGAAATAGAATTTTAAGTAAATTAAAATAAGTGTGACTGAAATCGAATTTTAAGTAAATTAAAATAAGTTTGACTGAAATAGAATTTTAATTAAATTAAAATAAGTGTGACTGAAATAGAATTTTAAGTAAATTAAAATAAGTTTGACTGAAATAGAATTTTAAGTAATTTAAAATAAGTTTGACTGAAATAGAATTTTAATTAAATTAAAATAAGTTTGATAGAAATAGAATTTTAAGTAAATTAAATAAGTGTGACTGAAATAGAATTTTAAGTAAATTTAAAATAAGTGCGACAGAAAAAGAATTTTAAGTAAATTAAAATAAGTGTGACTGAAATAGAATTTTAAGTAAATTAAAATAAAATTGACTGAAATAGAATTTAAGAAAGATAAAATAAGTTTGACTGAAATAGAATTTTAAGTAAATTAAAATAGGTGTGACTGAAATAGAATTTCAAGTAAATTAAAATAAGTTTGACTGAAATAGAATTTTAAGTAAATTAAAATCAGTTTGACTGAAATAGAATTTTAAGTAAATTAAAATAAGTTTGACTGAAATAGAATTTTAAGTAAATTAAAATAAGTGTGACTGAAATAGAATTTTAAGTAAATTAAAATCAGTTTGACTGAAATAGAATTTTAAGTAAATTAAAATAAGTTTGACTGAAATAGAATTTTAAGTAAATTAAAATAAGTGTGACTGAAATCGAATTTTAAGTAAATTAAAATAAGTTTGACTGAAATAGAATTTTAAGTAAATTAAAATAAGTGTGACTGAAATCGAATTTAAAGTAAATTAAAATAAGTTTGACTGAAATAGAATTTTAAGTAAATTAAAATAAGTTTGACTGAAATAGAATTTTAAGTAAATTAAAATAAGTGTGACTGAAATAGAATTTTAAGTAAATTAAAATAAGTTTGACTGAAATTGAATTTTAAGCAAATTAAAATAAGTGTGACTGAAATAGAATTTTAAGTAAATTTAAATAAGTTTGACTGAAATAGAATTTTAAGTAAATTTAAATAAGTGTGACTGAAATAGAATTTTAAGTAAATTAAAATAAGTGTGACTGAAATAGAATTTTAAGTAAATTAAAATAAGTTTGACTGAAATTGAATTTTAAGTAAATTAAAATCAGTTTGACTGAAATAGAATTTTAAGTAAATTTAAATAAGTTTGACTGAAATAGAATTTTAAGTAAATTAAAATCAATTTGACTGAAATAGAATTTTAAGTAAATTAAAATCAGTTTGACTGAAATAGAATTTTAAGTAAATTAAAATAAGTTTGACTGAAATAGAATTTTAAGTAAATTAAAATAAGTGTGACTGAAATCGAATTTAAAGTAAATTAAAATAAGTTTGACTGAAATAGAATTTTAAGTAAATTAAAATAAGTTTGACTGAAATAGAATTTTAAGTAAATTAAAATAAGTGTGACTGAAATAGAATTTTAAGTAAATTAAAATAAGTGTGACTGAAATATAAATTTAAGTAAATTAAAATAAGTTTGATAGAAATATAAATTTAAGTAAATTAAAATAAGTTTGATAGAAATAGAATTTAAAGTAAATTAAAATCAGTTTGACTGAAATAGAATTTTAAGTAAATTGAATAAGTTTGATAGAAATAGAATTTTAAGTAAATTAAAATCAGTTTGACTGAAATAGAATTTTAAGTAAATTAAAATAAGTTTGACTGAAATAGAATTTTAAGTAAATTAAAATAAGTGTGACTGAAATCGAATTTAAAGTAAATTAAAATAAGTTTGACTGAAATAGAATTTTAAGTAAATTAAAATAAGTTTGACTGAAATAGAATTTTAAGTAAATTAAAATAAGTGTGACTGAAATAGAATTTTAAGTAAATTAAAATAAGTGTGACTGAAATATAAATTTAAGTAAATTAAAATAAGTTTGATAGAAATAGAATTTAAAGTAAATTAAAATAAGTTTGACTGAAATCGAATTTAAAGTAAATTAAAATAAGTTTGACTGAAATAGAATTTTAAGTAAATTAAAATAAGTGTGACTGAAATAGAATTTTAAGTAAATTAAAATAAGTGTGACTGAAATAGAATTTCAAGCAAATTAAAATAAGTGTGACTGAAATAGAATTTTAAGTAAATTAAAATAAAATTGACTGAAATAGAATTTAAGAAAGATAAAATAAGTTTGACTGAAATAGAATTTTAAGTAAATTAAAATAGGTGTGACTGAAATAGAATTTCAAGTAAATTGAAATAAGTTTGACTGAAATAGAATTTTAAGTAAATTAAAATCAATTTGACTGAAATAGAATTTTAAGTAAATTAAAATCAGTTTGACTGAAATAGAATTTTAAGTAAATTAAAATAAGTTTGACTGAAATAGAATTTTAAGTAAATTAAAATAAGTGTGACTGAAATCGAATTTAAAGTAAATTAAAATAAGTTTGACTGAAATAGAATTTTAAGTAAATTAAAATAAGTTTGACTGAAATAGAATTTTAAGTAAATTAAAATAAGTGTGACTGAAATAGAATTTTAAGTAAATTAAAATAAGTGTGACTGAAATATAAATTTAAGTAAATTAAAATAAGTTTGATAGAAATATAAATTTAAGTAAATTAAAATAAGTTTGATAGAAATAGAATTTAAAGTAAATTAAAATAAGTTTGACTGAAATTGAATTTTAAGTAAATAAAATAAGTGTGACTGAAATAGAATTTTAAGTAAATTAAAATAAGTTTGACTGAAATTGAATTTTAAGCAAATTAAAATAAGTGTGACTGAAATAGAATTTTAAGTAAATTTAAATAAGTTTGACTGAAATAGAATTTTAAGTAAATTAAAATAAGTTTGACTGAAATAGAATTTTAATTAAATTAAAATAAGTTTGATAGAAATAGAATTTTAAGTAAATTAAAATAAGTGTGACTGAAATAGAATTTTAAGTAAATTAAAATAAGTTTGACTGAAATAGAATTTTAATTAAATTAAAATAAGTGTGACTGAAATAGAATTTTAAGTAAATTAAAATAAGTTTGACTGAAATAGAATTTTAAGTAATTTAAAATAAGTTTGACTGAAATAGAATTTTAATTAAATTAAAATAAGTTTGATAGAAATAGAATTTTAAGTAAATTAAATAAGTGTGACTGAAATAGAATTTTAAGTAAATTTAAAATAAGTGCGACAGAAAAAGAATTTTAAGTAAATTAAAATAAGTGTGACTGAAATAGAATTTTAAGTAAATTAAAATAAAATTGACTGAAATAGAATTTAAGAAAGATAAAATAAGTTTGACTGAAATAGAATTTTAAGTAAATTAAAATAGGTGTGACTGAAATAGAATTTCAAGTAAATTAAAATAAGTTTGACTGAAATAGAATTTTAAGTAAATTAAAATCAGTTTGACTGAAATAGAATTTTAAGTAAATTAAAATAAGTTTGACTGAAATAGAATTTTAAGTAAATTAAAATAAGTGTGACTGAAATAGAATTTTAAGTAAATTAAAATCAGTTTGACTGAAATAGAATTTTAAGTAAATTAAAATAAGTTTGACTGAAATAGAATTTTAAGTAAATTAAAATAAGTGTGACTGAAATCGAATTTTAAGTAAATTAAAATAAGTGTGACTGAAATATAAATTTAAGTAAATTAAAATAAGTGTGACTGAAATAGAATTTTAAGTAAATTAAAATAAGTTTGATAGAAATAGAATTTTAAGTAAATTAAAATAAGTTTGACTGAAATTGAATTTTAAGTAAATAAAATAAGTGTGACTGAAATAGAATTTTAAGTAAATTAAAATAAGTTTGACTGAAATTGAATTTTAAGCAAATTAAAATAAGTGTGACTGAAATAGAATTTTAAGTAAATTTAAATAAGTTTGACTGAAATAGAATTTTAAGTAAATTTAAATAAGTGTGACTGAAATAGAATTTTAAGTAAATTAAAATAAGTTTGACTGAAATAGAATTTTAAGTAAATTAAAATAAGTGTGACTGAAATAGAATTTTAAGTAAATTAAAATCAGTTTGACTGAAATTGAATTTTAAGTAAATAAAATAAGTGTGACTGAAATAGAGATTTAAGTAAATTAAAATAAGTTTGACTGAATTAGAATTTTAAGTAAATTAAAATAAGTGTGACTGAAATTGAATTTTAATTAAATTAAAATAAGTTTGACTGAAATAGAATTTTTAGTAAATTGAATAAGTTTGATAGAAATAGGTTTTTAAGTAAATTAAAATCAGTTTGACTGTAATAGAATTTTAAGTAAATTGAAATACGTTTGACTGAAATAGAATTTTAAGTAACTTGAAAATAAGTGTGACAGAAAAAGAATTTTAAGTAAATTAAAATAAGTTTGACTGAAATAGAATTTTAAGTAAATTAAAATAAGTTTAACTGAAATAGAATTTTAAGTAAATTTAAAATAAGTGTGACAGAAAAAGAATTTTACGTAAATTAAAATCAGTTTGACTGAAATAGAATTTTAAGTAAATTAAAATAAGTGTGACTGAAATAGAATTTTAAGTAAATTAAAATAAGTGTGACTGAAATAGAATTTCAAGCAAATTAAAATCAGTTTGACTGAAATAGAGTTTTAAGTAAATTAAAGTAAGTTTGACTGAAATTGAATTTTAAGTAAATTTAAATAAGTTTGACTGAAATAGAATTTTAAGTAAATTTAAATAAGTGTGACTGAAATAGAATTTTAAGTAAATTAAAATAAGTTTGACTGAAATAGAATTTTAAGTAAATTAAAATAAGTGTGACTGAAATAGAATTTTAAGTAAATTAAAATCAGTTTGACTGAAATTGAATTTTAAGTAAATAAAATAAGTGTGACTGAAATAGAGATTTAAGTAAATTAAAATAAGTTTGACTGAATTAGAATTTTAAGTAAATTAAAATAAGTGTGACTGAAATTGAATTTTAATTAAATTAAAATAAGTTTGACTGAAATAGAATTTTTAGTAAATTGAATAAGTTTGATAGAAATAGGTTTTTAAGTAAATTAAAATCAGTTTGACTGTAATAGAATTTTAAGTAAATTGAAATACGTTTGACTGAAATAGAATTTTAAGTAACTTGAAAATAAGTGTGACAGAAAAAGAATTTTAAGTAAATTAAAATAAGTTTGACTGAAATAGAATTTTAAGTAAATTAAAATAAGTTTAACTGAAATAGAATTTTAAGTAAATTTAAAATAAGTGTGACAGAAAAAGAATTTTACGTAAATTAAAATCAGTTTGACTGAAATAGAATTTTAAGTAAATTAAAATAAGTGTGACTGAAATAGAATTTAAGAAAGATAAAATAAGTTTGACTGAAATAGAATTTTAAGTAAATTAAAATAGGTGTGACTGAAATAGAATTTCAAGTAAATTGAAATAAGTTTGACTGAAATAGAATTTTAAGTAAATTAAAATCAATTTGACTGAAATAGAATTTTAAGTAAATTAAAATAAGTGTGACTGAAATAGAATTTTAAGTAAATTTAAATAAGTTTGACTGAAATAGAATTTTAAGTAAATTGAAATAAGTGTGACTGAAATAGAATTTTAAGTAAATTAAAATAAGTGTGACTGAAATAGAATTTTAAGTAAATTAAAATAAGTGTGACTGAAATAGAATTTTAAGTAAATTTAAATAAGTTTGACTGAAATAGAGTTTTAAGTAAATTAAAGTAAAATTGACTGAAATAGAATTTAAGAAAGATAAAATAAGTGTGACTGAAATAGAATTTTAAGTAAATTGAATAAGTTTGA
This sequence comes from Loxodes magnus, assembly GCA_946699065.1. Classification (NCBI taxonomy): domain Eukaryota; phylum Ciliophora; class Karyorelictea; order Loxodida; family Loxodidae; genus Loxodes; species Loxodes magnus. The sequence continues at coordinate 133,989 of CAMPDV010000107.1, forward strand.
TAGAAATAGAATTTTAAGTAAATTAAAATCAGTTTGACTGAAATAGAATTTTAAGTAAATTGAATAAGTTTGATAGAAATAGAATTTTAAGTAAATTAAAATCAGTTTGACTGAAATAGAATTTTAAGTAAATTAAAATAAGTTTGACTGAAATAGAATTTTAAGTAAATTAAAATAAGTGTGACTGAAATCGAATTTAAAGTAAATTAAAATAAGTTTGACTGAAATAGAATTTTAAGTAAATTAAAATAAGTTTGACTGAAATAGAATTTTAAGTAAATTAAAATAAGTGTGACTGAAATAGAATTTTAAGTAAATTTAAATAAGTTTGACTGAAATAGAATTTTAAGTAAATTAAAATAAGTGTGACTGAAATAGAATTTAAAGTAAATTAAAATAAGTGTGACTGAAATAGAATTTTAAGTAAATTAAAATCAGTTTGACTGAAATTGAATTTTAAGTAAATAAAATAAGTGTGACTGAAATAGAGATTTAAGTAAATTAAAATAAGTTTGACTGAATTAGAATTTTAAGTAAATTAAAATAAGTGTGACTGAAATTGAATTTTAATTAAATTAAAATAAGTTTGACTGAAATAGAATTTTTAGTAAATTGAATAAGTTTGATAGAAATAGGTTTTTAAGTAAATTAAAATCAGTTTGACTGTAATAGAATTTTAAGTAAATTGAAATACGTTTGACTGAAATAGAATTTTAAGTAACTTGAAAATAAGTGTGACAGAAAAAGAATTTTAAGTAAATTAAAATAAGTTTGACTGAAATAGAATTTTAAGTAAATTAAAATAAGTTTAACTGAAATAGAATTTTAAGTAAATTTAAAATAAGTGTGACAGAAAAAGAATTTTACGTAAATTAAAATCAGTTTGACTGAAATAGAATTTTAAGTAAATTAAAATAAGTGTGACTGAAATAGAATTTTAAGTAAATTAAAATAAGTGTGACTGAAATAGAATTTCAAGCAAATTAAAATCAGTTTGACTGAAATAGAGTTTTAAGTAAATTAAAGTAAAATTGACTGAAATAGAATTTAAGAAAGATAAAATAAGTGTGACTGAAATAGAATTTTAAGTAAATTGAATAAGTTTGATAGAAATAGAATTTTAAGTAAATTAAAATCAGTTTGACTGAAATAGAATTTTAAGTAAATTGAATAAGTTTGATAGAAATAGAATTTTAAGTAAATTAAAATCAGTTTGACTGAAATAGAATTTTAAGTAAATTAAAATAAGTTTGACTGAAATAGAATTTTAAGTAAATTAAAATAAGTGTGACTGAAATCGAATTTAAAGTAAATTAAAATAAGTTTGACTGAAATAGAATTTTAAGTAAATTAAAATAAGTTTGACTGAAATAGAATTTTAAGTAAATTAAAATAAGTGTGACTGAAATAGAATTTTAAGTAAATTAAAATAAGTGTGACTGAAATATAAATTTAAGTAAATTAAAATAAGTTTGATAGAAATAGAATTTAAAGTAAATTAAAATAAGTTTGACTGAAATCGAATTTAAAGTAAATTAAAATAAGTTTGACTGAAATAGAATTTTAAGTAAATTAAAATAAGTGTGACTGAAATAGAATTTTAAGTAAATTAAAATAAGTGTGACTGAAATAGAATTTCAAGCAAATTAAAATAAGTGTGACTGAAATAGAATTTTAAGTAAATTAAAATAAAATTGACTGAAATAGAATTTAAGAAAGATAAAATAAGTTTGACTGAAATAGAATTTTAAGTAAATTAAAATAGGTGTGACTGAAATAGAATTTCAAGTAAATTGAAATAAGTTTGACTGAAATAGAATTTTAAGTAAATTAAAATCAATTTGACTGAAATAGAATTTTAAGTAAATTAAAATCAGTTTGACTGAAATAGAATTTTAAGTAAATTAAAATAAGTTTGACTGAAATAGAATTTTAAGTAAATTAAAATAAGTGTGACTGAAATCGAATTTAAAGTAAATTAAAATAAGTTTGACTGAAATAGAATTTTAAGTAAATTAAAATAAGTTTGACTGAAATAGAATTTTAAGTAAATTAAAATAAGTGTGACTGAAATAGAATTTTAAGTAAATTAAAATAAGTGTGACTGAAATATAAATTTAAGTAAATTAAAATAAGTTTGATAGAAATAGAATTTAAAGTAAATTAAAATAAGTTTGATAGAAATAGAATTTTAAGTAAATTAAAATAAGTTTGACTGAAATTGAATTTTAAGTAAATAAAATAAGTGTGACTGAAATAGAATTTTAAGTAAATTAAAATAAGTTTGACTGAAATTGAATTTTAAGCAAATTAAAATAAGTGTGACTGAAATAGAATTTTAAGTAAATTTAAATAAGTTTGACTGAAATAGAATTTTAAGTAAATTAAAATAAGTTTGACTGAAATAGAATTTTAAGTAAATTGAATAAGTTTGATAGAAATAGAATTTTAAGTAAATTAAAATCAGTTTGACTGAAATAGAATTTTAAGTAAATTAAAATAAGTTTGACTGAAATAGAATTTTAAGTAAATTAAAATAAGTGTGACTGAAATCGAATTTAAAGTAAATTAAAATAAGTTTGACTGAAATAGAATTTTAAGTAAATTAAAATAAGTTTGACTGAAATAGAATTTTAAGTAAATTAAAATAAGTGTGACTGAAATAGAATTTTAAGTAAATTTAAATAAGTTTGACTGAAATAGAATTTTAAGTAAATTAAAATAAGTGTGACTGAAATAGAATTTAAAGTAAATTAAAATAAGTGTGACTGAAATAGAATTTTAAGTAAATTAAAATCAGTTTGACTGAAATTGAATTTTAAGTAAATAAAATAAGTGTGACTGAAATAGAGATTTAAGTAAATTAAAATAAGTTTGACTGAATTAGAATTTTAAGTAAATTAAAATAAGTGTGACTGAAATTGAATTTTAATTAAATTAAAATAAGTTTGACTGAAATAGAATTTTTAGTAAATTGAATAAGTTTGATAGAAATAGGTTTTTAAGTAAATTAAAATCAGTTTGACTGTAATAGAATTTTAAGTAAATTGAAATACGTTTGACTGAAATAGAATTTTAAGTAACTTGAAAATAAGTGTGACAGAAAAAGAATTTTAAGTAAATTAAAATAAGTTTGACTGAAATAGAATTTTAAGTAAATTAAAATAAGTTTAACTGAAATAGAATTTTAAGTAAATTTAAAATAAGTGTGACAGAAAAAGAATTTTACGTAAATTAAAATCAGTTTGACTGAAATAGAATTTTAAGTAAATTAAAATAAGTGTGACTGAAATAGAATTTTAAGTAAATTAAAATAAGTGTGACTGAAATAGAATTTCAAGCAAATTAAAATCAGTTTGACTGAAATAGAGTTTTAAGTAAATTAAAGTAAAATTGACTGAAATAGAATTTAAGAAAGATAAAATAAGTGTGACTGAAATAGAATTTTAAGTAAATTGAATAAGTTTGATAGAAATAGAATTTTAAGTAAATTAAAATCAGTTTGACTGAAATAGAATTTTAAGTAAATTGAATAAGTTTGATAGAAATAGAATTTTAAGTAAATTAAAATCAGTTTGACTGAAATAGAATTTTAAGTAAATTAAAATAAGTTTGACTGAAATAGAATTTTAAGTAAATTAAAATAAGTGTGACTGAAATCGAATTTAAAGTAAATTAAAATAAGTTTGACTGAAATAGAATTTTAAGTAAATTAAAATAAGTTTGACTGAAATAGAATTTTAAGTAAATTAAAATAAGTGTGACTGAAATAGAATTTTAAGTAAATTAAAATAAGTGTGACTGAAATATAAATTTAAGTAAATTAAAATAAGTTTGATAGAAATAGAATTTAAAGTAAATTAAAATAAGTTTGACTGAAATCGAATTTAAAGTAAATTAAAATAAGTTTGACTGAAATAGAATTTTAAGTAAATTAAAATAAGTGTGACTGAAATAGAATTTTAAGTAAATTAAAATAAGTGTGACTGAAATAGAATTTCAAGCAAATTAAAATAAGTGTGACTGAAATAGAATTTTAAGTAAATTAAAATAAAATTGACTGAAATAGAATTTAAGAAAGATAAAATAAGTTTGACTGAAATAGAATTTTAAGTAAATTAAAATAGGTGTGACTGAAATAGAATTTCAAGTAAATTGAAATAAGTGTGACTGAAATCGAATTTAAAGTAAATTAAAATAAGTTTGACTGAAATAGAATTTTAAGTAAATTAAAATAAGTTTGACTGAAATAGAATTTTAAGTAAATTAAAATAAGTGTGACTGAAATAGAATTTTAAGTAAATTAAAATAAGTGTGACTGAAATATAAATTTAAGTAAATTAAAATCAATTTGACTGAAATAGAATTTTAAGTAAATTAAAATCAGTTTGACTGAAATAGAATTTTAAGTAAATTAAAATAAGTTTGACTGAAATAGAATTTTAAGTAAATTAAAATAAGTGTGACTGAAATCGAATTTAAAGTAAATTAAAATAAGTTTGACTGAAATAGAATTTTAAGTAAATTAAAATAAGTGTGACTGAAATAGAATTTTAAGTAAATTAAAATAAGTGTGACTGAAATAGAATTTTAAGTAAATTAAAATCAATTTGACTGAAATAGAATTTTAAGTAAATTAAAATCAGTTTGACTGAAATAGAATTTTAAGTAAATTAAAATAAGTTTGACTGAAATAGAATTTTAAGTAAATTAAAATAAGTGTGACTGAAATCGAATTTAAAGTAAATTAAAATAAGTTTGACTGAAATAGAATTTTAAGTAAATTAAAATAAGTTTGACTGAAATAGAATTTTAAGTAAATTAAAATAAGTGTGACTGAAATAGAATTTTAAGTAAATTAAAATAAGTGTGACTGAAATATAAATTTAAGTAAATTAAAATAAGTTTGATAGAAATAGAATTTAAAGTAAATTAAAATAAGTTTGATAGAAATAGAATTTTAAGTAAATTAAAATAAGTTTGACTGAAATTGAATTTTAAGTAAATAAAATAAGTGTGACTGAAATAGAATTTTAAGTAAATTAAAATAAGTTTGACTGAAATTGAATTTTAAGCAAATTAAAATAAGTGTGACTGAAATAGAATTTTAAGTAAATTTAAATAAGTTTGACTGAAATAGAATTTTAAGTAAATTAAAATAAGTTTGACTGAAATAGAATTTTAATTAAATTAAAATAAGTTTGATAGAAATAGAATTTTAAGTAAATTAAATAAGTGTGACTGAAATAGAATTTTAAGTAAATTTAAAATAAGTGCGACAGAAAAAGAATTTTAAGTAAATTAAAATAAGTGTGACTGAAATAGAATTTTAAGTAAATTAAAATAAAATTGACTGAAATAGAATTTAAGAAAGATAAAATAAGTTTGACTGAAATAGAATTTTAAGTAAATTAAAATAGGTGTGACTGAAATAGAATTTTAAGTAATTTGAATAAGTTTGATAGAAATAGAATTTTAAGTAAATTAAAATCAGTTTGACTGAAATAGAATTTTAAGTAAATTAAAATAAGTTTGACTGAAATAGAATTTTAAGTAAATTAAAATAAGTGTGACTGAAATCGAATTTAAAGTAAATTAAAATAAGTTTGACTGAAATAGAATTTTAAGTAAATTAAAATAAGTTTGACTGAAATAGAATTTTAAGTAAATTAAAATAAGTGTGACTGAAATAGAATTTTAAGTAAATTAAAATAAGTGTGACTGAAATATAAATTTAAGTAAATTAAAATAAGTTTGATAGAAATAGAATTTAAAGTAAATTAAAATAAGTTTGACTGAAATCGAATTTAAAGTAAATTAAAATAAGTTTGACTGAAATAGAATTTTAAGTAAATTAAAATAAGTGTGACTGAAATAGAATTTTAAGTAAATTAAAATAAGTGTGACTGAAATAGAATTTCAAGCAAATTAAAATAAGTGTGACTGAAATAGAATTTTAAGTAAATTAAAATAAAATTGACTGAAATAGAATTTAAGAAAGATAAAATAAGTTTGACTGAAATAGAATTTTAAGTAAATTAAAATAGGTGTGACTGAAATAGAATTTCAAGTAAATTGAAATAAGTGTGACTGAAATCGAATTTAAAGTAAATTAAAATAAGTTTGACTGAAATAGAATTTTAAGTAAATTAAAATAAGTTTGACTGAAATAGAATTTTAAGTAAATTAAAATAAGTGTGACTGAAATAGAATTTTAAGTAAATTAAAATAAGTGTGACTGAAATATAAATTTAAGTAAATTAAAATCAATTTGACTGAAATAGAATTTTAAGTAAATTAAAATCAGTTTGACTGAAATAGAATTTTAAGTAAATTAAAATAAGTTTGACTGAAATAGAATTTTAAGTAAATTAAAATAAGTGTGACTGAAATCGAATTTAAAGTAAATTAAAATAAGTTTGACTGAAATAGAATTTTAAGTAAATTAAAATAAGTGTGACTGAAATAGAATTTTAAGTAAATTAAAATAAGTGTGACTGAAATAGAATTTTAAGTAAATTAAAATCAATTTGACTGAAATAGAATTTTAAGTAAATTAAAATCAGTTTGACTGAAATAGAATTTTAAGTAAATTAAAATAAGTTTGACTGAAATAGAATTTTAAGTAAATTAAAATAAGTGTGACTGAAATCGAATTTAAAGTAAATTAAAATAAGTTTGACTGAAATAGAATTTTAAGTAAATTAAAATAAGTTTGACTGAAATAGAATTTTAAGTAAATTAAAATAAGTGTGACTGAAATAGAATTTTAAGTAAATTAAAATAAGTGTGACTGAAATATAAATTTAAGTAAATTAAAATAAGTTTGATAGAAATAGAATTTAAAGTAAATTAAAATAAGTTTGATAGAAATAGAATTTTAAGTAAATTAAAATAAGTTTGACTGAAATTGAATTTTAAGTAAATAAAATAAGTGTGACTGAAATAGAATTTTAAGTAAATTAAAATAAGTTTGACTGAAATTGAATTTTAAGCAAATTAAAATAAGTGTGACTGAAATAGAATTTTAAGTAAATTTAAATAAGTTTGACTGAAATAGAATTTTAAGTAAATTAAAATAAGTTTGACTGAAATAGAATTTTAATTAAATTAAAATAAGTTTGATAGAAATAGAATTTTAAGTAAATTAAATAAGTGTGACTGAAATAGAATTTTAAGTAAATTTAAAATAAGTGCGACAGAAAAAGAATTTTAAGTAAATTAAAATAAGTGTGACTGAAATAGAATTTTAAGTAAATTAAAATAAAATTGACTGAAATAGAATTTAAGAAAGATAAAATAAGTTTGACTGAAATAGAATTTTAAGTAAATTAAAATAGGTGTGACTGAAATAGAATTTTAAGTAAATTAAAATCAATTTGACTGAAATAGAATTTTAAGTAAATTAAAATCAGTTTGACTGAAATAGAATTTTAAGTAAATTAAAATAAGTTTGACTGAAATAGAATTTTAAGTAAATTAAAATAAGTGTGACTGAAATCGAATTTAAAGTAAATTAAAATAAGTGTGACTGAAATAGAATTTTAAGTAAATTAAAATAAGTTTGACTGAATTAGAATTTTAAGTAAATTAAAATAAGTGTGACTGAAATAGAATTTTAAGTAAATTAAAATAAGTGTGACTGAAATATAAATTTAAGTAAATTAAAATAAGTTTGATAGAAATAGAATTTAAAGTAAATTAAAATAAGTTTGATAGAAATAGAATTTTAAGTAAATTAAAATAAGTTTGACTGAAATTGAATTTTAAGTAAATTAAAATAAGTGTGACTGAAATAGAATTTTAAGTAAATTAAAATAAGTTTGACTGAAATTGAATTTTAAGCAAATTAAAATAAGTGTGACTGAAATAGAATTTTAAGTAAATTTAAATAAGTTTGACTGAAATAGAATTTTAAGTAAATTTAAATAAGTTTGACTGAAATAGAATTTTAAGTAAATTAAAATAAGTTTGACTGAAATAGAATTTTAAGTAAATTTAAAATAAGTGTGACTGAAATAGAATTTTAAGTAAATTAAAATAAGTGTGACTGAAATCAAATTTAAAGTAAATTAAAATAAGTGTGACTGAAATAGAATTTTAAGTAAATTAAATAAGTGTGACTGAAATAGAATTTTAAGTAAATTAAAAATAAGTGTGACTGAAATAGAATTTTAAGTAAATTAAAATAAGTGTGACTGAAATCAAATTTAAAGTAAATTAAATAAGTGTGACTGAAATAGAATTTTAAGTAAATTAAAATAAGTTTGACTGAAATTGAATTTTAAGTAAATTAAAATAAGTTTGACTGAAATTGAATTTTAAGTAAATAAAATAAGTGTGACTGAAATAGAATTTTAAGTAAAGTAAAATAAGTGTGACTGAAATCAAATTTAAAGTAAATTAAAATAAGTGTGACTGAAATAGAATTTTAAGTAAATTAAAATCAATTTGACTGAAATAGAATTTTAAGTAAATTAAAATAAGTTTGATAGAAATAGAATTTTAAGTAAATTAAAATAAGTGTGACTGAAATAGAATTTTAAGTAAATTTAAAATAAGTGTGACAGAAAAAGAATTTTAAGTAAATTTAAATAAGTGTGACCGAAATAGAATTTTGAGTAAATTAAAATAATTTTGATAGAAATAGAATTTAAGTAAATTAAAATAAGTGTGACTGAAATAGAATTTTAAGTAAATTAAAATAAGTTTGATAGAAATAGAATTTTAAGTAAATTAAAATAAGTTTGACTGAAATAGAATTTTAAGTAAATTAAAATCAGTTTGACTGAAATAGAATGTTAAGTAAATTAAAATAAGTTTGATAGAAATAGTATTTTAAGTAAATTAAAATAAGTTTGACTGAAATCGAATTTAAAGTAAATTTAAATAAGTGCGACTGAAATCGAATTTAAAGTAAATTAAAATAAGTGTGACTGAAATAGAATTTTAAGTAAATTAAATAAGTGTGACTGAAATAGAATTTTAAGTAAATTAAAAATAAGTGTGACTGAAATAGAATTTTAAGTAAATTAAAATAAGTGTGACTGAAATCAAATTTAAAGTAAATTAAATAAGTGTGACTGAAATAGAATTTTAAGTAAATTAAAATAAGTTTGACTGAAATTGAATTTTAAGTAAATTTAAAATAAGTGTGACTGAAATAGAATTTTAAGTAAATTAAAAATAAGTGTGACTGAAATAGAATTTTAATTAAATTAAAATAAGTGTGACTGAAATAGAATTTTAACTAAATTTAAAATAAGTGTGACAGAAATAGAATTTTAAGTAAATTAAAATCAGTTTGACTGAAATAGAATTTTAAGTAAATTAAAATCAGTTTGACTGAAATAGAATGTTAAGTAAATTAAAATAAGTTTGATAGAAATAGTATTTTAAGTAAATTAAAATAAGTTTGACTGAAATCGAATTTAAAGTAAATTTAAATAAGTGCGACTGAAATCGAATTTAAAGTAAATTTAAATAAGTGTGACTGAAATAGAATTTTAAGTAAATTAAAATAAGTTTGACTGAAATAGAATTTTAAGTAAATTAAAATAAGTTTGACTGAAATAGAATTTAAGAAAATTAAAATAAGTTTGACTGAAATAGAATTTTAAGTAAATTTAAAATAAGTTTGACTGAAATAGAATTTAAGAAAATTAAAATAAGTTTGACTGAAATAGAATTTTAAGTAAATTTAAAATAAGTTTGACTGAAATAGAATTTTAAGTAAATTAAAAATAAGTGTGACTGAAATAGAATTTTAATTAAATTAAAATAAGTGTGACTGAAATAGAATTTTAACTAAATTTAAAATAAGTGTGACAGAAATAGAATTTTAAGTAAATTAAAATCAGTTTGACTGAAATTGAATTTTAAGTAAATTAAAATAAGTTTGACTGAAATAGAATTTTAAGTAAATTAAAATCAGTTTGACTGAAATAGAATTTTAAATAAATTAAAATCCGTTTGACTGAAATAGAATTTTAAGTAAATTTAAAAAAGTTTGACTGAAATAGAATTTTAAGTAAATTAAAATAAGTGTGACTGAAATAGAATTTTAAGTAAATTTAAAAAAGTGTGACTGAAATAGAATTTTAAGTAAATTTAAATAAGTGTGACTGAAATAGAATTTTAAGTAAATTAAAATAAGTTTGATAGAAATAGAATTTAAGTAAATTAAAAATAAGTGTGACTGAAATAGAATTTAAGAAAATTAAAATAAGTTTGACTGAAATAGAATTTTAAGTAAATTTAAAAAAGTTTGACTGAAATAGAATTTCAAGTAAATTAAAATAAGTTTGACTGAAATAGAATTTTAAGTAAATTAAAATAAGTGTGACTGAAATAGAATTTTAAGTAAATTAAAATAAGTGTGACTGAAATAGAATTTTAAGTAAATTAAAATAAGTTTGACTGAAATAGAATTTTAAGTAAATTAAAATAAGTATGACTGAAATAGAATTTTAAGTAAATTTAAATAAGTGTGACTGAAATAGAATTTTGAGCAAATTAAAATCAGTTTGACTGAAATAGAATTTTAAGTAAATTAATAAAAGTTTGACCAAAAAGGATTTTTGAGTAAATTAAATCAGTTTGATAGAAATTGAATTTTAAGTAAATTAAAATAAGTTTGACTGAAATAGAATTTTGAGTAAATTAAAATCAGTTTGATTGAAATCGAATTTTAAGTAAATTAAATCAGTTTGATAGAAATTGAATTTTAAGTAAATAAAATAAGTGTGACTGAAATAGAATTTAAAGTAAATTAAAATAAGTTTGACTGAAATAGAATTTTAATTAAATTAAAATAAGTGTGACTGAAATAGAATTTCAAGTAAATAAAATAAGTGTGACTGAAATAGAATTTTAAGTAAATTAAAATCAGTTTGACTGAAATAGAGTTTTAAGTAAATGAAAATAAAATTGACTGAAATAGAATTTAAGAAAGATAAAATAAGTTTGACTGAAATATAATTTTAAGTAAATGTAAATAAGCGTGACTGAAATAGAATTTTAAGTAAATTAAAATCAGTTTAACTGAAATAGAATTTTAAGTAAATTAAAATAAGTTTGACTGAAATAGAATTTAAGAAAATAAAAATAAGTTTGAATGAAATAGAATTTAAGTAAATTAAAATAAGTTTGACTGAAATAGAATTTTAAGTAAATCAAAATAAGTTTGACTGAAATAGGATTTTAAGTAAATTAAAATAAGTTACTGAAATAGAATTTTAAGTAATTTAAAATAAGTTTGACTGAAATAGAATTTTAAGTAAATAAAAATAAGTTTGACTGAAATCGAATTTTAAGTAAATTAAAATAAGTGTGACTGAAATAGAATTTTAAGTAAATTAAAATCAGTTTGACTGTAATAGAATTTTAAGTAAATTGAAATACGTTTGACTGAAATAGAATTTTAAGTAAATTAAAATAAGTTTGACTGAAATAGAATTTTAAGTAAATTAAAATAAGTTTGACTGAAATAGAATTTTAAGTAAATTAAAATAAGTATGACTGAAATAGAATTTAAGTAAATTAAAATAAGTGTGACTGAAATAGAATTTTAAGTAAATTAAATAAGTTTGACTGAAATAGAATTTTAAGTAAATTAAAATAAGTTTGACTGAAATAGAATTTTAAGTAAATTAAAATAAGTATGACTGAAATAGAAATTTGAGCAAATTAAAATAAGTGTGACTGAAATTGAATTTTAAGTAAATTAAAATAAGTTTGACTGAAATTGAATTTTAAGTAAATTAAAATAAGTTTGACTGAAATTGAATTTTAAGTAAATAAAATAAGTGTGACTGAAATTGAATTTTAAGTAAATAAAATAAGTGTGACTGAAATCGAATTTTAAGTAAATTAAAATAAGTTTGATAGAAATAGAATTTTAAGTAAATTAAAATAAGTTTGACTGAAAGAGAATTTTAAGTAAATTAAAATAAGTTTGACTGAAATAGAATTTTAAGTAAATTAAAATAAGTTTGACTGAAATTGAATTTTAAGTAAATTAAATCAGTTTGATAGAAATTGAATTTTAAGTAAATTAAAATAAGTTTGATAGAAATAGAATTTTGAGTAAATTAAAATAAGTGTGACTGAAATCGAATTTTAAGTAAATTAAATCAGTTTGATAGAAATTGAATTTTAAGTAAATTAAAATCAGTTTGACTGAAATTGAATTTTAAGTAAATTAAAATAAGTTTGACTGAAATTGAATTTTAAGTAAATAAAATAAGTGTGACTGAAATTGAATTTTAAGTAAATAAAATAAGTGTGACTGAAATAGAATTTTAAGTAAATTAAAATAAGTTTGATAGAAATAGAATTTTAAGTAAATTAAAATAAGTTTGACTGAAATAGAATTTTAAATAAATTAAAATCCGTTTGACTGAAATAGAATTTTAAGTAAATTTAAAAAAGTTTGACTGAAATAGAATTTAAGTAAATTTAAATAAGTGTGACTGAAATGGAATTTTGAGTAAATTAAAATAAGTTTGATAGAAATAGAATTTAAGTAAATTAAAATAAGTTTGACTGAAATAGAATTTTAAGTAAATTAAAATCAGTTTGACTGAATTAGAATTTTAAGTAAATTAAAATAAGTTTGATAGAAATAGAATTTTAAGTAAATTAAAATAAGTTTGACTGAAATCGAATTTTAAGTAAATTAAAATCAGTTTGACTGAAATAGAATTTTGAGTAAATTAAAATAAGTGTGACTGAAATTGAATTTTAAGTAAATTAAAATCAGTTTGACTGAAATAGAATTTTAAGTAAATTAAAATAAGTTTGACTGAAATAGAATTTTAAGTAAATTAAAATAAGTATGATTGAAATAGAATTTTAAGTAAATTTAAAATAAGTTTGACTGAAATCGAATTTAAAGTAAATTAAAATAAGTTTGACTGAAATCGAATTTTAAGTAAATTAAAATAAGTTTGACTGAAATAGAATTTTAAGTAAATTAAAATAAGTTTGACTGAAATAGAATTTTAAGTAAATTTAAAATAAGTGTGACAGAAATAGAATTTTAAGTAAATTAAAATCAGTTTGACTGAAATAGAATTTTAAGTAAATTAAAATAAGTGTGACTGAAATAGAATTTTAAGTAAATTAAAATAAGTGTGACTGAAATAGAATTTCAAGCAAATTAAAATCAGTTTGACTGAAATAGAGTTTTAAGTAAATTAAAGTAAAATTGACTGAAATAGAATTTAAGAAAGACAAAATAAGTGTGACTGAAATAGAATTTTAAGTAAATTGAATAAGTTTGATAGAAATAGAATTTTAAGTAAATTAAAATCAGTTTGACTGAAATAGAATTTTAAGTAAATTGAATAAGTTTGATAGAAATAGAATTTTAAGTAAATTAAAATCAGTTTGACTGAAATAGAATTTTAAGTAAATTAAAATAAGTTTGACTGAAATAGAATTTTAAGTAAATTAAAATAAGTGTGACTGAAATCGAATTTTAAGTAAATTTAAATAAGTGTGACTGAAATAGAATTTTAAGTAAATTAAAATAAGTTTGACTGAAATAGAATTTTAAGTAAATTAAAATAAGTTTGACTGAAATAGAATTTAAGAAAATTAAAATAAGTTTGACTGAAATAGAATTTTAAGTAAATTAAAATAAGTATGACTGAAATAGAATTTTAAGTAAATTTAAATAAGTGTGACTGAAATCGAATTTTAAGTAAATTTAAATAAGTGTGACTGAAATAGAATTTTAAGTAAATTAAAATAAGTTTGATAGAAATAGAATTTTAAGTAAATTAAAATCAGTTTGACTGAAATAGAATTTTAAGTAAATTGAATAAGTTTGATAGAAATAGAATTTTAAGTAAATTAAAATCAGTTTGACTGAAATAGAATTTTAAGTAAATTAAAATAAGTTTGACTGAAATAGAATTTTAAGTAAATTAAAATAAGTGTGACTGAAATCGAATTTAAAGTAAATTAAAATAAGTTTGACTGAAATAGAATTTTAAGTAAATTAAAATAAGTTTGACTGAAATAGAATTTTAAGTAAATTAAAATAAGTGTGACTGAAATAGAATTTTAAGTAAATTAAAATAAGTGTGACTGAAATATAAATTTAAGTAAATTAAAATAAGTTTGATAGAAATAGAATTTAAAGTAAATTAAAATAAGTTTGACTGAAATAGAATTTTAATTAAATTAAAATCAGTTTGACTGAAATAGAATTTTAAGTAAATTAAAATAAGTGTGACTGAAATAGAATTTTAAGTAAATTAAAATAAGTGTGACTGAAATAGAATTTCAAGCAAATTAAAATAAGTGTGACTGAAATAGAATTTTAAGTAAATTAAAATAAAATTGACTGAAATAGAATTTAAGAAAGATAAAATAAGTTTGACTGAAATAGAATTTTAAGTAAATTAAAATAGGTGTGACTGAAATAGAATTTCAAGTAAATTAAAATAAGTTTGACTGAAATAGAATTTTAAGTAAATTAAAATCAATTTGACTGAAATAGAATTTTAAGTAAATTAAAATCAGTTTGACTGAAATAGAATTTTAAGTAAATTAAAATAAGTTTGACTGAAATAGAATTTTAAGTAAATTAAAATAAGTGTGACTGAAATCGAATTTAAAGTAAATTAAAATAAGTTTGACTGAAATAGAATTTTAAGTAAATTAAAATAAGTGTGACTGAAATCGAATTTTAAGTAAATTAAAATAAGTGTGACTGAAATAGAATTTTAAGTAAATTAAAATAAGTTTGATGAAATATAAATTTAAGTAAATTAAAATAAGTTTGACTGAAATAGAATTTAAAGTAAATTAAAATAAGTTTGATAGAAATAGAATTTTAAGTAAATTAAAATAAGTTTGACTGAAATTGAATTTTAAGTAAATAAAATAAGTGTGACTGAAATAGAATTTTAAGTAAATTAAAATAAGTTTGACTGAAATTGAATTTTAAGCAAATTAAAATAAGTGTGACTGAAATAGAATTTTAAGTAAATTTAAATAAGTTTGACTGAAATAGAATTTTAAGTAAATTAAAATAAGTTTGACTGAAATAGAATTTTAATTAAATTAAAATAAGTTTGATAGAAATAGAATTTTAAGTAAATTAAAATAAGTGTGACTGAAATAGAATTTTAAGTAAATTAAAATCAGTTTGACTGAAATAGAATTTTAATTAAATTAAAATAAGTTTGATAGAAATAGAATTTTAAGTAAATTAAAATAAGTTTGACTGAAATAGAATTTTAAGTAAATTAAAATAAGTTTGACTGAAATAGAATTTTAATTAAATTAAAATAAGTTTGATAGAAATAGAATTTTAAGTAAATTAAATAAGTGTGACTGAAATAGAATTTTAAGTAAATTTAAAATAAGTGTGACAGAAAAAGAATTTTAAGTAAATTAAAATAAGTGTGACTGAAATAGAATTTTAAGTAAATTAAAATCAGTTTGACTGAAATAGAATTTTAAGTAAATTAAAATAAGTTTGACTGAAATAGAATTTTAAGTAAATTAAAATAAGTGTGACTGAAATCGAATTTAAAGTAAATTAAAATAAGTTTGACTGAAATAGAATTTTAAGTAAATTAAAATAAGTTTGACTGAAATAGAATTTTAAGTAAATTAAAATAAGTGTGACTGAAATAGAATTTTAAGTAAATTAAAATAAGTGTGACTGAAATATAAATTTAAGTAAATTAAAATAAGTTTGATAGAAATAGAATTTTAAGTAAATTAAAATAAGTTTGACTGAAATAGAATTTTAATTAAATTAAAATAAGTTTGACTGAAATAGAATTTTAAGTAAATTAAAATAAGTGTGACTGAAATAGAATTTTAAGTAAATTAAAATAAGTTTGACTGAAATTGAATTTTAAGTAAATTAAAATAAGTGTGACTGAAATAGAATTTTAAGTAAATTTAAATAAGTTTGACTGAAATAGAATTTTAAGTAAATTAAAATAAGTTTGACTGAAATAGAATTTTAATTAAATTAAAATAAGTTTGATAGAAATAGAATTTTAAGTAAATTAAAATAAGTGTGACTGAAATCGAATTTTAAGTAAATTAAAATAAGTGTGACAGAAAAAGAATTTTAAGTAAATTAAAATAAGTTTGACTGAAATAGAATTTTAAGTAAATTAAAATAAGTTTGACTGAAATTGAATTTTAAGTAAATTAAATCAGTTTGATAGAAATTGAATTTTAAGTAAATTAAAATAAGTTTGATAGAAATAGAATTTTGAGTAAATTAAAATCAGTTTGACTGAAATCGAATTTTAAGTAAATTAAATCAGTTTGATAGAAATTGAATTTTAAGTAAATTAAAATCAGTTTGACTGAAATTGAATTTTAAGTAAATTAAAATAAGTTTGACTGAAATTGAATTTTAAGTAAATAAAATAAGTGTGACTGAAATTGAATTTTAAGTAAATAAAATAAGTGTGACTGAAATAGAATTTTAAGTAAATTAAAATAAGTTTGATAGAAATAGAATTTTAAGTAAATTAAAATAAGTTTGATAGAAATAGAATTTTAAGTAAATTAAAATCAGTTTGACTGAAATAGAATGTTAAGTAAATTAAAATAAGTTTGATAGAAATAGTATTTTAAGTAAATTAAAATAAGTTTGACTGAAATCGAATTTTAAGTAAATTAAAATCAGTTTGACTGAAATAGAATTTTAAGTAAATTAAAATAAGTTTGACTGAAATAGAATTTTAAGTAAATTAAAATCAGTTTGACTGAAATAGAATGTTAAGTAAATTAAAATAAGTTTGATAGAAATAGTATTTTAAGTAAATTAAAATAAGTTTGACTGAAATCGAATTTTAAGTAAATTTAAATAAGTGTGACTGAAATAGAATTTTAAGTAAATTAAAATAAGTTTGACTGAAATAGAATTTTAAGTAAATTAAAATAAGTTTGACTGAAATAGAATTTTAAGTAAATTAAAATAAGTGTGACTGAAATAGAATTTTAAGTAAATTTAAAAAAGTGTGACTGAAATAGAATTTTAAGTAAATTTAAATAAGTGTGACTGAAATAGAATTTTAAGTAAATTTAAATAAGTGTGACTGAAATAGAATTTTAAGTAAATTAAAATAAGTTTGACTGAAATAGAATTTTAAGTAAATTAAAATAAGTTTGACTGAAATAGAATTTAAGAAAATTAAAATAAGTTTGACTGAAATAGAATTTTAAGTAAATTAAAATAAGTATGACTGAAATAGAATTTTAAGTAAATTAAAATCAGTTTAACTGAAATAGAATTTTAAGTAAATTTAAATAAGTGTGACTGAAATAGAATTTTAAGTAAATTTAAAATAAGTGTGACAGAAAAAGAATTTTAAGTAAATTAAAATAAGTTTGACTGAAATAGAATTTTAAGTAAATTAAAATAAGTGTGACTGAAATAGAATTTTAAGTAAATTTAAAATAAGTGTGACAGAAATAGAATTTTAAGTAAATTAAAATCAGTTTGACTGAAATAGAATTTTAAGTAAATTAAAATAAGTGTGACTGAAATAGAATTTTAAGTAAATTAAAATAAGTGTGACTGAAATAGAATTTCAAGCAAATTAAAATCAGTTTGACTGAAATAGAGTTTTAAGTAAATTAAAGTAAAATTGACTGAAATAGAATTTAAGAAAGACAAAATAAGTGTGACTGAAATAGAATTTTAAGTAAATTGAATAAGTTTGATAGAAATAGAATTTTAAGTAAATTAAAATCAGTTTGACTGAAATAGAATTTTAAGTAAATTGAATAAGTTTGATAGAAATAGAATTTTAAGTAAATTAAAATCAGTTTGACTGAAATAGAATTTTAAGTAAATTAAAATAAGTTTGACTGAAATAGAATTTTAAGTAAATTAAAATAAGTGTGACTGAAATCGAATTTTAAGTAAATTTAAATAAGTGTGACTGAAATAGAATTTTAAGTAAATTAAAATAAGTTTGACTGAAATAGAATTTTAAGTAAATTAAAATAAGTTTGACTGAAATAGAATTTAAGAAAATTAAAATAAGTTTGACTGAAATAGAATTTTAAGTAAATTAAAATAAGTATGACTGAAATAGAATTTTAAGTAAATTTAAATAAGTGTGACTGAAATCGAATTTTAAGTAAATTTAAATAAGTGTGACTGAAATAGAATTTTAAGTAAATTAAAATAAGTTTGACTGAAATAGAATTTTAAGTAAATTAAAATAAGTTTGACTGAAATAGAATTTAAGAAAATTAAAATAAGTTTGACTGAAATAGAATTTTAAGTAAATTAAAATAAGTATGACTTAAATAGAATTTTAAGTAAATTAAAATCAGTTTAACTGAAATAGAATTTTAAGTAAATTTAAAATAAGTGTGACAGAAAAAGAATTTTAAGTAAATTTAAAATAAGTGTGACAGAAAAAGAATTTTAAGTAAATTAAAATAAGTTTGACTGAAATAGAATTTTAAGTAAATTAAAATAAGTGTGACTGAAATAGAATTTTAAGTAAATTTAAAATAAGTGTGACAGAAATAGAATTTTAAGTAAATTAAAATCAGTTTGACTGAAATAGAATTTTAAGTAAATTAAAATAAGTGTGACTGAAATAGAATTTTAAGTAAATTAAAATAAGTGTGACTGAAATAGAATTTCAAGCAAATTAAAATCAGTTTGACTGAAATAGAGTTTTAAGTCAATTAAAGTAAAATTGACTGAAATAGAATTTAAGAAAGACAAAATAAGTGTGACTGAAATAGAATTTTAAGTAAATTGAATAAGTTTGATAGAAATAGAATTTTAAGTAAATTAAAATCAGTTTGACTGAAATAGAATTTTAAGTAAATTGAATAAGTTTGATAGAAATAGAATTTTAAGTAAATTAAAATCAGTTTGACTGAAATAGAATTTTAAGTAAATTAAAATAAGTTTGACTGAAATAGAATTTTAAGTAAATTAAAATAAGTGTGACTGAAATCGAATTTAAAGTAAATTAAAATAAGTTTGACTGAAATAGAATTTTAAGTAAATTAAAATAAGTTTGACTGAAATAGAATTTTAAGTAAATTAAAATAAGTGTGACTGAAATAGAATTTTAAGTAAATTAAAATAAGTGTGACTGAAATATAAATTTAAGTAAATTAAAATAAGTTTGATAGAAATAGAATTTTAAGTAAATTAAAATAAGTTTGACTGAAATAGAATTTTAATTAAATTAAAATCAGTTTGACTGAAATAGAATTTTAAGTAAATTAAAATAAGTGTGACTGAAATAGAATTTTAAGTAAATTAAAATAAGTGTGACTGAAATAGAATTTCAAGCAAATTAAAATAAGTTTGACTGAAATAGAATTTTAAGTAAATTAAAATAAAATTGACTGAAATAGAATTTAAGAAAGATAAAATAAGTTTGACTGAAATAGAATTTTAAGTAAATTAAAATAGGTGTGACTGAAATTGAATTTCAAGTAAATTAAAATAAGTTTGACTGAAATAGAATTTTAAGTAAATTAAAATCAATTTGACTGAAATAGAATTTTAAGTAAATTAAAATCAGTTTGACTGAAATAGAATTTTAAGTAAATTAAAATAAGTTTGACTGAAATAGAATTTTAAGTAAATTAAAATAAGTGTGACTGAAATCGAATTTAAAGTAAATTAAAATAAGTTTGACTGAAATAGAATTTTAAGTAAATTAAAATAAGTTTGACTGAAATAGAATTTTAAGTAAATTAAAATAAGTGTGACTGAAATAGAATTTTAAGTAAATTAAAATAAGTGTGACTGAAATATAAATTTAAGTAAATTAAAATAAGTTTGATAGAAATAGAATTTTAAGTAAATTAAAATAAGTTTGATAGAAATAGAATTTTAAGTAAATTAAAATAAGTTTGACTGAAATTGAATTTTAAGTAAATAAAATAAGTGTGACTGAAATAGAATTTTAAGTAAATTAAAATAAGTTTGACTGAAATTGAATTTTAAGCAAATTAAAATAAGTGTGACTGAAATAGAATTTTAAGTAAATTTAAATAAGTTTGACTGAAATAGAATTTTAAGTAAATTAAAATAAGTTTGACTGAAATAGAATTTTAATTAAATTAAAATAAGTTTGATAGAAATAGAATTTTAAGTAAATTAAAATAAGTGTGACTGAAATAGAATTTTAAGTAAATTAAAATAAGTTTGACTGAAATAGAATTTTAATTAAATTAAAATAAGTTTGATAGAAATAGAATTTTAAGTAAATTAAAATAAGTTTGACTGAAATAGAATTTTAAGTAAATTAAAATAAGTTTGACTGAAATAGAATTTTAATTAAATTAAAATAAGTTTGATAGAAATAGAATTTTAAGTAAATTAAATAAGTGTGACTGAAATAGAATTTTAAGTAAATTTAAAATAAGTGTGACAGAAAAAGAATTTTAAGTAAATTAAAATAAGTGTGACTGAAATAGAATTTTAAGTAAATTAAAATAAAATTGACTGAAATAGAATTTAAGAAAGATAAAATAAGTTTGACTGAAATAGAATTTTAAGTAAATTAAAATAGGTGTGACTGAAATAGAATTTTAAGTAAATTAAAATAAGTTTGACTGAAATAGAATTTTAAGTAAATTAAAATCAGTTTGACTGAAATAGAATGTTAAGTAAATTAAAATAAGTTTGATAGAAATAGTATTTTAAGTAAATTAAAATAAGTTTGACTGAAATCGAATTTTAAGTAAATTAAAATAAGTGTGACTGAAATCGAATTTAAAGTAAATTAAAATAAGTTTGACTGAAATAGAATTTTAAGTAAATTAAAATAAGTTTGACTGAAATAGAATTTTAAGTAAATTAAAATAAGTTTGACTGAAATAGAATTTTAAGTAAATTAAAATAAGTGTGACTGAAATAGAATTTTAAGTAAATTAAAATAAGTGTGACTGAAATATAAATTTAAGTAAATTAAAATAAGTTTGATAGAAATAGAATTTAAAGTAAATTAAAATAAGTTTGATAGAAGTAGAATTTTAAGTAAATTAAAATAAGTTTGACTGAAATTGAATTTTAAGTAAATTTAAATAAGTGTGACTGAAATAGAATTTTAAGTAAATTAAAATAAGTTTGACTGAAATAGAATTTTAAGTAAATTAAAATAAGTTTGACTGAAATAGAATTTTAAGTAAATTAAAATAAGTGTGACTGAAATAGAATTTTAAGTAAATTAAAATAAGTGTGACTGAAATATAAATTTAAGTAAATTAAAATAAGTTTGATAGAAATAGAATTTAAAGTAAATTAAAATAAGTTTGATAGAAATAGTATTTTAAGTAAATTAAAATAAGTTTGACTGAAATCGAATTTTAAGTAAATTTAAATAAGTGTGACTGAAATAGAATTTTAAGTAAATTAAAATAAGTTTGATAGAAATAGAATTTTAAGTAAATTAAAATAAGTGTGACTGAAATAGAATTTTAAGTAAATTAAAATAAGTTTGACTGAAATAGAATTTTAATTAAATTAAAATAAGTTTGATAGAAATAGAATTTTAAGTAAATTAAAATAAGTTTGACTGAAATTGAATTTTAAGTAAATTAAAATAAGTTTGACTGAAATAGAATTTTAATTAAATTAAAATAAGTTTGATAGAAATAGAATTTTAAGTAAATTAAATAAGTGTGACTGAAATAGAATTTTAAGTAAATTTAAAATAAGTGTGACAGAAAAAGAATTTTAAGTAAATTAAAATAAGTGTGACTGAAATAGAATTTTAAGTAAATTAAAATAAAATTGACTGAAATAGAATTTAAGAAAGATAAAATAAGTTTGACTGAAATAGAATTTTAAGTAAATTAAAATAGGTGTGACTGAAATAGAATTTTAAGTAAATTAAAATAAGTTTGACTGAAATAGAATTTTAAGTAAATTTAAAATAAGTGTGACAGAAAAAGAATTTAAGTAAATTTAAATAAGTGTGACTGAAATAGAATTTTGAGTAAATTAAAATAAGTTTGATAGAAATAGAATTTAAGTAAATTAAAATAAGTTTGACTGAAATAGAATTTTAAGTAAATTAAAATCAGTTTGACTGAATTAGAATTTTAAGTAAATTAAAATAAGTTTGACTGAAATAGAATTTTAAGTAAATTAAAATAAGTTTGACTGAAATAGAATGTTAAGTAAATTAAAATAAGTTTGATAGAAATAGTATTTTAAGTAAATTAAAATAAGTTTGACTGAAATCGAATTTTAAGTAAATTTAAATAAGTGTGACTGAAATAGAATTTTAAGTAAATTAAAATAAGTTTGATAGAAATAGAATTTTAAGTAAATTAAAATAAGTTTGACTGAAATAGAATTTAAGAAAATTAAAATAAGTTTGACTGAAATAGAATTTTAAGTAAATTTAAAATAAGTTTGACTGAAATCGAATTTAAAGTAAATTAAAATAAGTTTGACTGAAATCGAATTTTAAGTAAATTTAAATAAGTGTGACTGAAATAGAATTTTAAGTAAATTAAAATAAGTTTGACTGAAATAGAATTTTAAGTAAATTAAAATAAGTTTGACTGAAATAGAATTTAAGAAAATTAAAATAAGTTTGACTGAAATAGAATTTTAAGTAAATTAAAATAAGTATGACTGAAATAGAATTTTAAGTAAATTAAAATCAGTTTAACTGAAATAGAATTTTAAGTAAATTAAAATAAGTGTGACTGAAATAGAATTTTAAGTAAATTAAAATAAGTGTGACTGAAATAGAATTTCAAGCAAATTAAAATCAGTTTGACTGAAATAGAGTTTTAAGTAAATTAAAGTAAAATTGACTGAAATAGAATTTAAGAAAGATAAAATAAGTTTGACTGAAATATAATTTTAAGTAAATTGAATAAGTTTGATAGAAATAGAATTTTAAGTAAATTAAAATCAGTTTGACTGAAATAGAATTTTAAGTAAATTGAATAAGTTTGATAGAAATAGAATTTTAAGTAAATTAAAATCAGTTTGACTGAAATAGAATTTTAAGTAAATTAAAATAAGTTTGACTGAAATAGAATTTTAAGTAAATTAAAATAAGTGTGACTGAAATCGAATTTAAAGTAAATTAAAATAAGTTTGACTGAAATAGAATTTTAAGTAAATTAAAATAAGTTTGACTGAAATAGAATTTTAAGTAAATTAAAATAAGTGTGACTGAAATAGAATTTTAAGTAAATTAAAATAAGTGTGACTGAAATATAAATTTAAGTAAATTAAAATAAGTTTGATAGAAATAGAATTTAAAGTAAATTAAAATAAGTTTGACTGAAATCGAATTTAAAGTAAATTAAAATAAGTGTGACTGAAATAGAATTTTAAGTAAATAAAATAAGTGTGACTGAAATAGAATTTTAAGTAAATTAAAATAAGTTTGACTGAAATTGAATTTTAAGCAAATTAAAATAAGTGTGACTGAAATAGAATTTTAAGTAAATTTAAATAAGTTTGACTGAAATAGAATTTAAAGTAAATTAAAATAAGTTTGACTGAAATCGAATTTTAAGTAAATTTAAATAAGTGTGACTGAAATAGAATTTTAAGTAAATTAAAATAAGTTTGACTGAAATAGAATTTTAAGTAAATTAAAATAAGTGTGACTGAAATAGAATTTTAAGTAAATTAAAATAAGTGTGACTGAAATAGAATTTTAACTAAATTTAAAATATGTGTGACAGAAATAGAATTTTAAGTAAATTTAAAATAAGTGTGACTGAAATAGAATTTTAAGTAAATTAAAATAAGTGTGACTGAAATAGAATTTTAAGTAAATTAAAATCAGTTTGACTGAAATAGAATTTTAAATAAATTAAAATCAGTTTGACTGAAATAGAATTTTAAGTAAATTTAAAAAAGTTTGACTGAAATAGAATTTTAAGTAAATTAAAATAAGTGTGACTGAAATAGAATTTTAAGTAAATTTAAATAAGTGTGACTGAAATAGAATTTTAAGTAAATTAAAATAAGTTTGATAGAAATAGAATTTCAAGTAAATTAAAAATAAGTTTGACTGAAATAGAATTTTAAGTAAATTAAAATCAATTTGACTGAAATAGAATTTTAAGTAAATTTAAAAAAGTTTGACTGAAATAGAATTTCAAGTAAATTAAAATAAGTTTGACTGAAATAGAATTTTAAGTAAATTAAAATAAGTGTGACTGAAATAGAATTTTAAGTAAATTAAAATAAGTGTGACTGAAATAGAATTTTAAGTAAATTAAAATAAGTTTGACTGAAATAGAATTTTAAGTAAATTAAAATAAGTATGACTGAAATAGAATTTTAAGTAAATTTAAATAAGTGTGACTGAAATAGAATTTTGAGCAAATTAAAATCAGTTTGACTGAAATAGAATTTTAAGTAAATTAATAAAAGTTTGACCAAAAAGGATTTTTGAGTAAATTAAATCAGTTTGATAGAAATTGAATTTTAAGTAAATTAAAATAAGTTTGACTGAAATAGAATTTTGAGTAAATTAAAATCAGTTTGACTGAAATCGAATTTTAAGTAAATTAAATCAGTTTTATAGAAATTGAATTTTAAGTAAATAAAATAAGTGTGACTGAAATAGAATTTTAAGTAAATTAAAATAAGTTTGACTGAAATAGAATTTTAATTAAATTAAAATAAGTGTGACTGAAATAGAATTTCAAGTAAATTAAAATAAGTGTGACTGAAATAGAATTTTAAGTAAATTAAAATAAGTTTGACTGAAATAGAGTTTTAAGTAAATGAAAATAAAATTGACTGAAATAGAATTTAAGAAAGATAAAATAAGTTTGACTGAAATATAATTTTAAGTAAATGTAAATAAGCGTGACTGAAATAGAATTTTAAGTAAATTAAAATAAGTTTGACTGAAATAGAATTTTAAGTAAATTAAAATAAGTGTGACTGAAATAGAATTTTAAGTAAATTAAATAAGTGTGACTGAAATAGAATTTTAAGTAAATTAAAAATAAGTGTGACTGAAATAGAATTTTAAGTAAATTAAAATAAGTGTGACTGAAATAGAATTTTAAGTAAATTAAATTCAATTTGACTGAAATAGAATTTTAAGTAAATTAAAATAAGTTTGATAGAAATAGAATTTTAAGTAAATTAAAATAAGTGTGACTGAAATAGAATTTTAAGTAAATTTAAAATAAGTGTGACAGAAAAAGAATTTTAAGTAAATTTAAATAAGTGTGACCGAAATAGAATTTTGAGTAAATTAAAATAATTTTGATAGAAATAGAATTTAAGTAAATTAAAATAAGTTTGACTGAAATAGAATTTTAAGTAAATTAAAATCAGTTTGACTGAATTAGAATTTTAAGTAAATTAAAATAAGTTTGACTGAAATAGAATTTTAAGTAAATTAAAATCAGTTTGACTGAAATAGAATGTTAAGTAAATTAAAATAAGTTTGATAGAAATAGTATTTTAAGTAAATTAAAATAAGTTTGACTGAAATCGAATTTAAAGTAAATTAAAATCAGTTTGACTGAAATAGAATTTTAAGTAAATTTAAATAAGTGTGACTGAAATAGAATTTTAAGTAAATTAAAATAAGTGTGACTGAAATAGAATTTTAAGTAAATTAAAATCAGTTTGACAGAAAAAGAAATTTAAGTAAATTAAAATAAGTTTGACTGAAATAGAATTTTAAGTAAATTTAAAATAAGTTTGACTGAAATAGAATTTTAAGTAAATTAAAAATAAGTGTGACTGAAATAGAATTTTAATTAAATTAAAATAAGTGTGACTGAAATAGAATTTTAACTAAATTTAAAATATGTGTGACAGAAATAGAATTTTAAGTAAATTAAAATCAGTTTGACTGAAATTGAATTTTAAGTAAATTAAAATAAGTGTGACTGAAATAGAATTTTAAGTAAATTAAAATCAGTTTGACTGAAATAGAATTTTAAATAAATTAAAATCAGTTTGACTGAAATAGAATTTTAAG
The DNA here is from genome assembly GCA_946699065.1 of Loxodes magnus. NCBI lineage: Eukaryota > Ciliophora > Karyorelictea > Loxodida > Loxodidae > Loxodes > Loxodes magnus. The sequence goes on from CAMPDV010000107.1 coordinate 159,962, forward strand.
TAAATTTAAAAAAGTTTGACTGAAATAGAATTTTAAGTAAATTAAAATAAGTGTGACTGAAATAGAATTTTAAGTAAATTTAAAAAAGTTTGACTGAAATAGAATTTTAAGTAAATTAAAATAAGTGTGACTGAAATAGAATTTTAAGTAAATTAAAATAAGTGTGACTGAAATAGAATTTTAAGTAAATTAAAATAAGTGTGACTGAAATAGAATTTTAAGTAAATTAAAATAAGTGTGACTGAAATAGAATTTTAAGTTAATTAAAATAAGTGTGACTGAAATTGAATTTTAAGTAAATTAAAATAAGTTTGACTGAAATAGAATTTTAAGTAAATTAAAATAAGTATGACTGAAATAGAATTTTAAGTGAATTTAAATAAGTGTGACTGAAATAGAATTTTAAGTAAATTAAAATCAGTTTGACTGAAATAGAATTTTAAGTAAATTAAAATAAGTGTGACTGAAATAGAATTTTAAGTAAATTAAATCAGTTTGATAGAAATTGAATTTTAAGTAAATTAAAATAAGTTTGACTGAAATAGAATTTTGAGTAAATTAAAATCAGTTTGACTGAAATCGAATTTTAAGTAAATTAAATCAGTTTGATAGAAATTGAATTTTAAGTAAATAAAATAAGTGTGACTGAAATAGAATTTTAAGTAAATTAAAATAATTTTGATAGAAATAGAATTTTAATTAAATTAAAATAAGTGTGACTGAAATAGAATTTCAAGTAAATTAAAATAAGTTTGACTGAAAGAGAATTTTAAGTAAATTAAAATAAGTGTGACTGAAATAGAATTTTAAGTAAATTTAAAATAAGTGTGACAGAAAAAGAATTTTAAGTAAATTTAAATAAGTGTGACCGAAATAGAATTTTGAGTAAATTAAAATAATTTTGATCGAAATAGAATTTAAGTAAATTAAAATAAGTTTGACTGAAATAGAATTTTAAGTAAATTAAAATCAGTTTGACTGAATTAGAATTTTAAGTAAATTAAAATAAGTTTGACTGAAATAGAGTTTTAAGTAAATGAAAATAAAATTGACTGAAATAGAATTTAAGAAAGATAAAATAAGTTTGACTGAAATATAATTTTAAGTAAATGTAAATAAGCGTGACTGAAATAGAATTTAAAGTAAATTAAAATAAGTTTGAATGAAATAGAATTTAAGTAAATTAAAATAAGTTTGACTGAAATAGAATTTTAAGTAAATCAAAATAAGTTTGACTGAAATAGGATTTTAAGTAAATTGAAATAAGTTACTGAAATAGAATTTTAAGTAAATTTAAAATAAGTTTGACTGAAATAGAATTTTAAGTAAATAAAAATAAGTTTGACTGAAATCGAATTTTAAGTAAATTAAAATAAGTGTGACTGAAATAGAATTTTAAGTAAATTAAAATAAGTTTGACTGAAATAGAATTTTAAGTAAATTAAAATAAGTGTGACTGAAATAGAATTTTAAGTAAATTAAAATAAGTTTGACTGAAATAGAATTTTAAGTAAATTAAAATAAGTGTGACTGAAATAGAATTTTAAGTAAATTAAAATAAGTTTGACTGAAATAGAATTTTAAGTAAATTAAAATAAGTTTGACTGAAATAGAATTTTAAGTAAATTAAAATAAGTATGACTGAAATAGAAATTTGAGCAAATTAAAATAAGTGTGACTGAAATAGAATGTTAAGTAAATTAAAATAAGTTTGACTGAAATAGAATTTTGAGTAAATTAAAATCAGTTTGACTGAAATCGAATTTTAAGTAAATTAAATCAGTTTGATAGAAATTGAATTTTAAGTAAATTAAAATCAGTTTGACTGAAATTGAATTTTAAGTAAATTAAAATAAGTTTGATAGAAATAGAATTTTGAGTAAATTAAAATAAGTTTGACTGAAAGAGAATTTTAAGTAAATTAAAATAAGTTTGACTGAAATAGAATTTTAAGTAAATTAAAATAAGTTTGACTGAAATAGAATTTTAAGTAAATTAAAATCAGTTTGATAGAAATTGAATTTTAAGTAAATTAAAATAAGTTTGATAGAAATAGAATTTTGAGTAAATTAAAATCAGTTTGACTGAAATCGAATTTTAAGTAAATTAAATCAGTTTGATAGAAATTGAATTTTAAGTAAATTAAAATCAGTTTGACTGAAATTGAATTTTAAGTAAATTAAAATAAGTTTGACTGAAATTGAATTTAAAGTAAATTAAAATAAGTTTGACTGAAATAGAATTTTAAGTAAATAAAATAAGTGTGACTGAAATAGAATTTTAAGTAAATTAAAATAAGTTTGATAGAAATAGAATTTTAAGTAAATTAAAATAAGTTTGACTGAAAGAGAATTTTAAGTAAATTAAAATAAGTTTGACTGAAATAGAATTTTAAGTAAATTAAAATAAGTTTGACTGAAATTGAATTTTCAGTAAATTAAATCAGTTTGATAGAAATTGAATTTTAAGTAAATTAAAATAAGTGTGACTGAAATAGAATTTTAAGTTAATTAAAATAAGTGTGACTTAAATAGAATTTTAAGTAAATTAAAATCATTTTGAATGAAATAGAATTTTAAGTAAATTTAAAATAAGTGTGACTGAAATAGAATTTTAAGTAAATTAAAATCAGTTTGACTGAAATAGAATTTTAAGTAAATTAAAATCAGTTTGACTGAAATAGAATTTTAAGTAAATTTAAAAAAGTTTGACTGAAATAGAATTTTAAGTAAATTAAAATAAGTGTGACTGAAATAGAATTTTAAGTAAATTTAAAATAAGTGTGACAGAAAAAGAATTTTAAGTAAATTAAAATAAGTTTGACTGAAATTGAATTTTAAGTAAATTAAAATAAGTGTGACTGAAATAGAATTTTAAGTAAATTAAAAAAAGTTTGACTGAAATAGAATTTCAAGTAAATTGAATAAGTTTGATAGAAATAGAATTTTAAGTAAATTAAAATAAGTTTGACTGAAATAGAATTTTAAGTAAATTAAAATCAGTTTGACTGAAATTGAATTTTAAGTAAATTAAAATAAGTTTGACTGAAATAGAATTTTAAGTAAATTAAAATAAGTGTGACTGAAATAGAATTTCAAGTAAATTGAATAAGTTTGATAGAAATAGAATTTTAAGTAAATTAAAATAAGTTTGACTGAAATAGAATTTTAAGTAAATTAAAATAAGTTTGACTGAAATAGAATTTTAAGTAAATTAAAATAAGTGTGACTGAAATCGAATTTTAAGTAAATTAAAATAAGTTTGACTGAAATTGAATTTTGAGTAAATTAAAATAAGTGTGACAGAAAAAGAATTTTAAGTAAATTAAAATAAGTTTGACTGAAATCGAATTTTAAGTAAATTAAAATAAGTGTGACAGAAAAAGAATTTTAAGTAAATTTAAAATAAGTGTGACAGAAAAAGAATTTTAAGTAAATTAAAATAAGTTTGATAGAAATAGAATTTAAGTAAATTAAAATAAGTTTGACTGAAATAGAATTTTAAGTAAATTAAAATAAGTTTGACTGAAATAGAATTTTAAGTAAATTAAAATAAGTGTGACTGAAATAGAATTTTAAGTAAATTAAAATCAGTTTAACTGAAATAGAATTTTAAGTAAATTAAAATAAGTGTGACTGAAATAGAATTTTAAGTAAATTTAAAATAAGTTTGACTGAAAAAGAATTTTAAGTAAATTAAAATCAGTTTGACTGAAATAGAATTTTAAGTAAATTAAAATAAGTGTGACTGAAATAGAATTTTAAGTAAATTTAAAATAAGTGTGACAGAAAAAGAATTTAAGTAAATTAAAATAAGTTTGACTGAAATAGAATTTTAAGTAAATTAAAATAAGTTTGACTGAAATTGAATTTTAAGTAAATTAAAATAAGTTTGACTGAAATAGAATTTTAAGTAAATTAAAATAAGTATGACTGAAATAGAATTTAAGTAAATTAAAATAAGTGTGACTGAAATAGAATTTAAGAAAGATAAAATAAGTTTGACTGAAATAGAATTTTAAGTAAATTTAAAATAAGTGTGACTGAAATAGAATTTTAAGTAAATTAAAATCAGTTTGACAGAAAAAGAAATTTAAGTAAATTAAAATAAGTTTGACTTAAATAGAATTTAAGTAAATTAAAATAAGTTTGAATGAAATAGAATTTTAAGTAAATTAAAATCAGTTTGACTGAAATAGAATTTTAAGTAAATTAAAATAAGTTTGACTGAAATAGAATTTTAAGTAAATTAAAATTAGTTTGACTGAAATAGAATTTTAAGTAAATTAAAATAAGTGTGACTGAAATAGAATTTTAAGTAAATTAAAATAAGTTTGACTGAAATAGAATTTTAAGTAAATTAAAATAAGTTTGACTGAAATTGAATTTTGAGTAAATTAAAATAAGTGTGACAGAAAAAGAATTTTAAGTAAATTAAAATAAGTTTGACTGAAATCGAATTTTAAGTAAATTAAAATAAGTGTGACTGAAATAGAATTTTAAGTAAATTAAAATCAGTTTGACTGAAATTGAATTTTAAGTAAATTTAAATAAGTGTGACTGAAATAGAATTTTAAGTAAATTAAAATAAGTGTGACTGAAAATTAAATTTAAGTAAATTAAAATAAGTTTGACTGAAATAGAATTTTAAGTAAATTAAAATAAGTTTGACTGAAATAGAATTTTAAGTAAATTAAAATAAGTGTGACTGAAATCGAATTTAAAGTAAATTAAAATAAGTTTGACTGAAATAGAATTTTAAGTAAATTAAAATAAGTTTGACTGAAATAGAATTTTAATTAAATTAAAATAAGTTTGATAGAAATAGAATTTTAAGTAAATTAAAATAAGTTACTGAAATAGAATTTAAAGTAAATTAAAATCAATTTGACTGAAATAGAATTTTAAGTAAATTAAAATAAGTGTGACTGAAATAGAATTTTAAGTAAATTAAAAATAAGTGTGACTGAAATAGATTTTTAAGTAAATTAAAATAAGTGTGACTGAAATCAAATTTAAAGTAAATTAAAATAAGTGTGACTGAAATAGAATTTTAAGTAAATTTAAAATAAGTGTGACAGAAAAAGAATTTTAAGTAAATTTAAAATAAGTTTGATAGAAATAGAATTTTAAGTAAATCAAAATAAGTTTGACAGAAAAAGAATTTTAAGTAAATTAAAATCAGTTTAACTGAAATAGAATTTTAAGTAAATTTAAATAAGTGTGACTGAAATAGAATTTTAAGTAAATTTAAAATAAGTGTGACTGAAATAGAATTTTAAGTAAATTAAAATCAGTTTGACTGAAATAGAATTTTTAGTAAATTAAAATAAGTGTGACAGAAAAAGAATTTTAAGTAAATTAAAATAAGTGTGACTGAAATCAAATTTAAAGTAAATTAAAATAAGTGTGACTGAAATAGAATTTTAAGTAAATTAATAAAAGTTTGACTAAAATAGATTTTTGAGTAAATTAAAATAAGTTTGATAGAAATAGAATTTTAATTAAATTAAAATAAGTTTGACAGAAAAAGAATTTTAAGTAAATTAAAATCAGTTTAACTGAAATAGAATTTTAAGTAAATTTAAATAAGTGTGACTGAAATAGAATTTTAAGTAAATTTAAAATAAGTGTGACAGAAAAAGAATTTTAAGTAAATTAAAATCAGTTTGATAGAAATAGAATTTTAAGTAAATTAAAATAAGTTTAACTGAAATAGAATTTTAAGTAAATTTAAAATAAGTGTGACAGAAAAAGAATTTTACGTAAATTAAAATCAGTTTGACTGAAATAGAATTTTAAGTAAATTTAAAATCAGTTTGACTGAATTAGAATTTTAAGTAAATTAAAATAAGTTTGACTGAAATAGAATTTTAAGTAAATTAAAATCAGTTTGACTGAAATAGAATGTTAAGTAAATTAAAATAAGTTTGATAAAAATAGAATTTTAAGTAAATTAAATTAAGTGTGACTGAAATAGAATTTTAAGTAAATTAAAATCAATTTGACTGAAATAGAATTTTAAGTAAATTAAAATCAGTTTGACTGAAATAGAATTTTAAGTAAATTAAAATAAGTTTGACTGAAATAGAATTTTAAGTAAATTAAAATCAGTTTGACTGAAATAGAATTTTAAGTAAATTTAAAATAAGTGTGACAGAAAAAGAATTTTAAGTAAATTAAAATCAGTTTAACTGAAATAGAATTTTAAGTAAATTTAAATAAGTGTGACTGAAATAGAATTTTAAGTAAATTTAAAATAAGTGTGACAGAAAAAGAATTTTAAGTAAATTAAAATAAGTTTGACTGAAATAGAATTTTAAGTAAATTAAAATAAGTTTAACTGAAATAGAATTTTAAGTAAATTAAAATAAGTGTGACAGAAAAAGAATTTTACGTAAATTAAAATCAGTTTGACTGAAATAGAATTTTAAGTAAATTAAAATAAGTGTGACTGAAATAGAATTTTAAGTAAATTAAAATAAGTGTGACTGAAATAGAATTTCAAGTAAATTAAAATAAGTGTGACTGAAATAGAATTTTAAGTAAATTAAAATAAGTGTGACTGAAATAGAATTTTAAGTAAATCAAAATAAGTTTGACTGAAATAGGATTTTAAGTAAATCAAAATAAGTTTGACTGAAATAGGATTTTAAGTAAATTAAAATAAGTTACTGAAATAGAATTTTAAGTAATTTAAAATAAGTTTGACTGAAATTGAATTTTAAGTAAATTAAAATAAGTTTGATAGAAATAGAATTTAAGTAAATTAAAATAAGTTTGAATGAAATAGAATTTTAAGTAAATTAAAATAAGTTTGACTGAAATTGAATTTTAAGTAAATTAAAATAAGTTTGACTGAAATAGAATTTTAAGTAAATTAAAATAAGTTTAACTGAAATAGAATTTTAAGTAAATTTAAAATAAGTGTGACAGAAAAAGAATTTTACATAAATTAAAATCAGTTTGACTGAAATAGAATTTTACGTAAATTAAAATTAGTTTGACTGAAATAGAATTTTAAGTAAATTAAAATAAGTGTGACGGAAATAGAATTTTAAGTAAATTAAAATAAGTGTGACTGAAATAGAATTTTAAGCAAATTAAAATCAGTTTGACTGAAATAGAGTTTTAAGTAAATTAAAATAAAATTGACTGAAATAGAATTTAAGAAAGATAAAATAAGTTTGACTGAAATATAATTTTAAGTAAATTTAAAATAAGTGTGACTGAAATAGAATTTAAGTAAATTAAAATCAGTTTAACTGAAATAGAATTTTAAGTAAATTAAAATAAGTTTGACTGAAATAGAATTTTAAGTAAATTAAAATAAGTGTGACTGAAATAGAATTTTAAGTAAATCAAAATAAGTTTGACTGAAATAGGATTTTAAGTAAATCAAAATAAGTTTGACTGAAATAGGATTTTAAGTAAATTAAAATAAGTTACTGAAATAGAATTTTAAGTAATTTAAAATAAGTTTGACTGAAATAGAATTTTAAGTAAATTAAAATAAGTTTAACTGAAATAGAATTTTAAGTAAATTTAAAATAAGTTTGAATGAAATAGAATTTTAAGTAAATTAAAATAAGTTTGACTGAAATTGAATTTTAAGTAAATTAAAATAAGTTTGACTGAAATAGAATTTTACGTAAATTAAAATAAGTTTGACTGAAATAGAATTTTAAGTAAATTAAAATAAGTTTAACTGAAATAGAATTTTAAGTAAATTTAAAATAAGTGTGACAGAAAAAGAATTTTACGTAAATTAAAATCAGTTTGACTGAAATAGAATTTTAAGTAAATTAAAATAAGTTTGACTGAAATAGAATTTTAAGTAAATTAAAATCAGTTTGACTGAAATAGAATTTTAAGTAAATTTAAAATAAGTGTGACAGAAAAAGAATTTTAAGTAAATTAAAATCAGTTTAACTGAAATAGAATTTTAAGTAAATTTAAATAAGTGTGACTGAAATAGAATTTTAAGTAAATTTAAAATAAGTGTGACAGAAAAAGAATTTTAAGTAAATTAAAATAAGTTTGACTGAAATAGAATTTTAAGTAAATTAAAATAAGTTTAACTGAAATAGAATTTTAAGTAAATTAAAATAAGTGTGACAGAAAAAGAATTTTACGTAAATTAAAATCAGTTTGACTGAAATAGAATTTTAAGTAAATTTAAAATAAGTGTGACAGAAAAAGAATTTTACGTAAATTAAAATCAGTTTGACTGAAATAGAATTTTACGTAAATTAAAATTAGTTTGACTGAAATAGAATTTTAAGTAAATTAAAATAAGTGTGACTGAAATAGAATTTTAAGTAAATTAAAATAAGTGTGACTGAAATAGGATTTTAAGTAAATCAAAATAAGTTTGACTGAAATAGGATTTTAAGTAAATTAAAATAAGTTACTGAAATAGAATTTTAAGTAATTTAAAATAAGTTTGACTGAAATTGAATTTTAAGTAAATTAAAATAAGTTTGATAGAAATAGAATTTAAGTAAATTAAAATAAGTTTGAATGAAATAGAATTTTAAGTAAATTAAAATAAGTTTGACTGAAATTGAATTTTAAGTAAATTAAAATAAGTTTGACTGAAATAGAATTTTAAGTAAATTAAAATAAGTTTAACTGAAATAGAATTTTAAGTAAATTTAAAATAAGTGTGACAGAAAAAGAATTTTACGTAAATTAAAATCAGTTTGACTGAAATAGAATTTTAAGTAAATTTAAAATCAGTTTGACTGAAATAGAATTTTAAGTAAATTAAAATAAGTGTGACTGAAATAGAATTTTAAGTAAATTAAAATAAGTGTGACTGAAATAGAATTTTAAGCAAATTAAAATCAGTTTGACTGAAATAGAGTTTTAAGTAAATTAAAATAAAATTGACTGAAATAGAATTTAAGAAAGATAAAATAAGTTTGACTGAAATATAATTTTAAGTAAATTTAAAATAAGTGTGACTGAAATAGAATTTAAGTAAATTAAAATCAGTTTAACTGAAATAGAATTTTAAGTAAATTAAAATAAGTTTGACTGAAATAGAATTTTAAGTAAATTAAAATAAGTGTGACTGAAATAGAATTTTAAGTAAATCAAAATAAGTTTGACTGAAATAGGATTTTAAGTAAATCAAAATAAGTTTGACTGAAATAGGATTTTAAGTAAATTAAAATAAGTTACTGAAATAGAATTTTAAGTAATTTAAAATAAGTTTGACTGAAATTGAATTTTAAGTAAATTAAAATAAGTTTGATAGAAATAGAATTTAAGTAAATTAAAATAAGTTTGAATGAAATAGAATTTTAAGTAAATTAAAATAAGTTTGACTGAAATTGAATTTTAAGTAAATTAAAATAAGTTTGACTGAAATAGAATTTTACGTAAATTAAAATAAGTTTGAATGAAATAGAATTTTAAGTAAATTAAAATAAGTTTAACTGAAATAGAATTTTAAGTAAATTTAAAATAAGTGTGACAGAAAAAGAATTTTACGTAAATTAAAATCAGTTTGACTGAAATAGAATTTTAAGTAAATTAAAATAAGTGTGACTGAAATAGAATTTTAAGTAAATTAAAATAAGTGTGACTGAAATAGAATTTAAGCAAATTAAAATCAGTTTGACTGAAATAGAGTTTTAAGTAAATTAAAATAAAATTGACTGAAATAGAATTTAAGAAAGATAAAATAAGTTTGACTGAAATATAATTTTAAGTAAATTTAAAATAAGTGTGACTGAAATAGAATTTAAGTAAATTAAAATCAGTTTAACTGAAATAGAATTTTAAGTAAATTAAAATAAGTTTGACTGAAATAGAATTTTAAGTAAATTAAAATAAGTTTGACTGAAATAGAATTTTGAGTAAATTAAAATAAGTTTGATAGAAATAGAATTTAAGTAAATTAAAATAAGTTTGACTGAAATAGAATTTTAAGTAAATTAAAATAAGTTTGACTGAAATAGAATTTTAAGTAAATTTAAAATAAGTGTGACTGAAATAGAATTTTAAGTAAATTAAAATCAGTTTAACTGAAATAGAATTTTAAGTAAATTAAAATAAGTGTGACTGAAATAGAGTTTTAAGTAAATTAAAATAAAATTGACTGAAATAGAATTTAAGAAAGATAAAATAAGTTTGACTGAAATATAATTTTAAGTAAATTTAAAATAAGTTTGACTGAAATAGAATTTTAAGTAAATTAAAATCAGTTTAACTGAAATAGAATTTTAAGTAAATTAAAATAAGTTTGACTGAAATAGAATTTTAAGTAAATTAAAATAAGTTTGACTGAAATAGAATTTTGAGTAAATTAAAATAAGTTTGACTGAAATAGAATTTTAAGTAAATTAAAATCAGTTTAACTGAAATAGAATTTTAAGTAAATTAAAATAAGTGTGACTGAAATAGAATTTTAAGTAATTTAAAATCAGTTTGACTGAAATAGAATTTTAAGTAAATTAAAATCAGTTTGACTGAAATTGAATTTTAAGTAAATTAAAATAAGTGTGACTGAAATAGAATTTAAGCAAATTAAAATCAGTTTGACTGAAATTGAATTTTAAGTAAATTAAAATAAGTTTGACTGAAAGAGAATTTTAAGTAAATTAAAATAAGTGTGACTGAAATCGAATTTAAAGTAAATTAAAATAAGTGTGACTGAAATAGAATTTTAAGTAAATCAAAATAAGTTTGACTGAAATAGGATTTTAAGTAAATCAAAATAAGTTTGACTGAAATAGGATTTTAAGTAAATTAAAATCAGTTTGATAGAAATTGAATTTTAAGTAAATTAAAATAAGTTTGACTGAAATAGAATTTTGAGTAAATTAAAATCAGTTTGATAGAAATAGAATTTCAAGTAAATTGAATAAGTTTGATAGAAATAGAATTTTAAGTAAATTAAAATAAGTTTGACTGAAATAGAATTTTAAGTAAATCAAAATAAGTTTGACTGAAATAGGATTTTAAGTAAATTAAAATAAGTTACTGAAATAGAATTTTAAGTAAATTAAAATAAGTTTGACTGAAATTGAATTTTAAGTAAATTAAAATAAGTTTGACTGAAATAGAATTTCAAGTAAATAAAAATAAGTTTGACTGAAATCGAATTTTAAGTAAATTAAAATAAGTGTGACTGAAATAGAATTTTAAGTAAATTTAAAATAAGTGTGACAGAAAAAGAATTTTAAGTAAATCAAAATAAGTTTGACTGAAATAGGATTTTAAGTAAATTAAAATAAGTTACTGAAATAGAATTTTAAGTAATTTAAAATAAGTTTGACTGAAATTGAATTTTAAGTAAATTAAAATCAGTTTGACTGAAATAGAATTTCAAGTAAATTAAAATAAGTTTGACTGAAATAGAATTTTAAGTAAATTAAAATAAGTTTGACTGAAATTGAATTTTAAGTAAATTAAAATAAGTTTGACTGAAAGAGAATTTTAAGTAAATTAAAATTAGTTTGACTGAAATAGAATTTTAAGTAAATTAAAATAAGTTTGACTGAAATTGAATTTTAAGTAAATTAAAATAAGTGTGACTGAAATAGAATTTTAAGTAAATTAAAATAAGTTTGACTGAAATAGAATTTTATGTAAATTAAAATAAGTGTGTCTGAAATAGAATTTTAAGTAAATTAAAATAAGTATGATAGAAATAGAATTTTAAGTAAAATTAAAATAGTTTGACTGAAATAGATTTTTGAGTAAATTAAAATAAGTTTGATAGAAATAGAATTTTAAGTAAATTAAAATAAGTTTGATAGAAATAGAATTTTAAGTAAATTAAAATAAGTTTGACTGAAATAGAATTTAAGTAAATTAAAATAAGTGTGACTGAAATAGAATTTTTGTAAATTTAAAATAAGTGTGACAGAAAAAGAATTTTAAGTAAATTAAAATAAGTTTGATAGAAATAGAATTTAAGTAAATTAAAATAAGTTTGACTGAAATAGAATTTTAAGTAAATTAAAATAAGTTTGATAGAAATAGAATTTTAAGTAAATTAAAATAAGTTTGATAGAAATAGAATTTAAGTAAATTAAAATAAGTTTGACTGAAATAGAATTTTAAGTAAATTAAAATAAGTTTGACTGAAATAGAATTTTAAGTAAATTAAAATAAGTATGACTGAAATAGAATTTAAGTAAATTAAAATAAGTGTGACTGAAATAGAATTTTAAGTAAATTAAAATCAGTTTGATAGAAATTGAATTTTAAGTAAAATTAAAATAGTTTGACTGAAATAGATTTTTGAGTAAATTAAAATAAGTTTGATAGAAATAGAATTTTAAGTAAATTAAAATAAGTTTGATAGAAATAGAATTTTAAGTAAATTAAAATAAGTTTGACAGAAAAAGAATTTTAAGTAAATTAAAATAAGTGTGACTGAAATAGAATTTTACGTAAATTAAAATAAGTTTGACTGAAATAGAATTTTAAGTAAATCAAAATAAGTTTGACTGAAATAGAATTTTAAGTAAATTAAAATCAGTTTGATAGAAATTGAATTTTAAGTAAAATTAAAATAGTTTGACTGAAATAGATTTTTGAGTAAATTAAAATAAGTTTGATAGAAATAGAATTTTAAGTAAATTAAAATAAGTTTGATAGAAATAGAATTTTAAGTAAATTAAAATAAGTTTGATAGAAATTGAATTTTAAGTAAATTAAAATAAGTTTGACTGAAATAGAATTTTACGTAAATTAAAATAAGTTTGACTGAAATAGAATTTTAAGTAAATCAAAATAAGTTTGACTGAAATAGAATTTTAAGTAAATTAAAATAAGTTACTGAAATAGAATTTAAAGTAAATTAAAATCAATTTGACTGAAATAGAATTTTAAGTAAATTAAAATAAGTGTGACTGAAATAGAATTTTAAGTAAAATTAAAATAGTTTGACTGAAATAGATTTTTGAGTAAATTAAAATAAGTTTGATAGAAATAGAATTTTAAGTAAATTAAAATAAGTTTGATAGAAATAGAATTTTAAGTAAATTAAAATAAGTTTGACAGAAAAAGAATTTTAAGTAAATTAAAATAAGTGTGACTGAAATAGAATTTTTGTAAATTTAAAATAAGTGTGACAGAAAAAGAATTTTAAGTAAATTAAAATAAGTTTGATAGAAATAGAATTTAAGTAAATTAAAATAAGTTTGACTGAAATAGAATTTTAAGTAAATTAAAATAAGTTTGACTGAAATAGAATTTTAAGTAAATTAAATTAAGTGTGACTGAAATAGAATTTAAGTAAATTAAAATAAGTGTGACTGAAATAGAATTTTAAGTAAATTAAAATCAGTTTGACTGAAATAGAATTTTAAGTAAATTAAAATCAGTTTGATAGAAATAGAATTTTAAGTAAATTAAAATAAGTTTGACTGAAATAGAATTTTAAGTAAATCAAAATAAGTTTGACTGAAATAGAATTTTAAGTAAATTAAAATAAGTTTGACTGAAATAGAATTTTAAGTAAATTAAAATAAGTTACTGAAATAGAATTTAAAGTAAATTAAAATCAATTTGACTGAAATAGAATTTTAAGTAAATTAAAATAAGTGTGACTGAAATAGAATTTTAAGTAAATTAAAATCAGTTTGACTGAAATAGAATTTTAAGTAAATTAAATCAGTTTGATAGAAATTGAATTTTAAGTAAATAAAATAAGTGTGACTGAAATAGAATTTTAAGTAAATTAAAATCAGTTTGACTGAAATTGAATTTTAAGTAAATTAAAATCAGTTTGACTGAAATAGAATTTCAAGTAAATTAAAATCAGTTTGACTAAAATAGATTTTTGAGTAAATTAAAATAAGTTTGATAGAAATAGAATTTTAAGTAAATTAAAATAAGTTTGACTGAAATAGAATTTTAAGTAAATTAAAATCAGTTTGACTGAAATAGAATTTTAAGTAAATTAAAATAAGTTTGACTGAAATAGAATTTTAAGTAAATTAAAATAAGTATGACTGAAATAGAATTTAAGTAAATTAAAATAAGTGTGACTGAAATAGAATTTTAAGTAAATTAAAATCAGTTTGATAGAAATTGAATTTTAAGTAAATTAAAATCAGTTTGACTGAAATAGAATTTTAAGTAAATTAAAATCAGTTTGATAGAAATAGAATTTCAAGTAAATTGAATAAGTTTGATAGAAATAGAATTTTAAGTAAATTAAAATAAGTTTGACTGAAATAGAATTTTACGTAAATTAAAATAAGTTTGACTGAAATAGAATTTTAAGTAAATCAAAATAAGTTTGACTGAAATAGAATTTTAAGTAAATTAAAATAAGTTACTGAAATAGAATTTAAAGTAAATTAAAATCAATTTGACTGAAATAGAATTTTAAGTAAATTAAAATAAGTGTGACTGAAATAGAATTTTAAGTAAAATTAAAATAGTTTGACTGAAATAGATTTTTGAGTAAATTAAAATAAGTTTGATAGAAATAGAATTTTAAGTAAATTAAAATAAGTTTGATAGAAATAGAATTTTAAGTAAATTAAAATAAGTTTGACAGAAAAAGAATTTTAAGTAAATTAAAATAAGTGTGACTGAAATAGAATTTTTGTAAATTTAAAATAAGTGTGACAGAAAAAGAATTTTAAGTAAATTAAAATAAGTTTGATAGAAATAGAATTTAAGTAAATTAAAATAAGTTTGACTGAAATAGAATTTTAAGTAAATTAAAATAAGTTTGACTGAAATAGAATTTTAAGTAAATTAAATTAAGTGTGACTGAAATAGAATTTAAGTAAATTAAAATAAGTGTGACTGAAATAGAATTTTAAGTAAATTAAAATCAGTTTGACTGAAATAGAATTTTAAGTAAATTAAAATCAGTTTGATAGAAATAGAATTTCAAGTAAATTGAATAAGTTTGATAGAAATAGAATTTTAAGTAAATTAAAATAAGTTTGACTGAAATAGAATTTTAAGTAAATCAAAATAAGTTTGACTGAAATAGAATTTTAAGTAAATTAAAATAAGTTTGACTGAAATAGAATTTTAAGTAAATTAAAATAAGTTACTGAAATAGAATTTAAAGTAAATTAAAATCAATTTGACTGAAATAGAATTTTAAGTAAATTAAAATAAGTGTGACTGAAATAGAATTTTAAGTAAATTAAAATCAGTTTGACTGAAATAGAATTTTAAGTAAATTAAATCAGTTTGATAGAAATTGAATTTTAAGTAAATAAAATAAGTGTGACTGAAATAGAATTTTAAGTAAATTAAGATCAGTTTGACTGAAATTGAATTTTAAGTAAATTAAAATCAGTTTGACTGAAATAGAATTTCAAGTAAATTAAAATCAGTTTGACTAAAATAGATTTTTGAGTAAATTAAAATAAGTTTGATAGAAATAGAATTTTAAGTAAATTAAAATAAGTTTGATAGAAATAGAATTTTAAGTAAATTAAAATCAGTTTGACTGAAATTGAATTTTAAGTAAATTAAAATCAGTTTGACTGAAATAGAATTTCAAGTAAATTGAATAAGTTTGACTAAAATAGATTTTTGAGTAAATTAAAATAAGTTTGATAGAAATAGAATTTTAAGTAAATTAAATCAGTTTGATAGAAATTGAATTTTAAGTAAATAAAATAAGTGTGACTGAAATAGAATTTTAAGTAAATTAAAATCAGTTTGACTGAAATTGAATTTTAAGTAAATTAAAATAAGTGTGAATGAAATCAAATTTAAAGTAAATTAAAATAAGTGTGACTGAAATAGAATTTTAAGTAAATTAATAAAAGTTTGACTAAAATAGATTTTTGAGTAAATTAAAATAAGTTTGACTGAAATAGAATTTTAAGTAAATTAAAATAAGTGTGACTGAAATAGAATTTTAAGTAAATTAAAATAAGTGTGACTGAAATAGAATTTTAAGTAAATTTAAAATAAGTGTGACAGAAAAAGAATTTTAAGTAAATTAAAATAAGTTTGATAGAAATAGAATTTAAGTAAATTAAAATAAGTTTGACTGAAATAGAATTTTAAGTAAATTAAAATAAGTTTGACTGAAATAGAATTTTAAGTAAATTAAAATAAGTATGACTGAAATAGAATTTAAGTAAATTAAAATAAGTGTGACTGAAATAGAATTTTAAGTAAATTAAAATCAGTTTGATAGAAATTGAATTTTAAGTAAATTAAAATAAGTTTGACTGAAATAGAATTTTAAGTAAATTAAAATAAGTATGACTGAAATAGAATTTAAGTAAATTAAAATAAGTGTGACTGAAATAGAATTTTAAGTAAATTGAATAAGTTTGATAGAAATAGAATTTTAAGTAAATTAAAATAAGTGTGACTGAAATAGAATTTTAAGTAAATTAAAATAAGTGTGACTGAAATAGAATTTTAAGTAAATTAAAATAAGTTTGACTGAAATAGAATTTTAAGTAAATTAAAATAAGTGTGACTGAAATAGAATTTTAAGTAAATTAAAATAAGTGTGACTGAAATAGAATTTTAAGTAAATTAAAATAAGTGTGACTGAAATCGAATTTTAAGTAAATTAAAATAAGTGTGACTGAAATAGAATTTTAAGTAAATTGAATAAGTTTGATAGAAATAGTTTTTAAGTAAATTAAAACAGTTTGACTGTAATAGAATTTTAAGTAAATTAAAATAAGTTTGACTGAAATAGAATTTTAAGTAAATTAAAATAAGTGTGACTGAAATAGAATTTTAAGTAAATTAAAATCAGTTTGACTGAAATAGAATTTTAAGTAAATTAAATCAGTTTGATAGAAATTGAATTTTAAGTAAATAAAATAAGTGTGACTGAAATAGAATTTTAAGTAAATTAAGATCAGTTTGACTGAAATTGAATTTTAAGTAAATTAAAATCAGTTTGACTGAAATAGAATTTCAAGTAAATTAAAATCAGTTTGACTAAAATAGATTTTTGAGTAAATTAAAATAAGTTTGATAGAAATAGAATTTTAAGTAAATTAAAATAAGTTTGATAGAAATAGAATTTTAAGTAAATTAAAATCAGTTTGACTGAAATTGAATTTTAAGTAAATTAAAATCAGTTTGACTGAAATAGAATTTCAAGTAAATTGAATAAGTTTGACTAAAATAGATTTTTGAGTAAATTAAAATAAGTTTGATAGAAATAGAATTTTAAGTAAATTAAATCAGTTTGATAGAAATTGAATTTTAAGTAAATAAAATAAGTGTGACTGAAATAGAATTTTAAGTAAATTAAAATCAGTTTGACTGAAATTGAATTTTAAGTAAATTAAAATAAGTGTGAATGAAATCAAATTTAAAGTAAATTAAAATAAGTGTGACTGAAATAGAATTTTAAGTAAATTAATAAAAGTTTGACTAAAATAGATTTTTGAGTAAATTAAAATAAGTTTGACTGAAATAGAATTTTAAGTAAATTAAAATAAGTGTGACTGAAATAGAATTTTAAGTAAATTAAAATAAGTGTGACTGAAATAGAATTTTAAGTAAATTTAAAATAAGTGTGACAGAAAAAGAATTTTAAGTAAATTAAAATAAGTTTGATAGAAATAGAATTTAAGTAAATTAAAATAAGTTTGACTGAAATAGAATTTTAAGTAAATTAAAATAAGTTTGACTGAAATAGAATTTTAAGTAAATTAAAATAAGTATGACTGAAATAGAATTTAAGTAAATTAAAATAAGTGTGACTGAAATAGAATTTTAAGTAAATTAAAATCAGTTTGATAGAAATTGAATTTTAAGTAAATTAAAATAAGTTTGACTGAAATAGAATTTTAAGTAAATTAAAATAAGTATGACTGAAATAGAATTTAAGTAAATTAAAATAAGTGTGACTGAAATAGAATTTTAAGTAAATTGAATAAGTTTGATAGAAATAGAATTTTAAGTAAATTAAAATAAGTGTGACTGAAATAGAATTTTAAGTAAATTAAAATAAGTGTGACTGAAATAGAATTTTAAGTAAATTAAAATAAGTTTGACTGAAATAGAATTTTAAGTAAATTAAAATAAGTGTGACTGAAATAGAATTTTAAGTAAATTAAAATAAGTGTGACTGAAATAGAATTTTAAGTAAATTAAAATAAGTGTGACTGAAATCGAATTTTAAGTAAATTAAAATAAGTGTGACTGAAATAGAATTTTAAGTAAATTGAATAAGTTTGATAGAAATAGTTTTTAAGTAAATTAAAACAGTTTGACTGTAATAGAATTTTAAGTAAATTAAAATAAGTTTGACTGAAATAGAATTTTAAGTAAATTAAAATAAGTTTGACTGAAATAGAATTTTGAGTAAATTAAAATAAGTGTGACAGAAAAAGAATTTTAAGTAAATTAAAATAAGTTTGACTGAAATTGAATTTTAAGTAAATTAAAATAAGTTTGACTGAAATAGAATTTTAAGTAAATTAAAATCAGTTTGATAGAAATAGAATTTCAAGTAAATTGAATAAGTTTGATAGAAATAGAATTTTAAGTAAATTAAAATAAGTATGACTGAAATAGAATTTTAAGTTAATTAAAATAAGTGTGACTGAAAATAAATTTAAGTAAATTAAAACAAGTGTGACTAAAATAGAATTTTAAGTAAATTAAAATCAGTTTGACTGAAATAGAATTTTGAGTAAATTAAAATAAGTGTGACAGAAAAAGAATTTTAAGTAAATTAAAATAAGTGTGACAGAAAAAGAATTTTAAGTAAATTAAAATAAGTTTGATAGAAATAGAATTTTAAGTAAATTAAAATAAGTTTGACTGAAATTGAATTTTAAGTAAATTAAAATAAGTTTGACTGAAATAGAATTTTAAGTAAATTAAAATTAGTTTGACTGAAATAGAATTTTAAGTAAATTAAAATTAGTTTGACTGAAATAGAATTTTAAGTAAATTAAAATAAGTTTGACTGAAATAGAATTTTAAGTAAATTAAAATTAGTTTGACTGAAATAGAATTTTAAGTAAATTAAAATTAGTTTGACTGAAATAGAATTTTAAGTAAATTAAAATAAGTTTGACTGAAATAGAATTTTAAGTAAATTAAAATAGTTTGACTGAAATAGAATTTCAAGTAAATTAAAAATAAGTTTGACTGAAATAGAATTTTAAGTAAATTAAAATAAGTTTGACTGAAATTGAATTTTAAGTAAATTAAAATAAGTTTGACTGAAATCCGAATTTTAAGTAAATTACAATCAATTTGACTGAAATAGAATTTTAAGTAAATTAAACTAAGTGTGACAGAAAAAGAATTTTAAGTAAATTAAAATAAGTGTGACTCAAATAGAATTTAAGAAAATTAAAATAAGTTTGACTGAAATAGAATTTTAAGTAAATTTAAAATAAGTGTGACTGAAATAGAATTTTAAGTAAATTAAAATCAGTTTGACTGAAATAGAGTTTTGAGTAAATACAAATAAGTTTGACTGAATTAGAATTTAAAGTAAATTAAAATAAGTTTGACTGAAATCGAATTTTAAGTAAATTAAAATAAGTTTGACTGAAATCCGAATTTTAAGTAAATTACAATCAATTTGACTGAAATAGAATTTTAAGTAAATTAAAATAAGTGTGACAGAAAAAGAATTTTAAGTAAATTAAAATAAGTGTGACTCAAATAGAATTTAAGAAAATTAAAATAAGTTTGACTGAAATAGAATTTTAAGTAAATTTAAAATAAGTGTGACAGAAAAAGAATTTTAAGTAAATTAAAATAAGTTACTGAAATAGAATTTTAAGTAAATTAAAATAAGTTTGACTGAAATAGAATTTTAAGTAAATTAAAATAAGTATGACTGAAATAGAATTTTAAGTAAATTAAAAATAAGTTTGACTGAAATAGAATTTTAAGTAAATTAAAATAAGTGTGACTGAAATAGAATTTCAAGTAAATTAAAAATAAGTTTGACTGAAATAGAATTTTAAGTAAATTAAAATAAGTTTGACTGAAATTGAATTTTAAGTAAATTAAAATAAGTTTGACTGAAATCCGAATTTTAAGTAAATTACAATCAATTTGACTGAAATAGAATTTTAAGTAAATTAAAATAAGTGTGACAGAAAAAGAATTTTAAGTAAATTAAAATAAGTATGACTGAAATAGAATTTTAAGTTAATTAAAATAAGTGTGACTGAAAATAAATTTAAGTAAATTAAAACAAGTGTGACTAAAATAGAATTTTAAGTAAATTAAAATAAGTTTGACTGAAATAGAATTTTGAGTAAATACAAATAAGTTTGACTGAATTAGAATTTTAAGTAAATTAAAATAAGTTTGACTGAAATAGAATTTTAAGTAAATTAAAATAAGTTTGACTGAAATCCGAATTTTAAGTAAATTACAATCAATTTGACTGAAATAGAATTTCAAGTAAATTAAAATAAGTGTGACAGAAAAAGAATTTTAAGTAAATTAAAATAAGTGTGACTCAAATAGAATTTAAGAAAATTAAAATAAGTTTGACTGAAATAGAATTTTAAGTAAATTTAAAATAAGTGTGACAGAAAAAGAATTTTAAGTAAATTAAAATAAGTATGATAGAAATAGAATTTTAAGTAAATTAAAATAAGTTTGACTGAAATAGAATTTTAAGTAAATTAAAATAAGTATGACTGAAATAGAATTTTAAGTAAATTAAAAATAAGTTTGACTGAAATAGAATTTTAAGTAAATTAAAATAAGTGTGACTGAAATAGAATTTTAAGTAAATTAAAATAGGTGTGACTGAAATAGAATTTCAAGTAAATTAAAATAAGTTTGACTGAAATAGAATTTTAAGTAAATTAAAATAGTTTGACTGAAATAGAATTTCAAGTAAATTAAAAATAAGTTTGACTGAAATAGAATTTTAAGTAAATTAAAATAAGTTTGACTGAAATTGAATTTTTAGAAAATTAAAATAAGTGTGACTGAAATAGAATTTTAAGTAAATTAAAATAAGTTTGACTGAAATAGAATTTTAAGTAAATTAAAATCAGTTTGACTGAAATAGAGTTTTGAGTAAATTAAAATAAGTGTGACTGAAATAGAATTTTAAGTAAATTAAAATAAGTGTGACTGAAATATAAATTTAAGTAAATTAAAATCAGTTTGACTGAAATAGAATTTTAAGTAAATTAAAATAAGTGTGACTGAAATAGAATTTTAAGTAAATTAAAATAAGTGTGACTGAAATTGAATTTTAAGTAAATTAAAATAAGTTTGACTGAAAGAGAATTTTAAGTAAATCAAAATAAGTTTAACTGAAATAGAATTTTAAGTAAATTTAAAATAAGTGTGACAGAAAAAGAATTTCAAGTAAATTAAAATAAGTTTGACTGAAATAGAATTTTAAGTAAATTAAAATAAGTTTGACTGAAATAGAATTTTAAGTAAATTAAAATAAGTTTGACTGAAATAGAATTTTACGTAAATTAAAATCAGTTTGACTGAAATAGAATTTTAAGTTAATTAAAATAAGTTTGACTGAAATTGAATTTTAAGTAAATTAAAATCAGTTTGACTGAAATAGAATTTAAGTAAATTAAAATAAGTTTGACTGAAATAGAATTTTAAGTAAATTAAAATAAGTGTGACTGAAATAGAATTTTAAGTAAATTTAAAATAAGTGTGACAGAAAAAGAATTTTAAGTAAATTAAAATAAGTGTGACTGAAATAGAATTTTATGTAAATTAAAATAAGTATGAATGAAATAGAATTTTAAGTAAATTAAAATAAGTTTGACTGAAATAGAATTTTAAGTAAATTAAAATAATTTTGATAGAAATAGAATTTTAAGTAAATTAAAATAAGTTTGACTGAAATAGAATTTCAAGTAAATTAAAATAAGTTTGACTGAAATAGAATTTTAAGTAAATTAAAATAAGTTTGACTGAAATAGAATTTTAAGTAAATTAAAATAAGTTTGACTGAAATAGAATTTTAAGTAAATTAAAATCAGTTTGACTGAAATAGAATTTTAAGTAAATTAAAATAAGTTTGACTGAAATAGAATTTTAAGTAAATTAAAATAAGTTTGACTGAAATAGAATTTTAAGTTAATTAAAATCAGTTTAACTGAAATAGAATTTAAAGTAAATTAAAATAAGTTTGACTGAAATAGAATTTAAGTAAATTAAAATAAGTTTGAATGAAATAGAATTTTAAGTAAATTAAAATAAGTTTGACTGAAATAGAATTTTACGTAAATTAAAATAGGTGTGACTGAAATAGGATTTTAAGTAAATTAAAATAAGTTACTGAAATAGAATTTTAAGTAAATTAAAATAAGTTTGACTGAAATAGAATTTTAAGTAAATTAAAATCAGTTTGACTGAAATAGAATTTTAAGTAAATTAAAATAAGTTTGACTGAAATAGAATTTTAAGTAAATTAAAATAAGTTTGACTGAAATTGAATTTTAAGTAAATTAAAATAAGTTTGACTGAAAGAGAATTTTAAGTAAATTAAAATAAGTTTAACTGAAATAGAATTTTAAGTAAATTTAAAATAAGTGTGACAGAAAAAGAATTTTACGTAAATTAAAATCAGTTTGACTGAAATAGAATTTTAAGTAAATTAAAATAAGTTTGACTGAAATAGAATTTTAAGTAAATTAAAATAAGTTTGACTGAAATAGAATTTTAAGCAAATTAAAATCAGTTTGACTGAAATAGAGTTTTAAGTAAATTAAAATAAAATTGACTGAAATAGAATTTAAGAAAGATAAAATAAGTTTGACTGAAATATAATTTTAAGTAAATTTAAAATAAGTGTGACTGAAATAGAATTTTAAGTAAATTAAAATCAGTTTAACTGAAATAGAATTTTAAGTAAATTAAAATAAGTTTGACTGAAATAGAATTTAAGAAAATTAAAATAAGTTTGAATGAAATAGAATTTTAAGTAAATTAAAATAAGTGTGACTGAAATAGAATTTTAAGTAAATTAAAATAAGTGTGACTGAAATAGAATTTAAAGTAAATTAAAATAAGTTTGACTGAAATAGAATTTTAAGTAAATTAAAATAAGTTTGACTGAAATAGAATTTTGAGTAAATTAAAATAAGTTTGACTGAAATTGAATTTTAAGTAAATTAAAATAAGTTTGACAGAAAAAGAATTTTAAGTAAATTAAAATAAGTTTGACTGAATTAGAATTTTAAGTAAATTAAAATAAGTTTGACTGAAATAGAATTTTAAGTAAATTAAAATAAGTTTGACTGAAATCCGAATTTTAAGTAAATTAAAATCAGTTTGACTGAAATAGAATTTTAAGTAAATTAAAATAAGTTTGATAGAAATCGAATTTAAAGTAAATTAAAATAAGTTTGACTGAAATAGAATTTTAAGTAAATTAAAATAAGTTTGACTGAAATAGAATTTTAAGTAAATTAAAATAAGTTTGACTGAAATAGAATTTTAAGTTAATTAAAATCAGTTTGACTGAAATTGAATTTTAAGTAAATTAAAAATAAGTTTGACTGAAATCGAATTTTAAGTAAATTAAAATAAGTTTGACTGAAATAGAATTTTAAGTAAATACAAATAAGTTTGACTGAAATAGAATTTTAAGTAAATTAAAAAAAGTATGACTGAAATAGAATTTACAGTAAATTAAAATAAGTATGATAGAAATAGAATTTTAAGTAAATTAAAATAAGTTTGACTGAAATAGAATTTTAAGTAAATTAAAATAAGTTTGACTGAAATAGAATTTTAAGTAAATTAAAATAAGTGTGACTGAAATAGAATTTTGAGTAAATTAAAATAAGTTTGACTGAAATAGAATTTAAGTAAATTAAAATAAGTATGACTGAAATAGAATTTTAAGTAAATTAAAATAAGTATGATAGAAATAGAATTTTAAATAAATTAAAATCAGTTTGACTGAAATAGAATTTCAAGTAAATTAAAATCAGTTTGACTGAAATAGAATTTTAAGTAAATTAAAATAAGTGTGACTGAAATAGAATTTTAAGTAAATTAAAATAAGTGTGACTGAAATAGAATTTTAAGTAAATTAAAATAAGTTTGACTGAAATTGAATTTTAAGTAAATTAAAATAAGTTTGACTGAAATAGAATTTTAAGTAAATTAAAATAAGTATGATAGAAATAGAATTTTAAATAAATTAAAATCAGTTTGACTGAAATAGAATTTTAAGTAAATTAAAATCAGTTTGACTGAAATAGAATTTTAAGTAAATTAAAATAAGTGTGACTGAAATAGAATTTTAAGTAAATTAAAATAAGTGTGACTGAAATAGAATTTTAAGTAAATTAAAATAAGTTTGACTGAAATTGAATTTTAAGTAAATTAAAATAAGTTTGACTGAAATAGAATTTTAAGTAAATTAAAATTAGTTTGACTGAAATAGAATTTTAAGTAAATTAAAATAAGTTTGACTGAAATAGAATTTTTAGAAAATTAAAATAAGTGTGACTGAAATAGAATTTTAAGTTAATTAAAATAAGTTTGACTGAAATAGAATTTTAAGTAAATTAAAATAAGTGTGACTGAAATAGAATTTTAAGTAAATTAAAATAAGTTTGACTGAAATAGAATTTTAAGTAAATTAAAATAAGTTTGACTGAATTAGAATTTAAAGTAAATTAAAATAAGTTTGACTGAAATAGAATTTTTAGAAAATTAAAATAAGTTTGACTGAATAAGAATTTAAAGTAAATTAAAATAAGTTTGACTGAAATAGAATTTTTAGAAAATTAAAATAAGTTTGAATGAAATAGAATTTAAAGTAAATTAAAATAAGTTTGAATGAAATAGAATTTAAAGTAAATTAAAATAAGTGTGACTGAAATAGAATTTTAAGTTAATTAAAATAAGTTTGACTGAAATAGAATTTTAAGTAAATTAAAATAAGTGTGACTGAAATAGAATTTTAAGTAAATTAAAATAAGTTTGACTGAAATAGAATTTTAAGTAAATTAAAATAAGTTTGATAGAAATCGAATTTAAAGTAAATTAAAATAAGTTTGACTGAATTAGAATTTTAAGTAAATTAAAATAAGTTTGACTGAAATAGAATTTTAAGTAAATTAAAATAAGTATGATAGAAATAGAATTTTAAATAAATTAAAATCAGTTTGACTGAAATAGAATTTCAAGTAAATTAAAATCAGTTTGACTGAAATAGAATTTTAAGTAAATTAAAATAAGTGTGACTGAAATAGAATTTTAAGTAAATTAAAATAAGTTTGACTGAAATAGAATTTTAAGTAAATTAAAATAAGTTTGATAGAAATCGAATTTAAAGTAAATTAAAATAAGTTTGACTGAAATAGAATTTTAAGTAAATTAAAATTAGTTTGACTGAAATAGAATTTTAAGTAAATTAAAATTAGTTTGACTGAAATAGAATTTTGAGTAAATTAAAATTAGTTTGACTGAAATTGAATTTTAAGTAAATTAAAATCAGTTTGACTAAAATAGAATTTTAAGTAAATTAAAATAAGTGTGACTGAAATCGAAATTTAAGTAAATTAAAATAAGTTTGACTGAAATAGAATTTTAAGTTAATTAAAATAAGTTTGACTGAAATAGAATTTTAAGTAAATAAAAATAAGTTTAACTGAAATAGAATTTTAAGTAAATTAAAATAAGTTTGACTGAATTAGAATTTAAAGTAAATTAAAATAAGTTTGACTGAAATAGAATTTCAAGTAAATTAAAATCAGTTTGACTGAAATAGAATTTTAAGTAAATTAAAATAAGTTTGACTGAAATAGAATTTTAAGTAAATTAAAATAAGTTTGATAGAAATCGAATTTAAAGTAAATTAAAATAAGTTTGACTGAAATAGAATTTTAAGTAAATTAAAATAAGTGTGACTGAAATAGAATTTTTAGAAAATTAAAATAAGTTTGAATGAAATAGAATTTAAAGTAAATTAAAATAAGTTTGACTGAAATAGAATTTTAAGTAAATTAAAATAAGTTTGACTGAAATAGAATTTTAAGTAAATTAAAATAAGTTTGACTGAAATAGAATTTTTAGAAAATTAAAATAAGTTTGAATGAAATAGAATTTAAAGTAAATTAAAATAAGTTTGACTGAAATAGAATTTAAAGTAAATTAAAATAAGTTTGACTGAAATAGAATTTTAAGTAAATTAAAATAAGTTTGACTGAAATAGAATTTTTAGAAAATTAAAATAAGTTTGACTGAAATAGAATTTTAAGTAAATTAAAATAAGTTTGACTGAAATAGAATTTTAAGTAAATTAAAATCAGTTTGACTGAATTAGAATTTTAAGTAAATTAAAATAAGTTTGACTGAAATAGAATTTTAAGTAAATTAAAATAAGTTTGACTGAAATAGAATTTTAAGTAAATTAAAATAAGTGTGACTGAAATAGAATTTTAAGTAAATTAAAATAAGTTTGACTGAAATAGAATTTAAAGTAAATTAAAATAAGTTTGACTGAAATTGAATTTTAAGTAAATTAAAATTAGTTTGACTGAAATCCGAATTTTAAGTAAATTAAAATAAGTTTGACTGAAATAGAATTTTAAGTAAATTAAAATAAGTTTGACTGAAATAGAATTTAAGTAAATTAAAATTAGTTTGACTGAAATAGAATTTTAAGTAAATTAAAATTAGTTTGACTGAAATAGAATTTTAAGTTAATTAAAATAAGTTTGACTGAAATAGAATTTTAAGTAAATTAAAATAAGTTTGACTGAATTAGAATTTTAAGTAAATTAAAATAAGTTTGACTGAAATAGAATTTTAAGTAAATTAAAATAAGTTTGACTGAAATCCGAATTTTAAGTTAATTAAAATAAGTTTGACTGAAATAGAATTTTAAGTAAATTAAAAAAAGTATGACTGAAATAAAATTTTAAGTAAATTAAAATCAGTTTGACTGAAATAGAATTTTAAGTAAATTAAAATCAGTTTGACTGAAATCCGAATTTTAAGTAAATTAAAATCAGTTTGAATGAAATAGAATTTAAAGTAAATTAAAATAAGTGTGAATGAAATCCGAATTTTAAGTTAATTAAAATAAGTTTGACTGAAATAGAATTTTAAGTAAATTAAAATAAGTGTGACTGAAATAGAATTTTAAGTAAATTAAAATAAGTTTGACTGAAATAGAATTTTAAGTAAATTAAAAAAAGTATGACTGAAATAAAATTTTAAGTAAATTAAAATCAGTTTGACTGAAATAGAATTTAAGTAAATTAAAATAAGTTTGACTGAAATAGAATTTTAAGTAAATTAAAATAAGTGTGACTGAAATAGAATTTTAAGTAAATTAAAATAAGTATGATAGAAATAGAATTTTAAGTAAATTAAAATCAGTTTGACTGAAATAGAATTTTAAGTAAATTAAAATAAGTGTGACTGAAATAGAATTTTAAGTAAATTAAAATAAGTGTGACTGAAATAGAATTTCAAGTAAATTAAAATAAGTTTGACTGAAATAGAATTTTAAGTAAATTAAAATAAGTTTGACTGAAATAGAATTTTAAGTAAATTAAAATAAGTTTGACTGAAATAGAATTTTAAGTAAATTAAAATTAGTTTGACTGAAATAGAATTTTGAGTAAATTAAAATTAGTTTGACTGAAATTGAATTTTAAGTAAATTAAAATCAGTTTGACTAAAATAGAATTTTAAGTAAATTAAAAATAAGTTTGACTGAAATCGAAATTTAAGTAAATTAAAATAAGTTTGACTGAAATAGAATTTTAATTAAATTAAAATAAGTTTGACTGAAATAGAATGTTAAGTAAATTAAAATAAGTTTGACTGAAATAGAATTTTGAGTAAATTAAAATAAGTTTGACTGAAATAGAATTTTAAGTAAATTAAAATAAGTTTGACTGAAATCCGAATTTTAAGTAAATCAAAATAAGTTTGACTGAAATAGAATTTTAAGTTAATTAAAATAAGTTTGACTGAAATAGAATTTAAAGTAAATTAAAATAAGTGTGACTGAAATAGAATTTTAAGTAAATTAAAAAAAGTTTGACTGAAATTGAATTTTAAGTAAATTAAAATCAGTTTGACTGAAATAGAATTTTAAGTAAATTAAAATAAGTTTGACTGAAATAGAATTTTAAGTAAATTAAAATAAGTTTGACTGAAATAGAATTTTAAGTAAATTAAAATAAGTTTGACTGAAATAGAATTTTACGTAAATTAAAATCAGTTTGACTGAAATAGAATTTTAAGTTAATTAAAATAAGTTTGACTGAAATTGAATTTTAAGTAAATTAAAATCAGTTTGACTGAAATAGAATTTAAGTAAATTAAAATCAGTTTGACTGAAATAGAATTTTAAGTAAATTAAAATAAGTGTGACTGAAATAGAATTTTAAGTAAATTTAAAATAAGTGTGACAGAAAAAGAATTTTAAGTAAATTAAAATAAGTGTGACTGAAATAGAATTTTATGTAAATTAAAATAAGTATGAATGAAATAGAATTTTAAGTAAATTAAAATAAGTTTGACTGAAATAGAATTTTAAGTAAATTAAAATAATTTTGATAGAAATAGAATTTTAAGTAAATTAAAATAAGTTTGACTGAAATAGAATTTCAAGTAAATTAAAATAAGTTTGACTGAAATAGAATTTTAAGTAAATTAAAATAAGTTTGACTGAAATAGAATTTTAAGTAAATTAAAATAAGTTTGACTGAAATAGAATTTTAAGTAAATTAAAATCAGTTTGACTGAAATAGAATTTTAAGTAAATTAAAATAAGTTTGACTGAAATAGAATTTTAAGTAAATTAAAATAAGTGTGACTGAAATAGAATTTTAAGTTAATTAAAATCAGTTTAACTGAAATAGAATTTAAAGTAAATTAAAATAAGTTTGACTGAAATAGAATTTAAGTAAATTAAAATAAGTTTGAATGAAATAGAATTTTAAGTAAATTAAAATAAGTTTGACTGAAATAGAATTTTACGTAAATTAAAATAGGTGTGAATGAAATAGAGATTAAAGTAAATTAAAATAAGTGTGACTGAAATAGAATTTTAAGTAAATTAAAATAAGTTTGACTGAAATAGAATTTTAAGTAAATTAAAATAAGTTTGACTGAAATAGAATTTTAAGCAAATTAAAATCAGTTTGACTGAAATAGAGTTTTAAGTAAATTAAAATAAAATTGACTGAAATAGAATTTAAGAAAGATAAAATAAGTTTGACTGAAATATAATTTTAAGTAAATTTAAAATAAGTGTGACTGAAATAGAATTTTAAGTAAATTAAAATCAGTTTAACTGAAATAGAATTTTAAGTAAATTAAAATAAGTTTGACTGAAATAGAATTTAAGAAAATTAAAATAAGTTTGAATGAAATAGAATTTTAAGTAAATTAAAATAAGTGTGACTGAAATAGAATTTTAAGTAAATTAAAATAAGTGTGACTGAAATAGAATTTAAAGTAAATTAAAATAAGTTTGACTGAAATAGAATTTTAAGTAAATTAAAATAAGTTTGACTGAAATAGAATTTTGAGTAAATTAAAATAAGTTTGACTGAAATTGAATTTTAAGTAAATTAAAATAAGTTTGACAGAAAAAGAATTTTAAGTAAATTAAAATAAGTTTGACTGAATTAGAATTTTAAGTAAATTAAAATAAGTTTGACTGAAATAGAATTTTAAGTAAATTAAAATAAGTTTGACTGAAATCCGAATTTTAAGTAAATTAAAATCAGTTTAACTGAAATAGAATTTTAAGTAAATTAAAATAAGTTTGACTGAAATAGAATTTTAAGTAAATTAAAATAAGTTTGACTGAAATAGAATTTTAAGTAAATTAAAATAAGTTTGACTGAAATAGAATTTTAAGTAAATTAAAATAAGTTTGACTGAAATAGAATTTTAAGTTAATTAAAATCAGTTTGACTGAAATAGAATTTTGAGTAAATTAAAATAAGTTTGACTGAAATTGAATTTTAAGTAAATTAAAATAAGTTTGACAGAAAAAGAATTTTAAGTAAATTAAAATAAGTTTGACTGAAATAGAATTTTAAGTAAATTAAAATAAGTTTGACTGAAATAGAATTTTAAGTAAATTAAAATAAGTTTGACTGAAATAGAATTTTAAGTTAATTAAAATCAGTTTGACTGAAATTGAATTTTAAGTAAATTAAAAATAAGTTTGACTGAAATCGAATTTTAAGTAAATTAAAATAAGTTTGACTGAAATAGAATTTTAAGTAAATACAAATAAGTTTGACTGAAATAGAATTTTAAGTAAATTAAAAAAAGTTTGACTGAAATAGAATTTTAAGTAAATTTAAAATAAGTGTGACAGAAAAAGAATTTTAAGTAAATTAAAATAAGTTACTGAAATAGAATTTTAAGTAAATTAAAATAAGTTTGACTGAAATAGAATTTTAAGTAAATTAAAATAAGTGTGACTGAAATAGAATTTTGAGTAAATTAAAATAAGTTTGACTGAAATAGAATTTAAGTAAATTAAAATAAGTATGACTGAAATAGAATTTTAAGTAAATTAAAATAAGTATGATAGAAATAGAATTTTAAATAAATTAAAATCAGTTTGACTGAAATAGAATTTCAAGTAAATTAAAATCAGTTTGACTGAAATAGAATTTTAAGTAAATTAAAATAAGTGTGACTGAAATAGAATTTTAAGTAAATTAAAATAAGTGTGACTGAAATAGAATTTTAAGTAAATTAAAATAAGTTTGACTGAAATTGAATTTTAAGTAAATTAAAATAAGTTTGACTGAAATAGAATTTTAAGTAAATTAAAATAAGTATGATAGAATTAGAATTTTAAATAAATTAAAATCAGTTTGACTGAAATAGAATTTTAAGTAAATTAAAATCAGTTTGACTGAAATAGAATTTTAAGTAAATTAAAATAAGTGTGACTGAAATAGAATTTTAAGTAAATTAAAATAAGTGTGACTGAAATAGAATTTTAAGTAAATTAAAATAAGTTTGACTGAAATAGAATTTTAAGTAAATTAAAATAAGTTTGACTGAAATAGAATTTTAAGTAAATTAAAATTAGTTTGACTGAAATAGAATTTTAAGTAAATTAAAATAAGTTTGACTGAAATAGAATTTTTAGAAAATTAAAATAAGTGTGACTGAAATAGAATTTTAAGTTAATTAAAATAAGTTTGACTGAAATAGAATTTTAAGTAAATTAAAATAAGTGTGACTGAAATAGAATTTTAAGTAAATTAAAATAAGTTTGACTGAAATAGAATTTTAAGTAAATTAAAATAAGTTTGACTGAATTAGAATTTAAAGTAAATTAAAATAAGTTTGACTGAAATAGAATTTTTAGAAAATTAAAATAAGTTTGACTGAATTAGAATTTAAAGTAAATTAAAATCAGTTTGACTGAAATAGAATTTTAAGTAAATTAAAATCAGTTTGACTGAAATCCGAATTTTAAGTAAATTAAAATCAGTTTGAATGAAATAGAATTTAAAGTAAATTAAAATAAGTGTGACTGAAATAGAATTTTAAGTTAATTAAAATAAGTTTGACTGAAATAGAATTTTAAGTAAATTAAAATAAGTGTGACTGAAATAGAATTTTAAGTAAATTAAAATAAGTTTGACTGAAATAGAATTTTAAGTAAATTAAAATAAGTTTGATAGAAATCGAATTTAAAGTAAATTAAAATAAGTTTGACTGAATTAGAATTTTAAGTAAATTAAAATAAGTTTGACTGAAATAGAATTTTAAGTAAATTAAAATAAGTTACTGAAATAGAATTTTAAATAAATTAAAATCAGTTTGACTGAAATAGAATTTCAAGTAAATTAAAATCAGTTTGACTGAAATAGAATTTTAAGTAAATTAAAATAAGTGTGACTGAAATAGAATTTTAAGTAAATTAAAATAAGTTTGATAGAAATCGAATTTAAAGTAAATTAAAATAAGTTTGACTGAAATAGAATTTTAAGTAAATTAAAATTAGTTTGACTGAAATAGAATTTTAAGTAAATTAAAATTAGTTTGACTGAAATAGAATTTTGAGTAAATTAAAATTAGTTTGACTGAAATTGAATTTTAAGTAAATTAAAATTAGTTTGACTGAAATAGAATTTTAAGTAAATTAAAATTAGTTTGACTGAAATAGAATTTTGAGTAAATTAAAATTAGTTTGACTGAAATCGAAATTTAAGTAAATTAAAATAAGTTTGACTGAAATAGAATTTTAAGTTAATTAAAATAAGTTTGACTGAAATAGAATTTTAAGTAAATAAAAATAAGTTTGACAGAAAAAGAATTTTAAGTAAATTAAAATAAGTGTGACTGAAATAGAATTTTAAGTAAATTAAAATAAGTTTGATAGAAATCGAATTTCAAGTAAATTAAAATCAGTTTGACTGAAATAGAATTTTAAGTAAATTAAAATAAGTTTGACTGAAATAGAATTTTAAGTAAATTAAAATAAGTTTGATAGAAATCGAATTTAAAGTAAATTAAAATAAGTTTGACTGAAATAGAATTTTAAGTAAATTAAAATTAGTTTGACTGAAATAGAATTTTAAGTAAATTAAAATTAGTTTGACTGAAATAGAATTTTGAGTAAATTAAAATTAGTTTGACTGAAATTGAATTTTAAGTAAATTAAAATCAGTTTGACTAAAATAGAATTTTAAGTAAATTAAAATAAGTGTGACTGAAATCGAAATTTAAGTAAATTAAAATAAGTTTGACTGAAATAGAATTTTAAGTTAATTAAAATAAGTTTGACTGAAATAGAATTTTAAGTAAATAAAAATAAGTTTAACTGAAATAGAATTTTAAGTAAATTAAAATAAGTTTGACTGAAATAGAATTTTAAGTAAATTAAAATAAGTGTGACTGAAATAAAATTTTAAGTAAATTAAAATAAGTTTGACTGAAATAAAATTTTAAGTAAATTAAAATAAGTTTGACTGAAATAGAATTTTAAGTAAATTAAAATAAGTGTGACTGAAATAGAATTTTGAGTAAATTAAAATAAGTTTGACTGAAATAGAATTTAAGTAAATTAAAATAAGTTTGACTGAAATTGAATTTTAAGTAAATTAAAATAAGTTTGACTGAAATAGAATTTAAAGTAAATTAAAATAAGTTTGACTGAAATAGAATTTTAAGTAAATTAAAATAAGTTTGACTGAAATAGAATTTTAAGTAAATTAAAATAAGTTTGACTGAAATAGAATTTTTAGAAAATTAAAATAAGTTTGAATGAAATAGAATTTAAAGTAAATTAAAATAAGTTTGACTGAAATAGAATTTTAAGTAAATTTAAATAAGTATGATAGAATTAGAATTTTAAGTAAATTAAAATAAGTTTGACTGAAATAGAATGTTAAGTAAATTAAAATAAGTGTGACTGAAATAGAATTTAAAGTAAATTAAAATAAGTTTGACTGAAATAGAATTTTTAGAAAATTAAAATAAGTTTGACTGAAATAGAATTTTAAGTAAATTAAAATCAGTTTGACTGAAATAGAATTTTAAGTAAATTAAAAATAAGTTTGACTGAAATAGAATTTTAAGTAAATTAAAATAAGTGTGACTGAAATAGAATTTTAAGTAAATTAAAATAAGTGTGACTGAAATCGAAATTTAAGTAAATTAAAAAAAGTTTGACAGAAATAGAATTTTTAGAAAATTAAAATAAGTTTGAATGAAATAGAATTTAAAGTAAATTAAAATAAGTTTGACTGAAATTGAATTTTAAGTAAATTAAAATTAGTTTGACTGAAATCCGAATTTTAAGTAAATTAAAATAAGTTTGACTGAAATAGAATTTTAAGTAAATTAAAATAAGTTTGACTGAAATAGAATTTAAGTAAATTAAAATTAGTTTGACTGAAATAGAATTTTAAGTAAATTAAAATTAGTTTGACTGAAATAGAATTTTAAGTTAATTAAAATAAGTATGATAGAATTAGAATTTTAAGTAAATTAAAATAAGTTTGACTGAAATAGAATTTTAAGTAAATTAAAAATAAGTTTGACTGAAATCAGAATTTTAAGTAAATTAAAATAAGTTTGACTGAAATAGAATTTTAAGTTAATTAAAATAAGTTTGACTGAAATAGAATTTTAAGTAAATTAAAATAAGTATGACTGAAATAAAATTTTAAGTAAATTAAAATCAGTTTGACTGAAATAGAATTTTAAGTAAATTAAAATCAGTTTGACTGAAATAGAATTTTAAGTAAATTAAAATCAGTTTGACTGAAATAGAATTTTTAGAAAATTAAAATAAGTTTGAATGAAATCCGAATTTAAAGTAAATTAAAATAAGTTTGACTGAAATAGAATTTAAAGTAAATTAAAATAAGTGTGACTGAAATAGAATTTTAAGTAAATTAAAATAAGTTTGACTGAAATAGAATTTTAAGTAAATTAAAAAAAGTATGACTGAAATAAAATTTTAAGTAAATTAAAATCAGTTTGACTGAAATAGAATTTAAGTAAATTAAAATAAGTTTGACTGAAATAGAATTTTAAGTAAATTAAAATAAGTGTGACTGAAATAGAATTTTAAGTAAATTAAAATAAGTATGATAGAAATAGAATTTTAAGTAAATTAAAATCAGTTTGACTGAAATAGAATTTTAAGTAAATTAAAATAAGTGTGACTGAAATAGAATTTTAAGTAAATTAAAATAAGTGTGACTGAAATAGAATTTCAAGTAAATTAAAATAAGTTTGACTGAAATAGAATTTTAAGTAAATTAAAATAAGTTTGACTGAAATAGAATTTTAAGTAAATTAAAATAAGTTTGACTGAAATAGAATTTTAAGTAAATTAAAATTAGTTTGACTGAAATAGAATTTTGAGTAAATTAAAATTAGTTTGACTGAAATTGAATTTTAAGTAAATTAAAATCAGTTTGACTAAAATAGAATTTTAAGTAAATTAAAATCAGTTTGACTGAAATAGAAATTTAAGTAAATTAAAATAAGTTTGACTGAAATAGAATTTTAATTAAATTAAAATAAGTTTGACTGAAATAGAATGTTAAGTAAATTAAAATAAGTTTGACTGAAATAGAATTTTGAGTAAATTAAAATAAGTTTGACTGAAATAGAATTTTAAGTAAATTAAAATAAGTTTGACTGAAATCCGAATTTTAAGTAAATCAAAATAAGTTTGACTGAAATAGAATTTTAAGTTAATTAAAATAAGTTTGACTGAAATAGAATTTAAAGTAAATTAAAATAAGTGTGACTGAAATAGAATTTTAAGTAAATTAAAAAAAGTTTGACTGAAATTGAATTTTAAGTAAATTAAAATCAGTTTGACTGAAATAGAATTTTAAGTAAATTAAAATCAGTTTGACTGAAATAGAATTTTGAGTAAATTAAAATAAGTGTGACTGAAATAGAATTTTAAGTAAATTAAAATAAGTTTGACTGAAATAGAATTTTAAGTAAATTAAAATAGGTGTGACTGAAATAGAATTTTACGTAAATTAAAATAGGTGTGACTGAAATAGAATTTCAAGTAAATTAAAATAAGTTTGACTGAAATAGAATTTTGAGTAAATTAAAATCAGTTTGACTGAAATAGAATTTTATGTAAATTAAAATAAGTGTGACTGAAATAGAATTTTAAGTAAATTAAAATCAGTTTGACTGAAATAGAATTTTAAGTAAATTAAAATAAGTTTGACTGAAATAGAATTTTAAGTAAATTAAAATAAGTTTGACTGAAATAGAATTTTAAGTAAATTAAAATAAGTTTGACTGAAATAGAATTTTAATTAAATTAAAATAAGTTTGACTGAAATAGAATTTTAAGTAAATTAAAATAAGTTTGACTGAATTAGAATTTTTAGAAAATTAAAATAAGTGTGACTGAAATAGAATTTTAAGTAAATTAAAATAAGTATGATAGAAATAGAATTTTAAGTAAATTAAAATCAGTTTGACTGAAATAGAATTTTAAGTAAATTAAAATAAGTGTGACTGAAATAGAATTTTAAGTAAATTAAAATAAGTGTGACTGAAATAGAATTTTAAGTAAATTAAAATAAGTTTGACTGAAATTGAATTTTAAGTAAATTAAAATAAGTTTGACTGAAATAGAATTTTAAGTAAATTAAAATAAGTGTGACTGAAATAGAATTTCAAGTAAATTAAAATTAGTTTGACTGAAATAGAATTTTGAGTAAATTAAAATTAGTTTGACTGAAATTGAATTTTAAGTAAATTAAAATCAGTTTGACTAAAATAGAATTTTAAGTAAATTAAAAATAAGTTTGACTGAAATCGAAATTTAAGTAAATTAAAATAAGTTTGACTGAAATAGAATTTTAATTAAATTAAAATAAGTTTGACTGAAATAGAATGTTAAGTAAATTAAAATAAGTTTGACTGAAATAGAATTTTGAGTAAATTAAAATAAGTTTGACTGAAATAGAATTTTAAGTAAATTAAAATAAGTTTGACTGAAATCCGAATTTTAAGTAAATAAAAATCAGTTTGACTGAAATAGAATTTTAAGTAAATTAAAATCAGTTTGACTGAAATTGAATTTTAAGTAAATTAAAATCAGTTTGAATGAAATATAATTTTAAGTAAATTAAAATAAGTTTGACTGAAATAGAATTTTAAGTAAATTAAAATAAGTTTGACTGAAATTGAATTTTAAGTAAATTAAAATAAGTTTGACTGAAATAGAATTTTATGTAAATTAAAATAAGTGTGACTGAAATAGAATTTTAAGTAAATTAAAATCAGTTTGACTGAAATATAATTTTAAGTAAATTAAAATAAGTTTGACTGAAATAGAATTTTAAGTAAATTAAAATAAGTTTGACTGAAATTGAATTTTAAGTAAATTAAAATAAGTTTGACTGAAATAGAATTTTAATTAAATTAAAATAAGTTTGACTGAAATAGAATTTTAAGTAAATTAAAATAAGTTTGACTGAATTAGAATTTTTAGAAAATTAAAATAAGTGTGACTGAAATAGAATTTTAAGTAAATTAAAATAAGTATGATAGAAATAGAATTTCAAGTAAATTAAAATCAGTTTGACTGAAATAGAATTTTAAGTAAATTAAAATAAGTGTGACTGAAATAGAATTTTAAGTAAATTAAAATAAGTGTGACTGAAATAGAATTTTAAGTAAATTAAAATAAGTTTGACTGAAATTGAATTTTAAGTAAATTAAAATAAGTTTGACTGAAATAGAATTTTAAGTAAATTAAAATAAGTGTGACTGAAATAGAATTTCAAGTAAATTAAAATTAGTTTGACTGAAATAGAATTTTGAGTAAATTAAAATTAGTTTGACTGAAATTGAATTTTAAGTAAATTAAAATCAGTTTGACTAAAATAGAATTTTAAGTAAATTAAAAATAAGTTTGACTGAAATCGAAATTTAAGTAAATTAAAATAAGTTTGACTGAAATAGAATTTTAATTAAATTAAAATAAGTTTGACTGAAATAGAATGTTAAGTAAATTAAAATAAGTTTGACTGAAATAGAATTTTGAGTAAATTAAAATAAGTTTGACTGAAATAGAATTTTAAGTAAATTAAAATAAGTTTGACTGAAATCCGAATTTTAAGTAAATAAAAATCAGTTTGACTGAAATAGAATTTTAAGTAAATTAAAATCAGTTTGACTGAAATTGAATTTTAAGTAAATTAAAATCAGTTTGAATGAAATATAATTTTAAGTAAATTAAAATAAGTTTGACTGAAATAGAATTTTAAGTAAATTAAAATAAGTTTGACTGAAATTGAATTTTAAGTAAATTAAAATAAGTTTGACTGAAATAGAATTTTAAGTAAATTAAAAAAAGTTTGACTGAAATAGAATTTTAAGTAAATTAAAATAAGTGTGACTGAAATAGAATTTTAAGTAAATTAAAATAAGTTTGACTGAAATAAAATTTTAAGTAAATTAAAATCAGTTTCACTGAAATAGAATTTTAAGTAAATTAAAATCAGTTTGACTGAAATAGAATTTTAAGTAAATTAAAATAAGTTTGACTGAAATTGAATTTTAAGTAAATTAAAAATAAGTTTGACTGAAATCGAATTTTAAGTAAATTAAAATAAGTTTGACTGAAATAGAATTTTAAGTAAATACAAATAAGTTTGACTGAAATAGAATTTTAAGTAAATTAAAAAAAGTATGACTGAAATAGAATTTTAAGTAAATTAAAATAAGTTTGACTGAAATAGAATTTTAAGTAAATTGAAATAAGTGTGACTGAAATAGAATTTCAAGTAAATTAAAATAAGTGTGACTGAAATAGAATTTTAAGTAAATTAAAATAAGTGTGACTGAAATAGAATTTTAAGTAAATTAAAATCAGTTTGACTGAAATAGAATTTTAAGTAAATTAAAATAAGTTTGACTGAATTAGAATTTTAAGTAAATTAAAATAAGTGTGACTGAAATAGAATTTTACGTAAATTAAAATAGGTGTGACTGAAATAGAATTTCAAGTAAATTAAAATAAGTTTGACTGAAATAGAATTTTAAGTAAATTAAAATAAGTGTGACTGAAATAGAATTTTACGTAAATTAAAATAGGTGTGACTGAAATAGAATTTTACGTAAATTAAAATAGGTGTGACTGAAATAGAATTTCAAGTAAATTAAAATAAGTTTGACTGAAATAGAATTTTAAGTAAATTAAAATAAGTGTGACTGAAATAGAATTTTACGTAAATTAAAATAGGTGTGACTGAAATAGAATTTCAAGTAAATTAAAATAGGTGTGACTGAAATAGAATTTTACGTAAATTAAAATAGGTGTGACTGAAATAGAATTTCAAGTAAATTAAAATAAGTTTGACTGAAATTGAATTTTAAGTAAATTAAAATCAGTTTGACTAAAATAGAATTTTAAGTAAATTAAAATAAGTGTGACTGAAATAGAATTTTAATTAAATTAAAATAAGTTTGACTGAAATAGAATTTTAAGTAAATTAAAATAAGTTTGACTGAAATAGAATTTTAAGTAAATTAAAATAAGTGTGACTGAAATAGAATTTTTAGAAAATTAAAATAAGTGTGACTGAAATAGAATTTTGAGTAAATTAAAATAAGTTTGACTGAAATAGAATTTAAGTAAATTAAAATAAGTTTGACTGAATTAGAATTTTAAGTAAATTAAAATAAGTTTGACTGAAATAGAATTTTAAGTAAATACAAATAAGTTTGACTGAAATAGAATTTTAAGTAAATTAAAAAAAGTATGACTGAAATAGAATTTACAGTAAATTAAAATAAGTATGATAGAAATAGAATTTTAAGTAAATTAAAATAAGTTTGACTGAAATAGAATTTTAAGTAAATTAAAATAAGTTTGACTGAAATAGAATTTTAAGTAAATTAAAATAAGTTTGAATGAAATAGAATTTAAAGTAAATTAAAATAAGTTTGACTGAATTAGAATTTTTAGAAAATTAAAATAAGTGTGACTGAAATAGAATTTTAAGTAAATTAAAATAAGTTTGACTGAAATAGAATTTTAAGTAAATTAAAATAAGTTTGACTGAAATAGAATTTTAAGTTAATTAAAATAAGTTTGACTGAAATTGAATTTTAAGTAAATTAAAAATAAGTTTGACTGAAATAGAATTTTAAGTAAATTAAAATAAGTTTGACTGAAATAGAATTTTAAGTAAATACAAATAAGTTTGACTGAAATAGAATTTTAAGTAAATTAAAAAAAGTATGACTGAAATAGAATTTACAGTAAATTAAAATAAGTATGATAGAAATAGAATTTTAAGTAAATTAAAATAAGTTTGACTGAAATAGAATTTTAAGTAAATTAAAATAAGTTTGACTGAAATAGAATTTTAAGTAAATTAAAATAAGTTTGAATGAAATAGAATTTAAAGTAAATTAAAATAAGTTTGACTGAATTAGAATTTTTAGAAAATTAAAATAAGTGTGACTGAAATAGAATTTTAAGTAAATTAAAATAAGTATGATAGAAATAGAATTTTAAGTAAATTAAAATCAGTTTGACTGAAATAGAATTTTAAGTAAATTAAAATAAGTTTG
Organism: Loxodes magnus; assembly: GCA_946699065.1. NCBI lineage: Eukaryota > Ciliophora > Karyorelictea > Loxodida > Loxodidae > Loxodes > Loxodes magnus. Next base: position 199,966 of record CAMPDV010000107.1, read on the forward strand.
ACTGAAATAGAATTTTAAGTAAATTAAAATAAGTGTGACTGAAATAGAATTTTAAGTAAATTAAAATAAGTTTGACTGAAATAGAATTTTAAGTAAATTAAAATGAGTGTGACTGAAATAGAATTTAAAGTAAATTAAAATAAGTTTGACTGAAATAGAATTTTAAGTAAATTAAAATAAGTGTGACTGAAATAGAATTTTGAGTAAATTAAAATAAGTTTGACTGAAATAGAATTTTGAGTAAATTAAATCAGTTTGACTGAAATAGAATTTTGAGTAAATTAAAATTAGTTTGACTGAAATAGAATTTTAAGTAAATTAAAATAAGTTTGACTGAAATAGAATTTTAAGTAAATTAAAATAAGTGTGACTGAAATAGAATTTTAAGTAAATTAAAATAAGTTTGACTGAAATAGAATTTTAAGTAAATTAAAATGAGTGTGACTGAAATAGAATTTAAAGTAAATTAAAATAAGTTTGACTGAAATAGAATTTTAAGTAAATTAAAATAAGTGTGACTGAAATAGAATTTTGAGTAAATTAAAATAAGTTTGACTGAAATAAAATTTTGAGTAAATTAAATCAGTTTGACTGAAATAGAATTTTGAGTAAATTAAAATTAGTTTGACTGAAATAGAATTTTAAGTAAATTAAAATAAGTTTGACTGAAATAGAATTTTAAGTAAATTAAAATAAGTGTGAATGAATAAGAATTTTAAGTAAATTAAAAAAAGTTTGACTGAAATAGAATTTTGAGTAAATTAAAATAAGTTTGACTGAAATAGAATTTTGAGTAAATTAAAATAAGTTCACTGAAATAGAATTTAAGTAAATTAAAATAAGTTTGACTGAAATAGAATTTTAAGTAAATTAAAAAAAGTATGACTGAAATAAAATTTTAAGTAAATTAAAATCAGTTTGACTGAAATAGAATTTAAGTAAATTAAAATAAGTTTGACTGAAATAGAATTTTAAGTAAATTAAAATAAGTGTGACTGAAATAGAATTTTAAGTAAATTAAAATAAGTATGATAGAAATAGAATTTTAAGTAAATTAAAATAAGTGTGACTGAAATAGAATTTTAAGTAAATTAAAATAAGTGTGACTGAAATAGAATTTCAAGTAAATTAAAATAAGTTTGACTGAAATAGAATTTTAAGTAAATTAAAATAAGTTTGACTGAAATAGAATTTTAAGTAAATTAAAATAAGTTTGACTGAAATAGAATTTTAAGTAAATTAAAATTAGTTTGACTGAAATAGAATTTTGAGTAAATTAAAATTAGTTTGACTGAAATTGAATTTTAAGTAAATTAAAATCAGTTTGACTGAAATAGAATTTTGAGTAAATTAAAATAAGTTCACTGAAATAGAATTTAAGTAAATTAAAATAAGTTTGACTGAAATAGAATTTTAAGTAAATTAAAATAAGTATGATAGAAATAGAATTTTAAGTAAATTAAAATAAGTTTGACTGAAATAGAATTTTAAGTAAATTAAAATAAGTATGATAGAATTAGAATTTTAAGTAAATTAAAATAAGTTTGACTGAAATAGAATTTTAAGTAAATTAAAATAAGTTTGACTGAAATAGAATTTTAAGTAAATTAAAATAAGTATGACTGAAATTGAATTTTAAGTAAATTAAAATAAGTTTGACTGAAATAGAATTTTAAGTAAATTAAAATAAGTTTGACTGAAATAGAATTTTAAGTAAATTAAAATAAGTTTGACTGAAATCGAAATTTAAGTAAATTAAAATAAGTTTGACTGAAATAGAATTTTAAGTAAATTAAAATAAGTTTGACTGAAATAGAATTTTAAGTAAATTAAAATAAGTGTGACTGAAATAGAATTTTACGTAAATTAAAATAGGTGTGACTGAAATAGAATTTTACGTAAATTAAAATAGGTGTGACTGAAATAGAATTTCAAGTAAATTAAAATAATTTTGACTGAAATAGAATTTTAAGTAAATTAAAATAAGTGTGACTGAAATAGAATTTTACGTAAATTAAAATAGGTGTGACTGAAATAGAATTTCAAGTAAATTAAAATAAGTGTGACTGAAATAGAATTTTACGTAAATTAAAATAGGTGTGACTGAAATAGAATTTTGAGTAAATTAAAAAAAGTATGACTGAAATAGAATTTTAAGTAAATTAAAATCAGTTTGACTAAAATAGAATTTTAAGTAAATTAAAAAAAGTATGACTGAAATAGAATTTTAAGTAAATTAAAATAAGTTTGACTGAAATAGAATTTTAAGTAAATTGAAATAAGTGTGACTGAAATAGAATTTTAAGTAAATTAAAAAAAGTTTGACTGAATTAGAATTTTAAGTAAATTAAAATAAGTGTGACTGAAATAGAATTTAAAGTAAATTAAAATAGGTGTGACTGAAATAGAATTTTACGTAAATTAAAATAGGTGTGACTGAAATAGAATTTCAAGTAAATTAAAATTAGTTTGACTGAAATAGAATTTTGAGTAAATTAAAATTAGTTTGACTGAAATAGAATTTTGAGTAAATTAAAATAAGTGTGACTGAAATAGAATTTTAAGTAAATTAAAATAAGTATGACTGAAATCGAAATTTAAGTAAATTAAAATAAGTTTGACTGAAATAGAATTTTAAGTAAATTAAAATAAGTTTGACTGAAATAGAATTTTAAGTAAATTAAAATAAGTGTGACTGAAATAGAATTTTAAGTAAATTAAAATAAGTTTGACTGAAATAAAATTTTAAGTAAATTAAAATCAGTTTCACTGAAATAGAATTTTAAGTAAATTAAAATAAGTGTGACTGAAATAGAATTTCAAGTAAATTAAAATCAGTTTGACTGAAATAGAATTTTAAGTAAATTAAAATAAGTTTGACTGAAATAGAATTTTTAGAAAATTAAAATAAGTTTGAATGAAATAGAATTTAAAGTAAATTAAAATAAGTTTGACTGAAATAGAATTTTTAGAAAATTAAAATAAGTGTGACTGAAATAGAATTTTAAGTTAATTAAAATAAGTTTGACTGAAATAGAATTTTAAGTAAATTAAAATAAGTGTGACTGAAATAGAATTTTAAGTAAATTAAAATAAGTTTGACTGAAATAGAATTTTAAGTAAATTAAAATAAGTTTGACTGAAATAGAATTTTAAGTAAATTAAAATAAGTGTGACTGAAATAGAATTTTTAGAAAATTAAAATAAGTGTGACTGAAATAGAATTTTGAGTAAATTAAAATAAGTTTGACTGAAATAGAATTTAAGTAAATTAAAATAAGTTTGACTGAATTAGAATTTTAAGTAAATTAAAATAAGTGTGACTGAAATCGAATTTTAAGTAAATTAAAATAAGTTTGACTGAAATAGAATTTTAAGTAAATTAAAATAAGTTTGACTGAAATAGAATTTTTAGAAAATTAAAATAAGTGTGACTGAAATCGAATTTTAAGTAAATTAAAATAAGTTTGACTGAAATAGAATTTTAAGTAAATTAAAATAAGTTTGACTGAAATAGAATTTCAAGTAAATTAAAATAAGTGTGACTGAAATAGAATTTACAGTAAATTAAAATAAGTATGATAGAAATAGAATTTTAAGTAAATTAAAATAAGTTTGACTGAAATAGAATTTTAAGTAAATTAAAATAAGTTTGACTGAAATAGAATTTTAAGTAAATTAAAATAAGTGTGACTGAAATAGAATTTTAAGTAAATTAAAATAAGTTTGACTGAAATAGAATTTAAGTAAATTAAAATAAGTATGACTGAAATAGAATTTTAAGTAAATTAAAAAAAGTTTGACTGAAATAAAATTTTAAGTAAATTAAAATCAGTTTCACTGAATTAGAATTTTAAGTAAATTAAAATAAGTGTGACTGAAATAGAATTTTAAGTAAATTAAAATAGGTGTGACTGAAATAGAATTTCAAGTAAATTAAAATAAGTGTGACTGAAATAGAATTTTAAGTAAATTAAAATAAGTATGACTGAAATAGAATTTTGAGTAAATTAAAATTAGTTTGACTGAAATTGAATTTTAAGTAAATTAAAATCAGTTTGACTAAAATAGAATTTTAAGTAAATTAAAAAAAGTATGACTGAAATAGAATTTTAAGTAAATTAAAATAAGTTTGATAGAAATAGAATTTTGAGTAAATTAAAATAAGTTTGACTGAAGACGAATTTTAAGTAAATTAAAATAAGTTTGACTGAAATAGAATTTTAAGTAAATTGAAATAAGTTTGACTGAAATTGAATTTTAAGTAAATTAAAATAAGTGTGACTGAAATAGAATTTTAAGTAAATTAAAAAAAGTTTGACTGAAATAGAATTTTAAGTAAATTAAAATAAGTTTGACTGAAATAGAATTTTAAGTAAATTAAAATTAGTTTGACTGAAATAGAATTTTAAGTAAATTAAAATAAGTATGATAGAAATAGAATTTTAAGTAAATTAAAATAAGTTTGACTGAAATAGAATTTTAAGTAAATTAAAATAAGTTTGACTGAAATAGAATTTTAAGTAAATTAAAATAAGTGTGACTGAAATAGAATTTTAAGTAAATTAAAAAAAGTTTGACTGAAATAGAATTTTAAGTAAATACAAATAAGTTTGACTGAAATAGAATTTTAAGTAAATTAAAAAAAGTATGACTGAAATAGAATTTACAGTAAATTAAAATAAGTATGATAGAAATAGAATTTTAAGTAAATTAAAATAAGTTTGACTGAAATAGAATTTTAAGTAAATTAAAATAAGTTTGACTGAAATAGAATTTAAAGTAAATTAAAATTAGTTTGACTGAAATAGAATTTTAAGTAAATTAAAATCAGTTTGACTGAAATAGAATTTTTAGAAAATTAAAATCAGTTTGACTGAAATAGAATTTTAAGTAAATTAAAATAAGTTTGACTGAAATTTAATTTTAAGTAAATTAAAATAAGTGTGACTGAAATAGAATTTTAAGTAAATTAAAAAAAGTTTGACTGAAATAGAATTTTAAGTAAATACAAATAAGTTTGACTGAAATAGAATTTTAAGTAAATTAAAAAAAGTATGACTGAAATAGAATTTACAGTAAATTAAAATAAGTATGATAGAAATAGAATTTTAAGTAAATTAAAATAAGTTTGACTGAAATAGAATTTTAAGTAAATTAAAATAAGTTTGACTGAAATAGAATTTTAAGTAAATTAAAATAAGTGTGACTGAAATAGAATTTTAAGTAAATTAAAATAAGTTTGACTGAAATAGAATTTAAGTAAATTAAAATAAGTATGACTGAAATAGAATTTTAAGTAAATTAAAAAAAGTTTGACTGAAATAAAATTTTAAGTAAATTAAAATCAGTTTCACTGAATTAGAATTTTAAGTAAATTAAAATAAGTGTGACTGAAATAGAATTTTAAGTAAATTAAAATAGGTGTGACTGAAATAGAATTTCAAGTAAATTAAAATAAGTGTGACTGAAATAGAATTTTAAGTAAATTAAAATAAGTATGACTGAAATAGAATTTTGAGTAAATTAAAATTAGTTTGACTGAAATTGAATTTTAAGTAAATTAAAATCAGTTTGACTAAAATAGAATTTTAAGTAAATTAAAAAAAGTATGACTGAAATAGAATTTTAAGTAAATTAAAATAAGTTTGATAGAAATAGAATTTTGAGTAAATTAAAATAAGTTTGACTGAAGACGAATTTTAAGTAAATTAAAATAAGTTTGACTGAAATAGAATTTTAAGTAAATTGAAATAAGTTTGACTGAAATTGAATTTTAAGTAAATTAAAATAAGTGTGACTGAAATAGAATTTTAAGTTAATTAAAATAAGTTTGACTGAAATAGAATTTTAAGTAAATTAAAAAAAGTATGACTGAAATAGAATTTTAAGTAAATTAAAATTAGTTTGACTGAAATAGAATTTTAAGTAAATTAAAATAAGTTTGACTGAAATAGAATTTTAAGTAAATTAAAATAAGTTTGACTGAAATCCGAATTTTAAGTAAATCAAAATAAGTTTGACTGAAATAGAATTTTAAGTAAATTAAAATAAGTGTGACTGAAATAGAATTTTTAGAAAATTAAAATAAGTGTGACTGAAATAGAATTTCAATTAAATTAAAATAAGTTTGACTGAAATAGAATTTCAAGTAAATTAAAATAAGTGTGACTGAAATAGAATTTTAAGTAAATTAAAATAAGTATGACTGAAATAGAATTTTGAGTAAATTAAAATAGGTGTGACTGAAATAGAATTTCAAGTAAATTAAAATAAGTTTGACTGAAATAGAATTTTAAGTAAATTAAAATTAGTGTGACTGAAATAGAATTTTTAGAAAATTAAAATAAGTTTGACTGAAATAGAATTTTAAGTAAATTAAAATAAGTGTGACTGAAATAGAATTTTAAGTAAATTAAAATAGGTGTGACTAAAATAGAATTTTGAGTAAATTAAAATAAGTTTGACTGAAATAGAATTTTAAGTAAATTGAAATAAGTTTGACTGAAATTGAATTTTAAGTAAATTAAAATAAGTATGACTGAAATAGAATTTTAAGTAAATTAAAAAAAGTTTGACTGAAATAAAATTTTAAGTAAATTAAAATCAGTTTCACTGAATTAGAATTTTAAGTAAATTAAAATAAGTGTGACTGAAATAGAATTTTAAGTAAATTAAAATAGGTGTGACTGAAATAGAATTTCAAGTAAATTAAAATAAGTGTGACTGAAATAGAATTTTAAGTAAATTAAAATAAGTATGACTGAAATAGAATTTTGAGTAAATTAAAATTAGTTTGACTGAAATTGAATTTTAAGTAAATTAAAATCAGTTTGACTAAAATAGAATTTTAAGTAAATTAAAAAAAGTATGACTGAAATAGAATTTTAAGTAAATTAAAATAAGTTTGATAGAAATAGAATTTTGAGTAAATTAAAATAAGTTTGACTGAAGACGAATTTTAAGTAAATTAAAATAAGTTTGACTGAAATAGAATTTTAAGTAAATTGAAATAAGTTTGACTGAAATTGAATTTTAAGTAAATTAAAATAAGTGTGACTGAAATAGAATTTTAAGTAAATTAAAAAAAGTTTGACTGAAATAGAATTTTAAGTAAATTAAAATAAGTTTGACTGAAATAGAATTTTAAGTAAATTAAAATTAGTTTGACTGAAATAGAATTTTAAGTAAATTAAAATAAGTATGATAGAAATAGAATTTTAAGTAAATTAAAATAAGTTTGACTGAAATAGAATTTTAAGTAAATTAAAATAAGTTTGACTGAAATAGAATTTTAAGTAAATTAAAATAAGTGTGACTGAAATAGAATTTTTAGAAAATTAAAATTAGTTTGACTGAAATAGAATTTTAAGTAAATTAAAATCAGTTTGACTGAAATAGAATTTTAAGTAAATTAAAATAAGTGTGACTGAAATAGAATTTTACGTAAATTAAAATAGGTGTGACTGAAATAGAATTTTACGTAAATTAAAATAGGTGTGACTGAAATAGAATTTCAAGTAAATTAAAATAAGTTTGACTGAAATAGAATTTTAAGTAAATTAAAATAAGTGTGACTGAAATAGAATTTTTAGAAAATTAAAATAAGTTTGACTGAAATAGAATTTTAAGTAAATTAAAATAAGTGTGACTGAAATAGAATTTTAAGTAAATTAAAATAGGTGTGACTAAAATAGAATTTTGAGTAAATTAAAATTAGTTTGACTGAAATAGAATTTTAAGTAAATTGAAATAAGTTTGACTGAAATTGAATTTTAAGTAAATTAAAATAAGTATGACTGAAATAGAATTTTAAGTAAATTAAAATAAGTTTGACTGAAATAGAATTTTAAGTAAATTGAAATAAGTTTGACTGAAATTGAATTTTAAGTAAATTAAAATAAGTGTGACTGAAATAGAATTTTAAGTAAATTAAAAAAAGTTTGACTGAAATTGAATTTTAAGTAAATTAAAATCAGTTTGACTGAAATAGAATTTTAAGTAAATTAAAATAAGTTTGACTGAATTAGAATTTTAAGTAAATTAAAATAAGTTTGACTGAAGACGAATTTAAAGTAAATTAAAATAAGTTTGACTGAAATAAAATTTTAAGTAAATTAAAATCAGTTTCACTGAATTAGAATTTTAAGTAAATTAAAATAAGTGTGACTGAAATAGAATTTTAAGTAAATTAAATAAGTTTGATAGAAATAGAATTTACAGTAAATTAAAATAAGTATGATAGAAATAGAATTTTAAATAAATTAAAATCAGTTTGACTGAAATAGAATTTTAAGTAAATTAAAATCAGTTTGACTGAAATAGAATTTTAAGTAAATTAAAATAAGTGTGACTGAAATAGAATTTTAAGTAAATTAAAATAAGTGTGACTGAAATAGAATTTTAAGTAAATTAAAATAAGTTTGACTGAAATTGAATTTTAAGTAAATTAAAATAAGTTTGACTGAAATAGAATTTTAAGTAAATTAAAATTAGTTTGACTGAAATAGAATTTTAAGTAAATTAAAATTAGTTTGACTGAAATAGAATTTTGAGTAAATTAAAATTAGTTTGACTGAAATAGAATTTTAAGTAAATTAAAATCAGTTTGACTAAAATAGAATTTTAAGTAAATTAAAATAAGTGTGACTGAAATAGAATTTCAAGTAAATTAAAATAAGTTTGACTGAAATAGAATTTTAAGTTAATTAAAATAAGTTTGACTGAAATAGAATTTTAAGTAAATTAAAATAAGTGTGACTGAAATAGAATTTAAAGTAAATTAAAATAAGTTTGACTGAAATAGAATTTTAAGTAAATTAAAATAAGTTTGACTGAAATAGAATTTTTAGAAAATTAAAATAAGTTTGAATGAAATAGAATTTAAAGTAAATTAAAATAAGTTTGACTGAAATAGAATTTTTAGAAAATTAAAATAAGTTTGACTGAAATAGAATTTTTAGAAAATTAAAATAAGTTTGAATGAAATAGAATTTAAAGTAAATTAAAATAAGTTTGACTGAAATAGAATTTTTAGAAAATTAAAATAAGTGTGACTGAAATAGAATTTTAAGTTAATTAAAATAAGTTTGACTGAAATAGAATTTTAAGTAAATTAAAATAAGTGTGACTGAAATAGAATTTTAAGTAAATTAAAATAAGTTTGACTGAAATAGAATTTTAAGTAAATTAAAATAAGTGTGACAGAAAAAGAATTTTAAGTAAATTAAAATAAGTGTGACTGAAATAGAATTTTTAGAAAATTAAAATAAGTGTGACTGAAATAGAATTTTGAGTAAATTAAAATAAGTTTGACTGAAATAGAATTTAAGTAAATTAAAATAAGTTTGACTGAATTAGAATTTTAAGTAAATTAAAATAAGTGTGACTGAAATAGAATTTTAAGTAAATTAAAATCAGTTTGACTGAAATTGAATTTTAAGTAAAATAAAATCAGTTTCACTGAATTAGAATTTTAAGTAAATTAAAATAAGTTTGACTGAAATAGAATTTTAAGTAAATTAAAATAAGTTTGACTGAAATAGAATTTTAAGTAAATTAAAATAAGTTTGACTGAAATAGAATTTTAAGTAAATTAAAATAAGTTTGACTGAAATAGAATTTTAAGTAAATTAAAATAAGTTTGACTGAATTAGAATTTTAAGTAAATTAAAATAAGTTTGACTGAAATAGAATTTTAAGTAAATTAAAATAAGTGTGACTGAAATAGAATTTTAAGTAAATTAAAATAAGTTTGACTGAAATAGAATTTTAAGTAAATTAAAATAAGTGTGACTGAAATAGAATTTTGAGTAAATTAAAATCAGTTTGACTAAAATAGAATTTTAAGTAAATTAAAATAAGTGTGACTGAAATAGAATTTTAATTAAATTAAAATAAGTTTGACTGAATTAGAATTTTAAGTAAATTAAAATAAGTTTGACTGAAATAGAATTTTAAGTAAATTAAAATAAGTGTGACTGAAATAGAATTTTAAGTAAATTAAAATAAGTTTGACTGAAATAGAATTTTGAGTAAATTAAAATAAGTTTGACTGAATTAGAATTTTAAGTAAATTAAAATAAGTGTGACTGAAATAGAATTTTAAGTAAATTAAAATCAGTTTGACTGAAATTGAATTTTAAGTAAAATAAAATCAGTTTGACTGAAATAGAATTTTTAGAAAATTAAAATAAGTTTGACTGAAATAGAATTTTAAGTAAATTAAAATAAGTTTGACTGAAATAGAATTTTAAGTAAATTAAAATTAGTTTTACTGAAATAGAATTTTAAGTAAATTAAAATAAGTTTGACTGAAATAGAATTTTAAGTAAATTAAAATAAGTTTGACTGAAATAGAATTTTAAGTAAATTAAAATAAGTTTGACTGAAATAGAATTTTAAGTAAATTAAAATAAGTTTGACTGAAATAGAATTTTAAGTAAATTAAAATAAGTTTGACTGAAATAGAATTTTTAGAAAATTAAAATAAGTGTGACTGAAATAGAATTTTAAGTAAATTAAAATAAGTTTGACTGAATTAGAATTTTAAGTAAATTAAAATAAGTGTGACTGAAATAGAATTTTAAGTAAATTAAAATCAGTTTGACTGAAATTGAATTTTAAGTAAAATAAAATCAGTTTCACTGAATTAGAATTTTAAGTAAATTAAAATAAGTTTGACTGAAATAGAATTTTAAGTAAATTAAAATAAGTTTGACTGAAATAGAATTTTAAGTAAATTAAAATAAGTGTGACTGAAATAGAAATTTAAGTAAATTAAAATAAGTGTGACTGAAATAGAATTTTAAGTAAAATAAAATAAGTTTGACTGAAATAGAATTTTAAGTAAATTAAAATAAGTTTGACTGAAATAGAATTTTAAGTAAATTAAAATAAGTGTGACTGAAATCGAATTTAAAGTAAATTAAAATAAGTGTGACTGAAATAGAATTTTAAGTAAATTAAAATCAGTTTGACTGAAATTGAATTTTAAGTAAAATAAAATCAGTTTCACTGAATTAGAATTTTAAGTAAATTAAAATAAGTTTGACTGAAATAGAATTTTAAGTAAATTAAAATAAGTTTGACTGAAATAGAATTTTAAGTAAATTAAAATAAGTTTGACTGAAATAGAATTTTAAGTAAATTAAAATAAGTGTGACTGAAATAGAATTTTTAGAAAATTAAAATAAGTGTGACTGAAATAGAATTTTGAGTAAATTAAAATAAGTTTGACTGAAATAGAATTTAAGTAAATTAAAATAAGTTTGACTGAATTAGAATTTTAAGTAAATTAAAATAAGTGTGACTGAAATAGAATTTTAAGTAAATTAAAATCAGTTTGACTGAAATTGAATTTTAAGTAAAATAAAATCAGTTTGACTGAAATAGAATTTAAGTAAATTAAAATAGGTGTGACTGAAATGGAATTTTAAGTAAATTAAAATAAGTTTGACTGAAATAGAATTTTAAGTAAATTAAAATTAGTTTGACTGAAATAGAATTTTAAGTAAATTAAAATAAGTTTGACTGAAATAGAATTTTTAGAAAATTAAAATAAGTGTGACTGAAATAAAATTTTAAGTAAATTAAAAAAAGTATGACTGAAATAAAATTTTAAGTAAATTAAAATCAGTTTGACTGAAATAGAATTTAAGTAAATTAAAATAAGTGTGACTGAAATAGAATTTTAAGTAAATTAAAATAAGTGTGACTGAAATAGAATTTTAAGTAAATTAAAATAAGTTTGACTGAAATAGAATTTTAAGTAAATTAAAATAAGTTTGACTGAAATAGAATTTTAAGTAAATTAAAATAAGTGTGACTGAAATAGAATTTCAAGTAAATTAAAATCAGTGTGACTGAAATAGAATTTTGAGTAAATTAAAATAAGTTTGACTGAAATAGAATTTAAGTAAATTAAAATAAGTTTGACTGAATTAGAATTTTAAGTAAATTAAAATAAGTTTGACTGAAATAGAATTTTAAGTAAATTAAAATAAGTTTGACTGAAATAGAATTTTAAGTAAATTAAAATAAGTGTGACTGAAATAGAATTTTGAGTAAATTAAAATAAGTTTGACTGAATTAGAATTTTAAGTAAATTAAATAAGTTTGATAGAAATAGAATTTACGGTAAATTAAAATAAGTATGATAGAAATAGAATTTTAAGTAAATTAAAATAAGTGTGACAGAAAAAGAATTTTAAGTAAATTATAATAAGTTTGATAGAAATAGAATTTTGAGTAAATTAAAATAAGTTTGACTGAAGACGAATTTAAAGTAAATTAAAATAAGTTTGACTGAAATAGAATTTTAAGTAAATTAAAATAAGTTTGACTGAAATAGAATTTTAAGTAAATTAAAATAAGTTTGACTGAAATAGAATTTAAGTAAATTAAAATAGGTGTGACTGAAATGGAATTTTAAGTAAATTAAAATAAGTGTGACTGAAATAGAATTTTAAGTAAATTAAAATAAGTGTGACTGAAATGGAATTTTAAGTAAATTAAAATAAGTGTGACTGAAATAGAATTTCAAGTAAATTAAAATAAGTTTGACTGAAATAGAATTTTAAGTAAATTAAAATAAGTTTGACTGAAATAGAATTTTAAGTTAATTAAAATAAGTTTGACTGAAATAGAATTTTAAGTAAATTAAAAAAAGTTTGACTGAAATAGAATTTTAAGTAAATTAAAATAAGTTTGACTGAAATAGAATTTTAAGTAAATTAAAAAAAGTATGACTGAAATAGAATTTTAAGTAAATTAAAATTAGTTTGACTGAAATAGAATTTTAAGTAAATTAAAATAAGTTTGACTGAAATAGAATTTTAAGTAAATTAAAATAAGTGTGACTGAAATAGAATTTTGAGTAAATTAAAATAAGTTTGACTGAATTAGAATTTTAAGTAAATTAAAATAAGTGTGACTGAAATAGAATTTCAAGTAAATTAAAATAAGTTTGACTGAAATAGAATTTTAAGTAAATTAAAATAAGTGTGACAGAAAAAGAATTTAAAGTAAATTAAAATAAGTTTGACTGAAATAGAATTTTAAGTAAATTAAAATAAGTATGACTGAAATAGAATTTTAAGTAAATTAAAATTAGTTTGACTGAAATAGAATTTTGAGTAAATTAAAATTAGTTTGACTGAAATTGAATTTTAAGTAAATTAAAATCAGTTTGACTAAAATAGAATTTTAAGTAAATTAAAATAAGTGTGACTGAAATAGAATTTTAAGTAAATTAAAATAAGTGTGACAGAAAAAGAATTTAAAGTAAATTAAAATAAGTTTGACTGAAATAGAATTTTAAGTAAATTAAAATAAGTATGACTGAAATAGAATTTTAAGTAAATTAAAATAAGTATGACTGAAATAGAATTTTAAGTAAATTAAAATTAGTTTGACTGAAATAGAATTTTGAGTAAATTAAAATTAGTTTGACTGAAATTGAATTTTAAGTAAATTAAAATCAGTTTGACTAAAATAGAATTTTAAGTAATTACAAATAAGTTTGACTGAAATAGAATTTTAAGTAAATTAAAATTAGTTTGACTGAAATAGAATTTTTAGAAAATTAAAATAAGTTTGAATGAAATAGAATTTAAAGTAAATTAAAATAAGTTTGACTGAAATAGAATTTTAAGTAAATTAAAATAAGTTTGACTGAAATCGAAATTTAAGTAAATTAAAATAAGTGTGACTGAAATAGAATTTTTAGAAAATTAAAATAAGTTTGACTGAATTAGAATTTTAAGTAAATTAAAATCAGTTTGACTGAAATAGAATTTAAGTAAATTAAAATAAGTTTGACTGAATTAGAATTTTAAGTAAATTAAAATAAGTGTGACTGAAATAGAATTTTAAGTAAATTAAAATAAGTTTTATAGAAATTGAATTTTAAGTAAAATAAAATAAGTTTGACTGAAATAGAATTTTAAGTAAATTAAAATAAGTATGACTGAAATAAAATTTTAAGTAAATTAAAATCAGTTTGACTGAATTAGAATTTTAAGTTAATTAAAATAAGTTTGACTGAAATAGAATTTTAAGTAAATTAAAATAAGTTTGACTGAAATAGAATTTTTAGAAAATTAAAATAAGTGTGACTGAAATAGAATTTTGAGAAATTAAAATAAGTTTGACTGAAATAGAATTTTAAGTAAATTAAAATAAGTTTGACTGAAATAGAATTTAAAGTAAATTAAAATAAGTTTGACTGAAATAGAATTTCAAGTAAATTAAAATAAGTTTGACTGAAATAGAAATCTAAGTAAATTAAAATCAGTTTGACTGAATACGAATTTAAAGTAAATTAAAATAAGTTTGACTGAAATAGAATTTTAAGTAAATTAAAATAAGTTTGACTGAAATAGAATTTTAAGTAAATTAAAATAAGTGTGACTGAAATAGAATTTAAGTAAATTAAAATAGGTGGGACTGAAATGGAATTTTAAGTAAATTAAAATAAGTGTGACTGAAATAGAATTTTAAGTAAATTAAAATTAGTTTGACTGAAATAGAATTTGAAGTAAATTAAATAAGTTTGATAGAAATTGAATTTTAAGTTAATTAAAATAAGTGTGACTGAAATAGAATTTTAAGTAAATTAAAATAAGTGTGACAGAAAAAGAATTTAAAGTAAATTAAAATAAGTATGATAGAAATAGAATTTTGAGTAAATTAAAATTAGTTTGACTGAAATAGAATTTTAAGTAAATTAAAATAAGTGTGACTGAAATAGAATTTTAAGTAAATTAAAATAAGTTTGACTGAAATAGAATTTTAAGTAAATTAAAATAAGTTTGACTGAAATTGAATTTTAAGTAAATTAAAATCAGTTTGACTGAAATAGAATTTTAAGTAAATTAAAATAAGTTTGACTGAAATAGAATTTTAAGTAAATTAAAATAAGTTTGACTGAAATAGAATTTTAAGTAAATTAAAATAAGTTTGACTGAAATAGAATTTTTAGAAAATTAAAATAAGTTTGAATGAAATAGAATTTTAAGTTAATTAAAATAAGTTTGACTGAAATAGAATTTTAAGTAAATTAAAATAAGTTTGACTGAAATAGAATTTTAAGTAAATTAAAATAAGTTTGACTGAAATAGAATTTTTAGAAAATTAAAATAAGTGTGACTGAAATAGAATTTTAAGTAAATTAAAAAAAGTGTGACTGAAATAGAATTTTAAGTAAATTAAAAAAAGTTTGACTGAAATAGAATTTTGAGTAAATTAAAATAAGTTTGACTGAAATAGAAATTTAAGTAAATTATAATCAGTTTGACTGAAATAGAATTTTTAGTAAATTAAAATTAGTTTGACTGAAATAGAATTTTTAGTAAATTAAAATTAGTTTGACTGAAATAGAATTTTAAGTAAATTAAAATAGGTGTGACTGAAATAGAATTTTTAGAAAATTAAAATAAGTTTGAATGAAATAGAATTTTAAGTAAATTAAAATAAGTTTGACTGAAATAGAATTTTAAGTAAATTAAAATCAGTTTGACTGAAATAGAATTTTAAGTAAATTAAAATAAGTTTGACTGAAATAGAATTTTAAGTAAATTAAAATAAGTTTGACTGAAATAGAATTTTAAGTAAATTAAAATAAGTGTGACTGAAATAGAATTTTAAGTAAATTAAAATAAGTGTGACTGAAATAGAATTTTGAGTAAATTAAAATAAGTTTGACTGAAATAGAATTTAAGTAAATTAAAATAAGTATGACTGAAATAGAATTTTAAGTAAATTAAAAAAAGTTTGACTGAAATAAAATTTTAAGTAAATTAAAATCAGTTTCACTGAATTAGAATTTTAAGTAAATTAAAATAAGTGTGACTGAAATAGAATTTCAAGTAAATTAAATAAGTTTGATAGAAATAGAATTTACAGTAAATTAAAATAAGTATGATAGAAATAGAATTTTTAGAAAATTAAAATAAGTTTGAATGAAATAGAATTTAAAGTAAATTAAAATAAGTTTGACTGAAATTGAATTTTAAGTAAATTAAAATAAGTTTGACTGAAATAGAATTTTAAGTAAATTAAAATAAGTGTGACTGAAATAGAATTTTAAGTAAATTAAAATAAGTATGACTGAAATAAAATTTTAAGTAAATTAAAATCAGTTTGACTGAATTAGAATTTTAAGTAAATTAAAATAAGTTTGACTGAAATAGAATTTTAAGTAAATTAAAATAAGTTTGACTGAAATAGAATTTTAAGTAAATTAAAATAAGTTTGACTGAAATAGAATTTTAAGTAAATTAAAATAAGTTTGACTGAAATAGAATTTTAAGTAAATTAAAATAAGTATGATAGAAATAGAATTTTAAGTAAATTAAAATAAGTGTGACAGAAAAAGAATTTTAAGTAAATTATAATAAGTTTGACTGAAATAGAATTTTAAGTAAATTAAAATAAGTTTGACTGAAATAGAATTTTTAGAAAATTAAAATAAGTTTGAATGAAATAGAATTTAAAGTAAATTAAAAAAAGTTTGACTGAAATAGAATTTTAAGTAAATTAAAATCAGTTTGACTGAATTAGAATTTTAAGTAAATTAAAATAAGTTTGACTGAAATAGAATTTTAAGTAAATTAAAATAAGTTTGACTGAAATAGAATTTTAAGTAAATTAAAATCAGTATGACTGAAATAGAATTTTGAGTAAATTAAAATAAGTTTGACTGAAATAGAATTTTAAGAAAATTAAAATAAGTTGACTGAAATAGAATTTTTAGAAAATTAAAATAAGTGTGACTGAAATAGAATTTTGAGTAAATTAAAATAAGTTTGACTGAATTAGAATTTTAAGTAAATTAAAATAAGTGTGACTGAAATAGAATTTCAAGTAAATTAAAATAAGTTTGACTGAAATAGAATTTTAAGTTAATTAAAATAAGTTTGACTGAAATAGAATTTTAAGTAAATTAAAATAAGTGTGACTGAAATAGAATTTCAAGTAAATTAAAATCAGTTTGACTGAAATTGAATTTTAAGTAAATTAAAATAAGTGTGACTGAAATAGAATTTTAAGTAAATTAAAATAAGTTTGACTGAAATAGAATTTTTAGAAAATTAAAATAAGTGTGACTGAAATAAAATTTTAAGTAAATTAAAATAAGTGTGACTGAAATAGAATTTTAAGTAAATTAAAATAAGTTTGACTGAAATAAAATTTTAAGTAAATTAAAATAAGTTTGACTGAAATAGAATTTTTAGAAAATTAAAATAAGTTTGAATGAAATAGAATTTTAAGTAAATTAAAATAAGTTTGACTGAAATAGAATTTAAAGTAAATTAAAATAAGTGTGACTGAAATAGAATTTTAAGTAAATTAAAAAAAGTATGACTGAAATAAAATTTTAAGTTAATTAAAAAAAGTTTGACTGAAATAGAATTTTAAGTAAATTAAAATAAGTTTGACTGAAATAGAATTTTTAGAAAATTGAAATCAGTTTGACTGAAATAGAATTTTAAGTAAATTAAAATAAGTTTGACTGAAATAGAATTTTAAGTAAATTAAAATCAGTGTGACTGAAATAGAATTTTTAGAAAATTAAAATAAGTTTGAATGAAATAGAATTTTAAGTAAATTGAAATAAGTTTGACTGAAATTGAATTTTAAGTAAATTAAAATAAGTTTGACTGAAATAGAATTTTAAGTAAATTAAAATAAGTTTGACTGAAATAGAATTTTAAGTTAATTAAAATAAGTTTGACTGAATTAGAATTTTAAGTAAATTAAAATAAGTTTGACTGAAATAGAATTTTAAGTAAATTAAAATCAGTTTCACTGAATTAGAATTTTAAGTAAATTAAAATAAGTTTGACTGAAATAGAATTTTAAGTTAATTAAAATAAGTTTGACTGAAATAGAATTTTAAGTAAATTAAAATAAGTGTGACTGAAATAGAATTTTGAGTAAATTAAAATAAGTTTGACTGAAATAGAATTTAAGTAAATTAAAATAAGTTTGACTGAATTAGAATTTTAAGTAAATTAAAATAAGTGTGACTGAAATAGAATTTTAAGTAAATTAAAAAAAGTGTGACTGAAATAGCATTTTAAGCAAATTAAAAAAAGTTTGACTGAAATAGAATTTTAAGTAAATTGAAATCAGTTGACTGAAATAGAATTTTAAGTAAATTAAAATAAGTGTGACTGAAATAGAATTTAAAGTAAATTAAAATAAGTTTGACTGAAATTGAATTTTAAGTAAATTAAAATCAGTTTGACTGAAATAGAATTTTAAGTAAATTAAAATAAGTTTGACTGAAATAGAATTTTAAGTAAATTATAATAAGTTTGACTGAAATAGAATTTTAAGTAAATTAAAATAAGTGTGACTGAAATAGAATTTTAAGTAAATTAAAATAAGTTTGACTGAAATAGAATTTTAAGTAAATTAAAATAAGTTGACTGAAATAGAATTTTTAGAAAATTAAAATAAGTGTGACTGAAATAGAATTTTGAGTAAATTAAAATAAGTTTGACTGAAATAGAATTTTAAGTAAATTAAAATAAGTTTGACTGAAATAGAATTTTAAGTAAATTAAAATAAGTTTGACTGAAATAGAATTTTAAGTAAATTAAAATAAGTTTGACTGAATTAGAATTTTAAGTAAATTAAAATAAGTTTGACTGAAATAGAATTTTAAGTAAATTAAAATCAGTATGACTGAAATAGAATTTTGAGTAAATTAAAATAAGTTTGACTGAAATAGAATTTTAAGAAAATTAAAATAAGTTGACTGAAATAGAATTTTTAGAAAATTAAAATAAGTGTGACTGAAATAGAATTTTGAGTAAATTAAAATAAGTTTGACTGAATTAGAATTTTAAGTAAATTAAAATCAGTTTGACTGAAATAGAATTTTAAGTAAATTAAAAAAAGTATGACTGAAATAGAATTTTAAGTAAATTAAAATAAGTTTGACTGAAATAGAATTTTAAGTAAATTAAAATAAGTTTGACTGAAATTGAATTTTTAGAAAATTAAAATAAGTTTGACTGAAATAGAATTTTAAGTAAATTAAAATAAGTTTGACTGAAATAGAATTTTAAGTAAATTAAAATCAGTGTGACTGAAATAGAATTTTTAGAAAATTAAAATAAGTTTGAATGAAATAGAATTTAAGTAAATTAAAATAAGTTTGACTGAATTAGAATTTTAAGTAAATTAAAATAAGTGTGACTGAAATAGAATTTTAAGTAAATTAAAAAAAGTTTGACTGAAATAGAATTTTAAGTAAATTGAAATCAGTTTGACTGAAATAGAATTTTAAGTAAATTAAAATAAGTGTGACTGAAATAAAATTTTAAGTAAATTAAAATAAGTTTGACTGAAATAAAATTTTAAGTAAATTAAAATAAGTTTGACTGAAATAGAATTTTTAGAAAATTAAAATAAGTTTGAATGAAATAGAATTTTAAGTAAATTAAAATAAGTTTGACTGAAATAGAATTTAAAGTAAATTAAAATAAGTGTGACTGAAATAGAATTTTAAGTAAATTAAAAAAAGTATGACTGAAATAAAATTTTAAGTTAATTAAAAAAAGTTTGACTGAAATAGAATTTTAAGTAAATTGAAATCAGTTTGACTGAAATAGAATTTTAAGTAAATTAAAATAAGTGTGACTGAAATAGAATTTTAAGTAAATTAAAATAAGTTTGACTGAAATAGAATTTTAAGTAAATTAAAATCAGTGTGACTGAAATAGAATTTTTAGAAAATTAAAATAAGTTTGAATGAAATAGAATTTTAAGTAAATTGAAATAAGTTTGACTGAAATAGAATTTTAAGTAAATTAAAATCAGTGTGACTGAAATAGAATTTTTAGAAAATTAAAATAAGTTTGAATGAAATAGAATTTTAAGTTAATTAAAATAAGTTTGACTGAATTAGAATTTTAAGTAAATTAAAATAAGTTTGACTGAAATAGAATTTTTAGAAAATTGAAATCAGTTTGACTGAAATAGAATTTTAAGTAAATTAAAATAAGTTTGACTGAAATAGAATTTTAAGTAAATTAAAATCAGTTTGACTGAAATAGAATTTTAAGTAAATTAAAATAAGTGTGACTGAAATAGAATTTTAAGTAAATTAAAAAAAGTGTGACTGAAATAGAATTTTGAGTAAATTAAAATAAGTTTGACTGAAATAGAATTTAAGTAAATTAAAATAAGTATGACTGAAATAGAATTTTAAGTAAATTAAAATAAGTTTGACTGAAATAAAATTTTAAGTAAATTAAAATCAGTTTCACTGAATTAGAATTTTAAGTAAATTAAAATAAGTGTGACTGAAATAGAATTTCAAGTAAATTAAATAAGTTTGATAGAAATAGAATTTACAGTAAATTAAAATAAGTATGATAGAAATAGAATTTTTAGAAAATTAAAATAAGTTTGAATGAAATAGAATTTAAAGTAAATTAAAATAAGTTTGACTGAAATTGAATTTTAAGTAAATTAAAATAAGTTTGACTGAAATAGAATTTTAAGTAAATTAAAATAAGTGTGACTGAAATAGAATTTTAAGTAAATTAAAATAAGTATGACTGAAATAAAATTTTAAGTAAATTAAAATCAGTTTGACTGAATTAGAATTTTAAGTAAATTAAAATAAGTTTGACTGAAATAGAATTTTAAGTAAATTAAAATAAGTTTGACTGAAATAGAATTTTAAGTAAATTAAAATAAGTTTGACTGAAATAGAATTTCAAGTAAATTAAATAAGTTTGATAGAAATAGAATTTACGGTAAATTAAAATAAGTATGATAGAAATAGAATTTTAAGTTAATTAAAATAAGTTTGACAGAAAAAAAATTTTAAGTAAATTATAATAAGTTTGACTGAAATAGAATTTTAAGTAAATTAAAATAAGTTTGACTGAAATAGAATTTTTAGAAAATTAAAATAAGTTTGAATGAAATAGAATTTAAAGTAAATTAAAATAAGTTTGACTGAAATAGAATTTTAAGTTAATTAAAATCAGTTTGACTGAATTAGAATTTTAATTAAATTAAAATAAGTTTGACTGAAATAGAATTTTAAGTAAATTAAAATAAGTTTGACTGAAATAGAATTTTAAGTAAATTAAAATCAGTATGACTGAAATAGAATTTTGAGTAAATTAAAATAAGTTTGACTGAAATAGAATTTTAAGAAAATTAAAATCTGTGTGACTGAAATAGAATTTTAAGTAAATTAAAATAAGTTTGACTGAAATAGAATTTTGAGTAAATTAAAATAAGTTTGACTGAATTAGAATTTTAAGTAAATTAAAATAAGTGTGACTGAAATAGAATTTCAAGTAAATTAAAATAAGTTTGACTGAAATAGAATTTTAAGTTAATTAAAATAAGTTTGACTGAAATAGAATTTTAAGTAAATTAAAATAAGTGTGACTGAAATAGAATTTCAAGTAAATTAAAATCAGTTTGACTGAAATTGAATTTTAAGTAAATTAAAATAAGTTTGACTGAAATAGAATTTTAAGTAAATTAAAATCAGTTTGACTGAATTAGAATTTTAAGTAAATTAAAATAAGTTTGACTGAAATAGAATTTTAAGTAAATTAAAATCAGTTTGACTGAAATAGAATTTTAAGTAAATTGAAATCAGTTTGACTGAAATAGAATTTTAAGTAAATTGAAATCAGTTTGACTGAAATAGAATTTTAAGTAAATTAAAATAAGTTGACTGAAATAGAATTTTAAGTAAATTAAAATAAGTGTGACTGAAATAGAATTTTAAGTAAATTAAAATAAGTTTGACTGAATTAGAATTTTAAGTAAATTAAAATCAGTTTGACTGAAATAGAATTTTAAGTAAATTAAAATAAGTATGACTGAAATAGAATTTTAAGTAAATTAAAAAAAGTTTGACTGAAATAGAATTTTAAGTAAATTAAAATAAGTTTGACTGAAATTGAATTTTTAGAAAATTAAAATAAGTTTGACTGAAATAGAATTTTAAGTAAATTAAAATAAGTTTGACTGAAATAGAATTTTAAGTAAATTAAAATCAGTGTGACTGAAATAGAATTTTTAGAAAATTAAAATAAGTTTGAATGAAATAGAATTTAAGTAAATTAAAATAAGTTTGACTGAATTAGAATTTTAAGTAAATTAAAATAAGTTTGACTGAAATAGAATTTTAAGTAAATTAAAATAAGTTTGACTGAAATAGAATTTTAAGTAAATTGAAATCAGTTTGACTGAAATAGAATTTTAAGTAAATTAAAATAAGTGTGACTGAAATAAAATTTTAAGTAAATTAAAATAAGTTTGACTGAAATAAAATTTTAAGTAAATTAAAATAAGTTTGACTGAAATAGAATTTTAAGTAAATTAAAATAAGTGTGACTGAAATAGAATTTTGAGTAAATTAAAATAAGTTTGACTGAAATAGAATTTAAGTAAATTAAAATAAGTTTGACTGAAATTGAATTTTAAGTAAATTAAAATAAGTTTGACTGAAATAGAATTTTAAGTTAATTAAAATAAGTTTGACTGAAATAGAATTTTAAGTAAATTAAAATAAGTGTGACTGAAATAGAATTTTGAGTAAATTAAAATAAGTTTGACTGAAATAGAATTTAAGTAAATTAAAATAAGTTTGACTGAATTAGAATTTTAAGTAAATTAAAATAAGTGTGACTGAAATAGAATTTTAAGTAAATTAAAAAAAGTGTGACTGAAATAGAATTTTAAGTAAATTGAAATCAGTTGACTGAAATAGAATTTAAAGTAAATTAAAATAAGTGTGACTGAAATAGAATTTTGAGTAAATTAAAATAAGTTTGACTGAAATAGAATTTAAGTAAATTAAAATAAGTATGACTGAAATAAAATTTTAAGTTAATTAAAAAAAGTTTGACTGAAATAGAATTTTAAGTAAATTGAAATCAGTTTGACTGAAATAGAATTTTAAGTAAATTAAAATAAGTGTGACTGAAATAGAATTTTAAGTAAATTAAAATAAGTTTGACTGAAATAGAATTTTAAGTAAATTAAAATCAGTGTGACTGAAATAGAATTTTTAGAAAATTAAAATAAGTTTGAATGAAATAAAATTTAAAGTAAATTAAAATAAGTTTGACTGAAATTGAATTTTATGTAAATTAAAATAAGTTTGACTGAAATAGAATTTTAAGTAAATTAAAATAAGTTTGACTGAAATAGAATTTTAAGTAAATTAAAATAAGTATGATAGAAATAGAATTTTAAGTAAATTATAATCAGTTTGACTGAAATAGAATTTTTAGTAAATTAAAATAAGTATGATAGAATTAGAATTTTAAGTAAATTAAAATAAGTTTGACTGAATTAGAATTTTAAGTAAATTAAAATAAGTTTGACTGAAATAGAATTTTAAGTAAATTAAAATAAGTGTGACTGAAATAGAATTTTAAGTAAATTAAAATAAGTTTGACTGAAATAGAATTTTAAGTTAATTAAAATAAGTTTGACTGAAATAGAATTTTAAGTAAATTAAAATAAGTGTGACTGAAATAGAATTTTGAGTAAATTAAAATAAGTTTGACTGAAATAGAATTTAAGTAAATTAAAATAAGTTTGACTGAATTAGAATTTTAAGTAAATTAAAATAAGTGTGACAGAAATAGAATTTTAAGTAAATTAAAAAAAGTTTGACAGAAAAAAAATTTTAAGTAAATTATAATAAGTTTGACTGAAATAGAATTTTAAGTAAATTTAAAATCTGTGTGACTGAAATAGAATTTTAAGTAAATTATAATCAGTTTGACTGAAATAGAATTTTTAGTAAATTAAAATAAGTTTGACTGAAATAGAATTTCAAGTAAATTAAAATAAGTGTGACTGAAATAGAATTTTGAGTAAATTAAAATAAGTTTGACTGAAATAGAATTTAAGTAAATTAAAATAAGTTTGACTGAATTAGAAATTTAAGTAAATTAAAATAAGTTTGACTGAAATAGAATTTTAAGTAAATTAAAATAAGTTTGACTGAAATAGAATTTTTAGAAAATTAAAATAAGTTTGAATGAAATAGAATTTAAAGTAAATTAAAATAAGTTTGACTGAAATAGAAATTTAAGTAAATTATAATCAGTTTGACTGAAATAGAATTTTTAGTAAATTAAAATAAGTTTGACTGAAATAGAATTTTTAGAAAATTAAAATAAGTTTGACTGAAATAGAATTTTGAGTAAATTAAAATAAGTGTGACTGAAATTGAATTTTAAGTAAATTAAAATAAGTTTGACTGAAATAGAATTTTAAGTAAATTAAAATAAGTTTGACTGAAATAGAATTTTAAGTAAATTAAAATAAGTTTGACTGAAATAGAATTTTAAGTAAATTAAAATAAGTTTGACTGAAATAGAATTTAAAGTAAATTAAAATAAGTGTGACTGAAATAGAATTTTAAGTAAATTAAAAAAAGTATGACTGAAATAAAATTTTAAGTTAATTAAAAAAAGTTTGACTGAAATAGAATTTTAAGTAAATTGAAATCAGTTTGACTGAAATAGAATTTTAAGTAAATTAAAATAAGTGTGACTGAAATAGAATTTTAAGTAAATTAAAATAAGTTTGACTGAAATAGAATTTTAAGTAAATTAAAATCAGTGTGACTGAAATAGAATTTTTAGAAAATTAAAATAAGTTTGACTGAAATAGAATTTTAAGTAAATTAAAATAAGTTTGACTGAAATAGAATTTTAAGTAAATTAAAATAAGTGTGAATGAATAAGAATTTTAAGTAAATTAAAATAAGTTTGACTGAAATAGAATTTTAAGTAAATTAAAATAAGTATGATAGAATTAGAATTTTAAGTAAATTAAAATAAGTTTGACTGAATTAGAATTTTAAGTAAATTAAAATAAGTTTGACTGAAATAGAATTTTAAGTAAATTAAAATAAGTGTGACTGAAATAGAATTTTAAGTAAATTAAAATCAGTTTGACTGAAATAGAATTTTAAGTAAATTAAAATAAGTTTGAATGAAATAGAATTTTAAGTAAATTAAAATCAATTTGACTGAAATAGAATTTTGAGTAAATTAAAATAAGTTTGACTGAAATAGAATTTAAGTAAATTAAAATAAGTTTGACTGAATTAGAATTTTAAGTAAATTAAAATAAGTGTGACAGAAATAGAATTTTAAGTAAATTAAAAAAAGTTTGACTGAAATAGAATTTTAAGTAAATTGAAATCAGTTTGACTGAAATAGAATTTTTAGAAAATTAAAATCTGTGTGACTGAAATAGAATTTTAAGTAAATTAAAATAAGTTTGACTGAAATAGAATTTTAAGTAAATTAAAATAAGTTTGACTGAAATAGAATTTAAAGTAAATTAAAATAAGTGTGACTGAAATAGAATTTTGAGTAAATTAAAATAAGTTTGACTGAAATAGAATTTAAGTAAATTAAAAAAAGTATGACTGAAATAAAATTTTAAGTTAATTAAAAAAAGTTTGACTGAAATAGAATTTTAAGTAAATTGAAATCAGTTTGACTGAAATAGAATTTTAAGTAAATTAAAATAAGTGTGACTGAAATAGAATTTTAAGTAAATTAAAATAAGTTTGACTGAAATAGAATTTTAAGTAAATTAAAATCAGTGTGACTGAAATAGAATTTTTAGAAAATTAAAATAAGTTTGAATGAAATAGAATTTAAAGTAAATTAAAATAAGTTTGACTGAAATTGAATTTTAAGTAAATTAAAATAAGTTTGACTGAAATAGAATTTTAAGTAAATTAAAATAAGTTTGACTGAAATAGAATTTTAAGTAAATTAAAATAAGTATGATAGAAATAGAATTTTAAGTAAATTATAATCAGTTTGACTGAAATAGAATTTTTAGTAAATTAAAATAAGTATGATAGAATTAGAATTTTAAGTAAATTAAAATAAGTTTGACTGAATTAGAATTTTAAGTAAATTAAAATAAGTTTGACTGAAATAGAATTTTAAGTAAATTAAAATAAGTGTGACTGAAATAGAATTTTAAGTAAATTAAAATAAGTTTGACTGAAATAGAATTTTAAGTTAATTAAAATAAGTTTGACTGAAATAGAATTTTAAGTAAATTAAAATAAGTGTGACTGAAATAGAATTTTGAGTAAATTAAAATAAGTTTGACTGAAATAGAATTTAAGTAAATTAAAATAAGTTTGACTGAATTAGAATTTTAAGTAAATTAAAATAAGTGTGACAGAAATAGAATTTTAAGTAAATTAAAAAAAGTTTGACAGAAAAAAAATTTTAAGTAAATTATAATAAGTTTGACTGAAATAGAATTTTAAGTAAATTTAAAATCTGTGTGACTGAAATAGAATTTTAAGTAAATTATAATCAGTTTGACTGAAATAGAATTTTTAGTAAATTAAAATAAGTTTGACTGAAATAGAATTTCAAGTAAATTAAAATAAGTGTGACTGAAATAGAATTTTGAGTAAATTAAAATAAGTTTGACTGAAATAGAATTTAAGTAAATTAAAATAAGTTTGACTGAATTAGAAATTTAAGTAAATTAAAATAAGTTTGACTGAAATAGAATTTTAAGTAAATTAAAATAAGTTTGACTGAAATAGAATTTTTAGAAAATTAAAATAAGTTTGAATGAAATAGAATTTAAAGTAAATTAAAATAAGTTTGACTGAAATAGAAATTTAAGTAAATTATAATCAGTTTGACTGAAATAGAATTTTTAGTAAATTAAAATAAGTTTGACTGAAATAGAATTTTTAGAAAATTAAAATAAGTTTGACTGAAATAGAATTTTGAGTAAATTAAAATAAGTTTGACTGAAATAGAATTTAAGTAAATTAAAATAAGTTTGACTGAAATTGAATTTTAAGTAAATTAAAATAAGTTTGACTGAAATAGAATTTTAAGTAAATTAAAATAAGTTTAACTGAAATAGAATTTCAAGTAAATTAAATAAGTTTGACTGAAATAGAATTTTAAGTAAATTAAAATGAGTGTGACTGAAATAGAATTTAAAGTAAATTAAAATAAGTTTGACTGAAATAGAATTTTAAGTAAATTAAAATAAGTTTGACTGAAATAGAATTTTAAGTAAATTAAAATAAGTTTGACTGAAATAGAATTTTAAGTAAATTAAAATAAGTTTGACTGAAATAGAATTTTAAGTAAATTAAAATTAGTTTGACTGAAATAGAATTTTAAGTAAATTAAAATAAGTTTGACTGAAATAGAATTTTAAGTAAATTAAAATAAGTGTGAATGAATAAGAATTTTAAGTAAATTAAAATAAGTTTGACTGAATTAGAATTTTAAGTAAATTAAAATAAGTTTGACTGAAATAGAATTTTAAGTAAATTAAAATAAGTTTGACTGAAATAGAATTTTAAGTAAATTAAAATAAGTTTGACTGAAATAGAATTTTAAGTAAATTAAAATAAGATGATAGAAATAGAATTTTAAGTAAATTAAAAAAAGTATGATAGAAATAGAATTTTAAGTAAATTAAAATAAGTTTGACTGAAATAGAATTTTAAGTAAATTAAAATAAGTTTGACTGAAATAGAATTTTAAGTAAATTGAAATAAGTTTGACTGAAATAAAATTTTAAGTAAATTAAAATAGGTGTGACTGAAATGGAATTTTAAGTAAATTAAAATAAGTTTGACTGAAATAGAATTTTAAGTAAATTAAAATAAGTGTGACTGAAATAGAATTTTGAGTAAATTAAAATAAGTTTGACTGAAATAGAATTTTAAGTAAATTAAAATAAGTTTGACTGAAATAGAATTTTGAGTAAATTAAAATAAGTGTGACTGAAATAGAATTTTAAGTAAATTAAAATAAGTGTGACTGAAATAGAATTTTAAGTAAATTAAAAAAAGTATGACTGAAATAGAATTTTAAGTAAATTAAAATAAGTATGACTGAAATAAAATTTTGAGTAAATTAAAATAAGTTTGACTGAAATAGAATTTTAAGTAAATTAAATCAGTTTGACTGAAATAGAATTTTGAGTAAATTAAAATAAGTTTGACTGAAATAGAATTTAAGTAAATTAAAATAAGTTTGACTGAATTAGAAATTTAAGTAAATTATAATCAGTTTGACTGAAATAGAATTTTTAGTAAATTAAAATAAGTTTGACTGAAATAGAATTTTTAGAAAATTAAAATAAGTTTGACTGAAATAGAATTTTTAGAAAATTAAAATAAGTTTGAATGAAATAGAATTTAAAGTAAATTAAAATAAGTTTGACTGAAATAGAAATTTAAGTAAATTATAATCAGTTTGACTGAAATAGATCTTTAAGTAAATTAAAATAAGTTTGAATGAAATAGAATTTTAAGTAAATTAAAATAAGTGTGACTGAAATAGAATTTTTAGAAAATTAAAATAAGTTTGACTGAAATAGAATTTAAGTAAATTAAAATAAGTTTGACTGAATTAGAATTTTAAGTAAATTAAAATAAGTTTGACTGAAATAGAATTTTTAGAAAATTAAAATAAGTTTGAATGAAATAGAATTTAAAGTAAATTAAAATAAGTTTGACTGAAATAGAATTTTAAGTAAATTAAAATCAGTTTGACTGAAATAGAATTTCAAGTAAATTAAATAAGTTTGACTGAAATAGAATTTTAAGTAAATTAAAATGAGTGTGACTGAAATAGAATTTAAAGTAAATTAAAATAAGTTTGACTGAAATAGAATTTTAAGTAAATTAAAATAAGTGTGACTGAAATAGAATTTTAAGTAAATTAAAAAAAGTGTGACTGAAATAGAATTTTGAGTAAATTAAAATAAGTTTGACTGAAATAGAATTTAAAGTAAATTAAAATAAGTGTGACTGAAATAGAATTTTAAGTAAATTAAAAAAAGTATGACTGAAATAAAATTTTAAGTTAATTAAAAAAAGTTTGACTGAAATAGAATTTTAAGTAAATTGAAATCAGTTTGACTGAAATAGAATTTTAAGTAAATTAAAATAAGTGTGACTGAAATAGAATTTTAAGTAAATTAAAATAAGTTTGACTGAAATAGAATTTTAAGTAAATTAAAATCAGTGTGACTGAAATAGAATTTTTAGAAAATTAAAATAAGTTTGAATGAAATAGAATTTAAAGTAAATTAAAATAAGTTTGACTGAAATTGAATTTTAAGTAAATTAAAATAAGTTTGACTGAAATAGAATTTTAAGTAAATTAAAATAAGTTTGACTGAAATAGAATTTTAAGTAAATTAAAATAAGTATGATAGAAATAGAATTTTAAGTAAATTAAAATAAGTTTGACTGAAATAGAATTTTAAGTAAATTAAAATAAGTATGATAGAATTAGAATTTTAAGTAAATTAAAATAAGTTTGACTGAAATAGAATTTTAAGTAAATTAAAATAAGTTTGACTGAAATAGAATTTTAAGTAAATTAAAATAAGTTTGACTGAAATAGAATTTTAAGTTAATTAAAATAAGTGTGACTGAAATAGAATTTTTAGAAAATTAAAATAAGTTTGAATGAAATAGAATTTAAAGTAAATTAAAATAAGTGTGACTGAAATTGAATTTTAAGTAAATTAAAATAAGTTTGACTGAAATAGAATTTTGAGTAAATTAAATAAGTGTGACTGAAATAGAATTTTAAGTAAATTAAAATCAGTTTGACTGAAATAGAATTTCAAGTAAATTAAAATAAGTGTGACTGAAATAGAATTTTGAGTAAATTAAAATAAGTTTGACTGAAATAGAATTTAAGTAAATTAAAATAAGTTTGACTGAATTAGAATTTTAAGTAAATTAAAATAAGTTTGACTGAAATAGAATTTTAAGTAAATTAAAATAAGTTTGACTGAAATAGAATTTTAAGTAAATTAAAATAAGTTTGACTGAAATAGAATTTTTAGAAAATTGAAATCAGTTTGACTGAAATAGAATTTTAAGTAAATTAAAATAAGTTTGACTGAAATAGAAATTTAAGTAAATTATAATAAGTTTGACTGAAATAGAATTTTAAGTAAATTAAAATAAGTTTGACTGAAATAGAATTTTAAGTTAATTAAAATAAGTGTGACTGAAATAGAATTTTTAGAAAATTAAAATAAGTTTGAATGAAATAGAATTTAAAGTAAATTAAAATAAGTGTGACTGAAATTGAATTTTAAGTAAATTAAAATAAGTTTGACTGAAATAGAATTTTGAGTAAATTAAATAAGTGTGACTGAAATAGAATTTTAAGTAAATTAAAATCAGTTTGACTGAAATAGAATTTCAAGTAAATTAAAATAAGTGTGACTGAAATAGAATTTTGAGTAAATTAAAATAAGTTTGACTGAAATAGAATTTAAGTAAATTAAAATAAGTTTGACTGAAATAGAATTTTAAGTAAATTAAAATAAGTTTGACTGAAATAGAATTTTAAGTAAATTAAAATAAGTGTGACTGAAATAGAATTTTAAGTAAATTAAAATAAGTTTGACTGAAATAGAATTTTAAGTAAATTAAAATAAGTGTCACTGAAATAGAATTTTAAGTAAATTTAAAATCTGTGTGACTGAAATAGAATTTTAAGTAAATTAAAATAAGTTTGACTGAAATAGAATTTTAAGTAAATTAAAATAAGTTTGACTGAAATAGAATTTCAAGTAAATTAAAATAAGTGTGACTGAAATAGAATTTTGAGTAAATTAAAATAAGTTTGACTGAAATTGAATTTAAGTAAATTAAAATAAGTTTGACTGAATTAGAATTTTAAGTAAATTAAAATAAGTTTGACTGAAATAGAATTTTAAGTAAATTAAAATAAGTTTGACTGAAATAGAATTTTAAGTAAATTAAAATAAGTTTGACTGAAATAGAATTTTAAGTAAATTAAAATAAGTTTGACTGAAATTGAATTTAAAGTAAATTAAAATAAGTTTGACTGAAATAGAAATTTAAGTAAATTATAATCAGTTTGACTGAAATAGAATTTTTAGTAAATTAAAATAAGTTTGACTGAAATAGAATTTTTAGAAAATTAAAATAAGTTTGACTGAAATAGAATTTTGAGTAAATTAAAATAAGTTTGACTGAAATAGAATTTAAGTAAATTAAAATAAGTTTGACTGAATTAGAAATTTAAGTAAATTATAATCAGTTTGACTGAAATAGAATTTTTAGTAAATTAAAATAAGTTTGACTGAAATAGAATTTTTAGAAAATTAAAATAAGTTTGACTGAAATAGAATTTTTAGAAAATTAAAATAAGTTTGAATGAAATAGAATTTAAAGTAAATTAAAATAAGTTTGACTGAAATAGAAATTTAAGTAAATTATAATCAGTTTGACTGAAATAGAATTTTTAGTAAATTAAAATAAGTTTGACTGAAATAGAATTTTAAGTAAATTAAAATAAGTTTGAATGAAATAGAATTTAAAGTAAATTAAAATATGTTTGACTGAAATAGAATTTTAAGTAAATTAAAATAAGTTTGACTGAAATAGAATTTTAAGTAAATTAAAATAAGTTTGACTGAAATTGAATTTTAAGTAAATTAAAATAAGTTTGACTGAAATAGAATTTTAAGTAAATTAAAATAAGTTTGACTGAAATAGAATTTCAAGTAAATTAAATAAGTTTGACTGAAATAGAATTTTAAGTAAATTAAAATAAGTGTGACTGAAATAGAATTTTAAGTAAATTAAAAAAAGTGTGACTGAAATAAAATTTTGAGTAAATTAAAATAAGTTTGACTGAAATAGAATTTTAAGTAAATTAAATCAGTTTGACTGAAATAGAATTTTGAGTAAATTAAAATAAGTTTGACTGAAATAGAAATTTAAGTAAATTATAATCAGTTTGACTGAAATAGAATTTTTAGTAAATTAAAATAAGTTTGACTGAAATAGAATTTTTAGAAAATTAAAATAAGTTTGACTGAAATAGAATTTTTAGAAAATTAAAATAAGTTTGAATGAAATAGAATTTTTAGAAAATTAAAATAAGTTTGAATGAAATAGAAATTTAAGTAAATTATAATCAGTTTGACTGAAATAGAATTTTTAGTAAATTAAAATAAGTTTGACTGAAATAGAATTTTAAGTAAATTAAAATAAGTTTGAATGAAATAGAATTTAAAGTAAATTAAAATATGTTTGACTGAAATAGAATTTTAAGTAAATTAAAATAAGTTTGACTGAAATAGAATTTTAAGTAAATTAAAATAAGTTTGACTGAAATAGAATTTTAAGTAAATTAAAATAAGTTTGACTGAAATAGAATTTTGAGTAAATTAAAATAAGTGTGACTGAAATAGAATTTTAAGTAAATTAAAATAAGTGTGACTGAAATAGAATTTTAAGTAAATTAAAAAAAGTATGACTGAAATAGAATTTTAAGTAAATTAAAATAAGTATGACTGAAATAAAATTTTGAGTAAATTAAAATAAGTTTGACTGAAATAGAATTTTAAGTAAATTAAATCAGTTTGACTGAAATAGAATTTTGAGTAAATTAAAATAAGTTTGACTGAAATAGAATTTAAGTAAATTAAAATAAGTTTGACTGAATTAGAAATTTAAGTAAATTATAATCAGTTTGACTGAAATAGAATTTTTAGTAAATTAAAATAAGTTTGACTGAAATAGAATTTTTAGAAAATTAAAATAAGTTTGACTGAAATAGAATTTTTAGAAAATTAAAATAAGTTTGAATGAAATAGAATTTAAAGTAAATTAAAATAAGTTTGACTGAAATAGAAATTTAAGTAAATTATAATCAGTTTGACTGAAATAGATCTTTAAGTAAATTAAAATAAGTTTGAATGAAATAGAATTTTAAGTAAATTAAAATAAGTGTGACTGAAATAGAATTTTTAGAAAATTAAAATAAGTTTGACTGAAATAGAATTTAAGTAAATTAAAATAAGTTTGACTGAATTAGAATTTTAAGTAAATTAAAATAAGTTTGACTGAAATAGAATTTTTAGAAAATTAAAATAAGTTTGAATGAAATAGAATTTAAAGTAAATTAAAATAAGTTTGACTGAAATAGAATTTTAAGTAAATTAAAAAAAGTTTGACTGAAATAGAATTTCAAGTAAATTAAATAAGTTTGACTGAAATAGAATTTTAAGTAAATTAAAATGAGTGTGACTGAAATAGAATTTAAAGTAAATTAAAATAAGTTTGACTGAAATAGAATTTTAAGTAAATTAAAATAAGTGTGACTGAAATAGAATTTTAAGTAAATTAAAAAAAGTGTGACTGAAATAGAATTTTGAGTAAATTAAAATAAGTTTGACTGAAATAGAATTTAAAGTAAATTAAAATAAGTGTGACTGAAATAGAATTTTAAGTAAATTAAAAAAAGTATGACTGAAATAAAATTTTAAGTTAATTAAAAAAAGTTTGACTGAAATAGAATTTTAAGTAAATTGAAATCAGTTTGACTGAAATAGAATTTTAAGTAAATTAAAATAAGTGTGACTGAAATAGAATTTTAAGTAAATTAAAATAAGTTTGACTGAAATAGAATTTTAAGTAAATTAAAATCAGTGTGACTGAAATAGAATTTTTAGAAAATTAAAATAAGTTTGAATGAAATAGAATTTAAAGTAAATTAAAATAAGTTTGACTGAAATTGAATTTTAAGTAAATTAAAATAAGTTTGACTGAAATAGAATTTTAAGTAAATTAAAATAAGTTTGACTGAAATAGAATTTTAAGTAAATTAAAATAAGTATGATAGAAATAGAATTTTAAGTAAATTAAAATAAGTTTGACTGAAATAGAATTTTAAGTAAATTAAAATAAGTATGATAGAATTAGAATTTTAAGTAAATTAAAATAAGTTTGACTGAAATAGAATTTTAAGTAAATTAAAATAAGTTTGACTGAAATAGAATTTTAAGTAAATTAAAATAAGTTTGACTGAAATAGAATTTTAAGTTAATTAAAATAAGTGTGACTGAAATAGAATTTTTAGAAAATTAAAATAAGTTTGAATGAAATAGAATTTAAAGTAAATTAAAATAAGTGTGACTGAAATTGAATTTTAAGTAAATTAAAATAAGTTTGACTGAAATAGAATTTTGAGTAAATTAAATAAGTGTGACTGAAATAGAATTTTAAGTAAATTAAAATCAGTTTGACTGAAATAGAATTTCAAGTAAATTAAAATAAGTGTGACTGAAATAGAATTTTGAGTAAATTAAAATAAGTTTGACTGAAATAGAATTTAAGTAAATTAAAATAAGTTTGACTGAATTAGAATTTTAAGTAAATTAAAATAAGTTTGACTGAAATAGAATTTTAAGTAAATTAAAATAAGTTTGACTGAAATAGAATTTTAAGTAAATTAAAATAAGTTTGACTGAAATAGAATTTTTAGAAAATTAAAATAAGTTTGAATGAAATAGAATTTAAAGTAAATTAAAATAAGTTTGACTGAAATAGAAATTTAAGTAAATTATAATAAGTTTGACTGAAATAGAATTTTAAGCAAATTAAAATAAGTTTGACTGAAATAGAATTTTAAGTTAATTAAAATAAGTGTGACTGAAATAGAATTTTTAGAAAATTAAAATAAGTTTGAATGAAATAGAATTTAAAGTAAATTAAAATAAGTGTGACTGAAATTGAATTTTAAGTAAATTAAAATTAGTTTGACTGAAATAGAATTTTAAGTAAATTAAAATAGGTGTGACTGAAATGGAATTTTAAGTAAATTAAAATCAGTTTGACTGAAATAGAATTTCAAGTAAATTAAAATAAGTGTGACTGAAATAGAATTTTGAGTAAATTAAAATAAGTTTGACTGAAATAGAATTTAAGTAAATTAAAATAAGTTTGACTGAAATAGAATTTTAAGTAAATTAAAATAAGTTTGACTGAAATAG
Source organism: Loxodes magnus (assembly GCA_946699065.1). NCBI lineage: Eukaryota > Ciliophora > Karyorelictea > Loxodida > Loxodidae > Loxodes > Loxodes magnus. The sequence continues at coordinate 234,841 of CAMPDV010000107.1, forward strand.
AATTTTAAGTTAATTAAAATAAGTGTGACTGAAATAGAATTTTAAGTAAATTAAAATAAGTTTGACTGAAATAGAATTTTAAGTAAATTAAAATAAGTGTCACTGAAATAGAATTTTAAGTAAATTTAAAATCTGTGTGACTGAAATAGAATTTTAAGTAAATTAAAATAAGTTTGACTGAAATAGAATTTTAAGTAAATTAAAATAAGTTTGACTGAAATAGAATTTCAAGTAAATTAAAATAAGTGTGACTGAAATAGAATTTTGAGTAAATTAAAATAAGTTTGACTGAAATAGAATTTAAGTAAATTAAAATAAGTTTGACTGAATTAGAATTTTAAGTAAATTAAAATAAGTTTGACTGAAATAGAATTTTAAGTAAATTAAAATAAGTTTGACTGAAATAGAATTTTAAGTAAATTAAAATAAGTTTGACTGAAATAGAATTTTTAGAAAATTAAAATAAGTGTGACTGAAATAGAATTTAAAGTAAATTAAAATAAGTTTGACTGAAATAGAAATTTAAGTAAATTATAATCAGTTTGACTGAAATAGAATTTTTAGTAAATTAAAATAAGTTTGACTGAAATAGAATTTTTAGAAAATTAAAATAAGTTTGACTGAAATAGAATTTTGAGTAAATTAAAATAAGTTTGACTGAAATAGAATTTAAGTAAATTAAAATAAGTTTGACTGAATTAGAAATTTAAGTAAATTATAATCAGTTTGACTGAAATAGAATTTTTAGTAAATTAAAATAAGTTTGACTGAAATAGAATTTTTAGAAAATTAAAATAAGTTTGACTGAAATAGAATTTTTAGAAAATTAAAATAAGTTTGAATGAAATAGAATTTAAAGTAAATTAAAATAAGTTTGACTGAAATAGAAATTTAAGTAAATTATAATCAGTTTGACTGAAATAGAATTTTTAGTAAATTAAAATAAGTTTGACTGAAATAGAATTTTAAGTAAATTAAAATAAGTTTGAATGAAATAGAATTTAAAGTAAATTAAAATATGTTTGACTGAAATAGAATTTTAAGTAAATTAAAATAAGTTTGACTGAAATAGAATTTTAAGTAAATTAAAATAAGTTTGACTGAAATTGAATTTTAAGTAAATTAAAATAAGTTTGACTGAAATAGAATTTTAAGTAAATTAAAATAAGTTTGACTGAAATAGAATTTCAAGTAAATTAAATAAGTTTGACTGAAATAGAATTTTAAGTAAATTAAATAAGTTTGACTGAAATAGAATTTTAAGTAAATTAAAATAAGTTTGACTGAAATAGAATTTTAAGTAAATTAAAATAAGTGTGACTGAAATAGAATTTTGAGTAAATTAAAATAAGTTTGACTGAAATAGAATTTTGAGTAAATTAAATCAGTTTGACTGAAATAGAATTTTGAGTAAATTAAAATTAGTTTGACTGAAATAGAATTTTAAGTAAATTAAAATAAGTTTGACTGAAATTGAATTTTAAGTAAATTAAAATAAGTTTGACTGAAATAGAATTTTAAGTAAATTAAAATAAGTTTGACTGAAATAGAATTTTGAGTAAATTAAAATAAGTTTGACTGAAATAGAATTTTAAGTAAATTAAAATAAGTTCACTGAAATAGAATTTAAGTAAATTAAAATAAGTTTGACTGAAATAGAATTTTAAGTAAATTAAAATAAGTATGATAGAAATAGAATTTTAAGTAAATTAAAATAAGTTTGACTGAAATAGAATTTTAAGTAAATTAAAATAAGTATGATAGAATTAGAATTTTAAGTAAATTAAAATAAGTTTGACTGAAATAGAATTTTAAGTAAATTAAAATAAGTTTGACTGAAATAGAATTTTAAGTAAATTAAAATAAGTGTGACTTAAATAGAATTTTAAGTAAATTAAAATAAGTATGACTGAAATAAAATTTTAAGTAAATTAAAATAAGTTTGAATGAAATAGAATTTTAAGTAAATTAAAATAGGTGTGACTGAAATAGAATTTTAAGTAAATTAAAATAAGTGTGACTGAAATAGAATTTTAAGTAAATTAAAATAAGTGTGATTGAAATAGAATTTTAAGTAAATTAAAATAAGTTTGACTGAAATGGAATTTTAAGTAAATTAAAATAAGTGTGATTGAAATAGAATTTTAAGTAAATTAAAATAATTATGATAGAAATAGAATTTTAAGTAAATTAAAAATAAGTTTGACTGAAATAGAATTTTAAGTAAATTAAAAATAAGTTTGACTGAAATAGAATTTTAAGTAAATTAAAATAAGTTTGACTGAAATAGATCTTTAAGTAAATTAAAATAAGTTTGAATGAAATAGAATTTTAAGTAAATTAAAATAAGTTTGACTGAAATAGAATTTTGAGTAAATTAAAATAAGTTTGACTGAAATAGAATTTAAGTAAATTAAAATAAGTTTGACTGAAATAGAATTTTAAGTAAATTAAAATAAGTTTGACTGAAATAGAATTTTTAGAAAATTAAAATAAGTTTGAATGAAATAGAATTTAAAGTAAATTAAAATAAGTTTGACTGAAATAGAAATTTAAGTAAATTATAATCAGTTTGACTGAAATAGAAATTTAAGTAAATTATAATCAGTTTGACTGAAATAGAATTTTTAGTAAATTAAAATTAGTTTGACTGAAATAGAATTTTAAGTAAATTAAAATAAGTTTGACTGAAATAGAATTTTAAGTAAATTAAAATAAGTTTGACTGAAATAGAATTTTAAGTAAATTAAAATAAGTTTGACTGAAATAGAATTTTAAGTAAATTAAAATAAGTATGATAGAATTAGAATTTTAAGTAAATTAAAATAAGTTTGACTGAAATAGAATTTTAAGTAAATTAAAATAAGTTTGACTGAAATAGAATTTTAAGTAAATTAAAATAAGTTTGACTGAAATAGAATTTTAAGTTAATTAAAATAAGTGTGACTGAAATAGAATTTTTAGAAAATTAAAATAAGTTTGAATGAAATAGAATTTAAAGTAAATTAAAATAAGTGTGACTGAAATTGAATTTTAAGTAAATTAAAATAAGTTTGACTGAAATAGAATTTTGAGTAAATTAAATAAGTGTGACTGAAATAGAATTTTAAGTAAATTAAAATCAGTTTGACTGAATTAGAATTTTAAGTAAATTAAAATAAGTTTGACTGAAATAGATTTTCAAGTAAATTAAAATAAGTGTCACTGAAATAGAATTTTAAGTAAATTTAAAATCTGTGTGACTGAAATAGAATTTTAAGTAAATTAAAATAAGTTTGACTGAAATAGAATTTTAAGTAAATTAAAATAAGTTTGACTGAAATAGAATTTCAAGTAAATTAAAATAAGTGTGACTGAAATAGAATTTTGAGTAAATTAAAATAAGTTTGACTGAAATAGAATTTAAGTAAATTAAAATAAGTTTGACTGAATTAGAATTTTAAGTAAATTAAAATAAGTTTGACTGAAATAGAATTTTAAGTAAATTAAAATAAGTTTGACTGAAATAGAATTTTAAGTAAATTAAAATAAGTTTGACTGAAATAGAATTTTTAGAAAATTAAAATAAGTTTGAATGAAATAGAATTTAAAGTAAATTAAAATAAGTTTGACTGAAATAGAAATTTAAGTAAATTATAATCAGTTTGACTGAAATAGAATTTAAAGTAAATTAAAATCAGTTTGACTGAAATAGAATTTCAAGTAAATTAAAATAAGTTTGACTGAAATAAAATTTTAAGTAAATTATAATCGGTTTGACTGAAATAGAATTTTTAGTAAATTAAAATTAGTTTGACTGAAATAGAAATTTAAGTAAATTATAATCAGTTTGACTGAAATAGAATTTAAAGTAAATTAAAATCAGTTTGACTGAAATAGAATTTTTAGAAAATTAAAATCAGTTTGACTGAAATAGAATTTTTAGTAAATTAAAATAAGTTTGACTGAAATAGAATTTTAAGTAAATTAAAATAAGTTTGACTGAAATAGAAATTTAAGTAAATTATAATCAGTTTGACTGAAATAGAATTTTTAGTAAATTAAAATAAGTTTGACTGAAATAGAATTTTAAGTAAATTAAAATAAGTTTGAATGAAATAGAATTTAAAGTAAATTAAAATATGTTTGACTGAAATAGAATTTTAAGTAAATTAAAATAAGTTTGACTGAAATAGAATTTTAAGTAAATTAAAATAAGTTTGACTGAAATTGAATTTTAAGTAAATTAAAATAAGTTTGACTGAAATAGAATTTTAAGTAAATTAAAATAAGTTTGACTGAAATAGAATTTTAAGTAAATTAAAATAAGTATGACTGAAATAAAATTTTAAGTAAATTAAAATAAGTTTGAATGAAATAGAATTTTAAGTAAATTAAAATAGGTGTGACTGAAATAGAATTTTAAGTAAATTAAAATAAGTGTGACTGAAATAGAATTTTAAGTAAATTAAAATAAGTTTGACTGAAATAGAATTTTAAGTAAATTAAAATAAGTTTGACTGAAATAGAATTTTAAGTAAATTAAAATAAGTTTGACTGAAATAGAATTTTAAGTAAATTAAAATAAGTTTGACTGAAATAGAATTTTAAGTAAATTAAAATAAGTTTGACTGAAATAGAATTTTAAGTAAATTAAAAAAAGTTTGACTGAAATAGAATTTTAAGTAAATTAAAATAAGTTTGACTGAAATAGAATTTTAAGTAAATTAAAAAAAGTATGACTGAAATAAAATTTTAAGTAAATTAAAATCAGTTTGACTAAAATAGAATTTTAATTAAATTAAAATAAGTATGATAGAAATAGAATTTTAAGTAAATTAAAATAAGTTTGACTGAAATAGAATTTTAAGTAAATTAAAATAAGTATGATAGAATTAGAATTTTAAGTAAATTAAAATAAGTTTGACTGAAATAGAATTTTAAGTAAATTAAAATAAGTTTGACTGAAATAGAATTTTAAGTAAATTAAAATAAGTGTGACTTAAATAGAATTTTAAGTAAATTAAAAAAAGTATGACTGAAATAAAATTTTAAGTAAATTAAAATCAGTTTGACTGAAATAGAATTTTAAGTAAATTAAAATAAGTTTGACTGAAATAGAATTTTAAGTAAATTAAAATAAGTGTGACTGAAATAGAATTTCAAGTAAATTAAATAAGTTTGATAGAAATAGAATTTACAGTAAATTAAAATAAGTATGATAGAAATAGAAATTTAAGTTAATTAAAAAAAGTATGACTGAAATAGAATTTTGAGTAAATTAAAATAAGTTTGACTGAAATAGAATTTTAAGTAAATTAAAATAAGTGTGACTGAAATAGAATTTTAAGTAAATTAAAAAAAGTATGACTGAAATAGAATTTTAAGTAAATTAAAATAAGTATGACTGAAATAAAATTTTGAGTAAATTAAAATAAGTTTGACTGAAATAGAATTTTAAGTAAATTAAATCAGTTTGACTGAAATAGAATTTTGAGTAAATTAAAATAAGTTTGACTGAAATAGAATTTTAAGTAAATTAAATTAAGTATGATAGAAATAGAATTTTAAGTAAATTAAAATAGGTGTGACTGAAATGGAATTTTAAGTAAATTAAAATAAGTGTGATTGAAATAGAATTTTAAGTAAATTAAAATAATTATGATAGAAATAGAATTTTAAGTAAATTAAAAATAAGTTTGACTGAAATAGAATTTTAAGTAAATTAAAAATAAGTTTGACTGAAATAGAATTTTAAGTAAATTAAAATCAGTTTGACTGAAATAGAATTTTAAGTAAATTAAAATAGGTGTGACTGAAATAGAATTTTAAGTAAATTAAAATAAGTTTGACTGAAATAGAATTTAAAGTAAATTAAAATCAGTTTGACTGAAATAGAATTTCAAGTAAATTAAAATAAGTTTGACTGAAATAGAAATCTAAGTAAATTATAATCAGTTTGACTGAAATAGAATTTTTAGTAAATTAAAATTAGTTTGACTGAAATAGAATTTTAAGTAAATTAAAATAGGTGTGACTGAAATGGAATTTTAAGTAAATTAAAATAAGTGTGATTGAAATAGAATTTTAAGTAAATTAAAATAAGTTTGACTGAAATAGAATTTTAAGTAAATTAAAATCAGTTTGACTGAAATAGAATTTTAAGTAAATTAAAATAGGTGTGACTGAAATAGAATTTTTAGAAAATTAAAATAAGTTTGACTGAAATAGAATTTTAAGTAAATTAAAATAAGTTTGACTGAAATAGAAATTTAAGTAAATTATAATCAGTTTGACTGAAATAGAATTTTTAGTAAATTAAAATTAGTTTGACTGAAATAGAATTTAAAGTAAATTAAAATCAGTTTGACTGAAATAGAATTTTAAGTAAATTAAAATAAGTTTGACTGAAATAGAATTTAAAGTAAATTAAAATAGGTGTGACTGAAATAGAATTTTTAGAAAATTAAAATAAGTTTGACTGAAATAGAATTTTAAGTAAATTAAAATAAGTTTGACTGAAATAGAAATTTAAGTAAATTATAATCAGTTTGACTGAAATAGAATTTTTAGTAAATTAAAATTAGTTTGACTGAAATAGAATTTAAAGTAAATTAAAATCAGTTTGACTGAAATAGAATTTTAAGTAAATTATAATCGGTTTGACTGAAATAGAATTTTTAGTAAATTAAAATTAGTTTGACTGAAATAGAATTTTAAGTAAATTAAAATAGGTGTGACTGAAATGGAATTTTAAGTAAATTAAAATAAGTGTGATTGAAATAGAATTTTAAGTAAATTAAAATAAGTTTGACTGAAATAGAATTTTAAGTAAATTAAAATAAGTATGACTGAAATAAAATTTTAAGTAAATTAAAATAAGTTTGAATGAAATAGAATTTTAAGTAAATTAAAATAGGTGTGACTGAAATAGAATTTTAAGTAAATTAAAATAAGTGTGACTGAAATAGAATTTTAAGTAAATTAAAATAAGTTTGACTGAAATAGAATTTTAAGTAAATTAAAATAAGTTTGACTGAAATAGAATTTTAAGTAAATTAAAATAAGTTTGACTGAAATAGAATTTTAAGTAAATTAAAATAAGTTTGACTGAAATAGAATTTTAAGTAAATTAAAATAAGTTTGACTGAAATAGAATTTTAAGTAAATTAAAAAAAGTTTGACTGAAATAGAATTTTAAGTAAATTAAAATAAGTTTGACTGAAATAGAATTTTAAGTAAATTAAAAAAAGTATGACTGAAATAAAATTTTAAGTAAATTAAAATCAGTTTGACTAAAATAGAATTTTAAGTAAATTAAAATAAGTGTGATTGAAATAGAATTTTAAGTAAATTAAAAAAAGTATGACTGAAATAAAATTTTAAGTAAATTAAAATAAGTTTGACTGAAATAGAATTTTAAGTAAATTAAAATAAGTTTGACTGAAATAGAATTTTAAGTAAATTAAAATAAGTTTGACTGAAATAGAAATTTAAGTAAATTATAATCAGTTTGACTGAAATAGAATTTTTAGTAAATTAAAATTAGTTTGACTGAAATAGAATTTAAAGTAAATTAAAATCAGTTTGACTGAAATAGAATTTTAAGTAAATTAAAATCAGTTTGACTGAAATAGAATTTCAAGTAAATTAAAATAAGTTTGACTGAAATAGAAATTTAAGTAAATTATAATCAGTTTGACTGAAATAGAATTTTTAGTAAATTAAAATTAGTTTGACTGAAATAGAATTTAAAGTAAATTAAAATCAGTTTGACTGAAATAGAATTTCAAGTAAATTAAAATAAGTTTGACTGAAATAGAAATTTAAGTAAATTATAATCAGTTTGACTGAAATAGAATTTTTAGTAAATTAAAATAAGTTTGACTGAAATAGAATTTAAAGTAAATTAAAATAAGTATGACTAAATAAAATTTTAAGTAAATTAAAATCAGTTTGACTGAAATAGAATTTTAAGTAAATTAAAATAAGTTTGACTGAAATAGAAATTTAAGTAAATTATAATCAGTTTGACTGAAATAGAATTTTTAGTAAATTAAAATAAGTTTGACTGAAATAGAATTTAAAGTAAATTAAAATCAGTTTGACTGAAATAGAATTTTAAGTAAATTAAAATAAGTTTGACTGAAATAGAATTTCAAGTAAATTAAAATAAGTTTGACTGAAATAGAAATTTAAGTAAATTATAATCAGTTTGACTGAAATAGAATTTTTAGTAAATTAAAATTAGTTTGACTGAAATAGAATTTAAAGTAAATTAAAATCAGTTTGACTGAAATAGAATTTTTAGAAAATTAAAATAAGTTTGACTGAAATAGAATTTAAAGTAAATTAAAATCAGTTTGACTGAAATAGAATTTCAAGTAAATTAAAATAAGTTTGACTGAAATAGAAATTTAAGTAAATTATAATCAGTTTGACTGAAATAGAATTTTTAGTAAATTAAAATTAGTTTGACTGAAATAGAATTTTAAGTAAATTAAAATAGGTGTGACTGAAATGGAATTTTAAGTAAATTAAAATAAGTGTGATTGAAATAGAATTTTAAGTAAATTAAAATAAGTTTGACTGAAATAGAATTTTAAGTAAATTAAAATCAGTTTGACTGAAATAGAATTTTAAGTAAATTAAAATAGGTGTGACTGAAATAGAATTTTAAGACATTAAAATAAGTTTGACTGAAATAGAATTTAAAGTAAATTAAAATAAGTTTGACTGAAATAGAATTTTAAGTAAATTAAAATAAGTTTGACTGAAATAGAAATTTAAGTAAATTATAATAAGTTTGACTGAAATAGAATTTAAAGTAAATTAAAATAAGTTTGACTGAAATAGAATTTAAAGTAAATTAAAATCAGTTTGAATGAAATAGAATTTTTAGAAAATTAAAATCAGTTTGACTGAAATAGAATTTTGAGTAAATTAAAATAAGTTTGACTGAAATAGAATTTTAAGTAAATTAAAATAAGTTTGACTGAAATAGAAATTTAAGTAAATTAAAATAAGTTTGACTGAAATAGAATTTTAAGTAAATTAAAATAAGTTTGACTGAAATAGAATTTTAAGTAAATTAAAATAAGTTTGACTGAAATAGAATTTTAAGTAAATTAAAATAAGTTTGACTGAAATAGAATTTTAAGTAAATTAAAATAAGTTTGACTGAAATAGAATTTTAAGTAAATTAAAATAAGTTTGACTGAAATAGAATTTCAAGTAAATTAAAATAAGTTTGACTGAAATAGAAATTTAAGTAAATTATAATCAGTTTGACTGAAATAGAATTTTTAGTAAATTAAAATTAGTTTGACTGAAATAGAATTTAAAGTAAATTAAAATCAGTTTGACTGAAATAGAATTTCAAGTAAATTAAAATAAGTTTGACTGAAATAGAAATCTAAGTAAATTATAATCAGTTTGACTGAAATAGAATTTTTAGTAAATTAAAATTAGTTTGACTGAAATAGAATTTTAAGTAAATTAAAATAGGTGTGACTGAAATAGAATTTTTAGAAAATTAAAATAAGTTTGAATGAAATAGAATTTAAAGTAAATTAAAATAAGTTTGACTGAAATAGAATTTTAAGTAAATTAAAATAAGTATGACTAAATAAAATTTTAAGTAAATTAAAATCAGTTTGACTGAAATAGAATTTTGAGTAAATTAAAATAAGTTTGACTGAAATAGAATTTTTAGAAAATTAAAATTAGTTTGACTGAAATAGAATTTAAAGTAAATTAAAATAAGTTTGACTGAAATAGAATTTTAAGTAAATTAAAATAAGTATGACTGAAATAAAATTTTAAGTAAATTAAAATAAGTTTGAATGAAATAGAATTATAAGTAAATTTAAAATCAATTTGACTGAAATAGAATTTTAAGTAAATTAAAATAAGTATGACTGAAATAAAATTTTAAGTAAATTAAAATAAGTTTGACTGAAATAGAATTTTAAGTAAATTAAAATAAGTTTGACTGAAATAGAATTTTAAGTAAATTAAAATAAGTTTGAATGAAATAGAATTATAAGTAAATTTAAAATCAATTTGACTGAAATAGAATTTTAAGTAAATTAAAAAAAGTATGACTGAAATAGAATTTAAAGTAAATTAAAATCAGTTTGAATGAAATAGAATTTTTAGAAAATTAAAATAAGTTTGACTGAAATAGAAATTTAAGTAAATTATAATCAGTTTGACTGAAATAGAATTTTTAGTAAATTAAAATTAGTTTGACTGAAATAGAATTTAAAGTAAATTAAAATCAGTTTGACTGAAATAGAATTTTAAGTAAATTAAAATAAGTTTGACTGAAATAGAATTTTTAGAAAATTAAAATAAGTTTGACTGAAATAGAATTTTAAGTAAATTAAAATAAGTTTGACTGAAATAGAATTTTTAGTAAATTAAAATTAGTTTGACTGAAATAGAATTTAAAGTAAATTAAAATCAGTTTGACTGAAATAGAATTTCAAGTAAATTAAAATAAGTTTGACTGAAATAGAAATTTAAGTAAATTATAATCAGTTTGACTGAAATAGAATTTTAAGTAAATTAAAATAAGTTTGAATGAAATAGAATTATAAGTAAATTTAAAATCAATTTGACTGAAATAGAATTTTAAGTAAATTAAAATCAGTTTGACTGAAATAGAATTTCAAGTAAATTAAAATAAGTTTGACTGAAATAGAATTATAAGTAAATTAAAATAAGTTTGACTGAAATAGAATTTAAAGTAAATTAAAATCAGTTTGACTGAAATAGAATTTCAAGTAAATTAAAATAAGTTTGACTGAAATAGAAATTTAAGTAAATTATAATCAGTTTGACTGAAATAGAATTTTTAGTAAATTAAAATTAGTTTGACTGAAATAGAATTTTAAGTAAATTAAAATAGGTGTGACTGAAATGGAATTTTAAGTAAATTAAAATAAGTGTGATTGAAATAGAATTTTAAGTAAATTAAAATAAGTTTGACTGAAATAGAATTTTAAGTAAATTAAAATAAGTTTGACTGAAATAGAATTTAAAGTAAATTAAAATAAGTTTGACTGAAATAGAATTTTAAGTAAATTAAAATAAGTTTGACTGAAATAGAAATTTAAGTAAATTATAATCAGTTTGACTGAAATAGAATTTTTAGTAAATTAAAATTAGTTTGACTGAAATAGAATTTAAAGTAAATTAAAATCAGTTTGACTGAAATAGAATTTTAAGTAAATTAAAATCAGTTTGACTGAAATAGAATTTCAAGTAAATTAAAATAAGTTTGACTGAAATAGAATTTTAAGTAAATTAAAATAAGTTTGACTGAAATAGAAATTTAAGTAAATTATAATCAGTTTGACTGAAATAGAATTTTTAGTAAATTAAAATTAGTTTGACTGAAATAGAATTTAAAGTAAATTAAAATCAGTTTGACTGAAATAGAATTTTAAGTAAATTAAAATCAGTTTGACTGAAATAGAATTTCAAGTAAATTAAAATAAGTTTGACTGAAATAGAAATTTAAGTAAATTATAATCAGTTTGACTGAAATAGAATTTTTAGTAAATTAAAATTAGTTTGACTGAAATAGAATTTAAAGTAAATTAAAATCAGTTTGACTGAAATAGAATTTCAAGTAAATTAAAATAAGTTTGACTGAAATAGAAATTTAAGTAAATTATAATCAGTTTGACTGAAATAGAATTTTTAGTAAATTAAAATAAGTTTGACTGAAATAGAATTTAAAGTAAATTAAAATAAGTATGACTAAATAAAATTTTAAGTAAATTAAAATCAGTTTGACTGAAATAGAATTTTAAGTAAATTAAAATAAGTTTGACTGAAATAGAAATTTAAGTAAATTATAATCAGTTTGACTGAAATAGAATTTTTAGTAAATTAAAATAAGTTTGACTGAAATAGAATTTAAAGTAAATTAAAATCAGTTTGACTGAAATAGAATTTTAAGTAAATTAAAATAAGTTTGACTGAAATAGAATTTCAAGTAAATTAAAATAAGTTTGACTGAAATAGAAATTTAAGTAAATTATAATCAGTTTGACTGAAATAGAATTTTTAGTAAATTAAAATTAGTTTGACTGAAATAGAATTTAAAGTAAATTAAAATCAGTTTGACTGAAATAGAATTTTTAGAAAATTAAAATAAGTTTGACTGAAATAGAATTTAAAGTAAATTAAAATCAGTTTGACTGAAATAGAATTTCAAGTAAATTAAAATAAGTTTGACTGAAATAGAAATTTAAGTAAATTATAATCAGTTTGACTGAAATAGAATTTTTAGTAAATTAAAATTAGTTTGACTGAAATAGAATTTTAAGTAAATTAAAATAGGTGTGACTGAAATGGAATTTTAAGTAAATTAAAATAAGTGTGATTGAAATAGAATTTTAAGTAAATTAAAATAAGTTTGACTGAAATAGAATTTTAAGTAAATTAAAATCAGTTTGACTGAAATAGAATTTTAAGTAAATTAAAATAGGTGTGACTGAAATAGAATTTTAAGACATTAAAATAAGTTTGACTGAAATAGAATTTAAAGTAAATTAAAATAAGTTTGACTGAAATAGAATTTTAAGTAAATTAAAATAAGTTTGACTGAAATAGAAATTTAAGTAAATTATAATAAGTTTGACTGAAATAGAATTTAAAGTAAATTAAAATTAGTTTGACTGAAATAGAATTTAAAGTAAATTAAAATCAGTTTGAATGAAATAGAATTTTTAGAAAATTAAAATCAGTTTGACTGAAATAGAATTTTGAGTAAATTAAAATAAGTTTGACTGAAATAGAATTTTAAGTAAATTAAAATAAGTTTGACTGAAATAGAAATTTAAGTAAATTAAAATAAGTTTGACTGAAATAGAATTTTAAGTAAATTAAAATAAGTTTGACTGAAATAGAATTTTAAGTAAATTAAAATAAGTTTGACTGAAATAGAATTTTAAGTAAATTAAAATAAGTTTGACTGAAATAGAATTTTAAGTAAATTAAAATAAGTTTGACTGAAATAGAATTTTAAGTAAATTAAAATAAGTTTGACTGAAATAGAATTTTTAGAAAATTAAAATAAGTTTGACTGAAATAGAATTTTAAGTAAATTAAAATAAGTTTGACTGAAATAGAATTTTTAGTAAATTAAAATTAGTTTGACTGAAATAGAATTTAAAGTAAATTAAAATCAGTTTGACTGAAATAGAATTTCAAGTAAATTAAAATAAGTTTGACTGAAATAGAAATCTAAGTAAATTATAATCAGTTTGACTGAAATAGAATTTTTAGTAAATTAAAATTAGTTTGACTGAAATAGAATTTTAAGTAAATTAAAATAGGTGTGACTGAAATAGAATTTTAGAAAATTAAAATAAGTTTGAATGAAATAGAATTTAAAGTAAATTAAAATAAGTTTGACTGAAATAGAATTTTAAGTAAATTAAAATAAGTATGACTAAATAAAATTTTAAGTAAATTAAAATCAGTTTGACTGAAATAGAATTTTGAGTAAATTAAAATAAGTTTGACTGAAATAGAATTTTTAGAAAATTAAAATTAGTTTGACTGAAATAGAATTTAAAGTAAATTAAAATAAGTTTGACTGAAATAGAATTTTAAGTAAATTAAAATAAGTATGACTGAAATAAAATTTTAAGTAAATTAAAATAAGTTTGAATGAAATAGAATTATAAGTAAATTTAAAATCAATTTGACTGAAATAGAATTTTAAGTAAATTAAAATAAGTATGACTGAAATAAAATTTTAAGTAAATTAAAATAAGTTTGACTGAAATAGAATTTTAAGTAAATTAAAATAAGTTTGACTGAAATAGAATTTTAAGTAAATTAAAATAAGTTTGAATGAAATAGAATTATAAGTAAATTTAAAATCAATTTGACTGAAATAGAATTTTAAGTAAATTAAAAAAAGTATGACTGAAATAAAATTTTAAGTAAATTAAAATAAGTTTGACTGAAATAGAATTTTAAGTAAATTAAAATAAGTTTGACTGAAATAGAAATTTAAGTAAATTATAATCAGTTTGACTGAAATAGAATTTTTAGTAAATTAAAATTAGTTTGACTGAAATAGAATTTAAAGTAAATTAAAATCAGTTTGACTGAAATAGAATTTTAAGTAAATTAAAATAAGTTTGACTGAAATAGAATTTTTAGAAAATTAAAATAAGTTTGACTGAAATAGAATTTTAAGTAAATTAAAATAAGTTTGACTGAAATAGAATTTTTAGTAAATTAAAATTAGTTTGACTGAAATAGAATTTAAAGTAAATTAAAATCAGTTTGACTGAAATAGAATTTCAAGTAAATTAAAATAAGTTTGACTGAAATAGAAATTTAAGTAAATTATAATCAGTTTGACTGAAATAGAATTTTAAGTAAATTAAAATCAGTTTGACTGAAATAGAATTTTAAGTAAATTAAAATAAGTTTGAATGAAATAGAATTATAAGTAAATTTAAAATCAATTTGACTGAAATAGAATTTTAAGTAAATTAAAATCAGTTTGACTGAAATAGAATTTCAAGTAAATTAAAATAAGTTTGACTGAAATAGAATTATAAGTAAATTAAAATAAGTTTGACTGAAATAGAATTTAAAGTAAATTAAAATCAGTTTGACTGAAATAGAATTTCAAGTAAATTAAAATAAGTTTGACTGAAATAGAAATTTAAGTAAATTATAATCAGTTTGACTGAAATAGAATTTTTAGTAAATTAAAATTAGTTTGACTGAAATAGAATTTTAAGTAAATTAAAATAGGTGTGACTGAAATGGAATTTTAAGTAAATTAAAATAAGTGTGATTGAAATAGAATTTTAAGTAAATTAAAATGAGTTTGACTGAAATAGAATTTTAAGTAAATTAAAATAAGTTTGACTGAAATAGAATTTAAAGTAAATTAAAATAGGTGTGACTGAAATAGAATTTTAAGTAAATTAAAATAAGTTTGACTGAAATAGAATTTAAAGTAAATTAAAATCAGTTTGACTGAAATAGAATTTTAAGTAAATTAAAATAAGTTTGACTGAAATAGAAATTTAAGTAAATTATAATAAGTTTGACTGAAATAGAATTTAAAGTAAATTAAAATTAGTTTGACTGAAATAGAATTTAAAGTAAATTAAAATCAGTTTGAATGAAATAGAATTTTTAGAAAATTAAAATCAGTTTGACTGAAATAGAATTTTGAGTAAATTAAAATAAGTTTGACTGAAATAGAATTTTAAGTAAATTAAAATAAGTTTGACTGAAATAGAAATTTAAGTAAATTAAAATAAGTTTGACTGAAATAGAATTTTAAGTAAATTAAAATAAGTTTGACTGAAATAGAATTTTAAGTAAATTAAAATAAGTTTGACTGAAATAGAATTTTAAGTAAATTAAAATAAGTTTGACTGAAATAGAATTTTAAGTAAATTAAAATAAGTTTGACTGAAATAGAATTTTAAGTAAATTAAAATAAGTTTGACTGAAATAGAATTTCAAGTAAATTAAAATAAGTTTGACTGAAATAGAAATTTAAGTAAATTATAATCAGTTTGACTGAAATAGAATTTTTAGTAAATTAAAATTAGTTTGACTGAAATAGAATTTAAAGTAAATTAAAATCAGTTTGACTGAAATAGAATTTCAAGTAAATTAAAATAAGTTTGACTGAAATAGAAATCTAAGTAAATTATAATCAGTTTGACTGAAATAGAATTTTTAGTAAATTAAAATTAGTTTGACTGAAATAGAATTTTAAGTAAATTAAAATAGGTGTGACTGAAATAGAATTTTTAGAAAATTAAAATAAGTTTGAATGAAATAGAATTTAAAGTAAATTAAAATAAGTTTGACTGAAATAGAATTTTAAGTAAATTAAAATAAGTATGACTAAATAAAATTTTAAGTAAATTAAAATCAGTTTGACTGAAATAGAATTTTGAGTAAATTAAAATAAGTTTGACTGAAATAGAATTTTTAGAAAATTAAAATTAGTTTGACTGAAATAGAATTTAAAGTAAATTAAAATAAGTTTGACTGAAATAGAATTTTAAGTAAATTAAAATAAGTATGACTGAAATAAAATTTTAAGTAAATTAAAATAAGTTTGAATGAAATAGAATTATAAGTAAATTTAAAATCAATTTGACTGAAATAGAATTTTAAGTAAATTAAAATAAGTATGACTGAAATAAAATTTTAAGTAAATTAAAATAAGTTTGACTGAAATAGAATTTTAAGTAAATTAAAATAAGTTTGACTGAAATAGAATTTTAAGTAAATTAAAATAAGTTTGAATGAAATAGAATTATAAGTAAATTTAAAATCAATTTGACTGAAATAGAATTTTAAGTAAATTAAAAAAAGTATGACTGAAATAAAATTTTAAGTAAATTAAAATAAGTTTGACTGAAATAGAATTTTAAGTAAATTAAAATAAGTTTGACTGAAATAGAATTTTAAGTAAATTAAAATAAGTTTGACTGAAATAGAATTTTAAGTAAATTAAAATAAGTTTGACTGAAATAGAAATTTAAGTAAATTTAAAATCAATTTGACTGAAATAGAATTTTAAGTAAATTAAAATAAGTATGACTGAAATAAAATTTTAAGTAAATTAAAATAAGTTTGACTGAAATAGAATTTTAAGTAAATTAAAATAAGTTTGACTGAAATAGAATTTCAAGTAAATTAAAATAAGTTTGACTGAAATAGAATTTAAAGTAAATTAAAATCAGTTTGACTGAAATAGAATTTTAAGTAAATTAAAATAAGTTTGACTGAAATAGAATTTTAAGTAAATTAAAATAAGTTTGACTGAAATAGAATTTTAAGTAAATTAAAATAAGTTTGACTGAAATAGAATTTCAAGTAAATTAAAATAAGTTTGACTGAAATAGAAATTTAAGTAAATTTAAAATCAATTTGACTGAAATAGAATTTTAAGTAAATTAAAATAAGTATGACTGAAATAAAATTTTAAGTAAATTAAAATAAGTTTGACTGAAATAGAATTTTAAGTAAATTAAAATAAGTTTGACTGAAATAGAATTTCAAGTAAATTAAAATAAGTTTGACTGAAATAGAATTTTTAGAAAATTAAAATTAGTTTGACTGAAATAGAATTTAAAGTAAATTAAAATCAGTTTGACTGAAATAGAATTTTAAGTAAATTAAAATAAGTTTGACTGAAATAGAATTTCAAGTAAATTAAAATAAGTTTGACTGAAATAGAAATTTAAGTAAATTATAATCAGTTTGACTGAAATAGAATTTTAAGTAAATTAAAATAAGTATGACTGAAATAAAATTTTAAGTAAATTAAAATAAGTTTGACTGAAATAGAATTTTAAGTAAATTAAAATAAGTTTGACTGAAATAGAATTTTAAGTAAATTAAAATAAGTTTGAATGAAATAGAATTATAAGTAAATTTAAAATCAATTTGACTGAAATAGAATTTTAAGTAAATTAAAAAAAGTATGACTGAAATAAAATTTTAAGTAAATTAAAATAAGTTTGACTGAAATAGAATTTTAAGTAAATTAAAATAAGTTTGACTGAAATAGAAATTTAAGTAAATTATAATCAGTTTGACTGAAATAGAATTTTTAGTAAATTAAAATTAGTTTGACTGAAATAGAATTTAAAGTAAATTAAAATCAGTTTGACTGAAATAGAATTTTAAGTAAATTAAAATAAGTTTGACTGAAATAGAATTTTTAGAAAATTAAAATAAGTTTGACTGAAATAGAATTTTAAGTAAATTAAAATAAGTTTGACTGAAATAGAATTTTTAGTAAATTAAAATTAGTTTGACTGAAATAGAATTTAAAGTAAATTAAAATCAGTTTGACTGAAATAGAATTTCAAGTAAATTAAAATAAGTTTGACTGAAATAGAAATTTAAGTAAATTATAATCAGTTTGACTGAAATAGAATTTTAAGTAAATTAAAATCAGTTTGACTGAAATAGAATTTTAAGTAAATTAAAATAAGTTTGAATGAAATAGAATTATAAGTAAATTTAAAATCAATTTGACTGAAATAGAATTTTAAGTAAATTAAAAAAAGTATGACTGAAATAAAATTTTAAGTAAATTAAAATAAGTTTGACTGAAATAGAATTTTAAGTAAATTAAAATAAGTTTGACTGAAATAGAATTTTAAGTAAATTAAAATAAGTTTGAATGAAATAGAATTATAAGTAAATTTAAAATCAATTTGACTGAAATAGAATTTTAAGTAAATTAAAAAAAGTATGACTGAAATAAAATTTTAAGTAAATTAAAATAAGTTTGACTGAAATAGAATTTTAAGTAAATTAAAATAAGTTTGACTGAAATAGAATTTTAAGTAAATTAAAAAAAGTTTGACTGAAATAGAATTTTAAGTAAATTAAAATAAGTTTGACTGAAATAGAATTTTAAGTAAATTAAAATCAGTTTGACTAAAATAGAAATTTAAGTAAATTATAATCAGTTTGACTGAAATAGAATTTTTAGTAAATTAAAATTAGTTTGACTGAAATAGAATTTAAAGTAAATTAAAATAAGTTTGACTGAAATAGAAATTTAAGTAAATTAAAATAAGTTTGACTGAAATAGAATTTTTAGAAAATTAAAATAAGTTTGACTGAAATAGAATTTTAAGTAAATTAAAATAAGTTTGACTGAAATAGAATTTTTAGAAAATTAAAATAAGTTTGACTGAAATAGAATTTCAAGTAAATTAAAATAAGTTTGACTGAAATAGAAATTTAAGTAAATTATAATCAGTTTGACTGAAATAGAATTTTTAGTAAATTAAAATTAGTTTGACTGAAATAGAATTTAAAGTAAATTAAAATCAGTTTGACTGAAATAGAATTTTAAGTAAATTAAAATAAGTTTGACTGAAATAGAATTTCAAGTAAATTAAAATAAGTTTGACTGAAATAGAATTTTAAGTAAATTAAAATAAGTTTGACTGAAATAGAATTTTTAGTAAATTAAAATTAGTTTGACTGAAATAGAATTTTAAGTAAATTAAAATAGGTGTGACTGAAATGGAATTTTAAGTAAATTAAAATAAGTGTGATTGAAATAGAATTTTAAGTAAATTAAAATAAGTTTGACTGAAATAGAATTTTAAGTAAATTAAAATCAGTTTGACTGAAATAGAATTTCAAGTAAATTAAAATAAGTTTGACTGAAATAGAATTATAAGTAAATTAAAATAAGTTTGACTGAAATAGAATTTTAAGTAAATTAAAATCAGTTTGACTGAAATAGAATTTCAAGTAAATTAAAATAAGTTTGACTGAAATAGAAATTTAAGTAAATTATAATCAGTTTGACTGAAATAGAATTTTTAGTAAATTAAAATTAGTTTGACTGAAATAGAATTTTAAGTAAATTAAAATAAGTGTGATTGAAATAGAATTTTAAGTAAATTAAAATAAGTGTGATTGAAATAGAATTTTAAGTAAATTAAAATCAGTTTGACTGAAATAGAATTTTAAGTTAATTAAAATAAGTGTGACTGAAATAGAATTTTAAGTAAATTTAAAATAAGTGTGACAGAAAAAGAATTTAAAGTAAATTAAAATAAGTTTGACTGAAATAGAATTTTAAGTAAATTAAAAAAAGTTTGACTGAAATAGAATTTTAAGTAAATTAAAATAAGTTTGACTGAAATAGAATTTTAAGTAAATTAAAATTAGTTTGACTAAAATAGAAATTTAAGTAAATTATAATCAGTTTGACTGAAATAGAATTTTTAGTAAATTAAAATTAGTTTGACTGAAATAGAATTTAAAGTAAATTAAAATAAGTTTGACTGAAATAGAAATTTAAGTAAATTAAAATAAGTTTGACTGAAATAGAATTTTTAGAAAATTAAAATAAGTTTGACTGAAATAGAATTTTAAGTAAATTAAAATAAGTTTGACTGAAATAGAATTTTTAGAAAATTAAAATAAGTTTGACTGAAATAGAATTTCAAGTAAATTAAAATAAGTTTGACTGAAATAGAAATTTAAGTAAATTATAATCAGTTTGACTGAAATAGAATTTTTAGTAAATTAAAATTAGTTTGACTGAAATAGAATTTAAAGTAAATTAAAATCAGTTTGACTGAAATAGAATTTTAAGTAAATTAAAATAAGTTTGACTGAAATAGAATTTCAAGTAAATTAAAATAAGTTTGCTAGAAATAGAATTTTAAGTAAATACAAATAAGTTTGACTGAAATAGAATTTTAAGTAAATTAAAATTAGTTTGACTGAAATAGAATTTTTAGAAATTTAAAATAAATTTTAATGAAATAGAATTTAAAGTAAATTAAAATCAATTTGACTGAAATAGAATTTTAAGTAAATTAAAAAAAGTTTGACTGAAATCGAAATTTGAGTAAATTAAAATAAGTTTGACTGAAATAGAATTTTAAGTAAATTAAAATAAGTGTGACTGAAATAGAATTTTAAGTAAATTAAAATAAGTTTGACTGAAATAGAATTTTAAGTAAATTAAAATAAGTGTGATTGAAATAGAATTTTAAGTAAATTAAAATAAGTATGACTGAAATTGAATTTTAAGTAAATTAAAATAAGTTTGACTGAAATAGAATTTTAAGTTAATTAAAATAAGTGTGACTGAAATAGAATTTTAAGTAAATTAAAATAAGTTTGACTGAAATAGAATTTTAAGTAAATTAAAATAAGTTTGACTGAAATAGAATTTTAAGTTAATTAAAATAAGTTTGACTGAAATAGAATTTTGAGTAAATTAAAATAAGTTTGACTGAAATAGAATTTTAAGTAAATTAAAATAAGTTTGACTGAAATAGAATTTTAAGTAAATTAAAATAAGTTTGACTGAAATAGAATCTTTAGAAAATTAAAATAAGTTTGAATGAAATAGAATTTAAAGTAAATTAAAATAAGTTTGACTGAAATTGAATTTTAAGTAAATTAAAAAAAGTTTGACTGAAATAGAATTTTTAGAAAATTAAAATAAGTGTGACTGAAATAGAATTTTAAGTAAATTAAAATAAGTTTGACTGAAATAGAATTTTAAGTAAATTAAAATAAGTGTGACTGAAATAGAATTTTAAGTAAATTAAAATAAGTTTGACTGAAATAGAATTTTAAGTAAATTAAAATCAGTTTGATAGAAATAGAATTTTAAGTAAATTAAAATAAGTTTGACTGAAATAGAATCTTTAGAAAATTAAAATAAGTTTGAATGAAATAGAATTTAAAGTAAATTAAAATAAGTTTGACTGAAATTGAATTTTAAGTAAATTAAAATAAGTTTGACTGAAATTGAATTTTAAGTAAATTAAAATAAGTGTGACTGAAATAGAATTTTTAGAAAATTAAAATAAGTTTGAATGAAATAGAATTTAAAGTAAATTAAAATAAGTTTGACTGAAATAGAATTTTAAGTAAATTAAAATCAGTTTGACTGAATTAGAATTTTAAGTAAATTAAATTAAGTTTGACTGAAATAGAATTTTAAGTAAATTAAAATAAGTTTGACTGAAATAGAATTTTAAGTAAATTAAAATCAGTATGACTGAAATAGAATTTTGAGTAAATTAAAATAAGTTTGACTGAAATAGAATTTTAAGTAAATTAAAATAAGTTTGACTGAAATAGAATTTTAAGTAAATTAAAATAAGTTTGACTGAAATAGAATTTTAAGTTAATTAAAATAAGTTTGACTGAAATAGAATTTTGAGTAAATTAAAATAAGTTTGACTGAAATAGAATTTTAAGTAAATTAAAATAAGTTTGACTGAAATAGAATTTTAAGTAAATTAAAATAAGTTTGACTGAAATAGAATTTTAAGTAAATTAAAATAAGTGTGACTGAAATTGAATTTTAAGTAAATTAAAATAAGTTTGACTGAAATAGAATTTTGAGTAAATTAAATAAGTGTGACTGAAATAGAATTTTAAGTAAATTAAAATCAGTTTGACTGAATTAGAATTTTAAGTAAATTAAAATCAGTGTGACTGAAATAGAATTTTAAGTAAATTAAAATAAGTTTGACTGAAATAGAATTTTAAGTAAATTAAAATCAGTTTGATAGAAATAGAATTTTAAGTAAATTAAAATAAGTTTGACTGAAATAGAATCTTTAGAAAATTAAAATAAGTTTGAATGAAATAGAATTTTAAGTAAATTAAAATAAGTTTGACTGAAATTGAATTTCAAGTAAATTAAATAAGTTTGATAGAAATAGAATTTACGGTAAATTAAAATAAGTATGATAGAAATAGAATTTTAAGTAAATTAAAATAAGTGTGACAGAAAAAGAATTTAAAGTAAATTATAATAAGTTTGACTGAAATAGAATTTTAAGTAAATTAAAATAAGTTTGACTGAAATAGAATTTTTAGAAAATTAAAATAAGTTTGAATGAAATAGAATTTAAAGTAAATTAAAATAAGTTTGACTGAAATAGAATTTTAAGTAAATTAAAATAAGTTTGACTGAAATAGAATTTTAAGTAAATTAAAATCAGTATGACTGAAATAGAATTTTGAGTAAATTAAAATAAGTTTGACTGAAATAGAATTTTAAGTAAATTAAAATCAGTTTGACTGAAATAGAATTTTAAGTAAATTAAAATAAGTTTGACTGAAATAGAATTTTAAGTAAATTAAAATAAGTTTTACTGAAATAGAATTTTTAGAAAATTAAAATAAGTTTGAATGAAATAGAATTTTAAGTAAATTAAAATAAGTGTGACTGAAATTGAATTTTAAGTAAATTAAAATAAGTTTGACTGAAATAGAATTTTGAGTAAATTAAATAAGTGTGACTGAAATAGAATTTTAAGTAAATTAAAATCAGTTTGACTGAATTAGAATTTTAAGTAAATTAAAATAAGTTTGACTGAAATAGATTTTCAAGTAAATTAAAATAAGTGTCACTGAAATAGAATTTTAAGTAAATTAAAATAAGTTTGACTGAAATAGAATTTTAAGTAAATTAAAATAAGTGTGAATGAATAAGAATTTTAAGTAAATTAAAATAAGTTTGACTGAAATAGAATTTCAAGTAAATTAAAATAAGTGTGACTGAAATAGAATTTTGAGTAAATTAAAATAAGTTTGACTGAAATAGAATTTAAGTAAATTAAAATAAGTTTGACTGAATTAGAATTCTAAGTAAATTAAAATAAGTTTGACTGAAATAGAATTTTAAGTAAATTAAAATAAGTTTGACTGAAATAGAATTTTAAGTAAATTAAAATAAGTTTGACTGAAATAGAATTTTAAGTAAATTAAAATAAGTTTGAATGAAATAGAATTTTGAGTAAATTAAAATCAGTTTGAGAGAAATAGAATTTTAAGTAAATTAAAATAAGTTTGACTGAAATAGAATTTTAAGTAAATTAAAATAAGTTTGACTGAAATAGAATTTTAAGTAAATTAAAATAAGTGTGACTGAAATAGAATTTTGAGTAAATTAAAATAAGTTTGACTGAAATAGAATTTAAGTAAATTAAAATAAGTTTGACTGAATTAGAATTTTAAGTAAATTAAAATAAGTGTGACTGAAATAGAATTTTTAGAAAATTAAAATAAGTTTGAATGAAATAGAATTTAAAGTAAATTAAAATAAGTTTGACTGAAATAGAATTTTAAGTAAATTAAAATAAGTTTGACTGAAATAGAATTTTAAGTAAATTAAAATAAGTTTGACTGAAATAGAATTTTAAGTAAATTAAAAAAAGTATGACTGAAATAAAATTTTAAGTAAATTAAAATAAGTTTGACTGAAATAGAATTTTAAGTAAATTAAAATAAGTTTGACTGAAATAGAATTTTAGTAAATTAAAAAAAGTTTGAATGAAATAGAATTTTAAGTAAATTAAAATAAGTTTGACTGAAATAGAATTTTAAGTAAATTAAAATAAGTTTGACTGAAATAGAATTTTTAGAAAATTAAAATAAGTTTGACTGAATTAGAATTTTAAGTAAATTAAAATAAGTGTGACTGAAATAGAATTTCAAGTAAATTAAATAAGTTTGATAGAAATAGAATTTACAGTAAATTAAAATAAGTATGATAGAAATAGAAATTTAAGTTAATTAAAAAAAGTATGACTGAAATAGAATTTTGAGTAAATTAAAATAAGTTTGACTGAAATAGAATTTTAAGTAAATTAAAATAAGTATGACTGAAATAAAATTTTAAGTAAATTAAAATAATTTTGAATGAAATAGAATTATAAGTAAATTTAAAATCAGTTTGACTGAAATAGAATTTTGAGTAAATTAAAATAAGTTTGACTGAAATAGAATTTTAAGTAAATTAAATCAGTTTGACTGAAATAGAATTTTAAGTAAATTAAAATAAGTTTGAATGAAATAGAATTTAAAGTAAATTAAAATATGTTTGACTGAAATAGAATTTTAAGTAAATTAAAATAAGTTTGACTGAAATAGAATTTTAAGTAAATTAAAATAAGTTTGACTGAAATAGAATTTTAAGTAAATTAAAATAAGTTTGACTGAAATAGAATTTCAAGTAAATTAAAATAAGTGTGACTGAAATAGAATTTTGAGTAAATTAAAATAAGTTTGACTGAAATAGAATTTAAGTAAATTAAAATAAGTTTGACTGAATTAGAATTTTAAGTAAATTAAAATAAGTTTGACTGAAATAGAATTTTAAGTAAATTAAAATAAGTTTGACTGAAATAGAATTTTGAGTAAATTAAAATAAGTTTGACTGAAATAGAATTTTGAGTAAATTAAATCAGTTTGACTGAAATAGAATTTTAAGTAAATTAAAAATAAGTTTGACTGAAATAGAATTTTAAGTAAATTAAAAATAAGTTTGACTGAAATAGAATTTTAAGTAAATTAAAATAAGTTTGACTGAAATAGAATTTTAAGTAAATTAAAATAAGTTTGACTGAAATAGATCTTTAAGTAAATTAAAATAAGTTTGAATGAAATAGAATTTTAAGTAAATTAAAATAAGTTTGACTGAAATAGAATTTAAAGTAAATTAAAATCAGTTTGACTGAAATAGAATTTTAAGTAAATTAAAATAAGTTTGACTGAAATAGAAATTTAAGTAAATTATAATAAGTTTGACTGAAATAGAATTTAAAGTAAATTAAAATTAGTTTGACTGAAATAGAATTTTAAGTAAATTAAAATCAGTTTGACTGAAATAGAATTTTTAGAAAATTAAAATCAGTTTGACTGAAATAGAATTTTAAGTAAATTAAAATAAGTTTGACTGAAATAGAATTTTAAGTAAATTAAAATAAGTGTGACTTAAATAGAATTTTAAGTAAATTAAAAAAAGTATGACTGAAATAAAATTTTAAGTAAATTAAAATCAGTTTGACTGAAATAGAATTTTAAGTAAATTAAAATAAGTTTGACTGAAATAGAATTTTAAGTAAATTAAAATAAGTTTGACTGAAATAGAATTTTAAGTAAATTAAAATAAGTGTGACTGAAATAGAATTTCAAGTAAATTAAATAAGTTTGATAGAAATAGAATTTACAGTAAATTAAAATAAGTATGATAGAAATAGAAATTTAAGTTAATTAAAAAAAGTATGACTGAAATAGAATTTTGAGTAAATTAAAATAAGTTTGACTGAAATAGAATTTTAAGTAAATTAAAATAAGTGTGACTGAAATAGAATTTTAAGTAAATTAAAAAAAGTATGACTGAAATAGAATTTTAAATAAATTAAAATAAGTATGACTGAAATAAAATTTTGAGTAAATTAAAATAAGTGTGACTGAAATAGAATTTTAAGTAAATTAAATCAGTTTGACTGAAATAGAATTTTGAGTAAATTAAAATAAGTTTGACTGAAATAGAATTTTAAGTAAATTAAAATAAGTATGACTAAATAAAATTTTAAGTAAATTAAAATCAGTTTGACTGAAATAGAATTTTGAGTAAATTAAAATAAGTTTGACTGAAATAGAATTTTTAGAAAATTAAAATAAGTTTGACTGAAATAGAATTTAAAGTAAATTAAAATAAGTTTGACTGAAATAGAATTTTAAGTAAATTAAAATAAGTATGACTGAAATAAAATTTTAAGTAAATTAAAATAATTTTGAATGAAATAGAATTATAAGTAAATTTAAAATCAATTTGACTGAAATAGAATTTTAAGTAAATTAAAAAAAGTATGACTGAAATAAAATTTTAAGTAAATTAAAATAAGTTTGACTGAAATAGAATTTTAAGTAAATTAAAATAAGTTTGATTGAAATAGAATTTTAAGTAAATTAAAATAAGTTTGAATGAAATAGAATTATAAGTAAATTTAAAATCAATTTGACTGAAATAGAATTTTAAGTAAATTAAAATAAGTGTGATTGAAATAGAATTTTAAGTAAATTAAAATAAGTTTGACTGAAATAGAATTTTAAGTAAATTCAAATAAGTTTGATAGAAATAGAATTTAAAGTAAATTAAAATAAGTTTGACTGAAATAGAATTTTAAGTAAATTAAAATAAGTTTGACTGAAATAGAATTTTAAGTAAATTAAAATCAGTTTGACTAAAATAGAATTTTAAGTAAATTAAAATAAGTTTGACTGAAATAGAATTTTGAGTAAATTAAAATAAGTTTGACTGAAATAGAATTTTAAGTAAATTAAAATAAGTTTGACTGAAATAGAATTTAAAGTAAATTAAAATAAGTTTGACTGAAATAGAATTTCAAGTAAATTAAAATAAGTTTGACTGAAATAGAAATTTAAGTAAATTATAATCAGTTTGACTGAAATAGAATTTTTAGTAAATTAAAATTAGTTTGACTGAAATAAAATTTTAAGTAAATTAAAATAAGTTTGAATGAAATAGAATTATAAGTAAATTAAAAAAAGTATGACTGAAATAAAATTTTAAGTAAATTAAAATAAGTTTGACTGAAATAGAATTTTAAGTAAATTAAAATAAGTTTGACTGAAATAGAAATTTAAGTAAATTAAAATAAGTTTGACTGAAATAGAATTTTAAGTAAATTAAAATAAGTTTGACTGAAATAGAATTTTAAGTAAATTATAATCAGTTTGACTGAAATAGAATTTTTAGTAAATTAAAATTAGTTTGACTGAAATAGAATTTAAAGTAAATTAAAATCAGTTTGACTGAAATAGAATTTTAAGTAAATTAAAATAAGTTTGACTGAAATAGAATTTTAAGTAAATTAAAATAAGTTTGAATGAAATAGAATTATAAGTAAATTTAAAATCAATTTGACTGAAATAGAATTTTAAGTAAATTAAAATAAGTGTGATTGAAATAGAATTTTAAGTAAATTAAAATAAGTTTGACTGAAATAGAATTTAAAGTAAATTAAAATCAGTTTGACTGAAATAGAATTTTAAGTAAATTAAAATCAGTTTGACTGAAATAGAATTTTAAGTAAATTAAAATAGGTGTGACTGAAATAGAATTTTAAGTAAATTAAAATAAGTTTGACTGAAATAGAATTTAAAGTAAATTAAAATCAGTTTGACTGAAATAGAATTTTAAGTAAATTAAAATAAGTTTGACTGAAATAGAAATTTAAGTAAATTATAATAAGTTTGACTGAAATAGAATTTAAAGTAAATTAAAATAAGTTTGACTGAAATAGAATTTTAAGTAAATTAAAATCAGTTTGACTGAAATAGAATTTTTAGAAAATTAAAATCAGTTTGACTGAAATAGAATTTTGAGTAAATTAAAATAAGTTTGACTGAAATAGAATTTAAAGTAAATTAAAATAAGTTTGACTGAAATAGAATTTTAAGTAAATTAAAATAAGTTTGACTGAAATAGAAATTTAAGTAAATTAAAATAAGTTTGACTGAAATAGAATTTAAAGTAAATTAAAATCAGTTTGACTGAAATAGAATTTTAAGTAAATTAAAATAAGTTTGACTGAAATAGAATTTTAAGTAAATTAAAATAAGTTTGACTGAAATAGAATTTTAAGTAAATTAAAATCAGTTTGACTGAAATAGAATTTTAAGTAAATTAAAATAGGTGTGACTGAAATAGAATTTTAAGTAAATTAAAATAAGTTTGACTGAAATAGAATTTAAAGTAAATTAAAATCAGTTTGACTGAAATAGAATTTTAAGTAAATTAAAATAAGTTTGACTGAAATAGAAATTTAAGTAAATTATAATAAGTTTGACTGAAATAGAATTTAAAGTAAATTAAAATTAGTTTGACTGAAATAGAATTTTAAGTAAATTAAATTCAGTTTGACTGAAATAGAATTTTTAGAAAATTAAAATCAGTTTGACTGAAATAGAATTTTGAGTAAATTAAAATAAGTTTGACTGAAATAGAATTTAAAGTAAATTAAAATCAGTTTGACTGAAATAGAATTTTAAGTAAATTAAAATAAGTTTGACTGAAATAGAAATTTAAGTAAATTAAAATAAGTTTGACTGAAATAGAATTTTTAGTAAATTAAAATCAGTTTGACTGAAATAGAATTTTAAGTAAATTAAAATAAGTTTGACTGAAATAGAAATTTAAGTAAATTAAAATAAGTTTGACTGAAATAGAAATTTAAGTAAATTAAAATAAGTTTGACTGAAATAGAATTTAAAGTAAATTAAAATAAGTTTGACTGAAATAGAATTTAAAGTAAATTAAAATCAGTTTGACTGAAATAGAATTTTTAGAAAATTAAAATCAGTTTGACTGAAATAGAATTTTGAGTAAATTAAAATAAGTTTGACTGAAATAGAATTTTAAGTAAATTAAAATAGGTCTGACTGAAATAGAATTTTAAGTAAATTAAAATAAGTTTGACTGAAATAGAATTTTAAGTAAATTAAAATAAGTTTGACTGAAATAGAATTTTAAGTAAATTAAAATAAGTTTGACTGAAATAGAATTTTAAGTAAATTAAAATAAGTTTGACTGAAATAGAATTTTAAGTAAATTAAAATAAGTATGATAGAATTAGAATTTTAAGTAAATTAAAATAAGTTTGACTGAAATAGAATTTTAAGTAAATTAAAATAAGTTTGACTGAAATAGAATTTTAAGTAAATTAAAATAAGTTTGACTGAAATAGAATTTTAAGTAAATTAAAAAAAGTATGACTGAAATAAAATTTTAAGTAAATTAAAATAAGTTTGACTGAAATAGAATTTCAAGTAAATTAAAATAAGTTTGACTGAAATAGAAATCTAAGTAAATTATAATCAGTTTGACTGAAATAGAATTTTTAGTAAATTAAAATTAGTTTGACTGAAATAGAATTTTAAGTAAATTAAAATAGGTGTGACTGAAATAGAATTTTTAGAAAATTAAAATAAGTTTGAATGAAATAGAATTTAAAGTAAATTAAAATAAGTTTGACTGAAATAGAATTTTAAGTAAATTAAAATAAGTATGACTAAATAAAATTTTAAGTAAATTAAAATCAGTTTGACTGAAATAGAATTTTGAGTAAATTAAAATAAGTTTGACTGAAATAGAATTTTTAGAAAATTAAAATAAGTTTGACTGAAATAGAATTTAAAGTAAATTAAAATAAGTTTGACTGAAATAGAATTTTAAGTAAATTAAAATAAGTATGACTGAAATAAAATTTTAAGTAAATTAAAATAATTTTGAATGAAATAGAATTATAAGTAAATTTAAAATCAATTTGACTGAAATAGAATTTTAAGTAAATTAAAAAAAGTATGACTGAAATAAAATTTTAAGTAAATTAAAATAAGTTTGACTGAAATAGAATTTTAAGTAAATTAAAATAAGTTTGACTGAAATAGAATTTTAAGTAAATTAAAATAAGTTTGAATGAAATAGAATTATAAGTAAATTTAAAATCAATTTGACTGAAATAGAATTTTAAGTAAATTAAAATAAGTGTGATTGAAATAGAATTTTAAGTAAATTAAAATAAGTTTGACTGAAATAGAATTTTAAGTAAATTAAAATAAGTTTGATAGAAATAGAATTTTAAGTAAATTAAAAAAAGTTTGACTGAAATAGAATTTTAAGTAAATTAAAATAAGTTTGACTGAAATAGAATTTTAAGTAAATTAAAATCAGTTTGACTAAAATAGAATTTTAAGTAAATTAAAATAAGTTTGACTGAAATAGAATTTTGAGTAAATTAAAATAAGTTTGACTGAAATAGAATTTTAAGTAAATTAAAATAAGTTTGACTGAAATAGAATTTAAAGTAAATTAAAATAAGTTTGACTGAAATAGAATTTCAAGTAAATTAAAATAAGTTTGACTGAAATAGAAATTTAAGTAAATTAAAATCAGTTTGACTGAAATAGAATTTTTAGTAAATTAAAATTAGTTTGACTGAAATAAAATTTTAAGTAAATTAAAATAAGTTTGAATGAAATAGAATTATAAGTAAATTAAAAAAAGTTTGACTGAAATAGAATTTTAAGTAAATTAAAATAAGTTTGACTGAAATAGAAATTTAAGTAAATTAAAATAAGTTTGAATGAAATAGAATTATAAGTAAATTTAAAATCAATTTGACTGAAATAGAATTTTAAGTAAATTAAAAAAAGTATGACTGAAATAAAATTTTAAGTAAATTAAAATAAGTTTGACTGAAATAGAATTTTAAGTAAATTAAAATAAGTTTGACTGAAATAGAATTTTAAGTAAATTAAAATAAGTTTGAATGAAATAGAATTATAAGTAAATTTAAAATCAATTTGACTGAAATAGAATTTTAAGTAAATTAAAAAAAGTATGACTGAAATAAAATTTTAAGTAAATTAAAATAAGTTTGACTGAAATAGAATTTTAAGTAAATTAAAATAAGTTTGACTGAAATAGAATTTTAAGTAAATTAAAAAAAGTTTGACTGAAATAGAATTTTAAGTAAATTAAAATAAGTTTGACTGAAATAGAATTTTAAGTAAATTAAAATCAGTTTGACTAAAATAGAATTTTAAGTAAATTAAAATAAGTTTGACTGAAATAGAATTTTTAGAAAATTAAAATCAGTTTGACTGAAATAGAATTTTGAGTAAATTAAAATAAGTTTGACTGAAATAGAATTTTAAGTAAATTGAAATCAGTTTGACTGAAATAGAATTTTTAGAAAATTAAAATAAGTTTGACTGAAATAGAATTTTAAGTAAATTAAAATAAGTTTGACTGAAATAGAATTTTTAGAAAATTAAAATAAGTTTGACTGAAATAGAATTTCAAGTAAATTAAAATAAGTTTGACTGAAATAGAAATTTAAGTAAATTATAATCAGTTTGACTGAAATAGAATTTTTAGTAAATTAAAATTAGTTTGACTGAAATAGAATTTAAAGTAAATTAAAATAAGTTTGACTGAAATAGAATTTTAAGTAAATTAAAATAAGTTTGACTGAAATAGAATTTCAAGTAAATTAAAATAAGTTTGAATGAAATAGAATTTTAAGTAAATTAAAATAAGTTTGACTGAAATAGAATTTTTAGTAAATTAAAATTAGTTTGACTGAAATAGAATTTTAAGTAAATTAAAATAGGTGTGACTGAAATGGAATTTTAAGTAAATTAAAATAAGTGTGATTGAAATAGAATTTTAAGTAAATTAAAATAAGTTTGACTGAAATAGAATTTTAAGTAAATTAAAATCAGTTTGACTGAAATAGAATTTTAAGTAAATTAAAATAGGTGTGACTGAAATAGAATTTTAAGTAAATTAAAATAAGTTTGACTGAAATAGAATTTTAAGTAAATTAAAATAAGTTTGATAGAAATAGAATTTTAAGTAAATTAAAATAAGTTTGACTGAAATAGAATTTTAAGTAAATTAAAATAAGTTTGACTGAAATAGAATTATAAGTAAATTAAAATCAGTTTGACTGAAATAGAATTTTAAGTAAATTAAAATCAGTTTGACTGAAATAGAATTTTGAGTAAATTAAAATAAGTTTGACTGAAATAGAATTTTAAGTAAATTAAAATAAGTTTGACTGAAATAGAATTTTAAGTAAATTAAAATAAGTATGATAGAATTAGAATTTTAAGTAAATTAAAATAAGTTTGACTGAAATAGAATTTTAAGTAAATTAAAATAAGTTTGACTGAAATAGAATTTTAAGTAAATTAAAATAAGTTTGACTGAAATAGAATTTTAAGTAAATTAAAAAAAGTATGACTGAAATAAAATTTTAAGTAAATTAAAATCAGTTTGACTGAAATAGAATTTTAAGTAAATTAAAATAAGTTTGACTGAAATAGAATTTTAAGTAAATTAAAAAAAGTATGACTGAAATAAAATTTTAAGTAAATTAAAATAAGTTTGACTGAAATAGAATTTTAAGTAAATTAAAAAAAGTATGACTGAAATAAAATTTTAAGTAAATTAAAATCAGTTTGACTGAAATAGAATTTTAAGTAAATTAAAATAAGTTTGACTGAAATAAAATTTTAAGTAAATTAAAATCAGTTTGACTGAAATAGAATTTCAAGTAAATTAAAATAAGTTTGAATGAAATAGAATTTAAAGTAAATTAAAATAAGTTTGACTGAAATAGAATTTTAAGTAAATTAAAATAAGTTTGACTGAAATAGAATTTTAAGTAAATTAAAATAAGTTTGACTGAAATAGAATTTTAAGTAAATTAAAAAAAGTATGACTGAAATAAAATTTTAAGTAAATTAAAATAAGTTTGACTGAAATAGAATTTTAAGTAAATTAAAATCAGTTTGACTGAAATAGAATTTTAAGTAAATTAAAATAAGTTTGACTGAAATAGAATTTTTAGAAAATTAAAATAAGTTTGAATGAAATAGAATTTAAAGTAAATTAAAATAAGTGTGACTGAAATAGAATTATAAGTAAATTTAAAATAAGTTTGACTGAAATAGAATTTTAAGTAAATTAAAATAAGTTTGACTGAAATAGAATTTTAAGTAAATTAAAATAAGTTTGACTGAAATAGAATTTTAAGTAAATTAAAATAAGTATGATAGAATTAGAATTTTAAGTAAATTAAAATAAGTATGACTAAATAAAATTTTAAGTAAATTAAAATAAGTGTCACTGAAATAGAATTTTGAGTAAATTAAAATAAGTGTGACTGAAATAGAATTTTTAGAAAATTAAAATAAGTTTGACTGAAATAAAATTTTAAGTAAATTAAAATCAGTTTGACTGAAATAGAATTTTAAGTAAATTAAAATAAGTTTGACTGAAATAGAATTTTAAGTAAATTAAAATCAGTTTGACTGAAATAGAATTTTAAGTAAATTAAAATCAGTTTGACTGAAATAGAATTTTAAGTAAATTAAAATAAGTTTGACTGAAATAGAATTTTGAGAAATTAAAATAAGTTTGACTGAAATAGAATTTTAAGTAAATTAAAATAAGTTTGACTGAAATAGAATTTAAAGTAAATTAAAATAAGTTTGACTGAAATAGAATTTCAAGTAAATTAAAATAAGTTTGACTGAAATAGAAATCTAAGTAAATTATAATCAGTTTGACTGAAATAGAATTTTTAGTAAATTAAAATTAGTTTGACTGAAATAGAATTTTAAGTAAATTAAAATAGGTGTGACTGAAATAGAATTTTTAGAAAATTAAAATAAGTTTGAATGAAATAGAATTTAAAGTAAATTAAAATAAGTTTGACTGAAATAGAATTTTAAGTAAATTAAAATAAGTATGACTAAATAAAATTTTAAGTAAATTAAAATCAGTTTGACTGAAATAGAATTTTGAGTAAATTAAAATAAGTTTGACTGAAATAGAATTTTAAGTAAATTTAAAAAAGTATGACTGAAATAAAATTTTAAGTAAATTAAAATCAGTTTGACTGAAATAGAATTTTAAGTAAATTAAAATAAGTTTGACTGAAATAGAATTTTAAGTAAATTAAAAAAAGTATGACTGAAATAAAATTTTAAGTAAATTAAAATAAGTTTGACTGAAATAGAATTTTAAGTAAATTAAAAAAAGTATGACTGAAATAAAATTTTAAGTAAATTAAAATCAGTTTGACTGAAATAGAATTTTAAGTAAATTAAAATAAGTTTGACTGAAATAAAATTTTAAGTAAATTAAAATCAGTTTGACTGAAATAGAATTTCAAGTAAATTAAAATAAGTTTGAATGAAATAGAATTTAAAGTAAATTAAAATAAGTTTGACTGAAATAGAATTTTAAGTAAATTAAAATAAGTTTGACTGAAATAGAATTTTAAGTAAATTAAAATAAGTTTGACTGAAATAGAATTTTAAGTAAATTAAAAAAAGTATGACTGAAATAAAATTTTAAGTAAATTAAAATAAGTTTGACTGAAATAGAATTTTAAGTAAATTAAAATAAGTTTGACTGAAATAGAATTTTAAGTAAATTAAAATCAGTTTGACTGAAATAGAATTTTAAGTAAATTAAAATAGGTGTGACTGAAATGGAATTTTAAGTAAATTAAAATAAGTTTGACTGAAATAGAATTTTAAGTAAATTTAAAATAAGTTTGACTGAAATAGAATTTTAAGTAAATTAAAATAAGTTTGACTGAAATAGAATTTTAAGTTAATTAAAATAAGTTTGACTGAAATAGAATTTTAAGTAAATTAAAATAAGTTTGACTGAAATAGAATTTTAAGTAAATTAAAATAAGTATGATAGAATTAGAATTTTAAGTAAATTAAAATAAGTATGACTAAATAAAATTTTAAGTAAATTAAAATAAGTTTGACTGAAATAGAATTTTGAGTAAATTAAAATAAGTGTGACTGAAATAGAATTTTTAGAAAATTAAAATAAGTTTGACTGAAATAAAATTTTAAGTAAATTAAAATCAGTTTGACTGAAATAGAATTTTAAGTAAATTAAAATAAGTTTGACTGAAATAGAATTTTAAGTAAATTAAAATCAGTTTGACTGAAATAGAATTTTAAGTAAATTAAAATCAGTTTGACTGAAATAGAATTTTAAGTAAATTAAAATAAGTTTGACTGAAATAGAATTTTGAGAAATTAAAATAAGTTTGACTGAAATAGAATTTTAAGTAAATTAAAATAAGTTTGACTGAAATAGAATTTAAAGTAAATTAAAATAAGTTTGACTGAAATAGAATTTCAAGTAAATTAAAATAAGTTTGACTGAAATAGAAATCTAAGTAAATTATAATCAGTTTGACTGAAATAGAATTTTTAGTAAATTAAAATTAGTTTGACTGAAATAGAATTTTAAGTAAATTAAAATAGGTGTGACTGAAATAGAATTTTTAGAAAATTAAAATAAGTTTGAATGAAATAGAATTTAAAGTAAATTAAAATAAGTTTGACTGAAATAGAATTTTAAGTAAATTAAAATAAGTATGACTAAATAAAATTTTAAGTAAATTAAAATCAGTTTGACTGAAATAGAATTTTGAGTAAATTAAAATAAGTTTGACTGAAATAGAATTTTTAGAAAATTAAAATAAGTTTGACTGAAATAGAATTTAAAGTAAATTAAAATAAGTTTGACTGAAATAGAATTTTAAGTAAATTAAAATAAGTATGACTGAAATAAAATTTTAAGTAAATTAAAATAAGTTTGAATGAAATAGAATTATAAGTAAATTTAAAATCAATTTGACTGAAATAGAATTTTAAGTAAATTAAAAAAAGTATGACTGAAATAAAATTTTAAGTAAATTAAAATAAGTTTGACTGAAATAGAATTTTAAGTAAATTAAAATAAGTTTGACTGAAATAGAATTTTAAGTAAATTAAAATAAGTTTGAATGAAATAGAATTATAAGTAAATTTAAAATCAATTTGACTGAAATAGAATTTTAAGTAAATTAAAATAAGTGTGATTGAAATAGAATTTTAAGTAAATTAAAATAAGTTTGACTGAAATAGAATTTTAAGTAAATTAAAATAAGTTTGATAGAAATAGAATTTTAAGTAAATTAAAATAAGTTTGACTGAAATAGAATTTTAAGTAAATTAAAATAAGTTTGACTGAAATAGAATTTTAAGTAAATTAAAATCAGTTTGACTAAAATAGAATTTTAAGTAAATTAAAATAAGTTTGACTGAAATAGAATTTTTAGAAAATTAAAATCAGTTTGACTGAAATAGAATTTTGAGTAAATTAAAATAAGTTTGACTGAAATAAAATTTTAAGTAAATTAAAATAAGTTTGACTGAAATAGAATTTAAAGTAAATTAAAATAAGTTTGACTGAAATAGAATTTCAAGTAAATTAAAATAAGTTTGACTGAAATAGAAATTTAAGTAAATTATAATCAGTTTGACTGAAATAGAATTTAAAGTAAATTAAAATTAGTTTGACTGAAATAAAATTTTAAGTAAATTAAAATAAGTTTGAATGAAATAGAATTATAAGTAAATTTAAAATCAATTTGACTGAAATAGAATTTTAAGTAAATTAAAATAAGTTTGACTGAAATAGAATTTTAAGTAAATTAAAATAAGTTTGAATGAAATAGGATTATAAGTAAATTTAAAATCAATTTGACTGAAATAGAATTTTAAGTAAATTAAAAAAAGTATGACTGAAATAAAATTTTAAGTAAATTAAAATAAGTTTTACTGAAATAGAATTTTAAGTAAATTAAAATAAGTTTGACTGAAATAGAATTTTAAGTAAATTAAAATAAGTTTGAATGAAATAGAATTATAAGTAAATTTAAAATCAATTTGACTGAAATAGAATTTTAAGTAAATTAAAAAAAGTATGACTGAAATAAAATTTTAAGTAAATTAAAATAAGTTTGACTGAAATAGAATTTTACGTAAATTAAAATCAGTTTGACTGAAATAGAATTTTAAGTAAATTTAAAATAAGTGTGACAGAAAAAGAATTTTAAGTAAATTAAAATAAGTTTGACTGAAATAGAATTTTAAGTAAATTAAAATCAGTTTGACTAAAATAGAATTTTAAGTAAATTAAAATAAGTTTGACTGAAATAGAATTTTTAGAAAATTAAAATCAGTTTGACTGAAATAGAATTTTGAGTAAATTAAAATAAGTTTGACTGAAATAGAATTTTAAGTAAATTGAAATCAGTTTGACTGAAATAGAATTTTTAGAAAATTAAAATAAGTTTGACTGAAATAGAATTTTAAGTAAATTAAAATAAGTTTGACTGAAATAGAATTTTAAGTAAATTAAAATAAGTTTGACTGAAATAGAATTTTAAGTAAATTAAAATAAGTTTGACTGAAATAGAATTTTAAGTAAATTAAAATAAGTGTGACTGAAATAGAATTTCAAGTAAATTAAATAAGTTTGATAGAAATAGAATTTACAGTAAATTAAAATAAGTATGATAGAAATAGAATTTTAAGTAAATTAAAATAAGTTTGACTGAAATAGAATTTCAAGTAAATTAAAATAAGTTTGAATGAAATAGAATTTTAAGTAAATTAAAATAAGTTTGACTGAAATAGAATTTAAAGTAAATTAAAATAAGTTTGACTGAAATAGAATTTCAAGTAAATTAAAATAAGTTTGACTGAAATGGAATTTTAAGTAAATTAAAATAAGTGTGATTGAAATAGAATTTTAAGTAAATTAAAATAAGTTTGACTGAAATAGAATTTTAAGTAAATTAAAATCAGTTTGACTGAAATAGAATTTTAAGTAAATTAAAATAGGTGTGACTGAAATAGAATTTTAAGTAAATTAAAATAGGTGTGACTGAAATAGAATTTAAAGTAAATTAAAATCAGTTTGACTGAAATAGAATTTCAAGTAAATTAAAATAAGTTTGACTGAAATAGAAAATTAAGTAAATTATAATCAGTTTGACTGAAATAGAATTTTTAGTAAATTAAAATTAGTTTGACTGAAATAGAATTTTAAGTAAATTAAAATAGGTGTGACTGAAATGGAATTTTAAGTAAATTAAAATAAGTTTGATAGAAATAGAATTTTAAGTAAATTAAAATAAGTTTGACTGAAATAGAATTTTAAGTAAATTAAAATAAGTTTGACTGAAATAGAATTATAAGTAAATTAAAATCAGTTTGACTGAAATAGAATTTTAAGTAAATTAAAATCAGTTTGACTGAAATAGAATTTTGAGTAAATTAAAATAAGTTTGACTGAAATAGAATTTTAAGTAAATTAAAATAAGTTTGACTGAAATAGAATTTTAAGTAAATTAAAATAAGTTTGACTGAAATAGAATTTTAAGTAAATTAAAATAAGTTTGACTGAAATAGAATTTACAGTAAATTAAAATAAGTATGATAGAAATAGAATTTTAAGTAAATTAAAATAAGTTTGACTGAAATAGAATTTTAAGTAAATTAAAAAAAGTATGACTGAAATAAAATTTTAAGTAAATTAAAATCAGTTTGACTGAAATAGAATTTTAAGTAAATTAAAATAAGTTTGACTGAAATAGAATTTTAAGTAAATTAAAAAAAGTATGACTGAAATAAAATTTTAAGTAAATTAAAATAAGTTTGACTGAAATAGAATTTTAAGTAAATTAAAAAAAGTATGACTGAAATAAAATTTTAAGTAAATTAAAATCAGTTTGACTGAAATAGAATTTTAAGTAAATTAAAATAAGTTTGACTGAAATAGAATTTTAAGTAAATTAAAATAAGTTTGACTGAAATAGAATTTCAAGTAAATTAAAATAAGTTTGAATGAAATAGAATTTAAAGTAAATTAAAATAAGTTTGACTGAAATAGAATTTTAAGTAAATTAAAATAAGTATGACTGAAATAGAATTTAAAGTAAATTAAAATTAGTGTGACTGAAATAGAATTTTAAGTAAATTAAAAAAAGTATGACTGAAATAAAATTTTAAGTAAATTAAAAAAAGTTTGACTGAAATAGAATTTTAAGTAAATTAAAATAAGTTTGACTGAAATAGAATTTTAAGTAAATTAAAATAAGTTTGACTGAAATAGAATTTTTAGAAAATTAAAATAAGTTTGAATGAAATAGAATTTAAAGTAAATTAAAATAAGTTTGACTGAAATTGAATTTTAAGTTAATTAAAATAAGTTTGACTGAAATAGAATTTTAAGTAAATTAAAATAAGTTTGACTGAAATAGAATTTTAAGTAAATTAAAATAAGTTTGACTGAAATAGAATTTTAAGTAAATTAAAATAAGTGTGACTGAAATAGAATTTTGAGTAAATTAAAATAAGTTTGACTGAAATAGAATTTTTAGAAAATTAAAATAAGTTTGACTGAAATAGAATTTTGAGTAAATTAAAATAAGTGTGACTGAAATAGAATTTTAAGTAAATTAAAATCAGTTTGACTGAAATAGAATTTTGAGTAAATTAAAATTAGTTTGACTGAAAAAGAATTTTAAGTAAATTAAAATAAGTGTGACTGAAATAGAATTATAAGTAAATTTAAAATCAATTTGACTGAAATAGAATTTTGAGTAAATTAAAATTAGTTTGACTGAAATAGAATTTTAAGTAAATTAAAATAAGTTTGACTGAAATAGAATTTTAAGTAAATTAAATTAAGTGTGACTGAAATAGAATTTTAAGTAAATTAAAATAAGTTTGACTGAAATTGAATTTTGAGTAAATTAAAATAAGTTTGACTGAAATAGAATTTTGAGTAAATTAAAATAAGTTTGACTGAAATAGAATTTTAAGTAAATTAAAATAAGTATGACTGAAATAGAATTTTAAGTAAATTAAAATAAGTTTGACTGAAATAGAATTTTTAGAAAATTAAAATAAGTTTGAATGAAATAGAATTTTAAGTAAATTAAAATAAGTGTGACTGAAATAGAATTTTAAGTAAATTAAAAAAAGTATGACTGAAATAAAATTTTAAGTAAATTAAAATCAGTTTGACTGAAATAGAATTTTAAGTAAATTAAAATAAGTTTGACTGAAATAGAATTTTAAGTAAATTAAAATCAGTTTGACTGAAATAGAATTTTGAGTAAATTAAATCAGTTTGACTGAAATAGAATTTTTAGAAAATTAAAATAAGTTTGACTGAAATAGAATTTTGAGTAAATTAAAATAAGTTTGACTGAAATAGAATTTTAAGTAAATTAAAATAAGTTTGACTGAAATAGAATTTTAAGTAAATTAAAATAAGTGTGACTGAAATAGAATTTTAAGTAAATTAAAATAAGTTTGACTGAAATAGAATTTTAAGTAAATTAAAATAAGTGTGACTGAAATAGAATTTTAAGTAAATTAAAAAAAGTATGACTGAAATAAAATTTTAAGTAAATTAAAATCAGTTTGACTGAAATAGAATTTTAAGTAAATTAAAATAAGTTTGACTGAAATAGAATTTTAAGTAAATTAAAATAAGTTTGACTGAAATAGAATTTTGAGTAAATTAAAATAAGTGTGACTGAAATAGAATTTCAAGTAAATTAAATAAGTTTGATAGAAATAGAATTTACAGTAAATTAAAATAAGTATGATAGAAATAGAATTTTAAATAAATTAAAATAAGTTTGACTGAAATAGAATTTTAAGTAAATTAAAAAAAGTATGACTGAAATAAAATTTTAAGTAAATTAAAATAAGTTTGACTGAAATAGAATTTTAAGTAAATTAAAATCAGTTTGACTGAAATAGAATTTTAAGTAAATTAAAATCAGTTTGACTGAAATAGAATTTTAAGTAAATTAAAATAAGTGTGACTGAAATAGAATTTTAAGTAAATTAAAATAAGTGTGACTGAAATCGAAATTTAAGTAAATTAAAAAAAGTTTGACAGAAATAGAATTTTTAGAAAATTAAAATAAGTTTGACTGAAATAGAATTTAAAGTAAATTAAAATAAGTTTGACTGAAATTGAATTTTAAGTAAATTAAAATTAGTTTGACTGAAATAGAATTTTAAGTAAATTAAAATAAGTTTGACTGAAATAGAATTTTGAGAAAATTAAAATAATTATGATAGAAATAGAATTTTAAGTAAATTAAAAATAAGTTTGACTGAAATCGAATTTTAAGTAAATTAAAATAAGTTTGACTGAAATAGATCTTTAAGTAAATTAAAATAAGTTTGAATGAAATAGAATTTTAAGTAAATTAAAATCAGTTTGACTGAAATAGAATTTTGAGTAAATTAAAATAAGTTTGACTGAAATAGAATTTAAGTAAATTAAAATAAGTTTGACTGAATTAGAATTTTAAGTAAATTAAAATCAGTTTGACTGAAATAGAATTTTAAGTAAATTAAAATAAGTTTGACTGAAATAGAATTTTGAGTAAATTAAAATAAGTTTGACTGAAATAGAATTTTTAGAAAATTAAAATAAGTTTGACTGAAATAGAATTTTAAGTAAATTAAAATAAGTTTGACTGAAATAGAATTTTAAGTAAATTAAAATATGTTTGACTGAAATAGAATTTTAAGTAAATTAAAATAGGTGTGACTGAAATAGAATTTTAAGTAAATTAAAATAAGTGTGACTGAAATAAATTTTAAGTAAATTAAAATAAGTATGATAGAAATAGAATATTAAGTAAATTAAAATAAGTTTGACTGAAATAGAATTTTAAGTAAATTAAAAAAAGTATGACTGAAATAGAATTTTGAGTAAATTAAAATAAGTTTGACTGAAATAGAATTTTTAGAAAATTAAAATAAGTTTGACTGAAATAGAATTTTAAGTAAATTAAAATAAGTGTGACTGAATAAGAATTTTAAGTAAATTAAAATAAGTTTGACTGAAATAGAATTTTAAGTAAATTAAAATAAGTTTGACTGAAATAGAATTTAAAGTAAATTAAAATAAGTTTGACTGAAATAGAATTTTAAGTAAATTAAAATAAGTTTGACTGAAATAGAATTTTAAGTAAATTAAAATAAGTTTGACTGAAATAGAATTTTAAGTAAATTAAAATAAGTTTGACTGAAATAGAATTTTAAGTAAATTAAAAAAAGTATGACTGAAATAAAATTTTGAGTAAATTAAAATAAGTTTGACTGAAATAGAATTTTAAGTAAATTAAAATAAGTTTGACTGAAATAGAATTTTAAGTAAATTAAAATAAGTTTGACTGAAATAGAATTTTTAGAAAATTAAAATAAGTTTGACTGAAATAGAATTTTAAGTAAATTAAAATAAGTTTGACTGAAATAGAATTTTAAGTAAATTAAAATAAGTTTGACTGAAATAGAATTTTAAGTAAATTAAAATAAGTTTGACTGAAATAGAATTTTAAGTAAATTAAAATAAGTTTGACTGAAATAGAATTTTGAGTAAATTAAAATAAGTTTGACTGAAATAGAATTTTTAGAAAATTAAAATAATTATGATAGAAATAGAATTTTAAGTAAATTAAAAATAAGTTTGACTGAAATCGAATTTTAAGTAAATTAAAATAAGTTTGACTGAAATAGATCTTTAAGTAAATTAAAATAAGTTTGAATGAAATAGAATTTTAAGTAAATTAAAATCAGTTTGACTGAAATAGAATTTTGAGTAAATTAAAATAAGTTTGACTGAAATAGAATTTAAGTAAATTAAAATAAGTTTGACTGAATTAGAATTTTAAGTAAATTAAAATAAGTTTGACTGAAATAGAATTTTAAGTAAATTAAAATAAGTTTGACTGAAATAGAATTTTGAGTAAATTAAAATAAGTTTGACTGAAATAGAATTTTTAGAAAATTAAAATAAGTTTGACTGAAATAGAATTTTAAGTAAATTAAAATAAGTTTGACTGAAATAGAATTTTAAGTAAATTAAAATATGTTTGACTGAAATAGAATTTTAAGTAAATTAAAATAGGTGTGACTGAAATAGAATTTTAAGTAAATTAAAATAAGTGTGACTTAAATAAATTTTAAGTAAATTAAAATAAGTATGATAGAAATAGAATATTAAGTAAATTAAAATAAGTTTGACTGAAATAGAATTTTAAGTAAATTAAAAAAAGTGTGACTGAAATAAAATTTTAAGTAAATTAAAATAGGTGTGACTGAAATGGAATTTTAAGTAAATTAAAATAAGTTTGACTGAAATAGAATTTTAAGTAAATTAAAATAAGTGTGACTGAATAAGAATTTTAAGTAAATTAAAATAAGTTTGACTGAAATAGAATTTTAAGTAAATTAAAATAAGTTTGACTGAAATAGAATTTAAAGTAAATTAAAATAAGTTTGACTGAAATAGAATTTTAAGTAAATTAAAATAAGTTTGACTGAAATAGAATTTTAAGTAAATTAAAATAAGTTTGACTGAAATAGAATTTAAAGTAAATTAAAATAAGTTTGACTGAAATAGAATTTTAAGTAAATTAAAATAAGTTTGACTGAAATAGAATTTTAAGTAAATTAAAATAAGTTTGACTGAAATAGAATTTTAAGTAAATTAAAATAAGTTTGACTGAAATAGAATTTTAAGTAAATTAAAAAAAGTATGACTGAAATAAAATTTTAAGTAAATTAAAATAAGTTTGACTGAAATAAAATTTTAAGTAAATTAAAATCAGTTTCACTGAAATAGAAT
The DNA here is from genome assembly GCA_946699065.1 of Loxodes magnus. Taxonomy (NCBI): domain Eukaryota; phylum Ciliophora; class Karyorelictea; order Loxodida; family Loxodidae; genus Loxodes; species Loxodes magnus. Next base: position 278,276 of record CAMPDV010000107.1, read on the forward strand.
TTTAAGTAAATTAAAATAAGTTTGACTGAAATAGAATTTTTAGAAAATTAAAATAAGTTTGACTGAAATAGAATTTTAAGTAAATTAAAATAAGTTTGACTGAAATAGAATTTTAAGTAAATTAAAATAAGTTTGACTGAAATAGAATTTTAAGTAAATTAAAATAAGTTTGACTGAAATAGAATTTTAAGTAAATTAAAATAAGTTTGACTGAAATAGAATTTTGAGTAAATTAAAATAAGTTTGACTGAAATAGAATTTTAAGTAAATTAAAAAAAGTATGACTGAAATAAAATTTTAAGTAAATTAAAAAAAGTATGACTGAAATAAAATTTTAAGTAAATTAAAATAAGTTTGACTGAAATAGAATTTTAAGTAAATTAAAATAAGTTTGACTGAAATAGAATTTTAAGTAAATTAAAATAAGTTTGACTGAAATAGAATTTAAAGTAAATTAAAATAAGTTTGACTGAAATAGAATTTTAAGTAAATTAAAATAAGTTTGACTGAAATAGAATTTTAAGTAAATTAAAATAAGTTTGACTGAAATAGAATTTTAAGTAAATTAAAATAAGTTTGACTGAAATAAAATTTTAAGTAAATTAAAATAAGTTTGACTGAAATAGAATTTTAAGTAAATTAAAAAAAGTGTGACTGAAATAAAATTTTAAGTAAATTAAAATAGGTGTGACTGAAATGGAATTTTAAGTAAATTAAAATAAGTTTGACTGAAATAGAATTTTAAGTAAATTAAAATAAGTGTGACTGAAATAGAATTTTGAGTAAATTAAAATAAGTTTGACTGAAATAGAATTTTAAGTAAATTAAAATAAGTTTGACTGAAATAGAATTTTGAGTAAATTAAAATAAGTGTGACTGAAATAGAATTTTAAGTAAATTAAAATCAGTTTGACTGAAATAGAATTTTAAGTAAATTAAAATAGTTTGACTGAAAAAGAATTTTAAGTAAATTAAAATAAGTATGATAGAAATAGAATTTTGAGTAAATTAAAATAAGTTTGACTGAAATAGAATTTTAAGTAAATTAAAATAAGTTTGATAGAAATAGAATTTTAAGTAAATTAAAATAAGTTTGACTGAAATAGAATTTTAAGTAAATTAAAATAAGTGTGACTGAAATAGAATTTTGAGTAAATTAAAATAAGTTTGACTGAAATAGAATTTTTAGAAAATTAAAATAAGTTTGATAGAAATAGAATTTTGAGTAAATTAAAATAAGTTTGACTGAAATAGAATTTTAAGTAAATTAAAATAAGTTTGACTGAAATAGAATTTAAGTAAATTAAAATAAGTTTGACTGAAATAGAATTTTAAGTAAATTAAAATAAGTTTGACTGAAATAGAATTTTAAGTAAGTTAAAATAAGTTTGACTGAAATAGATTTTTTTGAAAATTAAAATAAGTTTGAATGAAATAGAATTTTGAGTAAATTAAAATAAGTTTGACTGAAATAGAATTTTAAGTAAATTAAAATAAGTTTGACTGAAATAGAATTTTAAGTAAATTAAAATAAGTGTGACTGAAATAGAATTTTAAGTAAATTAAAATAAGTTTGACTGAAATAGAATTTTAAGTAAATTAAAATAAGTGTGACTGAAATAGAATTTTAAGTAAATTAAAAAAAGTATGACTGAAATAGAATTTCAAGTAAATTAAAATCAGTTTGACAGAAATAGAATTTTAAGTAAATTAAAATAAGTGTGACTGAAATAGAATTTTGAGTAAATTAAAATAAGTTTGACTGAAATAGAATTTTAAGTAAATTAAATTAAGTGTGACTGAAATAGAATTTTAAGTAAATTAAAATAAGTTTGACTGAAATTGAATTTTGAGTAAATTAAAATAAGTTTGACTGAAATAGAATTTTGAGTAAATTAAAATAAGTTTGACTGAAATAGAATTTTAAGTAAATTAAAATAAGTTTGACTGAAATAGAATTTAAGTAAATTAAAATAATTATGATAGAAATAGAATTTTAAGTAAATTAAAAATAAGTTTGACTGAAATCGAATTTTAAGTAAATTAAAATAAGTTTGACTGAAATAGATCTTTAAGTAAATTAAAATAAGTTTGAATGAAATAGAATTTTGAGTAAATTAAAATAAGTTTGACTGAAATAGAATTTTAAGTAAATTAAAATAAGTTTGACTGAAATAGAATTTTAAGTAAATTAAAATAAGTGTGACTGAAATAGAATTTTAAGTAAATTAAAATAAGTTTGACTGAAATAGAATTTTAAGTAAATTAAAATAAGTGTGACTGAAATAGAATTTTAAGTAAATTAAAAAAAGTATGACTGAAATAGAATTTCAAGTAAATTAAAATCAGTTTGACAGAAATAGAATTTTAAGTAAATTAAAATAAGTGTGACTGAAATAGAATTTTGAGTAAATTAAAATAAGTTTGACTGAAATAGAATTTTAAGTAAATTAAATTAAGTGTGACTGAAATAGAATTTTAAGTAAATTAAAATAAGTTTGACTGAAATTGAATTTTGAGTAAATTAAAATAAGTTTGACTGAAATAGAATTTTGAGTAAATTAAAATAAGTTTGACTGAAATAGAATTTTAAGTAAATTAAAATAAGTATGACTGAAATAGAATTTTAAGTAAATTAAAATAAGTTTGACTGAAATAGAATTTTTAGAAAATTAAAATAAGTTTGAATGAAATAGAATTTTGAGTAAATTAAAATAAGTTTGACTGAAATAGAATTTTAAGTAAATTAAAATAAGTTTGACTGAAATAGAATTTTAAGTAAATTAAAATAAGTTTGACTGAAATAGAATTTTAAGTAAATTAAAATCAGTTTGACTGAAATAGAATTTTGAGTAAATTAAATCAGTTTGACTGAAATAAAATTTTAAGTAAATTAAAATCAGTTTGACTGAAATAGAATTTTAAGTAAATTAAAATAAGTGTGATTGAAATAGAATTTTAAGTAAATTAAAATAATTATGATAGAAATAGAATTTTAAGTAAATTAAAATAAGTATGATAGAAATAGAATTTTGAGTAAATTAAAATAAGTTTGACTGAAATAGAATTTTAAGTAAATTAAAATAAGTTTGACTGAAATAGAATTTTTAGAAAATTAAAATAAGTTTGAATGAAATAGAATTTTAAGTAAATTAAAATTAGTTTGACTGAAATAGAATTTTGAGTAAATTAAAATAAGTTTGACTGAAATAGAATTTTAAGTAAATTAAAATAAGTGTGACTGAAATAGAATTTTAAGTAAATTAAAATAAGTTTGACTGAAATAGAATTTTAAGTAAATTAAAATAAGTTTGACTGAAATAGAATTTTAAGTAAATTAAAAAAAGTATGACTGAAATAAAATTTTAAGTAAATTAAAATAAGTTTGACTGAAATAGAATTTTGAGTAAATTAAAATAAGTTTGAATGAAATAGAATTTAAAGTAAATTAAAATAAGTTTGACTGAAATTGAATTTTAAGTAAATTAAAATAAGTATGACTGAAATAGAATTTTAAGTAAATTAAAATAAGTTTGAATGAAATAGAATTTTAAGTAAATTAAAATAGGTGTGACTGAAATGGAATTTTAAGTAAATTAAAATAAGTTTGACTGAAATAGAATTTTAAGTAAATTAAAATAAGTGTGACTGAAATAGAATTTTGAGTAAATTAAAATAAGTTTGACTGAAATAGAATTTTAAGTAAATTAAAATAAGTTTGACTGAAATAGAATTTTGAGTAAATTAAAATAAGTGTGACTGAAATAGAATTTTAAGTAAATTAAAATCAGTTTGACTGAAATAGAATTTTGAGTAAATTAAAATAAATTTGACTGAAAAAGAATTTTAAGTAAATTAAAATAAGTGTGACTGAAATAGAATTATAAGTAAATTTAAAATCAATTTGACTGAAATAGAATTTTGAGTAAATTAAAATTAGTTTGACTGAAATAGAATTTTGAGTAAATTAAAATAAGTTTGACTGAAATAGAATTTTAAGTAAATTAAAAAAAGTATGACTGAAATAAAATTTTAAGTAAATTAAAAAAAGTATGACTGAAATAAAATTTTAAGTAAATTAAAATAAGTTTGACTGAAATAGAATTTTAAGTAAATTAAAATAAGTTTGATAGAAATAGAATTTTAAGTAAATTAAAATAAGTTTGACTGAAATAGAATTTTAAGTAAATTAAAATAAGTGTGACTGAAATAGAATTTTGAGTAAATTAAAATAAGTTTGACTGAAATAGAATTTTTAGAAAATTAAAATAAGTTTGAATGAAATAGAATTTTGAGTAAATTAAAATAAGTTTGACTGAAATAGAATTTTAAGTAAATTAAAATAAGTTTGACTGAAATAGAATTTAAGTAAATTAAAATAAGTTTGACTGAAATAGAATTTTAAGTAAATTAAAATAAGTTTGACTGAAATAGAATTTTAAGTAAATTAAAATAAGTTTGACTGAAATAGAATTTTTAGAAAATTAAAATAAGTTTGAATGAAATAGAATTTTGAGTAAATTAAAATAAGTTTGACTGAAATAGAATTTTAAGTAAATTAAAATAAGTTTGACTGAAATAGAATTTTAAGTAAATTAAAATAAGTGTGACTGAAATAGAATTTTAAGTAAATTAAAATAAGTTTGACTGAAATAGAATTTTAAGTAAATTAAAATAAGTGTGACTGAAATAGAATTTTAAGTAAATTAAAAAAAGTATGACTGAAATAGAATTTCAAGTAAATTAAAATAAGTATGACTGAAATAGAATTTTAAGTAAATTAAAATAAGTGTGACTGAAATAGAATTTCGAGTAAATTAAAATAAGTTTGACTGAAATAGAATTTTAAGTAAATTAAAATAAGTTTGACTGAAATAGAATTTTAAGTAAATTAAATAAGTTTGATAGAAATAGAATTTACAGTAAATTAAAATCAGTTTGACTGAAATAGAATTTTGAGTAAATTAAAATAAGTTTGACTGAAATAGAATTTTAAGTAAATTAAAATAAGTATGACTGAAATAGAATTTTAAGTAAATTAAAATAAGTTTGACTGAAATAGAATTTTAAGTAAATTAAAATAATTATGATAGAAATAGAATTTTAAGTAAATTAAAAATAAGTTTGACTGAAATCGAATTTTAAGTAAATTAAAATAAGTTTGACTGAAATAGATCTTTAAGTAAATTAAAATAAGTTTGAATGAAATAGAATTTTAAGTAAATTAAAATAAGTTTGACTGAAATAGAATTTTAAGTAAATTAAAATAAGTGTGACTGAAATAGAATTATAAGTAAATTTAAAATCAATTTGACTGAATTAGAATTTTAAGTAAATTAAAATCAGTTTGACTGAAATAGAATTTTAAGTAAATTAAAATAAGTTTGACTGAAATAGAATTTTAAGTAAATTAAAATAAGTTTGACTGAAATAGAATTTTTAGAAAATTAAAATAAGTTTGACTGAAATAGAATTTTAAGTAAATTAAAATAAGTGTGACTGAATAAGAATTTTAAGTAAATTAAAATATGTTTGACTGAAATAGAATTTTAAGTAAATTAAAATAAGTGTGACTGAAATAGAATTTTAAGTAAATTAAAATAAGTGTGACTGAAATAAATTTTAAGTAAATTAAAATAAGTATGATAGAAATAGAATTTTAAGTAAATTAAAATAAGTTTGACTGAAATAGAATTTTGAGTAAATTAAAATAAGTTCACTGAAATAGAATTTTAAGTAAATTAAAATAAGTATGACTGAAATAGAATTTTAAGTAAATTAAAATAAGTTTGACTGAAATAGAATTTTAAGTAAATTAAAATAAGTTTGACTGAAATAGAATTTTTAGAAAATTAAAATAAGTTTGAATGAATTAGAATTTAAAGTAAATTAAAATAAGTTTGAATGAAATAGAATTTTAAGTAAATTAAAATAGGTGTGACTGAAATGGAATTTTAAGTAAATTAAAATAAGTTTGACTGAAATAGAATTTTAAGTAAATTAAAATCAGTTTGACTGAAATAGAATTTTGAGTAAATTAAAATTAGTTTGAATGAAAAAGAATTTTAAGTAAATTAAAATAAGTGTGACTGAAATAGAATTATAAGTAAATTTAAAATCAATTTGACTGAAATAGAATTTTGAGTAAATTAAAATTAGTTTGACTGAAATAGAATTTTAAGTAAATTAAAATAAGTTTGACTGAAATAGAATTTTAAGTAAATTAAATTAAGTGTGACTGAAATAGAATTTTAAGTAAATTAAAATAAGTTTGACTGAAATTGAATTTTGAGTAAATTAAAATAAGTTTGACTGAAATAGAATTTTAAGTAAATTAAAATAAGTTTGACTGAAATAGAATTTTAAGTAAATTAAAATAAGTTTGACTGAAATAGAATTTAAAGTAAATTAAAATAAGTGTGACTGAAATAGAATTTCAAGTAAATTAAAATAAGTGTGACTGAAATAGAATTTTAAGTAAATTAAAATAAGTTTGACTGAAATAGAATTTTAAGTAAATTAAAATAAGTTTGACTGAAATAGAATTTTAAGTAAATTAAATTAAGTGTGACTGAAATAGAATTTTAAGTAAATTAAAATAAGTTTGACTGAAATTGAATTTTGAGTAAATTAAAATAAGTTTGACTGAAATAGAATTTTAAGTAAATTAAAATAAGTTTGACTGAAATAGAATTTTAAGTAAATTAAAATAAGTTTGACTGAAATAGAATTTAAAGTAAATTAAAATAAGTGTGACTGAAATAGAATTTTGAGTAAATTAAAATAAGTGTGACTGAAATAGAATTTTAAGTAAATTAAAATAAGTATGACTGAAATAGAATTTTAAGTAAATTAAAATAAGTTTGAATGAAATAGAATTTTAAGTAAATTAAAATAAGTTTGACTGAAATTGAATTTTAAGTAAATAAAATAAGTGTGACTGAAATAGAATTTTAAGTAAATTAAAATAAGTTTGACTGAAATAGAATTTTAAGTAAATTAAAATAAGTTTGACTGAAATAGAATTTTTAGAAAATTAAAATAAGTTTGAATGAAATAGAATTTTAAGTAAATTAAAATAAGTTTGACTGAAATAGAATTTTAAGTAAATTAAAATAAGTTTGACTGAAATAGAATTTTAAGTAAATTAAAATAAGTGTGACTGAAATAGAATTTTAAGTAAATTAAAATAAGTTTGACTGAAATAGAATTTTAAGTAAATTAAAATAAGTGTGACTGAAATAGAATTTTAAGTAAATTAAAAAAAGTATGACTGAAATAAAATTTTAAGTAAATTAAAATCAGTTTGACTGAAATAAAATTTTAAGTAAATTAAAATAAGTTTGACTGAAATAGAATTTTAAGTAAATTAAAATAAGTTTGACTGAAATAGAATTTCAAGTAAATTAAATAAGTTTGATAGAAATAGAATTTACAGTAATTTAAAGTAAGTATGATAGAAATAGAATTTTAAATAAATTAAAATAAGTTTGACTGAAATAGAATTTTAAGTAAATTAAAATAGGTGTGACTGAAATGGAATTTTAAGTAAATTAAAATAAGTGTGATTGAAATAGAATTTTAAGTAAATTAAAATAATTATGATAGAAATAGAATTTTAAGTAAATTAAAATAAGTATGATAGAAATAGAATTTTAAGTAAATTAAAATAAGTTTGACTGAAATAGAATTTTAAGTAAATTAAAATAAGTTTGACTGAAATAGAATTTTAAGTAAATTAAAATAAGTTTGATAGAAATAGAATTTACAGTAAATTAAAATAAGTATGATAGAAATAGAATTTTGAGTAAATTAAAATAAGTTTGACTGAAATAGAATTTTAAGTAAATTAAAATAAGTTTGACTGAAATCGAATTTTAAGTAAATTAAAATAAGTTTGACTGAAATAGATCTTTAAGTAAATTAAAATAAGTTTGAATGAAATAGAATTTTAAGTAAATTAAAATAAGTTTGACTGAAATAGAATTTTGAGTAAATTAAAATAAGTTTGACTGAAATAGAATTTAAGTAAATTAAAATAAGTTTGACTGAATTAGAATTTTGAGTAAATTAAAATAAGTTTGACTGAAATAGAATTTTAAGTAAATTAAATTAAGTGTGACTGAAATAGAATTTTAAGTAAATTAAAATAAGTTTGACTGAAATTGAATTTTGAGTAAATTAAAATAAGTTTGACTGAAATAGAATTTTAAGTAAATTAAAATAAGTTTGATAGAAATAGAATTTTAAGTAAATTAAAATAAGTTTGATAGAAATAGAATTTTAAGTAAATTATAATAAGTGTGACTGAAATAGAATTTTGAGTAAATTAAAATAAGTGTGACTGAAATAGAATTTTAAGTAAATTAAAATAAGTATGACTGAAATAGAATTTTAAGTAAATTAAAATAAGTTTGACTGAAATTGAATTTTAAGTAAATTAAAATAAGTTTGACTGAAATTGAATTTTAAGTAAATAAAATAAGTGTGACTGAAATAGAATTTTAAGTAAATTAAAATAAGTTTGACTGAAATAGAATTTTAAGTAAATTAAAATAAGTTTGACTGAAATAGAATTTTTAGAAAATTAAAATAAGTTTGAATGAAATAGAATTTTGAGTAAATTAAAATAAGTTTGACTGAAATAGAATTTTAAGTAAATTAAAATAAGTATGATAGAAATAGAATTTTTAGAAAATTAAAATAAGTTTGACTGAAATAGAATTTTAAGTAAATTAAAATAAGTTTGACTGAAATAGAATTTTAAGTAAATTAAAATAAGTGTGACTGAAATAGAATTTTAAGTAAATTAAAAAAAGTATGACTGAAATAAAATTTTAAGTAAATTAAAATCAGTTTGACTGAAATAGAATTTTAAGTAAATTAAAATAAGTTTGACTGAAATAGAATTTTAAGTAAATTAAAATAAGTTTGACTGAAATTGAATTTTAAGTAAATTAAAATAAGTTTGACTGAAATAGAATTTTAAGTAAATTAAAATAAGTATGATAGAAATAGAATTTTAAATAAATTAAAATAAGTTTGACTGAAATAGAATTTTAAGTAAATTAAAATAGGTGTGACTGAAATGGAATTTTAAGTAAATTAAAATAAGTGTGATTGAAATAGAATTTTAAGTAAATTAAAATAATTATGATAGAAATAGAATTTTAAGTAAATTAAAATAAGTATGATAGAAATAGAATTTTAAGTAAATTAAAATAAGTGTGACTGAAATAGAATTTTAAGTAAATTAAAATAAGTTTGATAGAAATAGAATTTACAGTAAATTAAAATAAGTTTGATAGAAATAGAATTTACAGTAAATTAAAATAAGTATGATAGAAATAGAATTTTGAGTAAATTAAAATAAGTTTGACTGAAATAGAATTTTAAGTAAATTAAAATAAGTTTGACTGAAATCGAATTTTAAGTAAATTAAAATAAGTTTGACTGAAATAGATCTTTAAGTAAATTAAAATAAGTTTGAATGAAATAGAATTTTAAGTAAATTAAAATAAGTTTGACTGAAATAGAATTTTGAGTAAATTAAAATAAGTTTGACTGAAATAGAATTTAAGTAAATTAAAATAAGTTTGACTGAATTAGAATTTTAAGTAAATTAAAATAAGTTTGACTGAAATAGAATTTTAAGTAAATTAAATTAAGTGTGACTGAAATAGAATTTTAAGTAAATTAAAATAAGTTTGACTGAAATTGAATTTTGAGTAAATTAAAATAAGTTTGACTGAAATAGAATTTTAAGTAAATTAAAATAAGTTTGATAGAAATAGAATTTTAAGTAAATTAAAATAAGTTTGACTGAAATAGAATTTTAAGTAAATTATAATAAGTGTGACTGAAATAGAATTTTGAGTAAATTAAAATAAGTGTGACTGAAATAGAATTTTAAGTAAATTAAAATAAGTATGACTGAAATAGAATTTTAAGTAAATTAAAATAAGTTTGACTGAAATTGAATTTTAAGTAAATTAAAATAAGTTTGACTGAAATTGAATTTTAAGTAAATAAAATAAGTGTGACTGAAATAGAATTTTAAGTAAATTAAAATAAGTTTGACTGAAATAGAATTTTAAGTAAATTAAAATAAGTTTGACTGAAATAGAATTTTTAGAAAATTAAAATAAGTTTGAATGAAATAGAATTTTGAGTAAATTAAAATAAGTTTGACTGAAATTGAATTTTAAGTAAATTAAAATAAGTTTGACTGAAATTGAATTTTAAGTAAATAAAATAAGTGTGACTGAAATAGAATTTTAAGTAAATTAAAATAAGTGTGACTGAAATAGAATTTTAAGTAAATTAAAATAAGTTTAACTGAAATAGAATTTTGAGTAAATTAAAATAAGTTTAACTGAAATAGAATTTTAAGTAAATTAAAATAAGTATGATAGAAATAGAATTTTAAGTAAATTAAAATAAGTGTGACTGAAATAGTTTTTTAAGTAAATTAAAATAAGTTTGACTGAAATAGAATTTTAAGTAAATTAAAATAAGTGTGACTGAAATAGAATTTTAAGTAAATTAAAAAAAGTATGACTGAAATAAAATTTTAAGTAAATTAAAATCAGTTTGACTGAAATAGAATTTTAAGTAAATTAAAATAAGTTTGACTGAAATAGAATTTTAAGTAAATTAAAATAAGTTTGACTGAAATTGAATTTTAAGTAAATTAAAATAAGTTTGACTGAAATAGAATTTTAAGTAAATTAAAATAAGTATGACTGAAATAAAATTTTAAGTAAATTAAAAAAAGTATGACTGAAATAAAATTTTAAGTAAATTAAAATAAGTATGATAGAAATAGAATTTTGAGTAAATTAAAATAAGTTTGACTGAAATAGAATTTTAAGTAAATTAAAATAATTATGATAGAAATAGAATTTTAAGTAAATTAAAATAAGTATGATAGAAATAGAATTTTGAGTAAATTAAAATAAGTGTGACTGAAATAGAATTTTAAGTAAATTAAAATAAGTGTGACTGAAATAGAATTTTAAGTAAATTAAAATAATTATGATAGAAATAGAATTTTAAGTAAATTAAAATAAGTTTGACTGAAATTGAATTTTAAGTAAATAAAATAAGTGTGACTGAAATAGAATTTTAAGTAAATTAAAATAAGTTTGACTGAAATAGAATTTTAAGTAAATTAAAATAAGTTTGACTGAAATAGAATTTTTAGAAAATTAAAATAAGTTTGAATGAAATAGAATTTTGAGTAAATTAAAATAAGTTTGACTGAAATTGAATTTTAAGTAAATTAAAATAAGTTTGACTGAAATTGAATTTTAAGTAAATAAAATAAGTGTGACTGAAATAGAATTTTAAGTAAATTAAAATAAGTGTGACTGAAATAGAATTTTGAGTAAATTAAAATAAGTTTGACTGAAATTGAATTTTAAGTAAATTAAAATAAGTTTAACTGAAATAGAATTTTGAGTAAATTAAAATAAGTTTAACTGAAATAGAATTTTAAGTAAATTAAAATAAGTATGACTGAAATAGAATTTTGAGTAAATTAAAATAAGTGTGACTGAAATAGAATTTTAAGTAAATTAAAATAAGTATGACTGAAATAGAATTTTAAGTAAATTAAAATAAGTTTGACTGAAATTGAATTTTAAGTAAATTAAAATAAGTTTGACTGAAATTGAATTTTAAGTAAATAAAATAAGTGTGACTGAAATAGAATTTTAAGTAAATTAAAATAAGTTTGACTGAAATAGAATTTTTAGAAAATTAAAATAAGTTTGAATGAAATAGAATTTTGAGTAAATTAAAATAAGTTTGACTGAAATTGAATTTTAAGTAAATTAAAATAAGTTTGACTGAAATTGAATTTTAAGTAAATAAAATAAGTGTGACTGAAATAGAATTTTAAGTAAATTAAAATAAGTTTGACTGAAATAGAATTTTGAGTAAATTAAAATAAGTTTGACTGAAATTGAATTTTAAGTAAATTAAAATAAGTTTAACTGAAATAGAATTTTGAGTAAATTAAAATAAGTTTAACTGAAATAGAATTTTAAGTAAATTAAAATAAGTATGATAGAAATAGAATTTTAAGTAAATTAAAATAAGTGTGACTGAAATAGTTTTTTAAGTAAATTAAAATAAGTTTGACTGAAATAGAATTTTAAGTAAATTAAAATAAGTGTGACTGAAATAGAATTTTAAGTAAATTAAAAAAAGTATGACTGAAATAAAATTTTAAGTAAATTAAAATCAGTTTGACTGAAATAGAATTTTAAGTAAATTAAAATAAGTTTGACTGAAATAGAATTTTAAGTAAATTAAAATAAGTTTGACTGAAATTGAATTTTAAGTAAATTAAAATAAGTTTGACTGAAATAGAATTTTAAGTAAATTAAAATAAGTATGACTGAAATAAAATTTTAAGTAAATTAAAAAAAGTATGACTGAAATAAAATTTTAAGTAAATTAAAATAAGTATGATAGAAATAGAATTTTGAGTAAATTAAAATAAGTTTGACTGAAATAGAATTTTAAGTAAATTAAAATAATTATGATAGAAATAGAATTTTAAGTAAATTAAAATAAGTATGATAGAAATAGAATTTTGAGTAAATTAAAATAAGTGTGACTGAAATAGAATTTTAAGTAAATTAAAATAAGTTTGACTGAAATCGAATTTTAAGTAAATTAAAATAAGTTTGACTGAAATAGATCTTTAAGTAAATTAAAATAAGTTTGAATGAAATAGAATTTTAAGTAAATTAAAATAAGTTTGACTGAAATAGAATTTTGAGTAAATTAAAATAAGTTTGACTGAAATAGAATTTAAGTAAATTAAAATAAGTTTGACTGAATTAGAATTTTGAGTAAATTAAAATAAGTTTGACTGAAATAGAATTTTAAGTAAATTAAATTAAGTGTGACTGAAATAGAATTTTAAGTAAATTAAAATAAGTTTGACTGAAATTGAATTTTGAGTAAATTAAAATAAGTTTGACTGAAATAGAATTTTAAGTAAATTAAAATAAGTTTGATAGAAATAGAATTTTAAGTAAATTAAAATAAGTTTGATAGAAATAGAATTTTAAGTAAATTATAATAAGTGTGACTGAAATAGAATTTTGAGTAAATTAAAATAAGTGTGACTGAAATAGAATTTTAAGTAAATTAAAATAAGTATGACTGAAATAGAATTTTAAGTAAATTAAAATAAGTTTGACTGAAATTGAATTTTAAGTAAATTAAAATAAGTTTGACTGAAATTGAATTTTAAGTAAATAAAATAAGTGTGACTGAAATAGAATTTTAAGTAAATTAAAATAAGTTTGACTGAAATAGAATTTTAAGTAAATTAAAATAAGTTTGACTGAAATAGAATTTTTAGAAAATTAAAATAAGTTTGAATGAAATAGAATTTTGAGTAAATTAAAATAAGTTTGACTGAAATAGAATTTTAAGTAAATTAAAATAAGTATGATAGAAATAGAATTTTTAGAAAATTAAAATAAGTTTGACTGAAATAGAATTTTAAGTAAATTAAAATAAGTTTGACTGAAATAGAATTTTAAGTAAATTAAAATAAGTGTGACTGAAATAGAATTTTAAGTAAATTAAAAAAAGTATGACTGAAATAAAATTTTAAGTAAATTAAAATCAGTTTGACTGAAATAGAATTTTAAGTAAATTAAAATAAGTTTGACTGAAATAGAATTTTAAGTAAATTAAAATAAGTTTGACTGAAATTGAATTTTAAGTAAATTAAAATAAGTTTGACTGAAATAGAATTTTAAGTAAATTAAAATAAGTATGATAGAAATAGAATTTTAAATAAATTAAAATAAGTTTGACTGAAATAGAATTTTAAGTAAATTAAAATAGGTGTGACTGAAATGGAATTTTAAGTAAATTAAAATAAGTGTGATTGAAATAGAATTTTAAGTAAATTAAAATAATTATGATAGAAATAGAATTTTAAGTAAATTAAAATAAGTATGATAGAAATAGAATTTTAAGTAAATTAAAATAAGTGTGACTGAAATAGAATTTTAAGTAAATTAAAATAAGTTTGATAGAAATAGAATTTACAGTAAATTAAAATAAGTTTGATAGAAATAGAATTTACAGTAAATTAAAATAAGTATGATAGAAATAGAATTTTGAGTAAATTAAAATAAGTTTGACTGAAATAGAATTTTAAGTAAATTAAAATAAGTTTGACTGAAATCGAATTTTAAGTAAATTAAAATAAGTTTGACTGAAATAGATCTTTAAGTAAATTAAAATAAGTTTGAATGAAATAGAATTTTAAGTAAATTAAAATAAGTTTGACTGAAATAGAATTTTGAGTAAATTAAAATAAGTTTGACTGAAATAGAATTTAAGTAAATTAAAATAAGTTTGACTGAATTAGAATTTTAAGTAAATTAAAATCAGTTTGACTGAAATAGAATTTTAAGTAAATTAAATTAAGTGTGACTGAAATAGAATTTTAAGTAAATTAAAATAAGTTTGACTGAAATTGAATTTTGAGTAAATTAAAATAAGTTTGACTGAAATAGAATTTTAAGTAAATTAAAATAAGTTTGATAGAAATAGAATTTTAAGTAAATTAAAATAAGTTTGACTGAAATAGAATTTTAAGTAAATTATAATAAGTGTGACTGAAATAGAATTTTGAGTAAATTAAAATAAGTGTGACTGAAATAGAATTTTAAGTAAATTAAAATAAGTATGACTGAAATAGAATTTTAAGTAAATTAAAATAAGTTTGACTGAAATTGAATTTTAAGTAAATTAAAATAAGTTTGACTGAAATTGAATTTTAAGTAAATAAAATAAGTGTGACTGAAATAGAATTTTAAGTAAATTAAAATAAGTTTGACTGAAATAGAATTTTAAGTAAATTAAAATAAGTTTGACTGAAATAGAATTTTTAGAAAATTAAAATAAGTTTGAATGAAATAGAATTTTGAGTAAATTAAAATAAGTTTGACTGAAATTGAATTTTAAGTAAATTAAAATAAGTTTGACTGAAATTGAATTTTAAGTAAATAAAATAAGTGTGACTGAAATAGAATTTTAAGTAAATTAAAATAAGTGTGACTGAAATAGAATTTTAAGTAAATTAAAATAAGTTTAACTGAAATAGAATTTTGAGTAAATTAAAATAAGTTTAACTGAAATAGAATTTTAAGTAAATTAAAATAAGTATGATAGAAATAGAATTTTAAGTAAATTAAAATAAGTGTGACTGAAATAGTTTTTTAAGTAAATTAAAATAAGTTTGACTGAAATAGAATTTTAAGTAAATTAAAATAAGTGTGACTGAAATAGAATTTTAAGTAAATTAAAAAAAGTATGACTGAAATAAAATTTTAAGTAAATTAAAATCAGTTTGACTGAAATAGAATTTTAAGTAAATTAAAATAAGTTTGACTGAAATAGAATTTTAAGTAAATTAAAATAAGTTTGACTGAAATTGAATTTTAAGTAAATTAAAATAAGTTTGACTGAAATAGAATTTTAAGTAAATTAAAATAAGTATGACTGAAATAAAATTTTAAGTAAATTAAAAAAAGTATGACTGAAATAAAATTTTAAGTAAATTAAAATAAGTATGATAGAAATAGAATTTTGAGTAAATTAAAATAAGTTTGACTGAAATAGAATTTTAAGTAAATTAAAATAATTATGATAGAAATAGAATTTTAAGTAAATTAAAATAAGTATGATAGAAATAGAATTTTGAGTAAATTAAAATAAGTGTGACTGAAATAGAATTTTAAGTAAATTAAAATAAGTGTGACTGAAATAGAATTTTAAGTAAATTAAAATAAGTTTGATAGAATAAGAATTTTAAGTAAATTAAAATAAGTTTGACTGAAATAGAATTTTGAGTAAATTAAAATAAGTTTCACTGAAATAGAATTTTAAGTAAATTAAAATAAGTTTGACTGAAATCGAATTTTAAGTAAATTAAAATAAGTTTGACTGAAATAGATCTTTAAGTAAATTAAAATCAGTTTGAATGAAATAGAATTTTAAGTAAATTAAAATAAGTTTGACTGAAATAGAATTTTGAGTAAATTAAAATAAGTTTGACTGAAATAGAATTTAAGTAAATTAAAATAAGTTTGACTGAATTAGAATTTTAAGTAAATTAAAATCAGTTTGACTGAAATAGAATTTTAAGTAAATTAAAATAAGTTTGACTGAAATCGAATTTTAAGTAAATTAAAATAAGTTTGACTGAAATAGAATTTTTAGAAAATTAAAATAAGTTTGACTGAAATAGAATTTTAAGTAAATTAAAATAAGTGTGACTGAAAGAGAATTTTAAGTAAATTAAAATATGTTTGACTGAAATAGAATTTTAAGTAAATTAAAATAAGTGTGACTGAAATAGAATTTTAAGTAAATTAAAATAAGTGTGACTGAAATAAATTTTAAGTAAATTAAAATAAGTATGATAGAAATAGAATTTTAAGTAAATTAAAATAAGTTTGACTGAAATAGAATTTTAAGTAAATTAAAATAAGTTCACTGAAATAGAATTTTAAGTAAATTAAAATAAGTTTGACTGAAATAGAATTTTAAGTAAATTAAAATAAGTTTGACTGAAATAGAATTTTAAGTAAATTAAAATAAGTGTGATTGAAATAGAATTTTAAGTAAATTAAAATAAGTTTGACTGAAATAGAATTTTAAGTAAATTAAAATAAGTTTGACTGAAATAGAATTTTAAGTAAATTAAAATAAGTGTGACTGAAATAGAATTTTAAGTAAATTAAAATAAGTTTGACTGAAATAGAATTTTAAGTAAATTAAAATAAGTATGACTGAAATAAAATTTTAAGTAAATTAAAATAAGTTTGAATGAAATAGAATTTTAAGTAAATTAAAATAGGTGTGACTGAAATGGAATTTTAAGTAAATTAAAATAAGTTTGACTGAAATAGAATTTTAAGTAAATTAAAATAAGTGTGACTGAAATAGAATTTTGAGTAAATTAAAATAAGTTTGACTGAAATAGAATTTTAAGTAAATTAAAATAAGTTTGACTGAAATAGAATTTTGAGTAAATTAAAATAAGTGTGACTGAAATAGAATTTTAAGTAAATTAAAATCAGTTTGACTGAAATAGAATTTTGAGTAAATTAAAATTAGTTTGACTGAAAAAGAATTTTAAGTAAATTAAAATAAGTGTGACTGAAATAGAATTATAAGTAAATTTAAAATCAATTTGACTGAAATAGAATTTTGAGTAAATTAAAATTAGTTTGACTGAAATAGAATTTTAAGTAAATTAAAATAAGTTTGACTGAAATAGAATTTTAAGTAAATTAAATTAAGTGTGACTGAAATAGAATTTTAAGTAAATTAAAATAAGTTTGACTGAAATTGAATTTTGAGTAAATTAAAATAAGTTTGACTGAAATAGAATTTTAAGTAAATTAAAATAAGTTTGATAGAAATAGAATTTTAAGTAAATTAAAATAAGTTTGACTGAAATAGAATTTTAAGTAAATTAAAATAAGTGTGACTGAAATAGAATTTTGAGTAAATTAAAATAAGTGTGACTGAAATAGAATTTTAAGTAAATTAAAATAAGTATGACTGAAATAGAATTTTAAGTAAATTAAAATAAGTTTGAATGAAATAGAATTTTAAGTAAATTAAAATAAGTTTGACTGAAATAGAATTTTAAGTAAATTAAAATAGGTGTGACTGAAATAGAATTTTAAGTAAATTAAAATAAGTTTGACTGAAATAGAATTTCAAGTAAATTAAATAAGTTTGATAGAAATAGAATTTCAAGTAAATTAAATAAGTTTGATAGAAATAGAATTTACAGTAATTTAAAGTAAGTATGATAGAAATAGAATTTTAAATAAATTAAAATAAGTTTGACTGAAATAGAATTTTAAGTAAATTAAAATAGGTGTGACTGAAATGGAATTTTAAGTAAATTAAAATAAGTGTGATTGAAATAGAATTTTAAGTAAATTAAAATAATTATGATAGAAATAGAATTTTAAGTAAATTAAAATAAGTATGATAGAAATAGAATTTTAAGTAAATTAAAATAAGTTTGACTGAAATAGAATTTTAAGTAAATTAAAATAAGTGTGACTGAAATAGAATTTTAAGTAAATTAAAATAAGTTTGATAGAAATAGAATTTACAGTAAATTAAAATAAGTATGATAGAAATAGAATTTTGAGTAAATTAAAATAAGTTTGATAGAAATAGAATTTACAGTAAATTAAAATAAGTATGATAGAAATAGAATTTTGAGTAAATTAAAATAAGTTTGACTGAAATAGAATTTTAAGTAAATTAAAATAAGTTTGACTGAAATCGAATTTTAAGTAAATTAAAATAAGTTTGACTGAAATAGATCTTTAAGTAAATTAAAATAAGTTTGAATGAAATAGAATTTTAAGTAAATTAAAATAAGTTTGACTGAAATAGAATTTTGAGTAAATTAAAATAAGTTTGACTGAAATAGAATTTAAGTAAATTAAAATAAGTTTGACTGAATTAGAATTTTAAGTAAATTAAAATCAGTTTGACTGAAATAGAATTTTAAGTAAATTAAATTAAGTGTGACTGAAATAGAATTTTAAGTAAATTAAAATAAGTTTGACTGAAATTGAATTTTGAGTAAATTAAAATAAGTTTGACTGAAATAGAATTTTAAGTAAATTAAAATAAGTTTGATAGAAATAGAATTTTAAGTAAATTAAAATAAGTTTGACTGAAATAGAATTTTAAGTAAATTAAAATAAGTGTGACTGAAATAGAATTTTGAGTAAATTAAAATAAGTGTGACTGAAATAGAATTTTAAGTAAATTAAAATAAGTATGACTGAAATAGAATTTTAAGTAAATTAAAATAAGTTTGAATGAAATAGAATTTTAAGTAAATTAAAATAAGTTTGACTGAAATTGAATTTTAAGTAAATAAAATAAGTGTGACTGAAATAGAATTTTAAGTAAATTAAAATAAGTTTGACTGAAATAGAATTTTAAGTAAATTAAAATAAGTTTGACTGAAATAGAATTTTTAGAAAATTAAAATAAGTTTGAATGAAATAGAATTTTGAGTAAATTAAAATAAGTTTGACTGAAATAGAATTTTAAGTAAATTAAAATAAGTATGATAGAAATAGAATTTTTAGAAAATTAAAATAAGTTTGACTGAAATAGAATTTTAAGTAAATTAAAATAAGTTTGACTGAAATAGAATTTTAAGTAAATTAAAATAAGTGTGACTGAAATAGAATTTTAAGTAAATTAAAATAAGTTTGACTGAAATAAAATTTTAAGTAAATTAAAATCAGTTTGACTGAAATAGAATTTTAAGTAAATTAAAATAAGTTTGACTGAAATAGAATTTTAAGTAAATTAAAATAAGTTTGACTGAAATTGAATTTTAAGTAAATTAAAATAAGTTTGACTGAAATAGAATTTTAAGTAAATTAAAATAAGTATGATAGAAATAGAATTTTAAATAAATTAAAATAAGTTTGACTGAAATAGAATTTTAAGTAAATTAAAATAGGTGTGACTGAAATGGAATTTTAAGTAAATTAAAATAAGTGTGATTGAAATAGAATTTTAAGTAAATTAAAATAATTATGATAGAAATAGAATTTTAAGTAAATTAAAATAAGTATGACTGAAATAGAATTTTAAGTAAATTAAATTAAGTGTGACTGAAATAGAATTTTAAGTAAATTAAAATAAGTGTGACTGAAATAGAATTTTAAGTAAATTAAAATAAGTTTGATAGAAATAGAATTTACAGTAAATTAAAATAAGTATGATAGAAATAGAATTTTGAGTAAATTAAAATAAGTTTGACTGAAATAGAATTTTAAGTAAATTAAAATAAGTTTGACTGAAATCGAATTTTAAGTAAATTAAAATAAGTTTGACTGAAATAGATCTTTAAGTAAATTAAAATAAGTTTGAATGAAATAGAATTTTAAGTAAATTAAAATAAGTTTGACTGAAATAGAATTTTGAGTAAATTAAAATAAGTTTGACTGAAATAGAATTTAAGTAAATTAAAATAAGTTTGACTGAATTAGAATTTTAAGTAAATTAAAATCAGTTTGACTGAAATAGAATTTTAAGTAAATTAAATTAAGTGTGACTGAAATAGAATTTTAAGTAAATTAAAATAAGTTTGACTGAAATTGAATTTTGAGTAAATTAAAATAAGTTTGACTGAAATAGAATTTTAAGTAAATTAAAATAAGTTTGATAGAAATAGAATTTTAAGTAAATTAAAATAAGTTTGACTGAAATAGAATTTAAGTAAATTAAAATAAGTTTGACTGAATTAGAATTTTAAGTAAATTAAAATCAGTTTGACTGAAATAGAATTTTAAGTAAATTAAATTAAGTGTGACTGAAATAGAATTTTAAGTAAATTAAAATAAGTTTGACTGAAATTGAATTTTGAGTAAATTAAAATAAGTTTGACTGAAATAGAATTTTAAGTAAATTAAAATAAGTTTGATAGAAATAGAATTTTAAGTAAATTAAAATAAGTGTGACTGAAATAGAATTTTAAGTAAATTAAAATAAGTTTGACTGAATTAGAATTTTTAGAAAATTAAAATAAGTTTGAATGAAATAGAATTTTGAGTAAATTAAAATAAGTTTGACTGAAATAGAATTTTAAGTAAATTAAAATAAGTATGATAGAAATAGAATTTTAAGTAAATTAAAATAAGTGTGACTGAAATAGTTTTTTAAGTAAATTAAAATAAGTTTGACTGAATTAGAATTTTAAGTAAATTAAAATAAGTGTGACTGAAATAGAATTTTAAGTAAATTAAAAAAAGTATGACTGAAATAAAATTTTAAGTAAATTAAAATCAGTTTGACTGAAATAGAATTTTAAGTAAATTAAAATAAGTTTGACTGAAATAGAATTTTAAGTAAATTAAAATAAGTTTGACTGAAATTGAATTTTAAGTAAATTAAAATAAGTTTGACTGAAATAGAATTTTAAGTAAATTAAAATAAGTATGACTGAAATAAAATTTTAAGTAAATTAAAAAAAGTATGACTGAAATAGAATTTTAAGTAAATTAAAATAAGTTTGACTGAAATGGAATTTTAAGTAAATTAAAATAAGTATGATAGAAATAGAATTTTGAGTAAATTAAAATAAGTGTGAGTGAAATAGAATTTTAAGTAAATTAAAATAAGTGTGACTGAAATAGAATTTTAAGTAAATTAAAATAAGTTTGATAGAATAAGAATTTTAAGTAAATTAAAATAAGTTTGACTGAAATAGAATTTTGAGTAAATTAAAATAAGTTTCACTGAAATAGAATTTTAAGTAAATTAAAATAAGTTTGACTGAAATCGAATTTTAAGTAAATTAAAATAAGTTTGACTGAAATAGATCTTTAAGTAAATTAAAATCAGTTTGAATGAAATAGAATTTTAAGTAAATTAAAATAAGTTTGACTGAAATAGAATTTTGAGTAAATTAAAATAAGTTTGACTGAAATAGAATTTAAGTAAATTAAAATAAGTTTGACTGAATTAGAATTTTGAGTAAATTAAAATCAGTTTGACTGAAATAGAATTTTAAGTAAATTAAAATAAGTTTGACTGAAATCGAATTTTAAGTAAATTAAAATAAGTTTGACTGAAATAGAATTTTTAGAAAATTAAAATAAGTTTGACTGAAATAGAATTTTAAGTAAATTAAAATAAGTGTGACTGAAAGAGAATTTTAAGTAAATTAAAATATGTTTGACTGAAATAGAATTTTAAGTAAATTAAAATAAGTGTGACTGAAATAGAATTTTAAGTAAATTAAAATAAGTGTGACTGAAATAAATTTTAAGTAAATTAAAATAAGTATGATAGAAATAGAATTTTAAGTAAATTAAAATAAGTTTGACTGAAATAGAATTTTAAGTAAATTAAAATAAGTTCACTGAAATAGAATTTTAAGTAAATTAAAATAAGTGTGACTGAAATAGAATTTTACGTAAATTAAAATAAGTTTGACTGAAATAGAATTTTAAGTAAATTAAAATAAGTGTGATTGAAATAGAATTTTAAGTAAATTAAAATAAGTTTGACTGAAATAGAATTTTAAGTAAATTAAAATAAGTTTGACTGAAATTGAATTTTAAGTAAATTAAAATAAGTTTGACTGAAATAGAATTTTAAGTAAATTAAAATAAGTTTGACTGAAATAGAATTTTAAGTAAATTAAATTAAGTGTGACTGAAATAGAATTTTAAGTAAATTAAAATAAGTTTGACTGAAATTGAATTTTGAGTAAATTAAAATAAGTTTGACTGAAATAGAATTTTAAGTAAATTAAAATAAGTTTGATAGAAATAGAATTTTAAGTAAATTAAAATAAGTTTGACTGAAATAGAATTTTAAGTAAATTAAAATAAGTGTGACTGAAATAGAATTTTGAGTAAATTAAAATAAGTGTGACTGAAATAGAATTTTAAGTAAATTAAAATAAGTATGACTGAAATAGAATTTTAAGTAAATTAAAATAAGTTTGAATGAAATAGAATTTTAAGTAAATTAAAATAAGTTTGACTGAAATAGAATTTTAAGTAAATTAAAATAGGTGTGACTGAAATAGAATTTTAAGTAAATTAAAATAAGTTTGACTGAAATAGAATTTCAAGTAAATTAAATAAGTTTGATAGAAATAGAATTTCAAGTAAATTAAATAAGTTTGATAGAAATAGAATTTACAGTAATTTAAAGTAAGTATGATAGAAATAGAATTTTAAATAAATTAAAATAAGTTTGACTGAAATAGAATTTTAAGTAAATTAAAATAGGTGTGACTGAAATGGAATTTTAAGTAAATTAAAATAAGTGTGATTGAAATAGAATTTTAAGTAAATTAAAATAATTATGATAGAAATAGAATTTTAAGTAAATTAAAATAAGTATGATAGAAATAGAATTTTAAGTAAATTAAAATAAGTTTGACTGAAATAGAATTTTAAGTAAATTAAAATAAGTGTGACTGAAATAGAATTTTAAGTAAATTAAAATAAGTTTGATAGAAATAGAATTTACAGTAAATTAAAATAAGTATGATAGAAATAGAATTTTGAGTAAATTAAAATAAGTTTGATAGAAATAGAATTTACAGTAAATTAAAATAAGTATGATAGAAATAGAATTTTGAGTAAATTAAAATAAGTTTGACTGAAATAGAATTTTAAGTAAATTAAAATAAGTTTGACTGAAATCGAATTTTAAGTAAATTAAAATAAGTTTGACTGAAATAGATCTTTAAGTAAATTAAAATAAGTTTGAATGAAATAGAATTTTAAGTAAATTAAAATAAGTTTGACTGAAATAGAATTTTGAGTAAATTAAAATAAGTTTGACTGAAATAGAATTTAAGTAAATTAAAATAAGTTTGACTGAATTAGAATTTTAAGTAAATTAAAATCAGTTTGACTGAAATAGAATTTTAAGTAAATTAAATTAAGTGTGACTGAAATAGAATTTTAAGTAAATTAAAATAAGTTTGACTGAAATTGAATTTTGAGTAAATTAAAATAAGTTTGACTGAAATAGAATTTTAAGTAAATTAAAATAAGTTTGATAGAAATAGAATTTTAAGTAAATTAAAATAAGTTTGACTGAAATAGAATTTTAAGTAAATTAAAATAAGTGTGACTGAAATAGAATTTTGAGTAAATTAAAATAAGTGTGACTGAAATAGAATTTTAAGTAAATTAAAATAAGTATGACTGAAATAGAATTTTAAGTAAATTAAAATAAGTTTGAATGAAATAGAATTTTAAGTAAATTAAAATAAGTTTGACTGAAATTGAATTTTAAGTAAATAAAATAAGTGTGACTGAAATAGAATTTTAAGTAAATTAAAATAAGTTTGACTGAAATAGAATTTTAAGTAAATTAAAATAAGTTTGACTGAAATAGAATTTTTAGAAAATTAAAATAAGTTTGAATGAAATAGAATTTTGAGTAAATTAAAATAAGTTTGACTGAAATAGAATTTTAAGTAAATTAAAATAAGTATGATAGAAATAGAATTTTTAGAAAATTAAAATAAGTTTGACTGAAATAGAATTTTAAGTAAATTAAAATAAGTTTGACTGAAATAGAATTTTAAGTAAATTAAAATAAGTGTGACTGAAATAGAATTTTAAGTAAATTAAAAAAAGTATGACTGAAATAAAATTTTAAGTAAATTAAAATCAGTTTGACTGAAATAGAATTTTAAGTAAATTAAAATAAGTTTGACTGAAATAGAATTTTAAGTAAATTAAAATAAGTTTGACTGAAATTGAATTTTAAGTAAATTAAAATAAGTTTGACTGAAATAGAATTTTAAGTAAATTAAAATAAGTGTGACTGAAATAGTTTTTTAAGTAAATTAAAATAAGTTTGACTGAAATAGAATTTTAAGTAAATTAAAATAAGTTTGACTGAAATAGAATTTTTAGAAAATTAAAATAAGTTTGAATGAAATAGAATTTTGAGTAAATTAAAATAAGTTTGACTGAAATAGAATTTTAAGTAAATTAAAATAAGTATGATAGAAATAGAATTTTTAGAAAATTAAAATAAGTTTGACTGAAATAGAATTTTAAGTAAATTAAAATAAGTTTGACTGAAATAGAATTTTTAGAAAATTAAAATAAGTTTGAATGAAATAGAATTTTGAGTAAATTAAAATAAGTTTGACTGAAATAGAATTTTAAGTAAATTAAAATAAGTTTGACTGAAATAGAATTTTAAGTAAATTAAAATAAGTGTGACTGAAATAGAATTTTAAGTAAATTAAAATAAGTTTGACTGAAATAAAATTTTAAGTAAATTAAAATCAGTTTGACTGAAATAAAATTTTAAGTAAATTAAAATAAGTTTGACTGAAATAGAATTTTAAGTAAATTAAAATAAGTTTGACTGAAATAGAATTTCAAGTAAATTAAATAAGTTTGATAGAAATAGAATTTACAGTAATTTAAAGTAAGTATGATAGAAATAGAATTTTAAGTAAATTAAATTAAGTGTGACTGAAATAGAATTTTAAGTAAATTAAAATAAGTTTGACTGAAATTGAATTTTGAGTAAATTAAAATAAGTTTGACTGAAATAGAATTTTAAGTAAATTAAAATAAGTTTGATAGAAATAGAATTTTAAGTAAATTAAATTAAGTTTGACTGAAATAGAATTTTAAGTAAATTAAAATAAGTGTGACTGAAATAGAATTTTGAGTAAATTAAAATAAGTGTGACTGAAATAGAATTTTAAGTAAATTAAAATAAGTTTGACTGAAATAGAATTTTAAGTAAATTAAAATAAGTTTGACTGAAATTGAATTTTAAGTAAATTAAAATAAGTTTGACTGAAATTGAATTTTAAGTAAATAAAATAAGTGTGACTGAAATAGAATTTTAAGTAAATTAAAATAAGTTTGACTGAAATAGAATTTTAAGTAAATTAAAATAAGTTTGACTGAAATAGAATTTTTAGAAAATTAAAATAAGTTTGAATGAAATAGAATTTTGAGTAAATTAAAATAAGTTTGACTGAAATAGAATTTTAAGTAAATTAAAATAAGTATGATAGAAATAGAATTTTAAGTAAATTAAAATAAGTGTGACTGAAATAGTTTTTTAAGTAAATTAAAATAAGTTTGACTGAATTAGAATTTTAAGTAAATTAAAATAAGTGTGACTGAAATAGAATTTTAAGTAAATTAAAAAAAGTATGACTGAAATAAAATTTTAAGTAAATTAAAATCAGTTTGACTGAAATAGAATTTTAAGTAAATTAAAATAAGTTTGACTGAAATAGAATTTTAAGTAAATTAAAATAAGTTTGACTGAAATTGAATTTTAAGTAAATTAAAATAAGTTTGACTGAAATAGAATTTTAAGTAAATTAAAATAAGTATGACTGAAATAAAATTTTAAGTAAATTAAAAAAAGTATGACTGAAATAGAATTTTAAGTAAATTAAAATAAGTTTGACTGAAATGGAATTTTAAGTAAATTAAAATAAGTGTGATTGAAATAGAATTTTAAGTAAATTAAAATAATTATGATAGAAATAGAATTTTAAGTAAATTAAAATAAGTATGATAGAAATAGAATTTTGAGTAAATTAAAATAAGTGTGACTGAAATAGAATTTTAAGTAAATTAAAATAAGTGTGACTGAAATAGAATTTTAAGTAAATTAAAATAAGTTTGATAGAATAAGAATTTTAAGTAAATTAAAATAAGTTTGACTGAAATAGAATTTTGAGTAAATTAAAATAAGTTTCACTGAAATAGAATTTTAAGTAAATTAAAATAAGTTTGACTGAAATCGAATTTTAAGTAAATTAAAATAAGTTTGACTGAAATAGATCTTTAAGTAAATTAAAATCAGTTTGAATGAAATAGAATTTTAAGTAAATTAAAATAAGTTTGACTGAAATAGAATTTTGAGTAAATTAAAATAAGTTTGACTGAAATAGAATTTAAGTAAATTAAAATAAGTTTGACTGAATTAGAATTTTAAGTAAATTAAAATCAGTTTGACTGAAATAGAATTTTAAGTAAATTAAAATAAGTTTGACTGAAATCGAATTTTAAGTAAATTAAAATAAGTTTGACTGAAATAGAATTTTTAGAAAATTAAAATAAGTTTGACTGAAATAGAATTTTAAGTAAATTAAAATAAGTGTGACTGAAAGAGAATTTTAAGTAAATTAAAATATGTTTGACTGAAATAGAATTTTAAGTAAATTAAAATAAGTGTGACTGAAATAGAATTTTAAGTAAATTAAAATAAGTGTGACTGAAATAAATTTTAAGTAAATTAAAATAAGTATGATAGAAATAGAATTTTAAGTAAATTAAAATAAGTTTGACTGAAATAGAATTTTAAGTAAATTAAAATAAGTATGACTGAAATAAAATTTTAAGTAAATTAAAATAAGTGTGACTGAAATAGAATTTTACGTAAATTAAAATAAGTTTGACTGAAATAGAATTTTAAGTAAATTAAAATAAGTGTGATTGAAATAGAATTTTAAGTAAATTAAAATAAGTTTGACTGAAATAGAATTTTAAGTAAATTAAAATAAGTTTGACTGAAATTGAATTTTAAGTAAATTAAAATAAGTTTGACTGAAATAGAATTTTAAGTAAATTAAAATAAGTTTGACTGAAATAGAATTTTAAGTAAATTAAAAAAAGTATGAATGAAATAAAATTTTAAGTAAATTAAAATCAGTTTGACTGAAATAGAATTTTAAGTAAATTAAAATAGGTGTGACTGAAATGGAATTTTAAGTAAATTAAAATAAGTTTGACTGAAATAGAATTTTAAGTAAATTAAAATAAGTGTGACTGAAATAGAATTTTGAGTAAATTAAAATAAGTTTGACTGAAATAGAATTTTAAGTAAATTAAAATAAGTTTGACTGAAATAGAATTTTGAGTAAATTAAAATAAGTGTGACTGAAATAGAATTTTAAGTAAATTAAAATCAGTTTGACTGAAATAGAATTTTGAGTAAATTAAAATTAGTTTGACTGAAAAAGAATTTTAAGTAAATTAAAATAAGTGTGACTGAAATAGAATTATAAGTAAATTTAAAATCAATTTGACTGAAATAGAATTTTGAGTAAATTAAAATTAGTTTGACTGAAATAGAATTTTAAGTAAATTAAAATAAGTTTGACTGAAATAGAATTTTAAGTAAATTAAATTAAGTGTGACTGAAATAGAATTTTAAGTAAATTAAAATAAGTTTGACTGAAATTGAATTTTGAGTAAATTAAAATAAGTTTGACTGAAATAGAATTTTAAGTAAATTAAAATAAGTTTGATAGAAATAGAATTTTAAGTAAATTAAAATAAGTTTGACTGAAATAGAATTTTAAGTAAATTAAAATAAGTGTGACTGAAATAGAATTTTGAGTAAATTAAAATAAGTGTGACTGAAATAGAATTTTAAGTAAATTAAAATAAGTATGACTGAAATAGAATTTTAAGTAAATTAAAATAAGTTTGAATGAAATAGAATTTTAAGTAAATTAAAATAAGTTTGACTGAAATTGAATTTTAAGTAAATAAAATAAGTGTGACTGAAATAGAATTTTAAGTAAATTAAAATTAGTTTGACTGAAATAGAATTTTAAGTAAATTAAAATAAGTTTGACTGAAATAGAATTTTTAGAAAATTAAAATAAGTTTGAATGAAATAGAATTTTGAGTAAATTAAAATAAGTTTGACTGAAATAGAATTTTAAGTAAATTAAAATAAGTTTGACTGAAATAGAATTTTAAGTAAATTAAAATAAGTGTGACTGAAATAGAATTTTAAGTAAATTAAAAAAAGTATGACTGAAATAAAATTTTAAGTAAATTAAAATCAGTTTGACTGAAATAAAATTTTAAGTAAATTAAAATAAGTTTGACTGAAATAGAATTTTAAGTAAATTAAAATAAGTTTGACTGAAATAGAATTTCAAGTAAATTAAATAAGTTTGATAGAAATAGAATTTACAGTAATTTAAAGTAAGTATGATAGAAATAGAATTTTAAATAAATTAAAATAAGTTTGACTGAAATAGAATTTTAAGTAAATTAAAATAAGTGTGACTGAAATAGTTTTTTAAGTAAATTAAAATAAGTTTGACTGAAATAGAATTTTAAGTAAATTAAAATAATTATGATAGAAATAGAATTTTAAGTAAATTAAAATAAGTATGATAGAAATAGAATTTTAAGTAAATTAAAATAAGTTTGACTGAAATAGAATTTTAAGTAAATTAAAATAAGTGTGACTGAAATAGAATTTTAAGTAAATTAAAATAAGTTTGACTGAAATAGAATTTTAAGTAAATTAAAATAAGTTTGACTGAAATAGAATTTTTAGAAAATTAAAATAAGTTTGAATGAAATAGAATTTTGAGTAAATTAAAATAAGTTTGACTGAAATAGAATTTTAAGTAAATTAAAATAAGTTTGACTGAAATAGAATTTTAAGTAAATTAAAATAAGTGTGACTGAAATAGAATTTTAAGTAAATTAAAATAAGTTTGACTGAAATAAAATTTTAAGTAAATTAAAATCAGTTTGACTGAAATAAAATTTTAAGTAAATTAAAATAAGTTTGACTGAAATAGAATTTTAAGTAAATTAAAATAAGTTTGACTGAAATAGAATTTCAAGTAAATTAAATAAGTTTGATAGAAATAGAATTTACAGTAATTTAAAGTAAGTATGATAGAAATAGAATTTTAAATAAATTAAAATAAGTTTGACTGAAATAGAATTTTAAGTAAATTAAAATAGGTGTGACTGAAATGGAATTTTAAGTAAATTAAAATAAGTGTGATTGAAATAGAATTTTAAGTAAATTAAAATAATTATGATAGAAATAGAATTTTAAGTAAATTAAAATAAGTATGATAGAATTAGAATTTTAAGTAAATTAAAATAAGTTTGACTGAAATAGAATTTTAAGTAAATTAAAATAAGTTTGACTGAAATAGAATTTTAAGTAAATTAAAATAAGTATGATAGAAATAGAATTTACA
Source organism: Loxodes magnus (assembly GCA_946699065.1). Classification (NCBI taxonomy): domain Eukaryota; phylum Ciliophora; class Karyorelictea; order Loxodida; family Loxodidae; genus Loxodes; species Loxodes magnus. The sequence goes on from CAMPDV010000107.1 coordinate 307,878, forward strand.
GTAAATTAAAATAAGTATGATAGAAATAGAATTTTGAGTAAATTAAAATAAGTTTGACTGAAATAGAATTTTAAGTAAATTAAAATAAGTTTGACTGAAATCGAATTTTAAGTAAATTAAAATAAGTTTGACTGAAATCGAATTTTAAGTAAATTAAAATAAGTTTGACTGAAATAGATCTTTAAGTAAATTAAAATAAGTTTGAATGAAATAGAATTTTAAGTAAATTAAAATAAGTTTGACTGAAATAGAATTTTAAGTAAATTAAAATAAGTGTGACTGAAATAGAATTTTAAGTAAATTAAAATAAGTGTGACTGAAATAGAATTTTAAGTAAATTAAAATAAGTTTGACTGAAATAGAATTTTAAGTAAATTAAAATAAGTTTGACTGAAATTGAATTTTGAGTAAATTAAAATAAGTTTGACTGAAATAGAATTTTAAGTAAATTAAAATAAGTTTGATAGAAATAGAATTTTAAGTAAATTAAAATAAGTTTGACTGAAATAGATCTTTAAGTAAATTAAAATAAGTGTGACTGAAATAGAATTTTAAGTAAATTAAAATAAGTGTGACTGAAATAGAATTTTAAGTAAATTAAAATAAGTATGACTGAAATAGAATTTTAAGTAAATTAAAATAAGTTTGAATGAAATAGAATTTTAAGTAAATTAAAATAAGTTTGACTGAAATTGAATTTTAAGTAAATAAAATAAGTGTGACTGAAATAGAATTTTAAGTAAATTAAAATAAGTTTGACTGAAATAGAATTTTAAGTAAATTAAAATAAGTTTGACTGAAATAGAATTTTTAGAAAATTAAAATAAGTTTGAATGAAATAGAATTTTGAGTAAATTAAAATAAGTTTGACTGAAATAGAATTTTAAGTAAATTAAAATAAGTATGATAGAAATAGAATTTTAAGTAAATTAAAATAAGTGTGACTGAAATAGTTTTTTAAGTAAATTAAAATAAGTGTGACTGAAATAGAATTTAAAGTAAATTAAAATAAGTGTGACTGAAATTGAATTTCAAGTAAATTAAAAAAAGTATGACTGAAATAAAATTTTAAGTAAATTAAAATCAGTTTGACTGAAATAGAATTTTAAGTAAATTAAAATAAGTTTGACTGAAATAGAATTTTAAGTAAATTAAAATAAGTTTGACTGAAATAGAATTTCAAGTAAATTAAATAAGTTTGATAGAAATAGAATTTACAGTAAATTAAAATAAGTATGATAGAAATAGAATTTTAAATAAATTAAAATAAGTTTGACTGAAATAGAATTTTAAGTAAATTAAAATAGGTGTGACTGAAATGGAATTTTAAGTAAATTAAAATAAGTGTGATTGAAATAGAATTTTAAGTAAATTAAAACAATTATGATAGAAATAGAATTTTAAGTAAATTAAAATCAGTTTGACTGAAATAGAATTTTAAGTAAATTAAATTAAGTGTGACTGAAATAGAATTTTGAGTAAATTAAAATAAGTTTGACTGAAATAGAATTTTAAGTAAATTAAAATAAGTTTGACTGAAATAGAATTTTAAGTAAATTAAATTAAGTGTGACTGAAATAGAATTTAAGTAAATTAAAATAAGTTTGACTGAAATAGAATTTTAAGTAAATTAAAATAAGTTTGACTGAAAAAGAATTTTAAGTAAATTAAAATAAGTGTGACTGAAATAGAATTATAAGTAAATTTAAAATCAATTTGACTGAAATAGAATTTTGAGTAAATTAAAATTAGTTTGACTGAAATAGAATTTTAAGTAAATTAAAATAAGTTTGACTGAAATAGAATTTTAAGTAAATTAAATTAAGTGTGACTGAAATAGAATTTAAGTAAATTAAAATAAGTTTGACTGAATTAGAATTTTAAGTAAATTAAAATCAGTTTGACTGAAATAGAATTTTAAGTAAATTAAAATAAGTTTGACTGAAATCGAATTTTAAGTAAATTAAAATAAGTTTGACTGAAATAGAATTTTTAGAAAATTAAAATAAGTTTGACTGAAATAGAATTTTAAGTAAATTAAAATAAGTGTGACTGAAAGAGAATTTTAAGTAAATTAAAATATGTTTGACTGAAATAGAATTTTAAGTAAATTAAAATAAGTGTGACTGAAATAGAATTTTAAGTAAATTAAAATAAGTGTGACTGAAATAAATTTTAAGTAAATTTAAAATCAATTTGACTGAAATAGAATTTTGAGTAAATTAAAATTAGTTTGACTGAAATAGAATTTTAAGTAAATTAAAATAAGTTTGACTGAAATAGAATTTTAAGTAAATTAAATTAAGTGTGACTGAAATAGAATTTAAGTAAATTAAAATAAGTTTGACTGAATTAGAATTTTAAGTAAATTAAAATAAGTTTGACTGAAAAAGAATTTTAAGTAAATTAAAATAAGTGTGACTGAAATAGAATTATAAGTAAATTTAAAATCAATTTGACTGAAATAGAATTTTGAGTAAATTAAAATAAGTTTGACTGAAATAGAATTTTAAGTAAATTAAATTAAGTTTGACTGAAATAGAATTTTAAGTAAATTAAATTAAGTGTGACTGAAATAGAATTTTAAGTAAATTAAAATATGTTTGACTGAAATAGAATTTTAAGTAAATTAAAATAAGTTTGACTGAAAAAGAATTTTAAGTAAATTAAAATAAGTGTGACTGAAATAGAATTATAAGTAAATTTAAAATCAATTTGACTGAAATAGAATTTCAAGTAAATTAAAATTAGTTTGACTGAAATAGAATTTTAAGTAAATTAAAATAAGTTTGACTGAAATAGAATTTTAAGTAAATTAAATTAAGTGTGACTGAAATAGAATTTAAGTAAATTAAAATAAGTTTGACTGAATTAGAATTTTAAGTAAATTAAAATCAGTTTGACTGAAATAGAATTTTAAGTAAATTAAAATAAGTGTGACTGAAATAGAATTTAAAGTAAATTAAAATAAGTGTGACTGAAATTGAATTTCAAGTAAATTAAAAAAAGTATGACTGAAATAAAATTTTAAGTAAATTAAAATCAGTTTGACTGAAATAGAATTTTAAGTAAATTAAAATAAGTTTGACTGAAATAGAATTTTAAGTAAATTAAAATAAGTTTGACTGAAATAGAATTTCAAGTAAATTAAATAAGTTTGATAGAAATAGAATTTACAGTAAATTAAAATAAGTATGATAGAAATAGAATTTTAAATAAATTAAAATAAGTTTGACTGAAATAGAATTTTAAGTAAATTAAAATAGGTGTGACTGAAATGGAATTTTAAGTAAATTAAAATAAGTGTGATTGAAATAGAATTTTAAGTAAATTAAAACAATTATGATAGAAATAGAATTTTAAGTAAATTAAAATCAGTTTGACTGAAATAGAATTTTAAGTAAATTAAATTAAGTGTGACTGAAATAGAATTTTGAGTAAATTAAAATAAGTTTGACTGAAATAGAATTTTAAGTAAATTAAAATAAGTTTGACTGAAATAGAATTTTAAGTAAATTAAATTAAGTGTGACTGAAATAGAATTTAAGTAAATTAAAATAAGTTTGACTGAAATAGAATTTTAAGTAAATTAAAATAAGTTTGACTGAAAAAGAATTTTAAGTAAATTAAAATAAGTGTGACTGAAATAGAATTATAAGTAAATTTAAAATCAATTTGACTGAAATAGAATTTTGAGTAAATTAAAATTAGTTTGACTGAAATAGAATTTTAAGTAAATTAAAATAAGTTTGACTGAAATAGAATTTTAAGTAAATTAAATTAAGTGTGACTGAAATAGAATTTAAGTAAATTAAAATAAGTTTGACTGAATTAGAATTTTAAGTAAATTAAAATCAGTTTGACTGAAATAGAATTTTAAGTAAATTAAAATAAGTTTGACTGAAATCGAATTTTAAGTAAATTAAAATAAGTTTGACTGAAATAGAATTTTTAGAAAATTAAAATAAGTTTGACTGAAATAGAATTTTAAGTAAATTAAAATAAGTGTGACTGAAAGAGAATTTTAAGTAAATTAAAATATGTTTGACTGAAATAGAATTTTAAGTAAATTAAAATAAGTGTGACTGAAATAGAATTTTAAGTAAATTAAAATAAGTGTGACTGAAATAAATTTTAAGTAAATTAAAATAAGTATGATAGAAATAGAATTTTAAGTAAATTAAAATAAGTTTGAATGAAATAGAATTTTAAGTAAATTAAAATAAGTTCACTGAAATAGAATTTTAAGTAAATTAAAATAAGTGTGACTGAAATAGAATTTTACGTAAATTAAAATCAGTTTGACTGAAATAGAATTTTTAGAAAATTAAAATAAGTTTGAATGAAATAGAATTTAAAGTAAAATAAAATAAGTTAGACTGAAATTGAATTTTTAGAAAATTAAAATAAGTTTGAATGAAATAGAATTTAAAGTAAATTAAAATCAGTTTGACTGAAATAGAATTTCAAGTAAATTAAAATAAGTTTGACTGAAATAGAAATTTAAGTAAATTAAAATAAGTTTGACTGAAATAGAATTTTAAGTAAATTAAAATAAGTGTGACTGAAATAGAATTTTAAGTAAATTAAAATAAGTATGATAGAAATAGAATTTTAAGTAAATTAAAATAAGTTTGACTGAAATAGAATTTTAAGTAAATTAAAATAAGTTTGACTGAAATAGAATTTTAAGTAAATTAAAATAAGTTTGACTGAAATAGAATTTTAAGTAAATTAAAATAAGTTTGACTGAAATAGAATTTTAAGTAAATTAAAATAAGTGTGACTGAAATAGAATTTTAAGTAAATTAAAATCAGTTTGACTGAAATAGAATTTCAAGTAAATTAAATAAGTTTGACTGAAATAGAATTTTAAGTAAATTAAAATGAGTGTGACTGAAATAGAATTTAAAGTAAATTAAAATAAGTTTGACTGAAATAGAATTTTAAGTAAATTAAAATAAGTGTGACTGAAATAGAATTTTGAGTAAATTAAAATAAGTTTGACTGAAATAGAATTTTGAGTAAATTAAATCAGTTTGACTGAAATAGAATTTTGAGTAAATTATAATCAGTTTGACTGAAATAGAATTTTTAGTAAATTAAAATTATTTTGACTGAAATAGAATTTTAAGTAAATTAAAATAAGTGTGACTGAAATAGAATTTTGAGTAAATTAAAATAAGTTTGACTGAAATAGAATTTTGAGTAAATTAAATCAGTTTGACTGAAATAGAATTTTGAGTAAATTAAAATTAGTTTGACTGAAATAGAATTTTAAGTAAATTAAAATAAGTTTGACTGAAATTGAATTTTGAGTAAATTAAAATAAGTTTGACTGAAATAGAATTTTAAGTAAATTAAAATAAGTTTGACTGAAATAGAATTTTAAGTAAATTAAAATAAGTTTGACTGAAATAGAATTTTAAGTAAATTAAAATAAGTGTGACTGAAATAGAATTTTGAGTAAATTAAAATAAGTGTGACTGAAATAGAATTTTAAGTAAATTAAAATAAGTGTGACTGAAATAGAATTTAAAGTAAATTTAAAATAAGTTTGACTGAAATAGAATTTTGAGTAAATTAAAATAAGTTTGACTGAAATAGAATTTTAAGTAAATTAAAATAAGTGTGACTGAAATAGAATTTTGAGTAAATTAAAATAAGTTTGACTGAAATAGAATTTTAAGTAAATTAAAATAAGTGTGACTGAAATAGAATTTAAAGTAAATTAAAATAAGTTTGACTGAAATAGAATTTTAAGTAAATTAAAATAAGTGTGACTGAAATAGAATTTTGAGTAAATTAAAATAAGTTTGACTGAAATAGAATTTTGAGTAAATTAAATCAGTTTGACTGAAATAGAATTTTGAGTAAATTATAATCAGTTTGACTGAAATAGAATTTTTAGTAAATTAAAATTATTTTGACTGAAATAGAATTTTAAGTAAATTAAAATAAGTTCACTGAAATAGAATTTTAAGTAAATTAAAATAAGTGTGACTGAAATAGAATTTTGAGTAAATTAAATCAGTTTGACTGAAATAGAATTTTAAGTAAATTAAAATAAGTTTGACTGAAATAGAATTTTACGTAAATTAAAATCAGTTTGAATGAAATAGAATTTTAAGTAAATTTAAAATAATTATGATAGAAATAGAATTTTAAGTAAATTAAAATCAGTTTGACTGAAATAGAATTTTACGTAAATTAAAATTAGTTTGACTGAAATAGAATTTTAAGTAAATTAAAATAAGTTTGACTGAAATAGAATTTTAAGTAAATTAAAATAAGTTTGACTGAAATAGAATTTTAAGTAAATTAAAATAAGTTTGACTGAAATCGAATTTTAAGTAAATTAAAATAAGTTTGACTGAAATAGATCTTTAAGTAAATTAAAATCAGTTTGAATGAAATAGAATTTTAAGTAAATTAAAATAAGTTTGACTGAAATAGAATTTTAAATAAATTAAAATAGGTATGATAGAATTAGAATTTTAAGTAAATTAAAATAAGTTTGAATGAAATAGAATTTTAAGTAAATTAAAATAAGTGTGACTGAAATAGAATTTTAAGTAAATTAAAATAAGTATGATAGAAATAGAATTTTGAGTAAATTAAAATAAGTGTGACTGAAATAGAATTTTAAGTAAATTAAAATAAGTGTGACTGAAATAGAATTTTAAGTAAATTAAAATAAGTTTGAATGAAATAGAATTTTAAGTAAATTAAAATCAGTTTGACTGAAATAGATTTTCAAGTAAATTAAAATAAGTTTGAATGAAATAGAATTTTAAGTAAATTAAAATAAGTTTGACTGAAATAGAATTTTAAGTAAATTAAAATCAGTTTGACTGAAATAGAATTTTTAGAAAATTAAAATAAGTTTGACTGAAATAAAATTTTAAGTAAATTAAAATAAGTTTGACTGAAATGGAATTTTAAGTAAATTAAAATAAGTGTGATTGAAATAGAATTTTAAGTAAATTAAAATAATTATGATAGAAATAGAATTTTAAGTAAATTAAAATAATTATGATAGAAATAGAATTTTAAGTAAATTAAAAATAAGTTTGACTGAAATAGATCTTTAAGTAAATTAAAATAAGTTTGAATGAAATAGAATTTTAAGTAAATTAAAATAAGTTTGACTGAAATAGAATTTTAAGTAAATTAAAATCAGTTTGACTGAAATAGAATTTTGAGTAAATTAAAATTAGTTTGACTGAAATAGAATTTTAAGTAAATTAAAATAAGTTTGACTGAAATAGAATTTTAAGTAAATTAAAATAAGTTTGACTGAAATAAATTTTAAGTAAATTAAAATAAGTATGATAGAAATAGAATTTTAAGTAAATTAAAATAAGTTTGACTGAAATAGAATTTTAAGTAAATTAAAATAAGTTCACTGAAATAGAATTTTAAGTAAATTAAAATAAGTGTGACTGAAATAGAATTTTAAGTAAATTAAAATAAGTGTGACTGAAATAGAATTTTACGTAAATTAAAATCAGTTTGACTGAAATAGAATTTTAAGTAAATTTAAAATAAGTATGATAGAAATAGAATTTTAAGTAAATTAAAATAAGTATGATAGAAATAGAATTTTAAGTAAATTAAAATAAGTGTGACTGAAATAGAATTTTAAGTAAATTAAAATAAGTGTGACTGAAATAGAATTTTAAGTAAATTAAAATAAGTGTGACTGAAATAGAATTTTAAGTAAATTAAAATAAGTTTGACTGAAATAGAATTTTAAGTAAATTAAAATAAGTGTGACTGAAATAGAATTTTAAGTAAATTAAAATAAGTGTGACTGAAATAGAATTTTAAGTAAATTAAAATAAGTGTGACTGAAATAAAATTTTAAGTAAATTAAAATAAGTTTGAATGAAATAGAATTTTAAGTAAATTAAAATAGGTGTGACTGAAATAGAATTTTAAGTAAATTAAATCAGTTTGACTGAAATAGAATTTTAAGTAAATTAAAATAAGTTTGACTGAAATTGAATTTTAAGTAAATTAAAATCAGTTTGACTGAAATAGAATTTTAAGTAAATTAAAATTAGTTTGACTGAAATAGAATTTTAAGTAAATTAAAATAAGTGTGACTGAAATAGAATTTTAAGTAAATTAAAATCAGTTTGACTGAAATAGAATTTTGAGTAAATTAAAATTAGTTTGACTGAAATAGAATTTTAAGTAAATTAAAATAAGTTTGACTGAAATAGAATTTTAAGTAAATTAAATTAAGTGTGACTGAAATAAATTTTAAGTAAATTAAAATAAGTATGATGAAATAGAATTTTAAGTAAATTAAAATAAGTTTGACTGAAATAGAATTTTAAGTAAATTAAAATAAGTTCACTGAAATAGAATTTTAAGTAAATTAAAATAAGTGTGACTGAAATAGAATTTTAAGTAAATTAAAATAAGTGTGACTGAAATAGAATTTTACGTAAATTAAAATCAGTTTGACTGAAATAGAATTTTAAGTAAATTTAAAATAAGTATGATAGAAATAGAATTTTAAGTAAATTAAAATAAGTATGATAGAAATAGAATTTTAAGTAAATTAAAATAAGTGTGACTGAAATAGAATTTTAAGTAAATTAAAATAAGTGTGACTGAAATAGAATTTTAAGTAAATTAAAATAAGTATGATAGAAATAGAATTTTAAGTAAATTAAAATAAGTGTGATGAAATAGAATTTTAAGTAAATTAAAATAAGTGTGATTGAAATAGAATTTTGAGTAAATTAAAATACGTTTGACTGAAATAGAATTTTAAGTAAATTAAAATAAGTGTGACTGAAATAGAATTTTAAGTAAATTAAAATAAGTGTGACTGAAATAGAATTTTAAGTAAATTAAAATAAGTTTGACTGAAATAGAATTTTAAGTAAATTAAAATAAGTGTGACTGAAATAGAATTTTAAGTAAATTAAAATAAGTTTGACTGAAATAAAATTTTACGTAAATTAAAATCAGTTTGACTGAAATAGAATTTTAAGTAAATTAAAATAAGTATGATAGAAATAGAATTTTAAGTAAATTAAAATAAGTGTGACTGAATAAGAATTTTAAGTAAATTAAAATATGTTTGACTGAAATAGAATTTTAAGTAAATTAAAATAAGTGTGACTGAAATAGAATTTTAAGTAAATTAAAATAAGTGTGACTGAAATAGAATTTTAAGTAAATTAAAATAAGTATGATAGAAATAGAATTTTAAGTAAATTAAAATAAGTTTGACTGAAATAGAATTTTAAGTAAATTAAAATAAGTGTGACTGAAATAGAATTTTAAGTAAATTAAAATAAGTGTGACTGAAATAGAATTTTAAGTAAATTAAAATAAGTGTGACTGAAATAGAATTTTACGTAAATTAAAATCAGTTTGACTGAAATAGAATTTTTAGAAAATTAAAATAAGTTTGAATGAAATGGAATTTAAAGTAAATTAAAATAAGTTTGACTGAAATAGAATTTTAAGTAAATTAAAATAAGTTTGACTGAAATAGAATTTTAAGTAAATTTAAAATAAGTTTGACTGAAATCGAATTTTAAGTAAATTAAGATCAGTTTGACTGAAATAGAATTTTTAGAAAATTAAAATAAGTTTGAATGAAATAGAATTTTAAATAAATTAAAATAGGTATGATAGAATTAGAATTTTAAGTAAATTAAAATAAGTTTGAATGAAATAGAATTTTAAGTAAATTAAAATAAGTATGATAGAATTAGAATTTTAAGTAAATTAAAATAAGTTTGACTGAAATAGAATTTTAAGTAAATTAAAATAAGTGTGACTGAAATAGAATTTTAAGTAAATTAAAATAAGTTTGACTGAAATAGAATTTCAAGTAAATTAAAATAAGTTTGAATGAAATAGAATTTTAAGTAAATTAAAATCAGTTTGACTGAAATAGAATTTCAAGTAAATTAAAATAAGTGTGACTGAAATAGAATTTTAAGTAAATTAAAATAAGTTTGACTGAAATAGAATTTTAAGTAAATTAAAATAAGTGTGACTGAAATAGAATTTTAAGTAAATTAAAATAAGTGTGACTGAAATAGAATTTTAAGTAAATTAAAATAAGTTTGACTGAAATAGAATTTTACGTAAATTAAAATCAGTTTGACTGAAATAGAATTTTAAGTAAATTAAAATAAGTGTGACTGAAATAGAATTTTACGTAAATTAAAATCAGTTTGACTGAAATAGAATTTTTAGAAAATTAAAATAAGTTTGAATGAAATGGAATTTAAAGTAAATTAAAATAAGTTTGACTGAAATAGAATTTTAAGTAAATTAAAATAAGTTTGACTGAAATAGAATTTTAAGTAAATTTAAAATAAGTTTGACTGAAATCGAATTTTAAGTAAATTAAGATCAGTTTGACTGAAATAGAATTTTTAGAAAATTAAAATAAGTTTGAATGAAATAGAATTTTAAATAAATTAAAATAGGTATGATAGAATTAGAATTTTAAGTAAATTAAAATAAGTTTGAATGAAATAGAATTTTAAGTAAATTAAAATAAGTATGATAGAATTAGAATTTTAAGTAAATTAAAATAAGTTTGACTGAAATAGAATTTTAAGTAAATTAAAATAAGTGTGACTGAAATAGAATTTTAAGTAAATTAAAATAAGTATGATAGAAATAGAATTTTAAGTAAATTAAAATAAGTGTGACTGAATAAGAATTTTAAGTAAATTAAAATAAGTGTGACTGAAATAGAATTTTAAGTAAATTAAAATAAGTGTGACTGAAATAGAATTTTAAGTAAATTAAAATAAGTGTGACTGAAATAGAATTTTAAGTAAATTAAAATAAGTATGATAGAAATAGAATTTTAAGTAAATTAAAATAAGTTTGACTGAAATAGAATTTTAAGTAAATTAAAATAAGTGTGACTGAAATAGAATTTTAAGTAAATTAAAATAAGTGTGACTGAAATAGAATTTTAAGTAAATTAAAATAAGTGTGACTGAAATAGAATTTTACGTAAATTAAAATCAGTTTGACTGAAATAGAATTTTTAGAAAATTAAAATAAGTTTGAATGAAATGGAATTTAAAGTAAATTAAAATAAGTTTGACTGAAATAGAATTTTAAGTAAATTAAAATAAGTTTGACTGAAATAGAATTTTAAGTAAATTTAAAATAAGTTTGACTGAAATCGAATTTTAAGTAAATTAAGATCAGTTTGACTGAAATAGAATTTTTAGAAAATTAAAATAAGTTTGAATGAAATAGAATTTTAAATAAATTAAAATAGGTATGATAGAATTAGAATTTTAAGTAAATTAAAATAAGTTTGAATGAAATAGAATTTTAAGTAAATTAAAATAAGTATGATAGAATTAGAATTTTAAGTAAATTAAAATAAGTTTGACTGAAATAGAATTTTAAGTAAATTAAAATAAGTGTGACTGAAATAGAATTTTAAGTAAATTAAAATAAGTTTGACTGAAATAGAATTTCAAGTAAATTAAAATAAGTTTGAATGAAATAGAATTTTAAGTAAATTAAAATCAGTTTGACTGAAATAGAATTTTACGTAAATTAAAATCAGTTTGACTGAAATAGAATTTTAAGTAAATTAAAATAAGTATGATAGAAATAGAATTTTAAGTAAATTAAAATAAGTATGATAGAATTAGAATTTTAAGTAAATTAAAATAAGTTTGAATGAAATAGAATTTTAAGTAAATTAAAATAGGTGTGACTGAAATGGAATTTTAAGTAAATTAAAATAAGTGTGATTGAAATAGAATTTTAAGTAAATTAAAATAATTATGATAGAAATAGAATTTTAAGTAAATTAAAATAATTATGATAGAAATAGAATTTTAAGTAAATTAAAAATAAGTTTGACTGAAATAGATCTTTAAGTAAATTAAAATAAGTGTGACTGAAATAGAATTTTAAGTAAATTAAAAAGTTTTACTGAAATAGAATTTTAAGTAAATTTAATAAGTGTGACTGAAATAGAATTTTAATAATTTATAAATCAGTTTGACTGAAATAGAATTTTAAGTAAATTAAAATAAGTTTGACTGAAATAGAATTTTAAGTAAATTAAAATAAGTGTGACTGAAATAGAATTTTGAGTAAATTAAAATAAGTGTGACTGAAATTGAATTTTAAGTAAATTAAAATAAGTGTGACTGAAATTGAATTTTAAGTAAATTAAAATAAGTGTGACTGAATAAGAATTTTAAGTAAATTAAAATAAGTTTGACTGAAATAGAACTTTAAGTAAATTAAAATAAGTTTGAATGGAATAGAATTTTAAGTAAATTAAAATAAGTTTGACTGAAATTGAATTTTAAGTAAATAAAATAAGTGTGACTGAAATAGAAGTTTAAGTAAATTAAAATAAGTGTGACTGAAATAGAATTTTAAGTAAATTTAAAATAAGTATGATAGAAATAGAATTTTAAGTAAATTAAAATAAGTGTGACTGAAATAGAATTTAAAGTAAATTAAAATAAGTTTGACTGAAATTGAATTTTAAGTAAATTAAAATAAGTTTGAATGAAATAGAATTTTAAGTAAATTAAAATAAGTTTGACTGAAATTGAATTTTAAGTAAATTAAAATAAGTGTGACTGAAATAGAATTTTAAGTAAATTAAAATAAGTGTGACTGAAATAGAATTTTACGTAAATTAAAATCAGTTTGACTGAAATAGAATTTTTAGAAAATTAAAATAAGTTTGAATGAAATAGAATTTAAAGTAAATTAAAATAAGTTTGACTGAAATTGAATTTTAAGTAAATTAAAATAAGTTTGACTGAATTAGAATTTTAAGTAAATTAAAATAAGTTTGACTGAAATAGAATTTTGAGTAAATTAAAATAAGTGTGACTGAAATTGAATTTTAAGTAAATTAAAATAAGTGTGACTGAAATAGAATTTTGAGTAAATTAAAATAAGTTTGACTGAAATAGAATTTTGAGTAAATTAAATCAGTTTGACTGAAATAGAATTTTGAGTAAATTATAATCAGTTTGACTGAAATAGAATTTTTAGTAAATTAAAATTATTTTGACTGAAATAGAATTTTAAGTAAATTAAAAATAAGTTTGACTGAAATCGAATTTTAAGTAAATTAAAATAAGTTTGACTGAAATTGAATTTTAAGTAAATTAAAACAAGTATGATAGAAATAGAATTTTAAGTAAATTAAAATAAGTGTGACTGAATAAGAATTTTAAGTAAATTAAAATATGTTTGACTGAAATAGAATTTTAAGTAAATTAAAATAAGTGTGACTGAAATAGAATTTTAAGTAAATTAAAATAAGTGTGACTGAAATAGAATTTTAAGTAAATTAAAATAAGTATGATAGAAATAGAATTTTAAGTAAATTAAAATAAGTGTGACTGAAATAGAATTTTAAGTAAATTAAAATAAGTGTGACTGAAATAGAATTTTACGTAAATTAAAATCAGTTTGACTGAAATAGAATTTTTAGAAAATTAAAATAAGTTTGACTGAAATAGAATTTTAAGTAAATTAAAATAAGTGTCACTGAAATAGAATTTCAAGTAAATTAAAATCAGTTTGACTGAAATAGAATTTTAAGTAAATTAAAATCAGTATGACTGAAATAGAATTTTACGTAAATTAAAATCAGTTTGACTGAAATAGAATTTTTAGAAAATTAAAATAAGTTTGAATGAAATAGAATTTAAAGTAAATTAAAATAAGTTTGACTGAAATTGAATTTTAAGTAAATTAAAATAAGTTTGACTGAATTAGAATTTTAAGTAAATTAAAATAAGTTTGACTGAAATAGAATTTTAAGTAAATTAAAATAAGTGTGACTGAAATAGAATTTTGAGTAAATTAAAATAAGTGTGACTGAAATTGAATTTTAAGTAAATTAAAATAAGTTTGACTGAAATAGAATTTTAAGTAAATTAAAATCAGTATGACTGAAATAGAATTTTACGTAAATTAAAATCAGTTTGACTGAAATAGAATTTATAGAAAATTAAAATAAGTTTGAATGAAATAGAATTTAAAGTAAATTAAAATAAGTTTGACTGAAATTGAATTTTAAGTAAATTAAAATAAGTTTGACTGAATTAGAATTTTAAGTAAATTAAAATAAGTTTGACTGAAATAGAATTTTAAGTAAATTAAAATAAGTGTGACTGAAATAGAATTTTGAGTAAATTAAAATAAGTGTGACTGAAATTGAATTTTAAGTAAATTAAAATAAGTGTGACTGAAATAGAATTTTAAGTAAATTAAAATAAGTGTGACTGAAATAGAATTTTACGTAAATTAAAATCAGTTTGACTGAAATAGAATTTTAAGTAAATTAAAATAAGTTTGACTGAATTAGAATTTTAAGTAAATTAAAATAAGTTTGACTGAAATAGAATTTTAAGTAAATTAAAATAAGTTTGAATGAAATAGAATTTTAAGTAAATTAAAATAAGTTTGACTGAAATTGAATTTTAAGTAAATTAAAATAAGTGTGACTGAAATAGAATTTTAAGTAAATTAAAATAAGTGTGACTGAAATAGAATTTTAAGTAAATTAAAATAAGTGTGACTGAAATAGAATTTTACGTAAATTAAAATCAGTTTGACTGAAATAGAATTTTAAGTAAATTAAAATAAGTATGACTGAAATAGAATTTTAAGTAAATTAAAATAAGTGTGACTGAAATAGAATTTTGAGTAAATTTAAATAAGTTTGACTGAAATAGAATTTTAAGTAAATTAAAATAAGTGTGACTGAAATAGAATTTAAAGTAAATTTAAAATAAGTTTGACTGAAATAGAATTTTAAGTAAATTAAAATAAGTGTCACTGAAATAGAATTTCAAGTAAATTAAAATCAGTTTGACTGAAATAGAATTTTAAGTAAATTAAATTAGGTGTGACTGAAATAGAATTTTGAGTAAATTAAATAAGTTTGACTGAAATAGAATTTTAAGTAAATTAAAATAAGTTTGACTGAAATAGAATTTTAAGTAAATTAAATTAGGTGTGACTGAAATAGAATTTTGAGTAAATTAAATAAGTTTGAGAGAAATAGAATTTTAAGTAAATTAAAATAAGTTTGACTGAAATAGAATTTTACGTAAATTAAAATAAGTTTGACTGAAATAGAATTTTAAGTAAATTAAAATAAGTGTGACTGAAATAGAATTTTGAGTAAATTAAAATAAGTTTGACTGAAATAGAATTTTAAGTAAATTAAATTAAGTTTAACTGAAATAAATTTTAAGTAAATTAAAATAAGTATGATAGAAATAAAATTTTAAGTAAATTAAAATAAGTGTGACAGAAAAAGAATTTTAAGTAAATTAAAATAAGTTTAACTGAAATAGAATT
Source organism: Loxodes magnus (assembly GCA_946699065.1). Lineage (NCBI taxonomy): Eukaryota > Ciliophora > Karyorelictea > Loxodida > Loxodidae > Loxodes > Loxodes magnus. The sequence continues at coordinate 323,250 of CAMPDV010000107.1, forward strand.
TTAAGTAAATTAAAATAAGTGTGACAGAAAAAGAATTTTAAGTAAATTAAAATAAGTTTGACTGAAATAGAATTTTAAGTAAATTAAAATAAGTTTGACTGAAATAGAATTTTAAGTAAATTAAAATAAGTGTGACTGAAATAGAATTTTAAGTAAATTAAAATAAGTGTGACTGAAATAGAATTTTGAGTAAATTAAAATAAGTTTGACTGAAATAGAATTTTAAGTAAATTAAAATAAGTATAATAGAAATAGAATTTTACGTATATTATAATCAGTTTGACTGAAATAGAATTTTAAGTAAATTAAAATCAGTTTGACAGAAATAGAATTTTAAGTAAATTAAAATAAGTATAATAGAAATAGAATTTTAAGTAAATTAAAATAAGTTTGACTGAAATAGAATTTTAAGTAAATTAAAATAAGTATAATAGAAATAGAAATTTAAGTAAATTATAATCAGTTTGACTGAAATAGAATTTTAAGTAAATTAAAATCAGTTTGACTGAAATAGAATTTTAAGTAAATTAAAATAAGTATAATAGAAATAGAAATTTAAGTAAATTATAATCAGTTTGACTGAAATAGAATTTTAAGTAAATTAAAATTAGTTTGACTGAAAAATAATTTTGAGTAAATTAAAATAAGTGTGACTGAAATAAAATTTTAAGTAAATTAAAATAAGTATAATAGAAATAGAATTTTAAGTAAATTAAAATAAGTTTGACTGAAATAGAATTTTAAGTAAATTAAAATAAGTTCACTGAAATAGAATTTTAAGTAAATTAAAATAAGTTTGACTGAAATAGAATTTTAAGTAAATTAAATTAGGTGTGACTGAAATAAAATTTTAAGTAAATTAAAATCAGTTTGACAAAATAGAATTTTAAGTAAATTAAAATAAGTTTGACTGAAATAGAATTTTAAGTAAATTAAAATAAGTGTGACTGAAAAAGAATTTTACGTAAATTAAAATCAGTTTGACTGAAATAGAATTTTAAGTAAATTAAAATCAGTTTGACTGAAATAGAATTTTAAGTAAATTAAAATAAGTATAATAGAAATAGAATTTTACGTATATTATAATCAGTTTGACTGAAATAGAATTTTAAGTAAATTAAAATCAGTTTGACAGAAATAGAATTTTAAGTAAATTAAAATAAGTATAATAGAAATAGAATTTTAAGTAAATTAAAATAAGTTTGACTGAAATAGAATTTTAAGTAAATTAAAATAAGTGTGACTGAATAAGAATTTTAAGTAAATTAAAATAAGTGTGACTGAATAAGAATTTTAAGTAAATTAAAACAAGTATGACTGAAATAGAATTTCAAGTAAATTAAAATAAGTTTGACTGAAATAGAATTTTAAATAAATTAAAATAAGTATGACTGAAATAGAATTTTGAGTAAATTAAATAAGTTTGAGAGAAATAGAATTTTAAGTAAATTAAAATAAGTTTGACTGAAATAGAATTTTACGTAAATTAAAATAAGTTTGACTGAAATAGAATTTTAAGTAAATTAAAATAAGTTTGACTGAAATAGAATTTAAAGTAAATTAAAATAAGTGTGACTGAAATAGAATTTTAAGTAAATTAAAAAAAGTATGACTGAAATAAAATTTTAAGTAAATTAAAATAAGTGTGACTGAAATAGAATTTTAAGTAAATTAAAATCAGTTCACTGAAATAGAATTTTAAGTTAATTAAAATAAGTGTGACTGAATAAGAATTTTAAGTAAATTAAAATAAGTTTGACTGAAATAGAATTATAAGTAAATTAAAATAAGTATGATAGAAATAGAATTTTAAGTAAATTAAAATAAGTTTGACTGAAATAGAATTTTAAGTAAATTAAATTAGGTGTGACTGAAATAGAATTTTGAGTAAATTAAATAAGTTTGAGAGAAATAGAATTTTAAGTAAATTAAAATAAGTTTGACTGAAATAGAATTTTAAGTTAATTAAAATAAGTTTGACTGAAATAGAATTTTGAGTAAATTAAATAAGTTTGAGAGAAATAGAATTTTAAGTAAATTAAAATAAGTTTGACTGAAATAAATTTTACGTAAATTAAAATAAGTTTGACTGAAATAGAATTTTAAGTAAATTAAAATAAGTTTGAGAGAAATAGAATTTTAAGTAAATTAAAATAAGTTTGACTGAAATAAATTTTACGTAAATTAAAATAAGTATGATAGAAATAGAATTTTAAGTAAATTAAAATAAGTGTGACTGAATAAGAATTTTAAGTAAATTAAAATCAGTTTGACTGAAATAGAATTTTGAGTAAATTAAAATTAGTTTGACTGAAATAGAATTTTAAGTAAGATAAAATAAGTATGATAGAAATAGAATTTTAAGTAAATTAAAATAAGTGTGACAGAAGAAGAATTTTAAGTAAATTAAAATAAGTTTAACTGAAATAGAATTTTAAGTAAATTAAAATAAGTTTGACTGAAATAGAATTTTAAGTAAATTAAAATAAGTGTGACAGAAAAAGAATTTTAAGTAAATTAAAATAAGTTTGACTGAAATAGAATTTTAAGTAAATTAAAATAAGTGTGACTGAAATAGAATTTTAAGTAAATTAAAATAAGTTTGAGAGAAATAGAATTTTAAGTAAATTAAAATAAGTTTGACTGAAATAAATTTTACGTAAATTAAAATAAGTATGATAGAAATAGAATTTTAAGTAAATTAAAATAAGTTTGACTGAAATAGAATTTTAAGTAAATTAAAATAAGTTTGAGAGAAATAGAATTTTAAGTAAATTAAAATAAGTTTGACTGAAATAAATTTTACGTAAATTAAAATAAGTATGATAGAAATAGAATTTTAAGTAAATTAAAATAAGTGTGACTGAATAAGAATTTTAAGTAAATTAAAATCAGTTTGACTGAAATAGAATTTTGAGTAAATTAAAATTAGTTTGACTGAAATAGAATTTTAAGTAAGATAAAATAAGTATGATAGAAATAGAATTTTAAGTAAATTAAAATAAGTGTGACAGAAGAAGAATTTTAAGTAAATTAAAATAAGTTTAACTGAAATAGAATTTTAAGTAAATTAAAATAAGTTTGACTGAAATAGAATTTTAAGTAAATTAAAATAAGTGTGACAGAAAAAGAATTTTAAGTAAATTAAAATAAGTTTGACTGAAATAGAATTTTAAGTAAATTAAAATAAGTGTGACTGAAATAGAATTTTAAGTAAATTAAAATAAGTGTGACTGAAATAGAATTTTGAGTAAATTAAAATAAGTTTGACTGAAATAGAATTTTAAGTAAATTAAAATAAGTTTGACTGAAATAGAATTTTAAGTAAATTAAAATAAGTTTGACTGAAAAAGAATTTTAAGTAAATTAAAATCAGTTTGACAGAAAAAGAATTTTAAGTAAATTAAAATAAGTTTGACTGAAATAGAATTTTAAGTAAATTAAAATCAGTTTGACTGAAATAGAATTTTGAGTAAATTAAAATAAGTGTGACTGAAATAGAATTTTACGTAAATTAAAATCAGTTTGACTGAAATAGAATTTTAAGTAAATTAAAATAAGTTTGAATGAAATAGAATTTAAAGTAAATTAAAATAAGTTTGACTGAAATTGAATTTTAAGTAAATTAAAATAAGTTTGACTGAATTAGAATTTTAAGTAAATTAAAATAAGTTTGACTGAAATAGAATTTTAAGTAAATTAAAATAAGTTTGAATGAAATAGAATTTTAAGTAAATTAAAATAAGTTTGACTGAAATTGAATTTTAAGTAAATTAAAATAAGTGTGACTGAAATAGAATTTTAAGTAAATTAAAATAAGTGTGACTGAAATAGAATTTTAAGTAAATTAAAATAAGTGTGACTGAAATAGAATTTTACGTAAATTAAAATCAGTTTGACTGAAATAGAATTTTAAGTAAATTAAAATAAGTATGATAGAAATAGAATTTTAAGTAAATTAAAATAAGTGTGACTGAAATAGAATTTTACGTAAATTAAAATTAGTTTGACTGAAATAGAATTTTAAGTAAATTAAAATAAGTGTGACTGAAATAGAATTTTAAGTAAATTAAAATAAGTGTGACTGAAATAGAATTTTGAGTAAATTAAAATAAGTTTGACTGAAATAGAATTTTAAGTAAATTAAAATAAGTATGATAGAAATAGAATTTTAAGTAAATTATAATCAGTTTAACTGAAATAGAATTTTAAGTAAATTAAAATAAGTGTGACTGAATAAGAATTTTAAGTAAATTAAAATCAGTTTGACTGAAATAGAATTTTGAGTAAATTAAAATTAGTTTGACTGAAATAGTATTTTAAGTAAATTAAAATAAGTTTGACTGAAATAGAATTTTAAGTAAATTAAAATTAGTTTGACTGAAATAGAATTTTAAGTAAATTAAAATAAGTATGATAGAAATAGAATTTTAAGTAAATTAAAATTAGTTTGACTGAAATAGAATTTTGAGTAAATTTAAATTAGTTTGACTGAAATAGAATTTTAAGTAAATTAAAATAAGTATGATAGAAATAGAATTTTAAGTAAATTAAAATAAGTGTGACTGAAATAGAATTTTAAGTAAATTAAAATCAGTTTGACTGAAATAGAATTTTGAGTAAATTAAAATTAGTTTGACTGAAATAGTATTTTAAGTAAATTAAAATAAGTGTGACTGAATAAGAATTTTAAGTAAATTAAAATCAGTTTGACTGAAATAGAATTTTAAGTAAATTAAAATAAGTATGATAGAAATAGAATTTTAAGTAAATTAAAATTAGTTTGACTGAAATAGAATTTTGAGTAAATTTAAATTAGTTTGACTGAAATAGAATTTTAAGTAAATTAAAATAAGTATGATAGAAATAGAATTTTAAGTAAATTAAAATAAGTGTGACTGAAATAGAATTTTAAGTAAATTAAAATAAGTGTGACTGAATAAGAATTTTAAATAAATTAAAATCAGTTTGACTGAAATAGAATTTTGAGTAAATTAAAATTAGTTTGACTGAAATAAAATTTTGAGTAAATTAAATAAGTTTGAGAGAAATAGAATTTTAAGTAAATTAAAATAAGTTTGACTGAAATAGAATTTTACGTAAATTAAAATAAGTTTGACTGAAATAGAATTTTAAGTAAATTAAAATAAGTTTGACTGAAATAGAATTTAAAGTAAATTAAAATAAGTGTGACTGAAATAGAATTTTAAGTAAATTAAAAAAAGTATGACTGAAATAAAATTTTAAGTAAATTAAAATAAGTGTGACTGAAAAAGAATTTTAAGTAAATTAAAATAAGTTTGATAGAAATAGAATTTTAAGTTAATTAAAATAAGTGTGACTGAATAAGAATTTTAAGTAAATTAAAATAAGTTTGACTGAAATAGAATTTTAAGTAAATTAAAATAAGTATGATAGAAATAGAATTTTAAGTAAATTAAAATAAGTTTGACTGAAATAGAATTTTAAGTAAATTAAAATAAGTTTGACTGAAATAGAATTTTAAGTAAATTAAAATAAGTGTGACTGAAATAGAATTTTGAGTAAATTAAATAAGTTTGAGAGAAATAGAATTTTGAGTAAATTTAAATTAGTTTGACTGAAATAGAATTTTAAGTAAATTAAAATAAGTATGATAGAAATAGAATTTTAAGTAAATTAAAATAAGTGTGACTGAAATAGAATTTTAAGTAAATTAAAATAAGTGTGACTGAATAAGAATTTTAAATAAATTAAAATCAGTTTGACTGAAATAGAATTTTGAGTAAATTAAAATTAGTTTGACTGAAATAAAATTTTGAGTAAATTAAATAAGTTTGAGAGAAATAGAATTTTAAGTAAATTAAAATAAGTTTGACTGAAATAGAATTTTACGTAAATTAAAATAAGTTTGACTGAAATAGAATTTTAAGTAAATTAAAATAAGTTTGACTGAAATAGAATTTAAAGTAAATTAAAATAAGTGTGACTGAAATAGAATTTTAAGTAAATTAAAAAAAGTATGACTGAAATAAAATTTTAAGTAAATTAAAATAAGTGTGACTGAAAAAGAATTTTAAGTAAATTAAAATAAGTTTGATAGAAATAGAATTTTAAGTTAATTAAAATAAGTGTGACTGAATAAGAATTTTAAGTAAATTAAAATAAGTTTGACTGAAATAGAATTTTAAGTAAATTAAAATAAGTATGATAGAAATAGAATTTTAAGTAAATTAAAATAAGTTTGACTGAAATAGAATTTTAAGTAAATTAAAATAAGTTTGACTGAAATAGAATTTTAAGTAAATTAAAATAAGTGTGACTGAAATAGAATTTTGAGTAAATTAAATAAGTTTGAGAGAAATAGAATTTTAAGTAAATTAAAATTAGTTTGACTGAAATAGAATTTTGAGTAAATTTAAATTAGTTTGACTGAAATAGAATTTTAAGTAAATTAAAATAAGTATGATAGAAATAGAATTTTAAGTAAATTAAAATAAGTGTGACTGAAATAGAATTTTAAGTAAATTAAAATAAGTGTGACTGAATAAGAATTTTAAATAAATTAAAATCAGTTTGACTGAAATAGAATTTTAAGTAAATTAAAATCAGTTTGACTGAATTAGAATTTTAAGTAAATTAAAATAAGTGTGACTGAATAAGAATTTTAAGTAAATTAAATTAGGTGTGACTGAAATAGAATTTTGAGTAAATTAAATAAGTTTGAGAGAAATAGAATTTTAAGTAAATTAAAATAAGTTTGACTGAAATAGAATTTTACGTAAATTAAAATAAGTTTGACTGAAATAGAATTTTAAGTAAATTAAAATTAGTTTGACTGAAATAGAATTTTAAGTAAATTAAAATCAGTTCACTGAAATAGAATTTTAAGTAAATTAAAATAAGTATGATAGAAATAGAATTTTAAGTAAATTAAAATTAGTTTGACTGAAATAGAATTTTGAGTAAATTTAAATTAGTTTGACTGAAATAGAATTTTAAGTAAATTAAAATAAGTATGATAGAAATAGAATTTTAAGTAAATTAAAATAAGTGTGACTGAAATAGAATTTTAAGTAAATTAAAATAAGTTTGACTGAAATAGAATTTTAAGTAAATTAAAATAAGTGTGACTGAAATAGAATTTTAAGTAAATTAAAATAAGTGTGACTGAAATAGAATTTTAAGTAAATTAAAATAAGTGTGACTGAATAAGAATTTTAAATAAATTAAAATCAGTTTGACTGAAATAGAATTTTAAGTAAATTAAAATCAGTTTGACTGAATTAGAATTTTAAGTAAATTAAAATAAGTGTGACTGAATAAGAATTTTAAGTAAATTAAATTAGGTGTGACTGAAATGGAATTTTGAGTAAATTAAATAAGTTTGAGAGAAATAGAATTTTAAGTAAATTAAAATAAGTTTGACTGAAATAGAATTTTACGTAAATTAAAATAAGTTTGACTGAAATAGAATTTTAAGTAAATTAAAATTAGTTTGACTGAAATAGAATTTTAAGTAAATTAAAATCAGTTCACTGAAATAGAATTTTAAGTAAATTAAAATAAGTATGATAGAAATAGAATTTTAAGTAAATTAAAATTAGTTTGACTGAAATAGAATTTTGAGTAAATTTAAATTAGTTTGACTGAAATAGAATTTTAAGTAAATTAAAATAAGTATGATAGAAATAGAATTTTAAGTAAATTAAAATAAGTGTGACTGAAATAGAATTTTAAGTAAATTAAAATAAGTATGATAGAAATAGAATTTTAAGTAAATTTAAATTAGTTTGACTGAAATAGAATTTTAAGTAAATTAAATTAGGTGTGACTGAAATAGAATTTTGAGTAAATTAAATAAGTTTGAGAGAAATAGAATTTTAAGTAAATTAAAATAAGTTTGACTGAAATAAATTTTACGTAAATTAAAATAAGTTTGACTGAAATAGAATTTTAAGTAAATTAAAATAAGTTTGAGAGAAATAGAATTTTAAGTAAATTAAAATAAGTTTGACTGAAATAAATTTTACGTAAATTAAAATAAGTTTGACTGAAATAGAATTTTAAGTAAATTAAAATAAGTTTGACTGAAATAGAATTTAAAGTAAATTAAAATAAGTGTGACTGAAATAGAATTTTAAGTAAATTAAAATAAGTTTAACTGAAATAAAATTTTAAGTAAATTAAAATAAGTGTGACTGAAATAAAATTTTAAGTAAATTAAAATAAGTGTGACAGAAGAAGAATTTTAAGTAAATTAAAATAAGTTTAACTGAAATAGAATTTTAAGTAAATTAAAATAAGTGTGACTGAAATAGAATTTTAAGTAAATTAAAATAAGTGTGACAGAAAAAGAATTTTAAGTAAATTAAAATAAGTTTGACTGAAATAGAATTTTAAGTAAATTAAAATAAGTGTGACTGAAATAGAATTTTAAGTAAATTAAAATAAGTGTGACTGAAATAGAATTTTGAGTAAATTAAAATAAGTTTGACTGAAATAGAATTTTAAGTAAATTAAAATAAGTTTGACTGAAATAGAATTTTAAGTAAATTAAAATAAGTTTGACTGAAAAAGAATTTTAAGTAAATTAAAATCAGTTTGACAGAAAAAGAATTTTAAGTAAATTAAAATAAGTTTGACTGAAATAGAATTTTAAGTAAATTAAAATAAGTTTGACTGAAATAGAATTTTAAGTTAATTAAAATAAGTTTGACTGAAATAGAATTTTGAGTAAATTAAAATTAGTTTGACTGAAATAGAATTTTAAGTAAATTAAAATCAGTTTGACTGAAATAGAATTTTAAGTAAATTAAAATAAGTTTGACTGAAATAGAATTTTAAGTAAATTAAATTAGGTGTGACTGAAATAGAATTTTGAGTAAATTAAATAAGTTTGAGAGAAATAGAATTTTAAGTAAATTAAAATAAGTTTGACTGAAATAGAATTTAAAGTAAATTAAAATAAGTTTGACTGAAATTGAATTTTAAGTAAATTAAAATAAGTGTGACTGAAATAGAATTTTAAGTAAATTAAAATAAGTGTGACTGAAATAGAATTTTGAGTAAATTAAATAAGTTTGAGAGAAATAGAATTTTAAGTAAATTAAAATAAGTTTGACTGAAATAGAATTTTACGTAAATTAAAATAAGTGTGACTGAAATAGAATTTTAAGTAAATTAAAAAAAGTATGACTGAAATAAAATTTTAAGTAAATTAAAATAAGTGTGACTGAAATAAAATTTTAAGTAAATTAAAATAAGTGTGACAGAAAAAGAATTTTAAGTAAATTAAAATAAGTTTAACTGAAATAGAATTTTAAGTAAATTAAAATAAGTGTGACAGAAAAAGAATTTTAAGTAAATTAAAATAAGTTTGACTGAAATAGAATTTTAAGTAAATTAAAATAAGTTTGACTGAAATAGAATTTTAAGTAAATTAAAATAAGTGTGACTGAAATAGAATTTTAAGTAAATTAAAATAAGTGTGACTGAAATAGAATTTTGAGTAAATTAAAATAAGTTTGACTGAAATAGAATTTTAAGTAAATTAAAATAAGTTTGACTGAAATAGAATTTTAAGTAAATTAAAATCAGTTTGACTGAAATAGAATTTTAAGTAAATTAAAATCAGTTTGACTGAAATAGAATTTTAAGTAAATTAAAATAAGTTTGATAGAAATAGAATTTTAAGTAAATTAAAATTAGTTTGACTGAAATAGAATTTTGAGTAAATTAAAATTAGTTTGACTGAAATAGAATTTTACGTAAATTAAAATCAGTTTGACTGAAATAGAAATTTAAGTAAATTATAATCAGTTTGACTGAAATAGAATTTTAAGTAAATTAAAATAAGTTTAACTGAAATAGAATTTTAAGTAAATTAAAATAAGTTTGACTGAAATAGAATTTTAAGTAAACTAAAATAAGTGTGACTGAAAAAGAATTTTACGTAAATTAAAATAAGTTTGACTGAAATAGAATTTTAAGTTAATTAAAATAAGTTTGACTGAAATAGAATTTTAAGTAAATTAAAATAAGTATAATAGAAATAGAAATTTAAGTAAATTATAATCAGTTTGACTGAAATAGAATTTTAAGTAAATTAAAATAAGTTTGACTGAAATAGAATTTTAAGTAAATTAAATTAGGTGTGACTGAAATAGAATTTTGAGTAAATTAAATAAGTTTGAGAGAAATAGAATTTTAAGTAAATTAAAATAAGTTTGACTGAAATAGAATTTTACGTAAATTAAAATCAGTTTGACTGAAATAGAATTTTAAGTTAATTAAAATAAGTGTGACTGAAATTGAATTTTAAGTAAATTAAAATAAGTATGATAGAAATAGAATTTTAAGTAAATTAAAATAAGTGTGACTGAATAAGAATTTTAAGTAAATTAAAATCAGTTTGACTGAAATAGAATTTTGAGTAAATTAAAATTAGTTTGACTGAAATAGAATTTTAAGTAAGATAAAATAAGTATGATAGAAATAGAATTTTAAGTAAATTAAAATAAGTGTGACTGAAATAGAATTTTACGTAAATTAAAATCAGTTTGACTGAAATAGAATTTTAAGTAAATTAAAATAAGTGTGACTGAAATAAAATTTTAAGTAAATTAAAATAAGTTTGACTGAAATAGAATTTTAAGTAAATTAAAATAAGTGTGACTGAAATAGAATTTCAAGTAAATTAAAATAAGTGTGACTGAAATAAAATTTTAAGTAAATTAAAATAAGTTTGACTGAAATAGAATTTTAAGTAAATTAAAATAAGTGTGACAGAAATAGAATTTTAAGTTAATTAAAATCAGTTTGACTGAAATAAAATTTTAAGTAAATTAAAATAAGTATGACTGAAATAGAATTTTAAGTAAATTAAAATCAGTTTGACTGAATTAGAATTTTAAGTAAATTAAAATAAGTGTGACTGAAATAGAATTTTAAGTAAATTAAAATAAGTTTGACTGAAATAGAATTTTAAGTAAATTAAAATCAGTTTGACTGAATTAGAATTTTAAGTAAATTAAAATAAGTGTGACTGAAATAGAATTTTAAGTAAATTAAAATAAGTTTGACTGAAATAGAATTTTAAGTAAATTAAAATAAGTTCACTGAAATAGAATTTTAAGTAAATTAAAATAAGTGTGACTGAATTAGAATTTTGAGTAAATTTAAAATAAGTATGATAGAAATAGAATTTTAAGTAAATTAAAATAAGTGTGACTGAAATAGAATTTTACGTAAATTAAAATTAGTTTGACTGAAATAGAATTTTAAGTAAATTAAAATAAGTGTGACTGAAATAGAATTTTAAGTAAATTAAAATAAGTGTGACTGAAATAGAATTTTGAGTAAATTAAAATAAGTTTGACTGAAATAGAATTTTAAGTAAATTAAAATAAGTATGATAGAAATAGAATTTTAAGTAAATTATAATCAGTTTAACTGAAATAGAATTTTAAGTAAATTAAAATAAGTGTGACTGAATAAGAATTTTAAGTAAATTAAAATCAGTTTGACTGAAATAGAATTTTGAGTAAATTAAAATTAGTTTGACTGAAATAGTATTTTAAGTAAATTAAAATAAGTTTGACTGAAATAGAATTTTAAGTAAATTAAAATTAGTTTGACTGAAATAGAATTTTAAGTAAATTAAAATCAGTTCACTGAAATAGAATTTTAAGTAAATTAAAATAAATATGATAGAAATAGAATTTTAAGTAAATTAAAATTAGTTTGACTGAAATAGAATTTTGAGTAAATTTAAATTAGTTTGACTGAAATAGAATTTTAAGTAAATTAAAATAAGTATGATAGAAATAGAATTTTAAGTAAATTAAAATAAGTGTGACTGAAATAGAATTTTAAGTAAATTAAAATAAGTGTGACTGAATAAGAATTTTAAATAAATTAAAATCAGTTTGACTGAAATAGAATTTTGAGTAAATTAAAATTAGTTTGACTGAAATAAAATTTTGAGTAAATTAAATAAGTTTGAGAGAAATAGAATTTTAAGTAAATTAAAATAAGTTTGACTGAAATAGAATTTTACGTAAATTAAAATAAGTTTGACTGAAATAGAATTTTAAGTAAATTAAAATAAGTTTGACTGAAATAGAATTTAAAGTAAATTAAAATAAGTGTGACTGAAATAGAATTTTAAGTAAATTAAAAAAAGTATGACTGAAATAAAATTTTAAGTAAATTAAAATAAGTGTGACTGAAATAAAATTTTAAGTAAATTAAAATAAGTTTGATAGAAATAGAATTTTAAGTTAATTAAAATAAGTGTGACTGAATAAGAATTTTAAGTAAATTAAAATAAGTTTGACTGAAATAGAATTTTAAGTAAATTAAAATAAGTATGATAGAAATAGAATTTTAAGTAAATTAAAATAAGTTTGACTGAAATAGAATTTTAAGTAAATTAAATTAGGTGTGACTGAAATAGAATTTTGAGTAAATTAAATAAGTTTGAGAGAAATAGAATTTTAAGTAAATTAAAAAAAGTTTGACTGAAATAGAATTTTAAGTAAATTAAAATCAGTTTGACTGAAATAGAATTTTGAGTAAATTAAAATTAGTTTGACTGAAATAGAATTTTAAGTAAATTAAAATAAGTATGATAGAAATAGAATTTTAAGTAAATTAAAATAAGTTTGACTGAAATAAATTTTACGTAAATTAAAATAAGTTTGACTGAAATAGAATTTTAAGTAAATTAAAATAAGTTTGACTGAAATAGAATTTAAAGTAAATTAAAATAAGTGTGACTGAAATAGAATTTTAAGTAAATTAAAATAAGTTTAACTGAAATAAAATTTTAAGTAAATTAAAATAAGTGTGACTGAAATAAAATTTTAAGTAAATTAAAATAAGTGTGACAGAAGAAGAATTTTAAGTAAATTAAAATAAGTTTAACTGAAATAGAATTTTAAGTAAATTAAAATAAGTGTGACTGAAATAGAATTTTAAGTAAATTAAAATAAGTGTGACAGAAAAAGAATTTTAAGTAAATTAAAATAAGTTTGACTGAAATAGAATTTTAAGTAAATTAAAATAAGTGTGACTGAAATAGAATTTTAAGTAAATTAAAATAAGTGTGACTGAAATAGAATTTTGAGTAAATTAAAATAAGTTTGACTGAAATAGAATTTTAAGTAAATTAAAATAAGTTTGATAGAAATAGAATTTTAAGTAAATTAAAATAAGTGTGACTGAAATAGAATTTTAAGTAAATTAAAATCAGTTTGACTGAAATAGAATTTTAAGTAAATTAAAATCAGTTTGACTGAAATAGAATTTTAAGTAAATTAAAATAAGTGTGACAGAAAAAGAATTTTAAGTAAATTAAAATCAGTTTGACAGAAAAAGAATTTTAAGTAAATTAAAATAAGTTTGACTGAAATAGAATTTTAAGTAAATTAAAATAAGTTTGACTGAAATAGAATTTTAAGTAAATTAAAATAAGTGTGACTGAAATAGAATTTTGAGTAAATTAAAATTAGTTTGACTGAAATAGAATTTTAAGTAAATTAAAATCAGTTTGACTGAAATAGAATTTTAAGTAAATTAAAATAAGTTTGACTGAAATAGAATTTTAAGTAAATTAAATTAGGTGTGACTGAAATAGAATTTTGAGTAAATTAAATAAGTTTGAGAGAAATAGAATTTTAAGTAAATTAAAATAAGTTTGACTGAAATAGAATTTTAAGTAAATTAAAATAAGTTTGCTTGAAATAGAATTTTAAGTAAATTAAAATAAGTTTGACTGAAATAGAATTTAAAGTAAATTAAAATAAGTGTGACTGAAATAGAATTTTAAGTAAATTAAAAAAAGTATGACTGAAATAGAATTTTGAGTAAATTAAAATAAGTTTGACTGAAATAGAATTTTAAGTAAATTAAAATAAGTGTGACTGAAATAAAATTTTAAGTAAATTAAAATAAGTGTGACAGAAAAAGAATTTTAAGTAAATTAAAATTAGTTTAACTGAATAAGAATTTTAAGTAAATTAAAATATGTTTGACTGAAATAGAATTTTAAGTAAATTAAAATAAGTGTGACAGAAAAAGAATTTTAAGTAAATTAAAATAAGTTTGACTGAAATAGAATTTTAAGTAAATTAAAATAAGTTTGACTGAAATAGAATTTTAAGTAAATTAAAATAAGTGTGACTGAAATAGAATTTTAAGTAAATTAAAATAAGTGTGACTGAAATAGAATTTTGAGTAAATTAAAATAAGTTTGACTGAAATAGAATTTTAAGTAAATTAAAATCAGTTTGACTGAAATAGAATTTTAAGTAAATTAAAATCAGTTTGACTGAAATAGAATTTTAAGTAAATTAAAATAAGTTTGATAGAAATAGAATTTTAAGTAAATTAAAATTAGTTTGACTGAAATAGAATTTTGAGTAAATTAAAATTAGTTTGACTGAAATAGAATTTTGAGTAAATTAAAATAAGTTTGACTGAAATAGAAATTTAAGTAAATTATAATCAGTTTGACTGAAATAGAATTTTAAGTAAATTTAAAATAAGTGTGACAGAAAAAGAATTTTAAGTAAATTAAAATAAGTTTAACTGAAATAGAATTTTAAGTAAATTAAAATAAGTTTGACTGAAATAGAATTTTAAGTAAATTAAAATAAGTGTGACTGAAATAGAATTTTACGTAAATTTAAAATAAGTATGATAGAAATAGAATTTTAAGTAAATTAAAATAAGTTTGACTGAAATAGAATTTTACGTAAATTAAAATCAGTTTGACTGAAATAGAATTTTAAGTAAATTAAAATTAGTTTGACTGAAATAGAATTTTAAGTAAATTAAAATAAGTTTGACTGAAATAGAATTTTAAGTAAATTAAATTAGGTGTGACTGAAATAGAATTTTGAGTAAATTAAATAAGTTTGAGAGAAATAGAATTTTAAGTAAATTAAAATAAGTTTGACTGAAATAGAATTTTACGTAAATTAAAATCAGTTTGACTGAAATAGAATTTTAAGTAAATTAAAATTAGTTTGACTGAAATAGAATTTTAAGTAAATTAAAATAAGTTTGACTGAAATAGAATTTTAAGTAAATTAAATTAGGTGTGACTGAAATAGAATTTTGAGTAAATTAAATAAGTTTGAGAGAAATAGAATTTTAAGTAAATTAAAATAAGTTTGACTGAAATAGAATTTTACGTAAATTAAAATAAGTATGATAGAAATAGAATTTTAAGTAAATTAAAATAAGTTTGACTGAAATTGAATTTTAAGTAAATTAAAATAAGTGTGACTGAAATAAAATTTTAAGTAAATTAAAATAAGTTTGACTGAAATAGAATTTTAAGTAAATTAAAATAAGTTTAACTGAAATAGAATTTTAAGTTAATTAAAATAAGTGTGACAGAAAAAGAATTTTAAGTAAATTAAAATAAGTTTAACTGAATAAGAATTTTAAGTAAATTAAAATATGTTTGACTGAAATAGAATTTTAAGTAAATTAAAATAAGTATGATAGAAATAGAATTTTGAGTAAATTAAATAAGTGTGACTGAAATAGAATTTTAAGTAAATTAAAATAAGTGTGACTAAAAGAGAATTTTAAGTAAATTAAAATATGTTTGACTGAAATAGAATTTTAAGTAAATTAAAATAAGTGTGACTGAAATAGAATTTTAAGTAAATTAAAATAAGTGTGACTGAAATAAATTTTAAGTAAATTAAAATAAGTATGATAGAAATAGAATTTTAAGTAAATTAAAATAAGTTTGACTGAAATAAATTTTAAGTAAATTAAAATAAGTATGATAGAAATAGAATTTTAAGTAAATTAAAATAAGTTTGACTGAAATAGAATTTTAAGTAAATTAAAATAAGTTCACTGAAATAGAATTTTAAGTAAATTAAAATAAGTGTGACTGAAATAGAATTTTAAGTAAATTAAAATAAGTGTGACTGAAATAGAATTTTGAGTAAATTAAAATAAGTTTGACTGAAATAGAATTTTAAGTAAATTAAAATAAGTTTGACTGAAATAGAATTTTAAGTAAATTAAAATAAGTTTGACTGAAATAGAATTTTACGTAAATTAAAATCAGTTTGACTGAAATAGAATTTTAAGTAAATTAAAATAAGTGTGACTGAAATAGAATTTTGAGTAAATTAAAATAAGTTTGACTGAAATAGAATTTTAAGTAAATTAAAATCAGTTTGACTGAAATAAAATTTTAAGTAAATTAAAATAAGTATGACTGAAATAGAATTTTAAGTAAATTAAAATCAGTTTGACTGAATTAGAATTTTAAGTAAATTAAAATAAGTGTGACTGAAATAGAATTTTAAGTAAATTAAAATAAGTTTGACTGAAATAGAATTTTGAGTAAATTAAAATAAGTATGATAGAAATAGAATTTTGAGTAAATTAAAATAAGTGTGACTGAATTAGAATTTTGAGTAAATTTAAAATAAGTATGATAGAAATAGAATTTTACGTAAATTTAAAATAAGTATGATAGAAATAGAATTTTAAGTAAATTAAAATAAGTTTGACTGAAATAGAATTTTACGTAAATTAAAATCAGTTTGACTGAAATAGAATTTTAAGTAAATTAAAATTAGTTTGACTGAAATAGAATTTTAAGTAAATTAAAATAAGTGTGACTGAAATAGAATTTTGAGTAAATTAAAATAAGTTTGACTGAAATAGAATTTTAAGTAAATTAAAATAAGTATGATAGAAATAGAATTTTACGTAAATTATAATCAGTTTAACTGAAATAGAATTTTAAGTAAATTAAAATAAGTGTGACTGAATAAGAATTTTAAATAAATTAAAATCAGTTTGACTGAAATAGAATTTTGAGTAAATTAAAATTAGTTTGACTGAAATAGAATTTTAAGTAAATTAAAATAAGTTTGACTGAAATAGAATTTTAAGTAAATTAAAATTAGTTTGACTGAAATAGAATTTTAAGTAAATTAAAATCAGTTCACTGAAATAGAATTTTAAGTAAATTAAAATAAGTATGATAGAAATAGAATTTTAAGTAAATTAAAATTAGTTTGACTGAAATAGAATTTTGAGTAAATTAAAATAAGTTTGACTGAAATAGAATTTTAAGTAAATTAAAATCAGTTTGACTGAAATAGAATTTTGAGTAAATTAAAATTAGTTTGACTGAAATAGAATTTTAAGTAAATTAAAATAAGTATGATAGAAATAGAATTTTAAGTAAATTAAAATAAGTGTGACTGAAATAGAATTTTAAGTAAATTAAAATAAGTGTGACTGAATAAGAATTTTAAATAAATTAAAATCAGTTTGACTGAAATAAAATTTTGAGTAAATTAAATAAGTTTGAGAGAAATAGAATTTTAAGTAAATTAAAATAAGTTTGACTGAAATAGAATTTTACGTAAATTAAAATAAGTTTGACTGAAATAAAATTTTAAGTAAATTAAAATAAGTTTGACTGAAATAGAATTTAAAGTAAATTAAAATAAGTGTGACTGAAATAGAATTTAAAGTAAATTAAAATAAGTGTGACTGAAATAGAATTTTAAGTAAATTAAAAAAAGTATGACTGAAATAGAATTTTAAGTAAATTAAAATAAGTGTGACTGAAATAGAATTTTAAGTAAATTAAAATAAGTTTGACTGAAATAGAATTTTAAGTAAATGAAAATAAGTATGATAGAAATAGAATTTTAAGTAAATTATAATCAGTTTAACTGAAATAGAATTTTAAGTAAATTAAAATAAGTGTGACTGAAATTGAATTTTAAGTAAATTAAAATCAGTTTGACTGAAATAAAATTTTGAGTAAATTAAATAAGTTTGAGAGAAATAGAATTTTAAGTAAATTAAAATAAGTTTGACTGAAATAGAATTTTACGTAAATTAAAATAAGTTTGACTGAAATAAAATTTTAAGTAAATTAAAATAAGTTTGACTGAAATAGAATTTAAAGTAAATTAAAATAAGTGTGACTGAAATAGAATTTAAAGTAAATTAAAATAAGTGTGACTGAAATAGAATTTTAAGTAAATTAAAAAAAGTATGACTGAAATAGAATTTTAAGTAAATTAAAATAAGTGTGACTGAAATAGAATTTTAAGTAAATTAAAATTAGTTTGACTGAAATAGAATTTTAAGTAAATTAAAATCAGTTCACTGAAATAGAATTTTAAGTAAATTAAAATAAGTATGATAGAAATAGAATTTTAAGTAAATTAAAATCAGTTCACTGAAATAGAATTTTAAGTAAATTAAAATAAGTATGATAGAAATAGAATTTTAAGTAAATTAAAATTAGTTTGACTGAAATAGAATTTTGAGTAAATTAAAATCAGTTCACTGAAATAGAATTTTAAGTAAATTAAAATAAGTATGATAGAAATAGAATTTTAAGTAAATTAAAATAAGTGTGACTGAAATAGAATTTTAAGTAAATTAAAATAAGTGTGACTGAATAAGAATTTTAAATAAATTAAAATCAGTTTGACTGAAATAGAATTTTGAGTAAATTAAAATTAGTTTGACTGAAATAAAATTTTGAGTAAATTAAATAAGTTTGAGAGAAATAGAATTTTAAGTAAATTAAAATAAGTTTGACTGAAATAGAATTTTACGTAAATTAAAATAAGTTTGACTGAAATAGAATTTTAAGTAAATTAAAATAAGTTTGACTGAAATAGAATTTAAAGTAAATTAAAATAAGTGTGACTGAAATAGAATTTTAAGTAAATTAAAAAAAGTATGACTGAAATAAAATTTTAAGTAAATTAAAATAAGTGTGACTGAAATAAAATTTTAAGTAAATTAAAATAAGTGTGACAGAAAAAGAATTTTAAGTAAATTAAAATAAGTTTAACTGAAATAGAATTTTACGTAAATTAAAATCAGTTTGACTGAAATAGAATTTTAAGTAAATTAAAATAAGTATGACTGAAATAGAATTTTAAGTAAATTAAAATCAGTTTGACTGAATTAGAATTTTAAGTAAATTAAAATAAGTGTGACTGAAATAGAATTTTGAGTAAATTAAAATAAGTTTGACTGAAATAGAATTTTAAGTAAATTAAAATAAGTTCACTGAAATAGAATTTTGAGTAAATTAAAATAAGTGTGACTGAATTAGAATTTTGAGTAAATTTAAAATAAGTATGATAGAAATAGAATTTTAAGTAAATTTAAAATAAGTATGATAGAAATAGAATTTTAAGTAAATTAAAATTAGTTTGACTGAAATAGAATTTTACGTAAATTAAAATCAGTTTGACTGAAATAGAATTTTAAGTAAATTAAAATTAGTTTGACTGAAATAGAATTTTAAGTAAATTAAAATAAGTGTGACTGAAATAGAATTTTGAGTAAATTAAAATAAGTTTGACTGAAATAGAATTTTAAGTAAATTAAAATAAGTATGATAGAAATAGAATTTTAAGTAAATTATAATCAGTTTAACTGAAATAGAATTTTAAGTAAATTAAAATAAGTATGATAGAAATAGAATTTTAAGTAAATTATAATCAGTTTAACTGAAATAGAATTTTAAGTAAATTAAAATAAGTGTGACTGAATAAGAATTTTAAATAAATTAAAATCAGTTTGACTGAAATAGAATTTTGAGTAAATTAAAATTAGTTTGACTGAAATAGAATTTTAAGTAAATTAAAATAAGTATGATAGAAATAGAATTTTAAGTAAATTAAAATAAGTTTGACTGAAATAAAATTTTAAGTAAATTAAAATAAGTTTGACTGAAATAGAATTTAAAGTAAATTAAAATAAGTGTGACTGAAATAGAATTTAAAGTAAATTAAAATAAGTGTGACTGAAATAGAATTTTAAGTAAATTAAAAAAAGTATGACTGAAATAGAATTTTGAGTAAATTAAAATAAGTTTGACTGAAATAGAATTTTAAGTAAATTAAAATAAGTATGATAGAAATAGAATTTTAAGTAAATTTAAAATAAGTATGATAGAAATAGAATTTTAAGTAAATTAAAATTAGTTTGACTGAAATAGAATTTTACGTAAATTAAAATCAGTTTGACTGAAATAGAATTTTAAGTAAATTAAAATTAGTTTGACTGAAATAGAATTTTAAGTAAATTAAAATAAGTGTGACTGAAATAAAATTTTGAGTAAATTAAAATAAGTTTGACTGAAATAGAATTTTAAGTAAATTAAAATAAGTATGATAGAAATAGAATTTTAAGTAAATTATAATCAGTTTAACTGAAATAGAATTT
This sequence comes from Loxodes magnus, assembly GCA_946699065.1. Classification (NCBI taxonomy): domain Eukaryota; phylum Ciliophora; class Karyorelictea; order Loxodida; family Loxodidae; genus Loxodes; species Loxodes magnus. The sequence goes on from CAMPDV010000107.1 coordinate 343,491, forward strand.
TAAGTAAATTAAAATAAGTATGATAGAAATAGAATTTTAAGTAAATTATAATCAGTTTAACTGAAATAGAATTTTAAGTAAATTAAAATAAGTGTGACTGAATAAGAATTTTAAATAAATTAAAATCAGTTTGACTGAAATAGAATTTTGAGTAAATTAAAATTAGTTTGACTGAAATAGAATTTTAAGTAAATTAAAATAAGTATGATAGAAATAGAATTTTAAGTAAATTAAAATCAGTTCACTGAAATAGAATTTTAAGTAAATTAAAATCAGTTCACTGAAATAGAATTTTAAGTAAATTAAAATAAGTATGATAGAAATAGAATTTTAAGTAAATTAAAATAAGTGTGACAGAAAAAGAATTTTAAGTAAATTAAAATAAGTTTAACTGAAATAGAATTTTACGTAAATTAAAATCAGTTTGACTGAAATAGAATTTTAAGTAAATTAAAATCAGTTTGACTGAAATAGAATTTTAAGTTAATTAAAATAAGTTTGACTGAAATAGAATTTTGAGTAAATTAAAATTAGTTTGACTGAAATAGAATTTTAAGTAAATTAAAATAAGTGTGACTGAAATAGAATTTTAAGTAAATTAAAATAAGTGTGACTGAAATAGAATTTTACGTAAATTAAAATCAGTTTGACTGAAATAGAATTTTAAGTAAATTAAAATAAGTGTGACTGAAATAGAATTTTAAGTAAATTAAAATAAGTATGACTGAAATAGAATTTTAAGTAAATTAAAATCAGTTTGACTGAAATAAAATTTTAAGTAAATTAAAATAAGTATGACTGAAATAGAATTTTAAGTAAATTAAAATAAGTGTGACTGAAATAGAATTTTGAGTAAATTAAAATAAGTTTGACTGAAATAGAATTTTAAGTAAATGAAAATAAGTATGATAGAAATAGAATTTTAAGTAAATTATAATCAGTTTAACTGAAATAGAATTTTAAGTAAATTAAAATAAGTGTGACTGAATAAGAATTTTAAATAAATTAAAATCAGTTTGACTGAAATAGAATTTTGAGTAAATTAAAATTAGTTTGACTGAAATAGAATTTTAAGTAAATTAAAATAAGTTTGACTGAAATAGAATTTTAAGTAAATTAAAATTAGTTTGACTGAAATAGAATTTTAAGTAAATTAAAATCAGTTCACTGAAATAGAATTTTAAGTAAATTAAAATAAGTTTGACTGAAATAGAATTTTAAGTAAATTAAAATCAGTTTGACTGAAATAGAATTTTGAGTAAATTAAAATTAGTTTGACTGAAATAGAATTTTAAGTAAATTAAAATAAGTATGATAGATATAGAATTTTAAGTAAATTAAAATAAGTGTGACTGAAATAGAATTTTAAGTAAATTAAAATAAGTGTGACTGAATAAGAATTTTAAATAAATTAAAATCAGTTTGACTGAAATAGAATTTTGAGTAAATTAAAATTAGTTTGACTGAAATAAAATTTTGAGTAAATTAAATAAGTTTGAGAGAAATAGAATTTTAAGTAAATTAAAATAAGTTTGACTGAAATAGAATTTTACGTAAATTAAAATAAGTTTGACTGAAATAGAATTTTAAGTAAATTAAAATAAGTATGATAGAAATAGAATTTTAAGTAAATTAAAATAAGTGTGACTGAAATAGAATTTTAAGTAAATTAAAATAAGTGTGACTGAATAAGAATTTTAAATAAATTAAAATCAGTTTGACTGAAATAGAATTTTGAGTAAATTAAAATTAGTTTGACTGAAATAAAATTTTGAGTAAATTAAATAAGTTTGAGAGAAATAGAATTTTAAGTAAATTAAAATAAGTTTGACTGAAATAGAATTTTACGTAAATTAAAATAAGTTTGACTGAAATAGAATTTTAAGTAAATTAAAATAAGTTTGACTGAAATAGAATTTAAAGTAAATTAAAATAAGTGTGACTGAAATAGAATTTTAAGTAAATTAAAAAAAGTATGACTGAAATAAAATTTTAAGTAAATTAAAATAAGTGTGACTGAAATAAAATTTTAAGTAAATTAAAATAAGTGTGACAGAAAAAGAATTTTAAGTAAATTAAAATAAGTTTAACTGAAATAGAATTTTACGTAAATTAAAATCAGTTTGACTGAAATAGAATTTTAAGTAAATTAAAATAAGTGTGACTGAATAAGAATTTTAAATAAATTAAAATCAGTTTGACTGAAATAGAATTTTAAGTAAATTAAAAAAAGTATGACTGAAATAAAATTTTAAGTAAATTAAAATAAGTGTGACTGAAATAAAATTTTAAGTAAATTAAAATAAGTGTGACAGAAAAAGAATTTTAAGTAAATTAAAATAAGTTTAACTGAAATAGAATTTTACGTAAATTAAAATCAGTTTGACTGAAATAGAATTTTAAGTAAATTAAAATAAGTATGACTGAAATAGAATTTTAAGTAAATTAAAATCAGTTTGACTGAATTAGAATTTTAAGTAAATTAAAATAAGTGTGACTGAAATAGAATTTTGAGTAAATTAAAATAAGTTTGACTGAAATAGAATTTTAAGTAAATTAAAATAAGTTCACTGAAATAGAATTTTGAGTAAATTAAAATAAGTGTGACTGAATTAGAATTTTGAGTAAATTTAAAATAAGTATGATAGAAATAGAATTTTAAGTAAATTTAAAATAAGTATGATAGAAATAGAATTTTAAGTAAATTAAAATTAGTTTGACTGAAATAGAATTTTACGTAAATTAAAATCAGTTTGACTGAAATAGAATTTTAAGTAAATTAAAATTAGTTTGACTGAAATAGAATTTTAAGTAAATTAAAATAAGTGTGACTGAAATAGAATTTTGAGTAAATTAAAATAAGTTTGACTGAAATAGAATTTTAAGTAAATTAAAATAAGTATGATAGAAATAGAATTTTAAGTAAATTATAATCAGTTTAACTGAAATAGAATTTTAAGTAAATTAAAATAAGTATGATAGAAATAGAATTTTAAGTAAATTATAATCAGTTTAACTGAAATAGAATTTTAAGTAAATTAAAATAAGTGTGACTGAATAAGAATTTTAAATAAATTAAAATCAGTTTGACTGAAATAGAATTTTGAGTAAATTAAAATTAGTTTGACTGAAATAGAATTTTACGTAAATTAAAATCAGTTTGACTGAAATAGAATTTTAAATAAATTAAAATCAGTTCACTGAAATAGAATTTTAAGTAAATTAAAATCAGTTCACTGAAATAGAATTTTAAGTAAATTAAAATAAGTATGATAGAAATAGAATTTTAAGTAAATTAAAATAAGTGTGACAGAAAAAGAATTTTAAGTAAATTAAAATAAGTTTAACTGAAATAGAATTTTACGTAAATTAAAATCAGTTTGACTGAAATAGAATTTTAAGTAAATTAAAATCAGTTTGACTGAAATAGAATTTTAAGTTAATTAAAATAAGTTTGACTGAAATAGAATTTTGAGTAAATTAAAATTAGTTTGACTGAAATAGAATTTTAAGTAAATTAAAATAAGTGTGACTGAAATAGAATTTTAAGTAAATTAAAATAAGTGTGACTGAAATAGAATTTTACGTAAATTAAAATCAGTTTGACTGAAATAGAATTTTAAGTAAATTAAAATAAGTGTGACTGAAATAGAATTTTAAGTAAATTAAAATAAGTATGACTGAAATAGAATTTTAAGTAAATTAAAATCAGTTTGACTGAAATAAAATTTTAAGTAAATTAAAATAAGTATGACTGAAATAGAATTTTAAGTAAATTAAAATCAGTTTGACTGAATTAGAATTTTAAGTAAATTAAAATAAGTGTGACTGAAATAGAATTTTAAGTAAATTAAAATAAGTTTGACTGAAATAGAATTTTGAGTAAATTAAAATCAGTTTGACTGAAATAGAATTTTAAGTAAATTAAAATTAGTTTGACTGAAATAGAATTTTAAGTAAATTAAAATAAGTGTGACTGAAATAGAATTTTAAGTAAATTATAATCAGTTTAACTGAAATAGAATTTTAAGTAAATTAAAATAAGTGTGACTGAATAAGAATTTTAAATAAATTAAAATCAGTTTGACTGAAATAGAATTTTACGTAAATTAAAATTAGTTTGACTGAAATAGAATTTTAAGTAAATTATAATCAGTTTAACTGAAATAGAATTTTAAGTAAATTAAAATAAGTGTGACTGAATAAGAATTTTAAATAAATTAAAATCAGTTTGACTGAAATAGAATTTTAAGTAAATTAAAATTAGTTTGACTGAAATAGAATTTTACGTGAATTAAAATCAGTTTGACTGAAATAGAATTTTAAGTAAATTAAAATTAGTTTGACTGAAATAGAATTTTAAGTAAATTAAAATCAGTTCACTGAAATAGAATTTTAAGTAAATTAAAATAAGTATGATAGAAATAGAATTTTAAGTAAATTAAAATTAGTTTGACTGAAATAGAATTTTGAGTAAATTAAAATAATTGTGACTGAATAAGAATTTTAAATAAATTAAAATCAGTTCACTGAAATAGAATTTTAAGTAAATTAAAATCAGTTTGACTGAAATAGAATTTTGAGTAAATTAAAATTAGTTTGACTGAAATAGAATTTTAAGTAAATTAAAATAAGTATGACTGAAATAGAATTTTAAGTAAATTAAAATAAGTTTGACTGAAATAGAATTTTAAGTAAATTAAAATCAGTTTGACTGAAATAGAATTTTGAGTAAATTAAAATTAGTTTGACTGAAATAGAATTTTAAGTAAATTAAAATAAGTATGATAGAAATAGAATTTTAAGTAAATTAAAATAAGTGTGACTGAAATAGAATTTTAAGTAAATTAAAATAAGTGTGACTGAAATAGAATTTTAAGTAAATTAAAATTAGTTTGACTGAAATAGAATTTTAAGTAAATTAAAATAAGTGTGACTGAAATAGAATTTTGAGTAAATTAAAATAAGTTTGACTGAAATAGAATTTTAAGTAAATTAAAATAAGTTTGACTGAAATAGAATTTTAAGTAAATTAAAATCAGTTTGACTGAAATAGAATTTTGAGTAAATTAAAATAAGTATGATAGAAATAGAATTTTAAGTAAATTAAAATAAGTGTGACTGAAATAGAATTTTAAGTAAATTAAAATAAGTGTGACTGAAATAGAATTTTAAGTAAATTAAAATAAGTGTGACAGAAAAAGAATTTTAAGTAAATTAAAATAAGTTTAACTGAAATAGAATTTTACGTAAATTAAAATCAGTTTGACTGAAATAGAATTTTAAGTAAATTAAAATCAGTTTGACTGAAATAGAATTTTGAGTAAATTAAAATTAGTTTGACTGAAATAGAATTTTAAGTAAATTAAAATAAGTGTGATAGAAATAGAATTTTAAGTAAATTAAAATAAGTGTGACTGAAATAGAATTTTAAGTAAATTAAAATAATTGTGACTGAATAAGAATTTTAAATAAATTAAAATCAGTTCACTGAAATAGAATTTTAAGTAAATTAAAATCAGTTTGACTGAAATAGAATTTTGAGTAAATTAAAATTAGTTTGACTGAAATAGAATTTTAAGTAAATTAAAATAAGTATGACTGAAATAGAATTTTAAGTAAATTAAAATAAGTTTGACTGTAATAGAATTTTAAGTAAATTAAAATCAGTTTGACTGAAATAGAATTTTGAGTAAATTAAAATTAGTTTGACTGAAATAGAATTTTAAGTAAATTAAAATAAGTATGACTGAAATAGAATTTTAAGTAAATTAAAATAAGTGTGACTGAAATAGAATTTTAAGTAAATTAAAATAAGTGTGACTGAATAAGAATTTTAAATAAATTAAAATCAGTTTGACTGAAATAGAATTTTAAGTAAATTAAAATAAGTTTGACTGAAATAGAATTTTAAGTAAATTAAAATTAGTTTGACTGAAATAGAATTTTAAGTAAATTAAAATAAGTATGATAGAAATAGAATTTTAAGTAAATTAAAATAAGTGTGACTGAAATAGAATTTTAAGTAAATTAAAATCAGTTTGACTGAATTAGAATTTTAAGTAAATTAAAATAAGTGTGACTGAAATAGAATTTTAAGTAAATTAAAATAAGTTTGACTGAAATAGAATTTTAAGTAAATTAAAATAAGTATGATAGAAATAGAATTTTAAGTAAATTAAAATAAGTGTGACTGAAATAGAATTTTAAGTAAATTAAAATAAGTGTGACAGAAAAAGAATTTTAAGTAAATTAAAATAAGTATGACTGAAATAGAATTTTACGTAAATTAAAATCAGTTTGACTGAAATAGAATTTTAAGTAAATTAAAATCAGTTTGACTGAAATAGAATTTTGAGTAAATTAAAATTAGTTTGACTGAAATAGAATTTTAAGTAAATTAAAATAAGTGTGATAGAAATAGAATTTTAAGTAAATTAAAATAAGTGTGACTGAAATAGAATTTTAAGTAAATTAAAATAATTGTGACTGAATAAGAATTTTAAATAAATTAAAATCAGTTCACTGAAATAGAATTTTAAGTAAATTAAAATAAGTATGATAGAAATAGAATTTTAAGTAAATTAAAATAAGTGTGACTGAATAAGAATTTTAAGTAAATTAAAATCAGTTTGACTGAAATAGAATTTTGAGTAAATTAAAATTAGTTTGACTGAAATAGAATTTTAAGTAAATTAAAATAAGTATGATAGAAATAGAATTTTAAGTAAATTAAAATAAGTATGATAGAAATAGAATTTTAAGTAAATTAAAATCAGTTTGACTGAAATAGAATTTTGAGTAAATTAAAATTAGTTTGACTGAAATAGAATTTTAAGTAAATTAAAATAAGTGTGATAGAAATAGAATTTTAAGTAAATTAAAATAAGTGTGACTGAAATAGAATTTTAAGTAAATTAAAATAATTGTGACTGAATAAGAATTTTAAATAAATTAAAATCAGTTCACTGAAATAGAATTTTAAGTAAATTAAAATCAGTTTGACTGAAATAGAATTTTGAGTAAATTAAAATTAGTTTGACTGAAATAGAATTTTAAGTAAATTAAAATAAGTATGACTGAAATAGAATTTTAAGTAAATTAAAATAAGTTTGACTGAAATAGAATTTTAAGTAAATTAAAATCAGTTTGACTGAAATAGAATTTTGAGTAAATTAAAATTAGTTTGACTGAAATAGAATTTTAAGTAAATTAAAATAAGTATGATAGAAATAGAATTTTAAGTAAATTAAAATAAGTGTGACTGAAATAGAATTTTAAGTAAATTAAAATAAGTGTGACTGAATAAGAATTTTAAATAAATTAAAATCAGTTTGACTGAAATAGAATTTTAAGTAAATTAAAATAAGTTTGACTGAAATAGAATTTTAAGTAAATTAAAATTAGTTTGACTGAAATAGAATTTTAAGTAAATTAAAATAAGTATGATAGAAATAGAATTTTAAGTAAATTAAAATAAGTGTGACTGAAATAGAATTTTAAGTAAATTAAAATCAGTTTGACTGAATTAGAATTTTAAGTAAATTAAAATAAGTGTGACTGAAATAGAATTTTAAGTAAATTAAAATAAGTTTGACTGAAATAGAATTTTAAGTAAATTAAAATAAGTATGATAGAAATAGAATTTTAAGTAAATTAAAATAAGTGTGACTGAAATAGAATTTTAAGTAAATTAAAATAAGTGTGACAGAAAAAGAATTTTAAGTAAATTAAAATAAGTTTAACTGAAATAGAATTTTACGTAAATTAAAATCAGTTTGACTGAAATAGAATTTTAAGTAAATTAAAATCAGTTTGACTGAAATAGAATTTTGAGTAAATTAAAATTAGTTTGACTGAAATAGAATTTTAAGTAAATTAAAATAAGTGTGATAGAAATAGAATTTTAAGTAAATTAAAATAAGTGTGACTGAAATAGAATTTTAAGTAAATTAAAATAATTGTGACTGAATAAGAATTTTAAATAAATTAAAATCAGTTCACTGAAATAGAATTTTAAGTAAATTAAAATAAGTATGATAGAAATAGAATTTTAAGTAAATTAAAATAAGTGTGACTGAATAAGAATTTTAAGTAAATTAAAATCAGTTTGACTGAAATAGAATTTTGAGTAAATTAAAATTAGTTTGACTGAAATAGAATTTTAAGTAAATTAAAATAAGTATGATAGAAATAGAATTTTAAGTAAATTAAAATAAGTATGATAGAAATAGAATTTTAAGTAAATTAAAATAAGTTCACTGAAATAGAATTTTAAGTAAATTAAAATAAGTGTGACTGAAATAGAATTTTAAGTAAATTAAAATAAGTGTGACAGAAAAAGAATTTTAAGTAAATTAAAATAAGTTTAACTGAAATAGAATTTTACGTAAATTAAAATAAGTATGACTGAAATAGAATTTTAAGTAAATTAAAATAAGTATGACTGAAATAGAATTTTAAGTAAATTAAAATAAGTTCACTGAAATAGAATTTTAAGTAAATTAAAATAAGTTTGACTGAAATAGAATTTTAAGTAAATTAAAATAAGTTTGACTGAAATAGAATTTTAAGTAAATTAAAATAAGTTTGACTGAAATAGAATTTTAAGTAAATTAAAATAAGTTTGACTGAAATAGAATTTTAAGTAAATTAAAATAAGTGTGACTGAAATAGAATTTTAAGTAAATTAAAATCAGTTTGACTGAAATAGAATTTTGAGTAAATTAAAATTAGTTTGACTGAAATAGAATTTTAAGTAAATTAAAATAAGTTCACTGAAATAGAATTTTAAGTAAATTAAAATAAGTTTGACTGAAATAGAATTTTAAGTAAATTAAAATAAGTTTGACTGAAATAGAATTTTAAGTAAATTAAAATAAGTTTGACTGAAATAGAATTTTAAGTAAATTAAAATAAGTTTGACTGAAATAGAATTTTAAGTAAATTAAAATAAGTGTGACTGAAATAGAATTTTAAGTAAATTAAAATAAGTGTGACTGAATAAGAATTTTAAATAAATTAAAATCAGTTTGACTGAAATAGAATTTTAAGTAAATTAAAATAAGTTTGACTGAAATAGAATTTTAAGTAAATTAAAATAAGTTTGACTGAAATAGAATTTAAAGTAAATTAAAATAAGTTTGACTGAAATAGAATTTTAAGTAAATTAAAATAAGTGTGACTGAAATAGAATTTTAAGTAAATTAAAATTAGTTTGACTGAAATAGAATTTTGAGTAAATTAAAATAAGTTTGACTGAAATAGAATTTTAAGTAAATTAAAATAAGTGTGACTGAAATAGAATTTTAAGTAAATTAAAATAAGTGTGACAGAAAAAGAATTTTAAGTAAATTAAAATAAGTTTGACTGAAATAGAATTTTAAGTAAATTAAAATAAGTTTGACTGAAATAGAATTTTAAGTAAATTAAAATAAGTATGACTGAAATAGAATTTTAAGTAAATTAAAATAAGTTTGACTGAAATAGAATTTTAAGTAAATTAAAATCAGTTTGACTGAAATAGAATTTTGAGTAAATTAAAATTAGTTTGACTGAAATAGAATTTTAAGTAAATTAAAATAAGTATGATAGAAATAGAATTTTAAGTAAATTAAAATAAGTGTGACTGAAATAGAATTTTAAGTAAATTAAAATAAGTGTGACTGAATAAGAATTTTAAATAAATTAAAATCAGTTTGACTGAAATAGAATTTTAAGTAAATTAAAATAAGTTTGACTGAAATAGAATTTTAAGTAAATTAAAATAAGTTTGACTGAAATAGAATTTAAAGTAAATTAAAATAAGTTTGACTGAAATAGAATTTTAAGTAAATTAAAATAAGTGTGACTGAAATAGAATTTTAAGTAAATTAAAATAAGTGTGACTGAATAAGAATTTTAAATAAATTAAAATCAGTTTGACTGAAATAGAATTTTAAGTAAATTAAAATAAGTTTGACTGAAATAGAATTTTAAGTAAATTAAAATAAGTTTGACTGAAATAGAATTTAAAGTAAATTAAAATAAGTTTGACTGAAATAGAATTTTAAGTAAATTAAAATAAGTGTGACTGAAATAGAATTTTAAGTAAATTAAAATTAGTTTGACTGAAATAGAATTTTGAGTAAATTAAAATAAGTTTGACTGAAATAGAATTTTAAGTAAATTAAAATAAGTGTGACTGAAATAGAATTTTAAGTAAATTAAAATAAGTGTGACAGAAAAAGAATTTTAAGTAAATTAAAATAAGTTTGACTGAAATAGAATTTTAAGTAAATTAAAATAAGTTTGACTGAAATAGAATTTTAAGTAAATTAAAATAAGTATGACTGAAATAGAATTTTAAGTAAATTAAAATAAGTTTGACTGAAATAGAATTTTAAGTAAATTAAAATCAGTTTGACTGAAATAGAATTTTGAGTAAATTAAAATTAGTTTGACTGAAATAGAATTTTAAGTAAATTAAAATAAGTATGATAGAAATAGAATTTTAAGTAAATTAAAATAAGTGTGACTGAAATAGAATTTTAAGTAAATTAAAATAAGTGTGACTGAATAAGAATTTTAAATAAATTAAAATCAGTTTGACTGAAATAGAATTTTAAGTAAATTAAAATAAGTTTGACTGAAATAGAATTTTAAGTAAATTAAAATAAGTTTGACTGAAATAGAATTTAAAGTAAATTAAAATAAGTTTGACTGAAATAGAATTTTAAGTAAATTAAAATAAGTGTGACTGAAATAGAATTTTAAGTAAATTAAAATAAGTATAATAGAAATAGAATTTTAAGTAAATTAAAATAAGTTTGACTGAAATAGAATTTTAAGTAAATTAAAATAAGTTCACTGAAATAGAATTTTAAGTAAATTAAAATAAGTGTGACTGAAATAGAATTTTAAGTAAATTAAAATAAGTGTGACAGAAAAAGAATTTTAAGTAAATTAAAATAAGTTTAACTGAAATAGAATTTTAAGTAAATTAAAATAAGTTTGAGAGAAATAGAATTTTAAGTAAATTAAAATTAGTTTGACTGAAATAGAATTTTGAGTAAATTAAAATAAGTTTGACTGAAATAGAATTTTAAGTAAATTAAAATAAGTTTGACTGAAATAGAATTTTAAGTAAATTAAAATAAGTGTGACTGAAATAGAATTTTAAGTAAATTAAAATAAGTTTGACTGAAATAGAATTTTGAGTAAATTAAAATAAGTTTGACTGAAATAGAATTTTAAGTTAATTAAAATAAGTTTGACTGAAATAGAATTTTAAGTAAATTAAAATCAGTTTGACTGAAATAAAATTTTAAGTAAATTAAAATCAGTTTGACTGAAATAGAATTTTAAGTAAATTAAAATAAGTTTGACTGAAATAGAATTTTAAGTAAATTAAAATAAGTTCACTGAAATAGAATTTTAAGTAAATTAAAATAAGTGTGACTGAAATAGAATTTTAAGTAAATTAAAATAAGTGTGACTGAAATAGAATTTTACGTAAATTAAAATAAGTGTGACTGAAATAGAATTTTAAGTAAATTAAAATCAGTTTGACTGAAATAAAATTTTAAGTAAATTAAAATAAGTGTGACTGAAATAGAATTTTAAGTAAATTAAAATTAGTTTGACTGAAATAGAATTTTGAGTAAATTAAAATAAGTTTGACTGAAATAGAATTTTAAGTAAATTAAAATAAGTGTGACTGAAATAGAATTTTAAGTAAATTAAAATAAGTGTGACAGAAAAAGAATTTTAAGTAAATTAAAATAAGTTTGACTGAAATAGAATTTTAAGTAAATTAAAATAAGTTTGACTGAAATAGAATTTTAAGTAAATTAAAATAAGTATGACTGAAATAGAATTTTAAGTAAATTAAAATAAGTTTGACTGAAATAGAATTTTAAGTAAATTAAAATCAGTTTGACTGAAATAGAATTTTGAGTAAATTAAAATTAGTTTGACTGAAATAGAATTTTAAGTAAATTAAAATAAGTATGATAGAAATAGAATTTTAAGTAAATTAAAATAAGTGTGACTGAAATAGAATTTTAAGTAAATTAAAATAAGTGTGACTGAATAAGAATTTTAAATAAATTAAAATCAGTTTGACTGAAATAGAATTTTAAGTAAATTAAAATAAGTTTGACTGAAATAGAATTTTAAGTAAATTAAAATAAGTTTGACTGAAATAGAATTTAAAGTAAATTAAAATAAGTTTGACTGAAATAGAATTTTAAGTAAATTAAAATAAGTGTGACTGAAATAGAATTTTAAGTAAATTAAAATAAGTATAATAGAAATAGAATTTTAAGTAAATTAAAATAAGTTTGACTGAAATAGAATTTTAAGTAAATTAAAATAAGTTCACTGAAATAGAATTTTAAGTAAATTAAAATAAGTGTGACTGAAATAGAATTTTAAGTAAATTAAAATAAGTGTGACAGAAAAAGAATTTTAAGTAAATTAAAATAAGTTTAACTGAAATAGAATTTTAAGTAAATTAAAATAAGTTTGAGAGAAATAGAATTTTAAGTAAATTAAAATTAGTTTGACTGAAATAGAATTTTGAGTAAATTAAAATAAGTTTGACTGAAATAGAATTTTAAGTAAATTAAAATAAGTTTGACTGAAATAGAATTTTAAGTAAATTAAAATAAGTGTGACTGAAATAGAATTTTAAGTAAATTAAAATAAGTTTGACTGAAATAGAATTTTGAGTAAATTAAAATAAGTTTGACTGAAATAGAATTTTAAGTTAATTAAAATAAGTTTGACTGAAATAGAATTTTAAGTAAATTAAAATCAGTTTGACTGAAATAAAATTTTAAGTAAATTAAAATCAGTTTGACTGAAATAGAATTTTAAGTAAATTAAAATAAGTTTGACTGAAATAGAATTTTAAGTAAATTAAAATAAGTTCACTGAAATAGAATTTTAAGTAAATTAAAATAAGTGTGACTGAAATAGAATTTTAAGTAAATTAAAATAAGTGTGACTGAAATAGAATTTTACGTAAATTAAAATAAGTGTGACTGAATAGAATTTTAAGTAAATTAAAATCAGTTTGACTGAAATAAAATTTTAAGTAAATTAAAATAAGTATGACTGAAATAGAATTTTAAGTAAATTAAAATCAGTTTGACTGAATTAGAATTTTAAGTAAATTAAAATAAGTATGACTGAAATAGAATTTTAAGTAAATTAAAATCAGTTTGACTGAATTAGAATTTTAAGTAAATTAAAATAAGTGTGACTGAAATAGAATTTTAAGTAAGTTAAAATAAGTTTGACTGAAATAGAATTTTAAGTAAATTAAAATAAGTTCACTGAAATAGAATTTTAAGTAAATTAAAATAAGTGTGACTGAATTAGAATTTTGAGTAAATTTAAAATAAGTATGATAGAAATAGAATTTTAAGTAAATTTAAAATAAGTATGATAGAAATAGAATTTTAAGTAAATTAAAATAAGTATGATAGAAATAGAATTTTACGTAATTTAAAATCAGTTTGACTGAAAAAGAATTTTGAGTAAATTAAAATAAGTTTGACTGAAATAGAATTTTAAGTAAATTAAAATAAGTGTGACTGAAATAGAATTTTGAGTAAATTAAAATAAGTTTGACTGAAATAGAATTTTAAGTAAATTAAAATAAGTATGATAGAAATAGAATTTTAAGTAAATTATAATCAGTTTAACTGAAATAGAATTTTAAGTAAATTAAAATAAGTGTGACTGAATAAGAATTTTAAATAAATTAAAATCAGTTTGACTGAAATAGAATTTTGAGTAAATTAAAATTAGTTTGACTGAAATAGAATTTTAAGTAAATTAAAATAAGTTTGACTGAAATAGAATTTTAAGTAAATTAAAATTAGTTTGACTGAAATAGAATTTTAAGTAAATTAAAATCAGTTCACTGAAATAGAATTTTAAGTAAATTAAAATAAGTATGATAGAAATAGAATTTTAAGTAAATTAAAATAAGTGTGACTGAATAAGAATTTTAAGTAAATTAAAATCAGTTTGACTGAAATAGAATTTTGAGTAAATTAAAATTAGTTTGACTGAAATAGAATTTTAAGTAAATTAAAATAAGTATGATAGAAATAGAATTTTAAGTAAATTAAAATAAGTATGATAGAAATAGAATTTTAAGTAAATTAAAATAAGTTCACTGAAATAGAATTTTAAGTTAATTAAAATTAGTTTGACTGAAATAGAATTTTAAGTAAATTAAAATAAGTTTGACTGAAATAGAATTTTAAGTAAATTAAAATAAGTTTGACTGAAATAGAATTTAAAGTAAATTTAAAATAAGTATGATAGAAATAGAATTTTAAGTAAATTAAAATAAGTGTGACTGAAAAAGAATTTTACGTAAATTAAAATCAGTTTGACTGAAATAGAATTTTAAGTAAATTAAAATAAGTATGATAGAAATAGAATTTTAAGTAAATTAAAATCAGTTTGACTGAAATAGAATTTTAAGTAAATTAAAATAAGTATGACTGAAATAGAATTTTAAGTAAATTAAAATAAGTATGATAGAAATAGAATTTTAAGTAAATTAAAATCAGTTTGACTGAAATAGAATTTTAAGTTAATTAAAATAAGTTTGACTGAAATAGAATTTTAAGTAAATTAAAATAAGTTTGACTGAAATAGAATTTTAAGTAAATTAAAATAAGTTTGACTGAAATAGAATTTTAAGTTAATTAAAATAAGTTTGACTAAAATAGAATTTTAAGTAAATTAAAATAAGTGTGACTGAAATAGAATTTTAAGTAAATTAAAATCAGTTTGACTGAAATAGAATTTTAAGTAAATTAAAATAAGTTTGACTGAAATAGAATTTTAAGTAAATTAAAATAAGTTTGACTGAAATAGAATTTTAAGTAAATTAAAATAAGTTTGACTGAAATAGAATTTTAAGTAAATTAAAATAAGTTCACTGAAATAGAATTTTAAGTAAATTAAAATAAGTATGATAGAAATAGAATTTTAAGTAAATTAAAATTAGTTTGACTGAAATAGAATTTTAAGTAAATTAAAATAAGTTTGACTGAAATAGAATTTTAAGTAAATTAAAATCAGTTTGACTGAAATAGAATTTTGAGTAAATTAAAATAAGTTTGACTGAAATAGAATTTTAAGTAAATTAAAATAAGTATGATAGAAATAGAATTTTAAGTAAATTAAAATAAGTGTGACTGAATAAGAATTTTAAGTAAATTAAAATCAGTTTGACTGAAATAGAATTTTAAGTAAATTAAAATAAGTTTGACTGAAATAGAATTTTAAGTTATTTAAAATAAGTATGATAGAAATAGAATTTTAAGTAAATTAAAATAAGTGTGACTGAAATAAAATTTTAAGTAAATTAAAATAAGTATAATAGAAATAGAATTTTAAGTAAATTAAAATAAGTTTGACTGAAATAGAATTTTAAGTAAATTAAAATAAGTGTGACTGAAATAGAATTTTAAGTAAATTAAAATAAGTGTGACTGAAATAGAATTTTAAGTAAATTAAAATCAGTTTGACTGAAATAGAATTTTAAGTAAATTAAAATAAGTGTGACTGAAATAGAATTTTAAGTAAATTAAAATAAGTTTAACTGAAATAGAATTTTAAGTAAATTAAAATCAGTTTGACTGAAATAGAATTTTAAGTTAATTAAAATCAGTTTGACTGAAATAAAATTTTAAGTAAATTAAAATAAGTATGCTGAAATAGAATTTTAAGTAAATTAAAATCAGTTTGACTGAAATAGAATTTTAAGTAAATTAAAATTAGTTTGACTGAAATAGAATTTTAAGTAAATTAAAATAAGTTTGACTGAAATAGAATTTTAAGTAAATTAAAATAAGTTTGACTGAAATAGAATTTAAAGTAAATTAAAATAAGTGTGACTGAAATAGAATTTTAAGTAAATTAAAATAAGTGTGACTGAAATAGAATTTTGAGTAAATTAAAATAAGTATAATAGAAATAGAATTTTAAGTAAATTAAAATAAGTTTGACTGAAATAGAATTTTAAGTAAATTAAAATAAGTTTGACTGAAATAGAATTTTAAGTAAATTAAAATCAGTTTGACTGAAATAGAATTTTGAGTAAATTAAAATTAGTTTGACTGAAATAGAATTTTAAGTAAATTAAAATAAGTATGACTGAAATAGAATTTTAAGTAAATTAAAATAAGTTTGACTGAAATAGAATTTTAAGTAAATTAAAATCAGTTTGACTGAAATAGAATTTTGAGTAAATTAAAATTAGTTTGACTGAAATAGAATTTTAAGTAAATTAAAATAAGTATGATAGAAATAGAATTTTAAGTAAATTAAAATAAGTGTGACTGAAATAGAATTTTAAGTAAATTAAAATAAGTGTGACTGAATAAGAATTTTGAGTAAATTAAAATCAGTTTGACTGAAATAGAATTTTAAGTAAATTAAAATAAGTTTGACTGAAATAGAATTTTAAGTAAATTAAAATAAGTTTGACTGAAATAGAATTTTAAGTAAATTAAAATAAGTTTGACTGAAATAGAATTTTAAGTTATTTAAAATAAGTATGATAGAAATAGAATTTTAAGTAAATTAAAATCAGTTTGACTGAAATAGAATTTTAAGTAAATTAAAATAAGTTTGACTGAAATAGAATTTTAAGTAAATTAAAATAAGTTCACTGAAATAGAATTTTAAGTAAATTAAAATAAGTGTGACTGAAATAGAATTTTGAGTAAATTAAAATAAGTGTGACAGAAAAAGAATTTTAAGTAAATTAAAATAAGTTTAACTGAAATAGAATTTTAAGTAAATTAAATCAAGTTTGACTGAAATAGAATTTTAAGTAAATTAAAATAAGTGTGACAGAAAAAGAATTTTAAGTAAATTAAAATAAGTTTGACTGAAATAGAATTTTAAGTAAATTAAAATAAGTTTGACTGAAATAGAATTTTAAGTAAATTAAAATAAGTGTGACTGAAATAGAATTTTAAGTAAATTAAAATAAGTTTGACTGAAATAGAATTTTGAGTAAATTAAAATAAGTTTGACTGAAATAGAATTTTAAGTTAATTAAAATAAGTTTGACTGAAATAGAATTTTAAGTAAATTAAAATCAGTTTGACTGAAATAAAATTTTAAGTAAATTAAAATCAGTTTGACTGAAATAGAATTTTAAGTAAATTAAAATAAGTTTGACTGAAATAGAATTTTAAGTAAATTAAAATAAGTTCACTGAAATAGAATTTTAAGTAAATTAAAATAAGTGTGACTGAAATAGAATTTTAAGTAAATTAAAATAATTGTGACTGAAATAGAATTTTACGTAAATTAAAATCAGTTTGACTGAAATAGAATTTTAAGTAAATTAAAATCAGTTTGACTGAAATAAAATTTTAAGTAAATTAAAATAAGTATGACTGAAATAGAATTTTAAGTAAATTAAAATAAGTATGACTGAAATAGAATTTTAAGTAAATTAAAATCAGTTTGACTGAAATAAAATTTTAAGTAAATTAAAATAAGTATGCTGAAATAGAATTTTAAGTAAATTAAAATCAGTTTGACTGAAATAAAATTTTAAGTAAATTAAAATAAGTATGCTGAAATAGAATTTTAAGTAAATTAAAATCAGTTTGACTGAATTAGAATTTTAAGTAAATTAAAATAAGTGTGACTGAAATAGAATTTTAAGTAAATTAAAATAAGTTTAACTGAAATAGAATTTTAAGTAAATTAAAATAAGTTCACTGAAATAGAATTTTAAGTAAATTAAAATAAGTGTGACTGAAATAGAATTTTGAGTAAATTTAAAATAAGTATGATAGAAATAGAATTTTAAGTAAATTTAAAATAAGTATGATAGAAATAGAATTTTAAGTAAATTAAAATAAGTATGATAGAAATAGAATTTTACGTAATTTAAAATCAGTTTGACTGAAAAAGAATTTTAAGTAAATTAAAATCAGTGTGACTGAAATAGAATTTTAAGTAAATTAAAATCAGTTTGACTGAAATAAAATTTTAAGTAAATTAAAATAAGTGTGACTGAAATAGAATTTTAAGTAAATTAAAATAAGTTTGACTGAAATAGAATTTTAAGTAAGTTAAAATAAGTTTGACTGAAATAGAATTTTAAGTAAATTAAAATAAGTATGACTGAAATAGAATTTTAAGTAAATTAAAATCAGTTTGACTGAAATAAAATTTTAAGTAAATTAAAATAAGTATGCTGAAATAGAATTTTAAGTAAATTAAAATCAGTTTGACTGAATTAGAATTTTAAGTAAATTAAAATAAGTGTGACTGAAATAGAATTTTAAGTAAATTAAAATAAGTTTAACTGAAATAGAATTTTAAGTAAATTAAAATAAGTTCACTGAAATAGAATTTTAAGTAAATTAAAATAAGTGTGACTGAAATAGAATTTTGAGTAAATTTAAAATAAGTATGATAGAAATAGAATTTTAAGTAAATTTAAAATAAGTATGATAGAAATAGAATTTTAAGTAAATTAAAATAAGTATGATAGAAATAGAATTTTACGTAATTTAAAATCAGTTTGACTGAAAAAGAATTTTAAGTAAATTAAAATAAGTTTGACTGAAATAGAATTTTAAGTAAATTAAAATAAGTGTGACTGAAATAGAATTTTGAGTAAATTAAAATAAGTTTGACTGAAATAGAATTTTAAGTAAATTAAAATAAGTATGATAGAAATAGAATTTTAAGTAAATTATAATCAGTTTAACTGAAATAGAATTTTAAGTAAATTAAAATAAGTGTGACTGAATAAGAATTTTAAATAAATTAAAATCAGTTTGACTGAAATAGAATTTTGAGTAAATTAAAATTAGTTTGACTGAAATAGAATTTTAAGTAAATTAAAATAAGTTTGACTGAAATAGAATTTTAAGTAAATTAAAATTAGTTTGACTGAAATAGAATTTTAAGTAAATTAAAATCAGTTCACTGAAATAGAATTTTAAGTAAATTAAAATAAGTTTGACTGAAATAGAATTTTAAGTAAATTAAAATAAGTGTGACTGAAATAGAATTTTAAGTAAATTAAAATAAGTTTGACTGAAATAGAATTTTGAGTAAATTAAAATAAGTTTGACTGAAATAGAATTTTAAGTAAATTAAAATAATTATGATAGAAATAGAATTTTAAGTAAATTAAAATAAGTATGATAGAAATAGAATTTTAAGTAAATTAAAATAAGTGTGACTGAAATAGAATTTTAAGTAAATTAAAATAAGTATGATAGAAATAGAATTTTAAGTAAATTATAATCAGTTTAACTGAAATAGAATTTTACGTAAATTAAAATCAGTTTGACTGAAATAGAATTTTAAGTAAATTTAAAATAAGTATGATAGAAATAGAATTTTAAGTAAATTAAAATAAGTTTGACTGAAATAGAATTTTAAGTAAATTAAAATAAGTTTGACTGAAATAGAATTTTAAGTAAATTAAAATAAGTTTGACTGAAATAGAATTTTAAGTAAATTAAAATCAGTTCACTGAAATAGAATTTTAAGTAAATTAAAATAAGTTTGACTGAAATAGAATTTTAAGTAAATTAAAATAAGTGTGACTGAAATAGAATTTTAAGTAAATTAAAATAAGTTTGACTGAAATAGAATTTTGAGTAAATTAAAATAAGTTTGACTGAAATAGAATTTTAAGTAAATTAAAATAATTATGATAGAAATAGAATTTTAAGTAAATTAAAATAAGTATGATAGAAATAGAATTTTAAGTAAATTAAAATAAGTGTGACTGAAATAGAATTTTAAGTAAATTAAAATAAGTATGATAGAAATAGAATTTTAAGTAAATTATAATCAGTTTAACTGAAATAGAATTTTACGTAAATTAAAATCAGTTTGACTGAAATAGAATTTTAAGTAAATTTAAAATAAGTATGATAGAAATAGAATTTTAAGTAAATTAAAATAAGTTTGACTGAAATAGAATTTTAAGTAAATTAAAATAAGTTTGACTGAAATAGAATTTTAAGTAAATTAAAATAAGTTTGACTGAAATAGAATTTTAAGTAAATTAAAATCAGTTCACTGAAATAGAATTTTAAGTAAATTAAAATAAGTATGATAGAAATAGAATTTTAAGTAAATTAAAATAAGTGTGACTGAATAAGAATTTTAAGTAAATTAAAATCAGTTTGACTGAAATAGAATTTTGAGTAAATTAAAATAAGTTTGACTGAAATAGAATTTTAAGTAAATTAAAATAAGTTTGACTGAAATAGAATTTTAAGTAAATTAAAATAAGTTTGACTGAAATAGAATTTTAAGTAAATTAAAATAAGTATGATAGAAATAGAATTTTAAGTAAATTAAAATAAGTATGATAGAAATAGAATTTTGAGTAAATTAAAATAAGTTCACTGAAATAGAATTTTAAGTAAATTAAAATAAGTGTGACTGAAATAGAATTTTAAGTAAATTAAAATAAGTGTGACTGAAATAGAATTTTACGTAAATTAAAATCAGTTTGACTGAAATAGAATTTTAAGTAAATTTAAAATAAGTATGATAGAAATAGAATTTTAAGTAAATTAAAATAAGTGTGACTGAAAAAGAATTTTACGTAAATTAAAATCAGTTGACTGAAATAGAATTTTAAGTAAATTAAAATAAGTATGATAGAAATAGAATTTTAAGTAAATTAAAATAAGTATGATAGAAATAGAATTTTAAGTAAATTAAAATAAGTGTGACTGAAAAAGAATTTTACGTAAATTAAAATCAGTTTGACTGAAATAGAATTTTAAGTAAATTAAAATAAGTTTGACTGAAATAGAATTTTAAGTAAATTAAAATCAGTTTGACTGAAATAGAATTTTAAGTAAATTAAAATAAGTATGATAGAAATAGAATTTTAAGTAAATTAAAATAAGTGTGACTGAATAAGAATTTTAAGTAAATTAAAATAAGTTTGACTGAAATAGAATTTTAAGTAAATTAAAATCAGTTTGACTGAAATAGAATTTTGAGTAAATTAAAATCAGTTTGACTGAAATAGAATTTTAAGTAAATTAAAATAAGTTTGACTGAAATAGAATTTTAAGTAAATTAAAATCAGTTTGACTGAAATAGAATTTTAAGTAAATTAAAATAAGTATGATAGAAATAGAATTTTAAGTAAATTAAAATTAGTTTGACTGAAATAGAATTTTAAGTAAATTAAAATAAGTTTGACTGAAATAGAATTTTAAGTAAATTAAAATCAGTTTGACTGAAATAGAATTTTGAGTAAATTAAAATTAGTTTGACTGAAATAGAATTTTAAGTAAATTAAAATAAGTATGATAGAAATAGAATTTTAAGTAAATTAAAATAAGTGTGACTGAAATAGAATTTTGAGTAAGATAAAATTAGTTTGACTGAAATAGAATTTTAAGTAAATTAAAATTAGTTTGACTGAAATAGAATTTTAAGTTATTTAAAATAAGTATGATAGAAATAGAATTTTAAGTAAATTAAAATCAGTTTGACTGAAATAGAATTTTAAGTAAATTAAAATAAGTTTGACTGAAATAGAATTTTAAGTAAATTAAAATCAGTTTGACTGAAATAGAATTTTAAGTAAATTAAAATTAGTTTGACTGAAATAGAATTTTAAGTAAATTAAAATAAGTTTGACTGAAATAGAATTTTAAGTAAATTAAAATAAGTTTGACTGAAATAGAATTTAAAGTAAATTAAAATAAGTGTGACTGAAATAGAATTTCAAGTAAATTAAAATAAGTGTGACTGAATAAGAATTTTAAGTAAATTAAAATCAGTTTGACTGAAATAGAATTTTAAGTAAATTAAAATAAGTATGATAGAAATAGAATTTTAAGTAAATTAAAATAAGTTTGACTGAAATAGAATTTTAAGTAAATTAAAATAAGTTTGACTGAAATAGAATTTAAAGTAAATTAAAATAAGTGTGACTGAAATAGAATTTTAAGTAAATTAAAATAAGTGTGACTGAAATAGAATTTTAAGTAAATTTAAAATAAGTATGATAGAAATAGAATTTTAAGTAAATTTAAAATAAGTATGATAGAAATAGAATTTTAAGTAAATTAAAATAAGTTTGACTGAAATAGAATTTTGAGTAAATTAAAATAAGTTTGACTGAAATAGAATTTTAAGTAAATTAAAATAAGTATGATAGAAATAGAATTTTAAGTAAATTAAAATAAGTGTGACTGAAATAGAATTTTAAGTAAATTATAATCAGTTTGACTGAAATAGAATTTTAAGTAAATTAAAATAAGTTTGACTGAAATAGAATTTTAAGTAAATTAAAATAAGTTTGACTGAAATAGAATTTTAAGTAAATTAAAATAAGTTTGACTGAAATAGAATTTTAAGTAAATTAAAATAAGTTTGACTGAAATAGAATTTTAAGTAAATTAAAATCAGTTTGACTGAAATAGAATTTTAAGTAAATTAAAATTAGTTTGACTGAAATAGAATTTTAAGTAAATTTAAATAAGTTTGACTGAAATAGAATTTTAAGTAAATTAAAATAAGTGTGACTGAAATAGAATTTTAAGTAAATTAAAATAAGTTTGACTGAAATAGAATTTTAAGTAAATTAAAATAAGTTTGACTGAAATAGAATTTTACGTAAATTAAAATCAGTTTGACTGAAATAGAATTTTAAGTAAATTAAAATTAGTTTGACTGAAATAGAATTTTAAGTTATTTAAAATAAGTATGATAGAAATAGAATTTTAAGTAAATTAAAATAAGTGTGACAGAAAAAGAATTTTAAGTAAATTAAAATCAGTTTGACTGAAATAGAATTTTGAGTAAATTAAAATAAGTTCACTGAAATAGAATTTTAAGTAAATTAAAATAAGTGTGACTGAAATAGAATTTTAAGTAAATTAAAATAAGTGTGACTGAAATAGAATTTTACGTAAATTAAAATCAGTTTGACTGAAATAGAATTTTAAGTAAATTAAAATAAGTTTGACTGAAATAGAATTTTAAGTAAATTAAAATAAGTTTGACTGAAATAGAATTTTAAGTAAATTAAATTAGGTGTGACTGAAATAGAATTTTAAGTAAATTAAAATAAGTATGATAGAAATAGAATTTTAAGTAAATTAAAATAAGTGTGACTGAAAAAGAATTTTACGTAAATTAAAATCAGTTTGACTGAAATAGAATTTTAAGTAAATTTAAAATAAGTGTGACAGAAAAAGAATTTTAAGTAAATTAAAATCAGTTTGACTGAAATAGAATTTTAAGTAAATTAAAATAAGTGTGACTGAAATAGAATTTTGAGTAAATTAAAATAAGTGTGACTGAAATTGAATTTTAAGTAAATTAAAATAAGTATGATAGAAATAGAATTTTAAGTAAATTAAAATTAGTTTGACTGAAATAGAATTTTGAGTAATTTAAAATAAGTTTGACTGAAATAGAATTTTAAGTAAATTAAAATCAGTTTGACTGAAATAGAATTTTGAGTAAATTAAAATTAGTTTGACTGAAATAGAATTTTAAATAAATTAAAATAAGTGTGACTGAAATAGAATTTTGAGTAAATTAAAATAAGTGTGACTGAAATTGAATTTTAAGTAAATTAAAATAAGTATGATAGAAATAGAATTTTAAGTAAATTAAAATAAGTGTGACTGAAATAAAATTTTAAGTAAATTAAAATAAGTTTGACTGAATTAGAATTTTATGTAAATTAAAATCAGTTTGACTGAAATAGAATTTTAAGTAAATTAAAATAAGTGTGACTGAAAAAGAATTTTACGTAAATTAAAATCAGTTTGACTGAAATAGAATTTTAAGTAAATTAAAATTAGTTTGACTGAAATAGAATTTTGAGTAATTTAAAATAAGTTTGACTGAAATAGAATTTTAAGTAAATTTAAATCAGTTTGACTGAAATAGAATTTTGAGTAAATTAAAATTAGTTTGACTGAAATAGAATTTTAAATAAATTAAAATAAGTGTGACTGAAATAGAATTTTAAGTAAATTAAATTAGGTGTGACTGAAATAGAATTTTGAGTAAATTAAATAAGTTTGAGAGAAATAGAATTTTAAGTAATTAAAATAAGTTTGACTGAAATAGAATTTTACGTAAATTAAAATCAGTTTGACTGAAATAGAATTTTAAGTAAATTAAAATAAGTGTCACTGAAATAGAATTTCAAGTAAATTAAAATCAGTTTGACTGAAATAGAATTTTAAGTAAATTAAAATAAGTTTGACTGAAATAGAATTTTAAGTAAATTAAAATAAGTATGATAGAAATAGAATTTTAAGTAAATTAAAATAGGTTTGACTGAAATAGAATTTTGAGTAAATTAAAATAAGTGTGCTGAAATTGAATTTTAAGTAAATTAAAATAAGTTCACTGAAATAGAATTTCAAGTAAATTAAAATAAGTGTGACTGAAATAGAATTTTAAGTAAATTAAAATAAGTGTGACTGAAATAGAATTTTAAGTAAATTAAAATAAGTGTGACTGAATTAGAATTTTAAGTAAATTAAAATCAGTTTGACTGAAATAGAATTTTAAGTAAATTAAAATAAGTGTGACTGAAATAGAATTTTAAGTAAATTAAAATAAGTATGATAGAAATAGAATTTTAAGTAAATTAAAATAAGTTTGACTGAAATAGAATTTTAAGTAAATTAAAATCAGTTTGACTGAAATAGAATTTTAAGTAAATTAAAATAAGTATGATAGAAATAGAATTTTAAGTAAATTAAAATAAGTGTGACTGAATAAGAATTTTAAGTAAATTAAAATAAGTTTGACTGAAATAGAATTTTAAGTAAATTAAAATCAGTTTGACTGAAATAGAATTTTGAGTAAATTAAAATCAGTTTGACTGAAATAGAATTTTAAGTAAATTAAAATAAGTTTGACTGAAATAGAATTTTAAGTAAATTAAAATCAGTTTGACTGAAATAGAATTTTAAGTAAATTAAAATAAGTATGATAGAAATAGAATTTTAAGTAAATTAAAATTAGTTTGACTGAAATAGAATTTTAAGTAAATTAAAATAAGTTTGACTGAAATAGAATTTTAAGTAAATTAAAATCAGTTTGACTGAAATAGAATTTTGAGTAAATTAAAATTAGTTTGACTGAAATAGAATTTTAAGTAAATTAAAATAAGTATGATAGAAATAGAATTTTAAGTAAATTAAAATAAGTGTGACTGAAATAGAATTTTGAGTAAGATAAAATTAGTTTGACTGAAATAGAATTTTAAGTAAATTAAAATTAGTTTGACTGAAATAGAATTTTAAGTTATTTAAAATAAGTATGATAGAAATAGAATTTTAAGTAAATTAAAATCAGTTTGACTGAAATAGAATTTTAAGTAAATTAAAATAAGTTTGACTGAAATAGAATTTTAAGTAAATTAAAATCAGTTTGACTGAAATAGAATTTTAAGTAAATTAAAATTAGTTTGACTGAAATAGAATTTTAAGTAAATTAAAATAAGTTTGACTGAAATAGAATTTTAAGTAAATTAAAATAAGTTTGACTGAAATAGAATTTAAAGTAAATTAAAATAAGTGTGACTGAAATAGAATTTCAAGTAAATTAAAATAAGTGTGACTGAATAAGAATTTTAAGTAAATTAAAATCAGTTTGACTGAAATAGAATTTTAAGTAAATTAAAATAAGTATGATAGAAATAGAATTTTAAGTAAATTAAAATAAGTTTGACTGAAATAGAATTTTAAGTAAATTAAAATAAGTTTGACTGAAATAGAATTTAAAGTAAATTAAAATAAGTGTGACTGAAATAGAATTTTAAGTAAATTAAAATAAGTGTGACTGAAATAGAATTTTAAGTAAATTTAAAATAAGTATGATAGAAATAGAATTTTAAGTAAATTTAAAATAAGTATGATAGAAATAGAATTTTAAGTAAATTAAAATAAGTTTGACTGAAATAGAATTTTGAGTAAATTAAAATAAGTTTGACTGAAATAGAATTTTAAGTAAATTAAAATAAGTATGATAGAAATAGAATTTTAAGTAAATTAAAATAAGTGTGACTGAAATAGAATTTTAAGTAAATTATAATCAGTTTGACTGAAATAGAATTTTAAGTAAATTAAAATAAGTTTGACTGAAATAGAATTTTAAGTAAATTAAAATAAGTTTGACTGAAATAGAATTTTAAGTAAATTAAAATAAGTTTGACTGAAATAGAATTTTAAGTAAATTAAAATAAGTTTGACTGAAATAGAATTTTAAGTAAATTAAAATCAGTTTGACTGAAATAGAATTTTAAGTAAATTAAAATTAGTTTGACTGAAATAGAATTTTAAGTAAATTTAAATAAGTTTGACTGAAATAGAATTTTAAGTAAATTAAAATAAGTGTGACTGAAATAGAATTTTAAGTAAATTAAAATAAGTTTGACTGAAATAGAATTTTAAGTAAATTAAAATAAGTTTGACTGAAATAGAATTTTACGTAAATTAAAATCAGTTTGACTGAAATAGAATTTTAAGTAAATTAAAATTAGTTTGACTGAAATAGAATTTTAAGTTATTTAAAATAAGTATGATAGAAATAGAATTTTAAGTAAATTAAAATAAGTGTGACAGAAAAAGAATTTTAAGTAAATTAAAATCAGTTTGACTGAAATAGAATTTTGAGTAAATTAAAATAAGTTCACTGAAATAGAATTTTAAGTAAATTAAAATAAGTGTGACTGAAATAGAATTTTAAGTAAATTAAAATAAGTGTGACTGAAATAGAATTTTACGTAAATTAAAATCAGTTTGACTGAAATAGAATTTTAAGTAAATTAAAATAAGTTTGACTGAAATAGAATTTTAAGTAAATTAAAATAAGTTTGACTGAAATAGAATTTTAAGTAAATTAAATTAGGTGTGACTGAAATAGAATTTTAAGTAAATTAAAATAAGTATGATAGAAATAGAATTTTAAGTAAATTAAAATAAGTGTGACTGAAAAAGAATTTTACGTAAATTAAAATCAGTTTGACTGAAATAGAATTTTAAGTAAATTTAAAATAAGTGTGACAGAAAAAGAATTTTAAGTAAATTAAAATCAGTTTGACTGAAATAGAATTTTAAGTAAATTAAAATAAGTGTGACTGAAATAGAATTTTGAGTAAATTAAAATAAGTGTGACTGAAATTGAATTTTAAGTAAATTAAAATAAGTATGATAGAAATAGAATTTTAAGTAAATTAAAATTAGTTTGACTGAAATAGAATTTTGAGTAATTTAAAATAAGTTTGACTGAAATAGAATTTTAAGTAAATTAAAATCAGTTTGACTGAAATAGAATTTTGAGTAAATTAAAATTAGTTTGACTGAAATAGAATTTTAAATAAATTAAAATAAGTGTGACTGAAATAGAATTTTGAGTAAATTAAAATAAGTGTGACTGAAATTGAATTTTAAGTAAATTAAAATAAGTATGATAGAAATAGAATTTTAAGTAAATTAAAATAAGTGTGACTGAAATAAAATTTTAAGTAAATTAAAATAAGTTTGACTGAATTAGAATTTTATGTAAATTAAAATCAGTTTGACTGAAATAGAATTTTAAGTAAATTAAAATAAGTGTGACTGAAAAAGAATTTTACGTAAATTAAAATCAGTTTGACTGAAATAGAATTTTAAGTAAATTAAAATTAGTTTGACTGAAATAGAATTTTGAGTAATTTAAAATAAGTTTGACTGAAATAGAATTTTAAGTAAATTTAAATCAGTTTGACTGAAATAGAATTTTGAGTAAATTAAAATTAGTTTGACTGAAATAGAATTTTAAATAAATTAAAATAAGTGTGACTGAAATAGAATTTTAAGTAAATTAAATTAGGTGTGACTGAAATAGAATTTTGAGTAAATTAAATAAGTTTGAGAGAAATAGAATTTTAAGTAATTAAAATAAGTTTGACTGAAATAGAATTTTACGTAAATTAAAATCAGTTTGACTGAAATAGAATTTTAAGTAAATTAAAATAAGTGTCACTGAAATAGAATTTCAAGTAAATTAAAATCAGTTTGACTGAAATAGAATTTTAAGTAAATTAAAATAAGTTTGACTGAAATAGAATTTTAAGTAAATTAAAATAAGTATGATAGAAATAGAATTTTAAGTAAATTAAAATAGGTTTGACTGAAATAGAATTTTGAGTAAATTAAAATAAGTGTGCTGAAATTGAATTTTAAGTAAATTAAAATAAGTTCACTGAAATAGAATTTCAAGTAAATTAAAATAAGTGTGACTGAAATAGAATTTTAAGTAAATTAAAATAAGTGTGACTGAAATAGAATTTTAAGTAAATTAAAATAAGTGTGACTGAATTAGAATTTTAAGTAAATTAAAATCAGTTTGACTGAAATAGAATTTTAAGTAAATTAAAATAAGTGTGACTGAAATAGAATTTTAAGTAAATTAAAATAAGTATGATAGAAATAGAATTTTAAGTAAATTAAAATAAGTTTGACTGAAATAGAATTTTAAGTAAATTAAAATAAGTTTGACTGAAATAGAATTTAAAGTAAATTAAAATAAGTGTGACTGAAATAGAATTTTAAGTAAATTAAAATAAGTGTGACTGAAATAGAATTTTAAGTAAATTTAAAATAAGTATGATAGAAATAGAATTTTAAGTAAATTCAAAATAAGTATGATAGAAATAGAATTTTAAGTAAATTAAAATAAGTTTGACTGAAATAGAATTTTGAGTAAATTAAAATAAGTTTGACTGAAATAGAATTTTAAGTAAATTAAAATAAGTATGATAGAAATAGAATTTTAAGTAAATTAAAATAAGTTTGACTGAAATAGAATTTTAAGTAAATTATAATCAGTTTGACTGAAATAGAATTTTAAGTAAATTAAAATAAGTGTGACTGAAATAGAATTTTAAGTAAATTAAAATAAGTTTAACTGAAATAGAATTTTAAGTAAATTAAAATAAGTTTGACTGAAATAGAATTTTAAGTAAATTAAAATAAGTTTGACTGAAATAGAATTTTAAGTAAATTAAAATCAGTTTGACTGAAATAGAATTTTAAGTAAATTAAAATTAGTTTGACTGAAATAGAATTTTAAGTAAATTTAAATAAGTTTGACTGAAATAGAATTTAAAGTAAATTAAAATAAGTGTGACTGAAATAGAATTTTAAGTAAATTAAAATAAGTTTGACTGAAATAGAATTTTAAGTAAATTAAAATAAGTTTGACTGAAATAGAATTTTACGTAAATTAAAATCAGTTTGACTGAAATAGAATTTTAAGTAAATTAAAATTAGTTTGACTGAAATAGAATTTTAAGTTATTTAAAATAAGTATGATAGAAATAGAATTTTAAGTAAATTAAAATAAGTGTGACAGAAAAAGAATTTTAAGTAAATTAAAATCAGTTTGACTGAAATAGAATTTTGAGTAAATTAAAATAAGTTCACTGAAATAGAATTTTAAGTAAATTAAAATAAGTGTGACTGAAATAGAATTTTAAGTAAATTAAAATAAGTGTGACTGAAATAGAATTTTACGTAAATTAAAATCAGTTTGACTGAAATAGAATTTTAAGTAAATTAAAATAAGTTTGACTGAAATAGAATTTTAAGTAAATTAAAATAAGTTTGACTGAAATAGAATTTTAAGTAAATTAAATTAGGTGTGACTGAAATAGAATTTTAAGTAAATTAAAATAAGTATGATAGAAATAGAATTTTAAGTAAATTAAAATAAGTTTGACTGAAATAGAATTTTACGTAAATTAAAATCAGTTTGACTGAAATAGAATTTTAAGTAAATTTAAAATAAGTGTGACAGAAAAAGAATTTTAAGTAAATTAAAATCAGTTTGACTGAAATAGAATTTTAAGTAAATTAAAATAAGTGTGACTGAAATAGAATTTTGAGTAAATTAAAATAAGTGTGACTGAAATTGAATTTTAAGTAAATTAAAATAAGTATGATAGAAATAGAATTTTAAGTAAATTAAAATTAGTTTGACTGAAATAGAATTTTGAGTAATTTAAAATAAGTTTGACTGAAATAGAATTTTAAGTAAATTAAAATCAGTTTGACTGAAATAGAATTTTGAGTAAATTAAAATTAGTTTGACTGAAATAGAATTTTAAATAAATTAAAATAAGTGTGACTGAAATAGAATTTTGAGTAAATTAAAATAAGTGTGACTGAAATTGAATTTTAAGTAAATTAAAATAAGTATGATAGAAATAGAATTTTAAGTAAATTAAAATAAGTGTGACTGAAATAAAATTTTAAGTAAATTAAAATAAGTGTGACTGAATTAGAATTTTATGTAAATTAAAATCAGTTTGACTGAAATAGAATTTTAAGTAAATTAAAATAAGTGTGACTGAAATAGAATTTTAAGTAAATTTAAATCAGTTTGACTGAAATAGAATTTTGAGTAAATTAAAATTAGTTTGACTGAAATAGAATTTTAAATAAATTAAAATAAGTGTGACTGAAATAGAATTTTAAGTAAATTAAATTAGGTGTGACTGAAATAGAATTTTGAGTAAATTAAAATAAGTGTGACTGAATAAGAATTTTAAGTAAATTCAAAATAAGTATGATAGAAATAGAATTTTAAGTAAATTAAAATAAGTTTGACTGAAATAGAATTTTAAGTTATTTAAAATAAGTATGATAGAAATAGAATTTTAAGTAAATTAAAATAAGTTTGACTGAAATAGAATTTTAAGTAAATTAAAATAAGTTTGACTGAAATAGAATTTTAAGTAAATTAAAATCAGTTTGACTGAAATAGAATTTTAAGTAAATTAAAATAAGTGTGACTGAAATAGAATTTTAAGTAAATTAAAATAAGTTTGACTGAAATAGAATTTTAAGTAAATTAAAATAAGTTTGACTGAAATAGAATTTAAAGTAAATTAAAATAAGTGTGACTGAAATAGAATTTCAAGTAAATTAAAATAAGTGTGACTGAATAAGAATTTTAAGTAAATTAAAATCAGTTTGACTGAAATAGAATTTTAAGTAAATTAAAATAAGTATGATAGAAATAGAATTTTAAGTAAATTAAAATAAGTTTGACTGAAATAGAATTTTAAGTAAATTAAAATAAGTTTGACTGAAATAGAATTTAAAGTAAATTAAAATAAGTGTGACTGAAATAGAATTTTAAGTAAATTAAAATAAGTGTGACTGAAATAGAATTTTAAGTAAATTTAAAATAAGTATGATAGAAATAGAATTTTAAGTAAATTTAAAATAAGTATGATAGAAATAGAATTTTAAGTAAATTAAAATAAGTTTGACTGAAATAGAATTTTGAGTAAATTAAAATAAGTTTGACTGAAATAGAATTTTAAGTAAATTAAAATAAGTATGATAGAAATAGAATTTTAAGTAAATTAAAATAAGTTTGACTGAAATAGAATTTTAAGTAAATTATAATCAGTTTGACTGAAATAGAATTTTAAGTAAATTAAAATAAGTTTGACTGAAATAGAATTTTAAGTAAATTAAAATAAGTTTGACTGAAATAGAATTTTAAGTAAATTAAAATAAGTTTGACTGAAATAGAATTTTAAGTAAATTAAAATAAGTTTGACTGAAATAGAATTTTAAGTAAATTAAAATAAGTTTGACTGAAATAGAATTTAAAGTAAATTAAAATAAGTGTGACTGAAATAGAATTTTAAGTAAATTTAAATAAGTTTGACTGAAATAGAATTTTAAGTAAATTAAAATAAGTTTGACTGAAATAGAATTTTAAGTAAATTAAAATAAGTGTGACTGAAATAGAATTTTAAGTAAATTAAAATAAGTTTGACTGAAATAGAATTTTACGTAAATTAAAATCAGTTTGACTGAAATAGAATTTTAAGTAAATTAAAATTAGTTTGACTGAAATAGAATTTTAAGTTATTTAAAATAAGTATGATAGAAATAGAATTTTAAGTAAATTAAAATCAGTTTGACTGAAATAGAATTTTAAGTAAATTAAAATAAGTGTGACTGAATTAGAATTTTATGTAAATTAAAATAAGTGTGACTGAAATTGAATTTTAAGTAAATTAAATTAGGTGTGACTGAAATAGAATTTTAAGTAAATTAAAATAAGTATGATAGAAATAGAATTTTAAGTAAATTAAAATAAGTTTGACTGAAATAGAATTTTACGTAAATTAAAATAAGTGTGACTGAAATAGAATTTTGAGTAAATTAAAATCAGTTTGACTGAAATTGAATTTTAAGTAAATTAAAATAAGTATGACAGAAAAAGAATTTTAAGTAAATTAAAATCAGTTTGACTGAAATAGAATTTTAAGTAAATTAAAATAAGTGTGACTGAATTAGAATTTTATGTAAATTAAAATCAGTTTGACTGAAATAGAATTTTAAGTAAATTAAAATAAGTGTGACTGAAATAGAATTTTAAGTAAATTAAAATAAGTATGATAGAAATAGAATTTTAAGTAAATTTAAAATAAGTATGATAGAAATAGAATTTTAAGTAAATTAAAATAAGTGTGACTGAAAAAGAATTTTACGTAAATTAAAATCAGTTTGACTGAAATAGAATTTTAAGTAAATTAAAATTAGTTTGACTGAAATAGAATTTTAAGTAAATTTAAATCAGTTTGACTGAAATAGAATTTTGAGTAAATTAAAATTAGTTTGACTGAAATAGAATTTTAAATAAATTAAAATAAGTGTGACTGAAATAGAATTTTAAGTAAATTAAATTAGGTGTGACTGAAATAGAATTTTGAGTAAATTAAATAAGTTTGAGAGAAATAGAATTTTAAGTAATTAAAATAAGTTTGACTGAAATAGAATTTTACGTAAATTAAAATCAGTTTGACTGAAATAGAATTTTAAGTAAATTAAAATAAGTGTCACTGAAATAGAATTTCAAGTAAATTAAAATCAGTTTGACTGAAATAGAATTTTAAGTAAATTAAAATCAGTTTGACTGAAATAGAATTTTAAGTAAATTAAAATAAGTATGATAGAAATAGAATTTTAAGTAAATTAAAATAAGTTTGACTGAAATAGAATTTTGAGTAAATTAAAATAAGTGTGCTGAAATTGAATTTTAAGTAAATTAAAATAAGTTCACTGAAATAGAATTTCAAGTAAATTAAAATAAGTGTGACTGAAAAAGAATTTTAAGTAAATTAAAATAAGTGTGACTGAAATAGAATTTTAAGTAAATTAAAATAAGTGTGACTGAATTAGAATTTTAAGTAAATTAAAATCAGTTTGACTGAAATAGAATTTTAAGTAAATTAAAATAAGTGTGACTGAAATAGAATTTTAAGTAAATTAAAATAAGTATGATAGAAATAGAATTTTAAGTAAATTAAAATAAGTTTGACTGAAATAGAATTTTAAGTAAATTATAATAAGTTTGACTGAAATAGAATTTAAAGTAAATTAAAATAAGTGTGACTGAAATAGAATTTTAAGTAAATTAAAATAAGTGTGACTGAAATAGAATTTTAAGTAAATTTAAAATAAGTATGATAGAAATAGAATTTTAAGTAAATTCAAAATAAGTATGATAGAAATAGAATTTTAAGTAAATTAAAATAAGTTTGACTGAAATAGAATTTTGAGTAAATTAAAATAAGTTTGACTGAAATAGAATTTTAAGTAAATTAAAATAAGTATGATAGAAATAGAATTTTAAGTAAATTAAAATAAGTATGATAGAAATAGAATTTTAAGTAAATTAAAATAAGTTTGACTGAAATAGAATTTTACGTAAATTAAAATCAGTTTGACTGAAATAGAATTTTAAGTAAATTAAAATAAGTTTAACTGAAATAGAATTTTAAGTAAATTAAAATAAGTTTGACTGAAATAGAATTTTAAGTAAATTAAAATAAGTTTGACTGAAATAGAATTTTAAGTAAATTAAAATCAGTTTGACTGAAATAGAATTTTAAGTAAATTAAAATAAGTTTGACTGAAATAGAATTTTAAGTAAATTAAAATCAGTTTGACTGAAATAGAATTTTAAGTAAATTAAAATAAGTGTGACTGAAATAGAATTTTAAGTAAATTAAAATAAGTTTGACTGAAATAGAATTTTAAGTAAATTAAAATAAGTTTGACTGAAATAGAATTTAAAGTAAATTAAAATAAGTGTGACTGAAATAGAATTTCAAGTAAATTAAAATAAGTGTGACTGAATAAGAATTTTAAGTAAATTAAAATCAGTTTGACTGAAATAGAATTTTAAGTAAATTAAAATAAGTATGATAGAAATAGAATTTTAAGTAAATTAAAATAAGTTTGACTGAAATAGAATTTTAAGTAAATTAAAATAAGTTTGACTGAAATAGAATTTAAAGTAAATTAAAATAAGTGTGACTGAAATAGAATTTTAAGTAAATTAAAATAAGTGTGACTGAAATAGAATTTTAAGTAAATTTAAAATAAGTATGATAGAAATAGAATTTTAAGTAAATTTAAAATAAGTATGATAGAAATAGAATTTTAAGTAAATTAAAATAAGTTTGACTGAAATAGAATTTTGAGTAAATTAAAATAAGTTTGACTGAAATAGAATTTTAAGTAAATTAAAATAAGTATGATAGAAATAGAATTTTAAGTAAATTAAAATAAGTTTGACTGAAATAGAATTTTAAGTAAATTATAATCAGTTTGACTGAAATAGAATTTTAAGTAAATTAAAATAAGTTTGACTGAAATAGAATTTTAAGTAAATTAAAATAAGTTTGACTGAAATAGAATTTTAAGTAAATTAAAATAAGTTTGACTGAAATAGAATTTTAAGTAAATTAAAATAAGTTTGACTGAAATAGAATTTTAAGTAAATTAAAATAAGTTTGACTGAAATAGAATTTAAAGTAAATTAAAATAAGTGTGACTGAAATAGAATTTTAAGTAAATTTAAATAAGTTTGACTGAAATAGAATTTTAAGTAAATTAAAATAAGTTTGACTGAAATAGAATTTTAAGTAAATTAAAATAAGTGTGACTGAAATAGAATTTTAAGTAAATTAAAATAAGTTTGACTGAAATAGAATTTTACGTAAATTAAAATCAGTTTGACTGAAATAGAATTTTAAGTAAATTAAAATTAGTTTGACTGAAATAGAATTTTAAGTTATTTAAAATAAGTATGATAGAAATAGAATTTTAAGTAAATTAAAATCAGTTTGACTGAAATAGAATTTTAAGTAAATTAAAATAAGTGTGACTGAATTAGAATTTTATGTAAATTAAAATAAGTGTGACTGAAATTGAATTTTAAGTAAATTAAATTAGGTGTGACTGAAATAGAATTTTAAGTAAATTAAAATAAGTATGATAGAAATAGAATTTTAAGTAAATTAAAATAAGTTTGACTGAAATAGAATTTTACGTAAATTAAAATAAGTGTGACTGAAATAGAATTTT
Source organism: Loxodes magnus (assembly GCA_946699065.1). NCBI lineage: Eukaryota > Ciliophora > Karyorelictea > Loxodida > Loxodidae > Loxodes > Loxodes magnus. The sequence continues at coordinate 378,950 of CAMPDV010000107.1, forward strand.
GAGTAAATTAAAATCAGTTTGACTGAAATTGAATTTTAAGTAAATTAAAATAAGTATGACAGAAAAAGAATTTTAAGTAAATTAAAATCAGTTTGACTGAAATAGAATTTTAAGTAAATTAAAATAAGTGTGACTGAATTAGAATTTTATGTAAATTAAAATCAGTTTGACTGAAATAGAATTTTAAGTAAATTAAAATAAGTGTGACTGAAATAGAATTTTAAGTAAATTAAAATAAGTATGATAGAAATAGAATTTTAAGTAAATTTAAAATAAGTATGATAGAAATAGAATTTTAAGTAAATTAAAATAAGTGTGACTGAAAAAGAATTTTACGTAAATTAAAATCAGTTTGACTGAAATAGAATTTTAAGTAAATTAAAATAAGTGTGACTGAAATAGAATTTTAAGTAAATTAAAATAAGTATGATAGAAATAGAATTTTAAGTAAATTTAAAATAAGTTTGACTGAAATAGAATTTTAAGTAAATTAAAATAAGTGTGACTGAAATAGAATTTTAAGTAAATTAAAATAAGTTTGACTGAAATAGAATTTTACGTAAATTAAAATCAGTTTGACTGAAATAGAATTTTAAGTAAATTAAAATTAGTTTGACTGAAATAGAATTTTAAGTTATTTAAAATAAGTATGATAGAAATAGAATTTTAAGTAAATTAAAATCAGTTTGACTGAAATAGAATTTTAAGTAAATTAAAATAAGTGTGACTGAATTAGAATTTTATGTAAATTAAAATAAGTGTGACTGAAATTGAATTTTAAGTAAATTAAATTAGGTGTGACTGAAATAGAATTTTAAGTAAATTAAAATAAGTATGATAGAAATAGAATTTTAAGTAAATTAAAATAAGTTTGACTGAAATAGAATTTTACGTAAATTAAAATAAGTGTGACTGAAATAGAATTTTGAGTAAATTAAAATCAGTTTGACTGAAATTGAATTTTAAGTAAATTAAAATAAGTATGACAGAAAAAGAATTTTAAGTAAATTAAAATCAGTTTGACTGAAATAGAATTTTAAGTAAATTAAAATAAGTGTGACTGAATTAGAATTTTATGTAAATTAAAATCAGTTTGACTGAAATAGAATTTTAAGTAAATTAAAATAAGTGTGACTGAAATAGAATTTTAAGTAAATTAAAATAAGTATGATAGAAATAGAATTTTAAGTAAATTTAAAATAAGTATGATAGAAATAGAATTTTAAGTAAATTAAAATAAGTGTGACTGAAAAAGAATTTTACGTAAATTAAAATCAGTTTGACTGAAATAGAATTTTAAGTAAATTAAAATTAGTTTGACTGAAATAGAATTTTAAGTAAATTTAAATCAGTTTGACTGAAATAGAATTTTGAGTAAATTAAAATTAGTTTGACTGAAATAGAATTTTAAATAAATTAAAATAAGTGTGACTGAAATAGAATTTTAAGTAAATTAAATTAGGTGTGACTGAAATAGAATTTTGAGTAAATTAAATAAGTTTGAGAGAAATAGAATTTTAAGTAATTAAAATAAGTTTGACTGAAATAGAATTTTACGTAAATTAAAATCAGTTTGACTGAAATAGAATTTTAAGTAAATTAAAATAAGTGTCACTGAAATAGAATTTCAAGTAAATTAAAATCAGTTTGACTGAAATAGAATTTTAAGTAAATTAAAATCAGTTTGACTGAAATAGAATTTTAAGTAAATTAAAATAAGTATGATAGAAATAGAATTTTAAGTAAATTAAAATAAGTTTGACTGAAATAGAATTTTGAGTAAATTAAAATAAGTGTGCTGAAATTGAATTTTAAGTAAATTAAAATAAGTTCACTGAAATAGAATTTCAAGTAAATTAAAATAAGTGTGACTGAAAAAGAATTTTAAGTAAATTAAAATAAGTGTGACTGAAATAGAATTTTAAGTAAATTAAAATAAGTGTGACTGAATTAGAATTTTAAGTAAATTAAAATCAGTTTGACTGAAATAGAATTTTAAGTAAATTAAAATAAGTGTGACTGAAATAGAATTTTAAGTAAATTAAAATAAGTATGATAGAAATAGAATTTTAAGTAAATTAAAATAAGTTTGACTGAAATAGAATTTTAAGTAAATTATAATAAGTTTGACTGAAATAGAATTTAAAGTAAATTAAAATAAGTGTGACTGAAATAGAATTTTAAGTAAATTAAAATAAGTGTGACTGAAATAGAATTTTAAGTAAATTTAAAATAAGTATGATAGAAATAGAATTTTAAGTAAATTCAAAATAAGTATGATAGAAATAGAATTTTAAGTAAATTAAAATAAGTTTGACTGAAATAGAATTTTGAGTAAATTAAAATAAGTTTGACTGAAATAGAATTTTAAGTAAATTAAAATAAGTATGATAGAAATAGAATTTTAAGTAAATTAAAATAAGTATGATAGAAATAGAATTTTAAGTAAATTAAAATAAGTTTGACTGAAATAGAATTTTACGTAAATTAAAATCAGTTTGACTGAAATAGAATTTTAAGTAAATTAAAATAAGTTTAACTGAAATAGAATTTTAAGTAAATTAAAATAAGTTTGACTGAAATAGAATTTTAAGTAAATTAAAATAAGTTTGACTGAAATAGAATTTTAAGTAAATTAAAATCAGTTTGACTGAAATAGAATTTTAAGTAAATTAAAATTAGTTTGACTGAAATAGAATTTTAAGTAAATTTAAATAAGTTTGACTGAAATAGAATTTAAAGTAAATTAAAATAAGTGTGACTGAAATAGAATTTTAAGTAAATTAAAATAAGTTTGACTGAAATAGAATTTTAAGTAAATTAAAATAAGTTTGACTGAAATAGAATTTTACGTAAATTAAAATCAGTTTGACTGAAATAGAATTTTAAGTAAATTAAAATTAGTTTGACTGAAATAGAATTTTAAGTTATTTAAAATAAGTATGATAGAAATAGAATTTTAAGTAAATTAAAATCAGTTTGACTGAAATAGAATTTTAAGTAAATTAAAATAAGTTTGACTGAAATAGAATTTTAAGTAAATTAAAATAAGTTTGACTGAAATAGAATTTTAAGTAAATTAAAATAAGTGTGACTGAAATAGAATTTTAAGTAAATTAAAATAAGTGTGACTGAAATAGAATTTTACGTAAATTAAAATCAGTTTGACTGAAATAGAATTTTAAGTAAATTAAAATAAGTTTGACTGAAATAGAATTTTAAGTAAATTAAAATAAGTTTGACTGAAATAGAATTTTAAGTAAATTAAATTAGGTGTGACTGAAATAGAATTTTAAGTAAATTAAGATAAGTATGATAGAAATAGAATTTTAAGTAAATTAAAATAAGTTTGACTGAAATAGAATTTTACGTAAATTAAAATCAGTTTGACTGAAATAGAATTTTAAGTAAATTTAAAATAAGTGTGACAGAAAAAGAATTTTAAGTAAATTAAAATCAGTTTGACTGAAATAGAATTTTAAGTAAATTAAAATAAGTGTGACTGAAATAGAATTTTGAGTAAATTAAAATAAGTGTGACTGAAATTGAATTTTAAGTAAATTAAAATAAGTTTGACTGAAATAGAATTTTAAGTAAATTAAAATAAGTATGATAGAAATAGAATTTTAAGTAAATTTAAAATAAGTTTGACTGAAATAGAATTTTAAGTAAATTAAAATCAGTTTGACTGAAATAGAATTTTGAGTAAATTAAAATTAGTTTGACTGAAATAGAATTTTAAATAAATTAAAATAAGTGTGACTGAAATAGAATTTTGAGTAAATTAAAATAAGTGTGACTGAAATTGAATTTTAAGTAAATTAAAATAAGTATGATAGAAATAGAATTTTAAGTAAATTAAAATAAGTGTGACTGAAATAAAATTTTAAGTAAATTAAAATAAGTGTGACTGAATTAGAATTTTATGTAAATTAAAATCAGTTTGACTGAAATAGAATTTTAAGTAAATTAAAATAAGTGTGACTGAAATAGAATTTTAAGTAAATTTAAATCAGTTTGACTGAAATAGAATTTTGAGTAAATTAAAATTAGTTTGACTGAAATAGAATTTTAAATAAATTAAAATAAGTGTGACTGAAATAGAATTTTAAGTAAATTAAATTAGGTGTGACTGAAATAGAATTTTGAGTAAATTAAAATAAGTGTGACTGAAATTGAATTTTAAGTAAATTAAAATAAGTATGATAGAAATAGAATTTTAAGTAAATTAAAATTAGTTTGACTGAAATAGAATTTTGAGTAATTTAAAATAAGTTTGACTGAAATAGAATTTTAAGTAAATTAAAATCAGTTTGACTGAAATAGAATTTTGAGTAAATTAAAATTAGTTTGACTGAAATAGAATTTTAAATAAATTAAAATAAGTGTGACTGAAATAGAATTTTGAGTAAATTAAAATAAGTATGATAGAAATAGAATTTTAAGTAAATTTAAAATAAGTATGATAGAAATAGAATTTTAAGTAAATTAAAATAAGTGTGACTGAAAAAGAATTTTACGTAAATTAAAATCAGTTTGACTGAAATAGAATTTTAAGTAAATTAAAATTAGTTTGACTGAAATAGAATTTTGAGTAATTTAAAATAAGTTTGACTGAAATAGAATTTTAAGTAAATTTAAATCAGTTTGACTGAAATAGAATTTTGAGTAAATTAAAATTAGTTTGACTGAAATAGAATTTTAAATAAATTAAAATAAGTGTGACTGAAATAGAATTTTAAGTAAATTAAATTAGGTGTGACTGAAATAGAATTTTGAGTAAATTAAATAAGTTTGAGAGAAATAGAATTTTAAGTAATTAAAATAAGTTTGACTGAAATAGAATTTTACGTAAATTAAAATCAGTTTGACTGAAATAGAATTTTAAGTAAATTAAAATAAGTGTCACTGAAATAGAATTTCAAGTAAATTAAAATCAGTTTGACTGAAATAGAATTTTAAGTAAATTAAAATAAGTTTGACTGAAATAGAATTTTAAGTAAATTAAAATAAGTATGATAGAAATAGAATTTTAAGTAAATTAAAATAAGTTTGACTGAAATAGAATTTTGAGTAAATTAAAATAAGTGTGCTGAAATAGAATTTTAAGTAAATTTAAAATAAGTATGATAGAAATAGAATTTTAAGTAAATTAAAATAAGTGTGACTGAAAAAGAATTTTACGTAAATTAAAATCAGTTTGACTGAAATAGAATTTTAAGTAAATTAAAATTAGTTTGACTGAAATAGAATTTTGAGTAATTTAAAATAAGTTTGACTGAAATAGAATTTTAAGTAAATTTAAATCAGTTTGACTGAAATAGAATTTTGAGTAAATTAAAATTAGTTTGACTGAAATAGAATTTTAAATAAATTAAAATAAGTGTGACTGAAATAGAATTTTACGTAAATTAAAATCAGTTTGACTGAAATAGAATTTTGAGTAAATTAAATAAGTTTGAGAGAAATAGAATTTTAAGTAATTAAAATAAGTTTGACTGAAATAGAATTTTACGTAAATTAAAATCAGTTTGACTGAAATAGAATTTTAAGTAAATTAAAATAAGTGTGACTGAAATAGAATTTTACGTAAATTAAAATCAGTTTGACTGAAATAGAATTTTAAGTAAATTAAAATCAGTTTGAGAGAAATAGAATTTTAAGTAAATTAAAATAAGTTTGACTGAAATAGAATTTTAAGTAAATTAAATTAGGTGTGACTGAAATAGAATTTTAAGTAAATTAAAATAAGTATGATAGAAATAGAATTTTAAGTAAATTAAAATAAGTTTGACTGAAATAGAATTTTACGTAAATTAAAATCAGTTTGACTGAAATAGAATTTTAAGTAAATTTAAAATAAGTGTGACAGAAAAAGAATTTTAAGTAAATTAAAATCAGTTTGACTGAAATAGAATTTTAAGTAAATTAAAATAAGTGTGACTGAAATAGAATTTTGAGTAAATTAAAATAAGTGTGACTGAAATTGAATTTTAAGTAAATTAAAATAAGTATGATAGAAATAGAATTTTAAGTAAATTAAAATTAGTTTGACTGAAATAGAATTTTGAGTAATTTAAAATAAGTTTGACTGAAATAGAATTTTAAGTAAATTAAAATCAGTTTGACTGAAATAGAATTTTGAGTAAATTAAAATTAGTTTGACTGAAATAGAATTTTAAATAAATTAAAATAAGTGTGACTGAAATAGAATTTTGAGTAAATTAAAATAAGTGTGACTGAAATTGAATTTTAAGTAAATTAAAATAAGTATGATAGAAATAGAATTTTAAGTAAATTAAAATAAGTGTGACTGAAATAAAATTTTAAGTAAATTAAAATAAGTGTGACTGAATTAGAATTTTATGTAAATTAAAATCAGTTTGACTGAAATAGAATTTTAAGTAAATTAAAATAAGTGTGACTGAAATAGAATTTTAAGTAAATTAAAATAAGTATGATAGAAATAGAATTTTAAGTAAATTTAAAATAAGTATGATAGAAATAGAATTTTAAGTAAATTAAAATAAGTGTGACTGAAAAAGAATTTTACGTAAATTAAAATCAGTTTGACTGAAATAGAATTTTAAGTAAATTAAAATTAGTTTGACTGAAATAGAATTTTGAGTAATTTAAAATAAGTTTGACTGAAATAGAATTTTAAGTAAATTTAAATCAGTTTGACTGAAATAGAATTTTGAGTAAATTAAAATTAGTTTGACTGAAATAGAATTTTAAATAAATTAAAATAAGTGTGACTGAAATAGAATTTTAAGTAAATTAAAATAAGTGTGACTGAAATAGAATTTTACGTAAATTAAAATAAGTGTGACTGAAATAGAATTTTGAGTAAATTAAAATAAGTATGATAGAAATAGAATTTTAAGTAAATTAAAATAAGTGTGACTGAAAAAGAATTTTACGTAAATTAAAATCAGTTTGACTGAAATAGAATTTTAAGTTAATTAAAATAAGTGTGACTGAAATTGAATTTTAAGTAAATTAAAATAAGTTTGACTGAAATAGAATTTTAAGTAAATTAAAATCAGTTTGCCTGAAATAGAATTTTAAGTAAATTAAAATAAGTATGATAGAAATAGAATTTAAGTAAATTAAAATAAGTGTGACTGAAATAGAATTTTGAGTAAATTAAAATCAGTTTGACTGAAATAGAATTTTAAGTAAATTAAAATCAGTTTGACTGAAATAGAATTTTAAGTAAATTAAAATAAGTATGATAGAAATAGAATTTTAAGTAAATTAAAATAAGTGTGCTGAATAAGAATTTTAAGTAAATTAAAATCAGTTTGACTGAAATAGAATTTTGAGTAAATTAAAATTAGTTTGACTGAAATAGAATTTTAAGTAAATTAAAATAAGTATGATAGAAATAGAATTTTAAGTATATTAAAATAAGTTTGACTGAAATAGAATTTTAAGTAAATTAAAATAAGTTCACTGAAATAGAATTTTAAGTAAATTAAAATAAGTGTGACTGAAAAAGAATTTTAAGTAAATTAAAATAAGTGTGACTGAAATAGAATTTTACGTAAATTAAAATAAGTATGATAGAAATAGAATTTTAAGTAAATTAAAATAAGTTTGACTGAAATAGAATTTTAAGTAAATTAAAATAAGTGTGACTGAAAAAGAATTTTACGTAAATTAAAATCAGTTTGACTGAAATAGAATTTCAAGTAAATTAAAATTAGTTTGACTGAAATAGAATTTTGAGTAATTTAAAATAAGTTTGACTGAAATAGAATTTTAAGTAAATTTAAATCAGTTTGACTGAAATAGAATTTTGAGTAAATTAAAATTAGTTTGACTGAAATAGAATTTTAAATAAATTAAAATAAGTGTGACTGAAATAGAATTTTAAGTAAATTAAAATAAGTGTGACTGAAATAGAATTTTACGTAAATTAAAATAAGTGTGACTGAAATAGAATTTTGAGTAAATTAAAATAAGTATGATAGAAATAGAATTTTAAGTAAATTAAAATAAGTGTGACTGAAAAAGAATTTTACGTAAATTAAAATCAGTTTGACTGAAATAGAATTTTAAGTTAATTAAAATAAGTGTGACTGAAATTGAATTTTAAGTAAATTAAAATAAGTTTGACTGAAATAGAATTTTAAGTAAATTAAAATCAGTTTGCCTGAAATAGAATTTTAAGTAAATTAAAATAAGTATGATAGAAATAGAATTTAAGTAAATTAAAATAAGTGTGACTGAAATAGAATTTTGAGTAAATTAAAATCAGTTTGACTGAAATAGAATTTTAAGTAAATTAAAATCAGTTTGACTGAAATAGAATTTTAAGTAAATTAAAATAAGTATGATAGAAATAGAATTTTAAGTAAATTAAAATAAGTGTGCTGAATAAGAATTTTAAGTAAATTAAAATCAGTTTGACTGAAATAGAATTTTGAGTAAATTAAAATTAGTTTGACTGAAATAGAATTTTAAGTAAATTAAAATAAGTATGATAGAAATAGAATTTTAAGTATATTAAAATAAGTTTGACTGAAATAGAATTTTAAGTAAATTAAAATAAGTTCACTGAAATAGAATTTTAAGTAAATTAAAATAAGTGTGACTGAAAAAGAATTTTAAGTAAATTAAAATAAGTGTGACTGAAATAGAATTTTACGTAAATTAAAATCAGTTTGACTGAAATAGAATTTTAAGTAAATTAAAATAAGTTTGACTGAAATAGAATTTTAAGTAAATTAAAATAAGTGTGACTGAAATAGAATTTTAAGTAAATTAAAATAAGTGTGACTGAAATAGAATTTCAAGTAAATTAAAATAAGTGTGACTGAAAAAGAATTTTAAGTAAATTAAAATAAGTGTGACTGAATTAGAATTTTAAGTAAATTTAAAATAAGTGTGACAGAAAAAGAATTTTACGTAAATTAAAATCAGTTTGACTGAAATAGAATTTTAAGTAAATTAAAATAAGTATGATAGAAATAGAATTTTAAGTAAATTAAAATAAGTGTGACTGAAATAGAATTTTAAGTAAATTAAAATTAGTTTGACTGAAATAGAATTTTAAGTAAATTAAAATAAGTATGATAGAAATAGAATTTTAAGTAAATTAAAATAAGTGTGCTGAATAAGAATTTTAAGTAAATTAAAATCAGTTTGACTGAAATAGAATTTTGAGTAAATTAAAATTAGTTTGACTGAAATAGAATTTTAAGTAAATTAAAATAAGTATGATAGAAATAGAATTTTAAGTAAATTAAAATAAGTTTGACTGAAATAGAATTTTAAGTAAATTAAAATAAGTGTGACTGAAATAGAATTTTAAGTAAATTAAAATAAGTGTGACTGAAATAGAATTTTACGTAAATTAAAATAAGTTTGACTGAAATAGAATTTTAAGTAAATTAAAATAAGTATGATAGAAATAGAATTTAAGTAAATTAAAATAAGTGTGACTGAAATAGAATTTTGAGTAAATTAAAATCAGTTTGACTGAAATAGAATTTTAAGTAAATTAAAATAAGTTTGACTGAAATAGAATTTTAAGTAAATTAAAATAAGTATGATAGAAATAGAATTTTAAGTAAATTAAAATAAGTTTGACTGAAATAGAATTTTGAGTAAATTAAAATAAGTGTGCTGAAATAGAATTTTAAGTTAATTAAAATAAGTGTGACTGAAATTGAATTTTAAGTAAATTAAAATAAGTTTGACTGAAATAGAATTTTAAGTAAATTAATATCAGTTTGCCTGAAATAGAATTTTAAGTAAATTAAAATCAGTTTGACTGAAATAGAATTTTAAGTAAATTAAAATAAGTGTGACTGAAATAGAATTTTGAGTAAATTAAAATCAGTTTGACTGAAATAGAATTTTAAGTAAATTAAAATCAGTTTGACTGAAATAGAATTTTAAGTAAATTAAAATAAGTATGATAGAAATAGAATTTTAAGTAAATTAAAATAAGTGTGCTGAATAAGAATTTTAAGTAAATTAAAATCAGTTTGACTGAAATAGAATTTTGAGTAAATTAAAATTAGTTTGACTGAAATAGAATTTTAAGTAAATTAAAATAAGTTTGACTGAAATAGAATTTAAAGTAAATTAAAATAAGTGTGACTGAAATAGAATTTTAAGTAAATTAAAATAAGTTTGACTGAAATAGAATTTAAAGTAAATTAAAATAAGTGTGACTGAAATAGAATTTTAAGTAAATTAAAATAAGTGTGACTGAAATAGAATTTTAAGTAAATTTAAAATAAGTATGATAGAAATAGAATTTTAAGTAAATTAAAATAAGTGTGACTGAAATAGAATTTTAAGTAAATTAAAATAAGTTCACTGAAATAGAATTTTAAGTAAATTAAAATAAGTTTGACTGAAATAGAATTTTACGTAAATTAAAATCAGTTTGACTGAAATAGAATTTTAAGTAAATTAAAATAAGTTCACTGAAATAGAATTTTAAGTAAATTAAAATAAGTTTGACTGAAATAGAATTTTACGTAAATTAAAATCAGTTTGACTGAAATAGAATTTTAAGTAAATTAAAATTAGTTTGACTGAAATAGAATTTTAAGTAAATTAAAATAAGTATGATAGAAATAGAATTTTAAGTAAATTAAAATAAGTGTGACTGAAATAGAATTTTGAGTAAATTAAAATTAGTTTGACTGAAATAGAATTTTGAGTAAATTAAAATAAGTGTGACTGAAATAGAATTTTAAGTAAATTAAAATAAGTTCACTGAAATAGAATTTTAAGTAAATTAAAATAAGTGTGACTGAAATAGAATTTTAAGTAAATTTAAATAAGTGTGACTGAATTAGAATTTTAAGTAAATTAAAATAAGTATGATAGAAATAGAATTTTAAGTAAATTAAAATAAGTGTGACTGAAAAAGAATTTTACTTAAATTAAAATCAGTTTGACTGAAATAGAATTTTAAGTAAATTAAAATTAGTTTGACTGAAATAGAATTTTAAGTTATTTAAAATAAGTATGATAGAAATAGAATTTTAAGTAAATTAAAATAAGTGTGACTGAAATAGAATTTTGAGTAAATTAAAATTAGTTTGACTGAAATAGAATTTTAAGTAAATTAAAATAAGTATGATAGAAATAGAATTTTAAGTAAATTAAAATAAGTGTGACTGAAATAGAATTTTAAGTAAATTTAAAATAAGTGTGACAGAAAAAGAATTTTAAGTAAATTAAAATAAGTTTAACTGAAATAGAATTTTAAGTAAATTAAAATAAGTTCACTGAAATAGAATTTTAAGTAAATTAAAATAAGTGTGACTTAAATAGAATTTTAAGTAAATTAAAATAAGTGTGACTGAAATAGAATTTTACGTAAATTAAAATCAGTTTGACTGAAATAGAATTTTAAGTAAATTAAAATAAGTATGATAGCAATATAATTTTAAGTAAATTAAAATAAGTGTGACTGAAAAAGAATTTTACGTAAATTAAAATCAGTTTGACTGAAATAGAATTTTAAGTAAATTAAAATAAGTATGACTGAAATAGAATTTTAAGTAAATTAAAATCAGTTTGACTGAAATAGAATTTTAAGTAAATTAAAATAAGTGTGACTGAATAAGAATTTTAAGTAAATTAAAATCAGTTTGACTGAAATAGAATTTTAAGTAAATTAAAATAAGTATGACTGAAATAGAAGTTTAAGTAAATTAAAATCAGTTTGACTGAAATAGAATTTTAAGTAAATTAAAATAAGTATGACTGAAATATAATTTTAAGTAAATTAAAATAAGTGTGACTGAAAAAGAATTTTACGTAAATTAAAATCAGTTTGACTGAAATAGAATTTTAAGTAAATTAAAATAAGTATGACTGAAATAGAATTTTAAGTAAATTAAAATCAGTTTGACTGAAATAGAATTTTAAGTAAATTAAAATAAGTGTGACTGAAAAAGAATTTTACGTAAATTAAAATCAGTTTGACTGAAATAGAATTTTAAGTAAATTAAAATAAGTATGACTGAAATAGAAGTTTAAGTAAATTAAAATCAGTTTGACTGAAATAGAATTTTAAGTAAATTAAAATAAGTGTGACTGAATAAGAATTTTAAGTAAATTAAAATCAGTTTGACTGAAATAGAATTTTAAGTAAATTAAAATAAGTTCACTGAAATAGAATTTTAAGTAAATTAAAATAAGTGTGACATAAATAGAATTTTAAGTAAATTAAAATAAGTGTGACTGAAATAGAATTTTACGTAAATTAAAATCAGTTTGACTGAAATAGAATTTTAAGTAAATTAAAATAAGTATGATAGAAATAGAATTTTAAGTAAATTTAAAATAAGTATGATAGAAATAGAATTTTAAGTAAATTAAAATAAGTGTGACTGAAAAAGAATTTTACGTAAATTAAAATCAGTTTGACTGAAATAGAATTTTGAGTAAATTAAAATAAGTTTGACTGAAATAGAATTTTAAGTAAATTAAAATTAGTTTGACTGAAATAGAATTTTAAGTAAATTAAAATAAGTGTGACTGAAATAGAATTTTGAGTAAATTAAAATAAGTTTGACTGAAATAGAATTTTAAGTAAATTAAAATTAGTTTGACTGAAATAGAATTTTAAGTAAATTAAAATAAGTGTGACTGAAATAGAATTTTAAGTAAATTAAAATAAGTTCACTGAAATAGAATTTTAAGTAAATTAAAATAAGTGTGACTGAAATAGAATTTTAAGTAAATTTAAAATAAGTATGATAGAAATAGAATTTTAAGTAAATTAAAATAAGTGTGACTGAAAAAGAATTTTACGTAAATTAAAATCAGTTTGACTGAAATAGAATTTTAAGTAAATTAAAATCAGTTTGACTGAAATAGAATTTTAAGTAAATTAAAATTAGTTTGACTGAAATAGAATTTTAAGTTATTTAAAATAAGTATGATAGAAATAGAATTTTAAGTAAATTAAAATAAGTGTGACTGAAATAGAATTTTGAGTAAATTAAAATTAGTTTGACTGAAATAGAATTTTAAGTAAATTAAAATAAGTATGATAGAAATAGAATTTTACGTAAATTAAAATAAGTGTGACTGAAATTGAATTTCAAGTAAATTAAAATAGGTGTGACTGAAATAGAATTTTAAGTAAATTAAAATCAGTTTGAGAGAAATAGAATTTTAAGTAAATTAAAATAAGTGTGACTGAAATAGAATTTTAAGTAAATTTAAAATAAGTATGATAGAAATAGAATTTTAAGTAAATTAAAATAAGTTTAACTGAAATAGAATTTTAAGTAAATTAAAATAAGTTCACTGAAATAGAATTTTAAGTAAATTAAAATAAGTTTGACTGAAATAGAATTTTACGTAAATTAAAATCAGTTTGACTGAAATAGAATTTTAAGTAAATTAAAATAAGTTTGACTGAAAAGAATTTTAAGTAAATTAAAATAAGTTTGACTGAAATAGAATTTTACGTAAATTAAAATAAGTTCACTGAAATAGAATTTTAAGTAAATTAAAATAAGTTCACTGAAATAGAATTTTAAGTAAATTAAAATTAGTTTGACTGAAATAGAATTTTAAGTTATTTAAAATAAGTATGATAGAAATAGAATTTTAAGTAAATTAAAATAAGTGTGACTGAAATAGAATTTTGAGTAAATTAAAATTAGTTTGACTGAAATAGAATTTTGAGTAAATTAAAATAAGTGTGACTGAAATAGAATTTTAAGTAAATTAAAATAAGTTCACTGAAATAGAATTTTAAGTAAATTAAAATAAGTTCACTGAAATAGAATTTTAAGTAAATTAAAATAAGTGTGACTGAATTAGAATTTTAAGTAAATTAAAATCAGTTTGACTGAAATAGAATTTTAAGTAAATTAAAATTAGTTTGACTGAAATAGAATTTTAAGTTATTTAAAATAAGTATGATAGAAATAGAATTTTAAGTAAATTAAAATAAGTGTGACTGAAATAGAATTTTGAGTAAATTAAAATTAGTTTGACTGAAATAGAATTTTAAGTAAATTAAAATAAGTATGATAGAAATAGAATTTTAAGTAAATTAAAATAAGTGTGACTGAAATAGAATTTTAAGTAAATTTAAAATAAGTGTGACAGAAAAAGAATTTTAAGTAAATTAAAATAAGTTTAACTGAAATAGAATTTTAAGTAAATTAAAATAAGTTCACTGAAATAGAATTTTAAGTAAATTAAAATAAGTGTGACTGAAATAGAATTTTAAGTAAATTAAAATAAGTGTGACTGAAATAGAATTTTACGTAAATTAAAATCAGTTTGACTGAAATAGAATTTTAAGTAAATTAAAATAAGTATGATAGCAATAGAATTTTAAGTAAATTAAAATAAGTGTGACTGAAAAAGAATTTTACGTAAATTAAAATCAGTTTGACTGAAATAGAAATTTAATAAATTAAAATAAGTATGACTGAAATAGAATTTTAAGTAAATTAAAATAAGTGTGACTGAATAAGAATTTTAAGTAAATTAAAATCAGTTTGACTGAAATAGAATTTTAAGTAAATTAAAATAAGTTCACTGAAATAGAATTTTAAGTAAATTAAAATAAGTGTGACATAAATAGAATTTTAAGTAAATTAAAATAAGTGTGACTGAAATAGAATTTTACGTAAATTAAAATCAGTTTGACTGAAATAGAATTTTAAGTAAATTAAAATAAGTATGATAGAAATAGAATTTTAAGTAAATTTAAAATAAGTATGATAGAAATAGAATTTTAAGTAAATTAAAATAAGTGTGACTGAAAAAGAATTTTACGTAAATTAAAATCAGTTTGACTGAAATAGAATTTTAAGTAAATTAAAATCAGTTTGACTGAAATAGAATTTTAAGTAAATTAAAATAAGTGTGACTGAAATAGAATTTTGAGTAAATTAAAATAAGTTTGACTGAAATAGAATTTTAAGTAAATTAAAATTAGTTTGACTGAAATAGAATTTTAAGTAAATTAAAATAAGTGTGACTGAAATAGAATTTTAAGTAAATTAAAATAAGTTCACTGAAATAGAATTTTAAGTAAATTAAAATTAGTTTGACTGAAATAGAATTTTAAGTTATTTAAAATAAGTATGATAGAAATAGAATTTTAAGTAAATTAAAATAAGTTCACTGAAATAGAATTTTAAGTAAATTAAAATAAGTGTGACTGAAATAGAATTTTAAGTAAATTAAAATAAGTTTAACTGAAATAGAATTTTAAGTAAATTAAAATAAGTGTAACTGAAAAAGAATTTTACGTAAATTAAAATCAGTTTGACTGAAATAGAATTTTAAGTAAATTAAAATCAGTTTGACTGAAATAGAATTTTAAGTAAATTAAAATTAGTTTGACTGAAATAGAATTTTAAGTTATTTAAAATAAGTATGATAGAAATAGAATTTTAAGTAAATTAAAATAAGTGTGACTGAAATAGAATTTTGAGTAAATTAAAATTAGTTTGACTGAAATAGAATTTTAAGTAAATTAAAATAAGTATGATAGAAATAGAATTTTAAGTAAATTAAAATAAGTGTGACTGAAATAGAATTTTAAGTAAATTTAAAATAAGTGTGACAGAAAAAGAATTTTAAGTAAATTAAAATAAGTTTAACTGAAATAGAATTTTAAGTAAATTAAAATA
The DNA here is from genome assembly GCA_946699065.1 of Loxodes magnus. Classification (NCBI taxonomy): domain Eukaryota; phylum Ciliophora; class Karyorelictea; order Loxodida; family Loxodidae; genus Loxodes; species Loxodes magnus. The sequence continues at coordinate 394,600 of CAMPDV010000107.1, forward strand.
AGTTCACTGAAATAGAATTTTAAGTAAATTAAAATAAGTGTGACTGAAATAGAATTTTAAGTAAATTAAAATAAGTGTGACTGAAATAGAATTTTACGTAAATTAAAATCAGTTTGACTGAAATAGAATTTTAAGTAAATTAAAATAAGTATGATAGCAATAGAATTTTAAGTAAATTAAAATAAGTGTGACTGAAAAAGAATTTTACGTAAATTAAAATCAGTTTGACTGAAATAGAATTTTAAGTAAATTAAAATAAGTATGACTGAAATAGAATTTTAAGTAAATTAAAATAAGTGTGACTGAATAAGAATTTTAAGTAAATTAAAATCAGTTTGACTGAAATAGAATTTTAAGTAAATTAAAATAAGTATGATAGAAATAGAATTTTAAGTAAATTAAAATAAGTTCACTGAAATAGAATTTTAAGTAAATTAAAATAAGTTCACTGAAATAGAATTTTAAGTAAATTAAAATAAGTTTGACTGAAATAGAATTTTAAGTAAATTAAAATAAGTGTGACTGAATTAGAATTTTAAGTAAATTAAAATCAGTTTGACTGAAATAGAATTTTAAGTAAATTAAAATAAGTGTGACTGAAATAGAATTTTAAGTAAATTAAAATAAGTATGATAGAAATAGAATTTTAAGTAAATTTAAAATAAGTATGATAGAAATAGAATTTTAAGTAAATTAAAATAAGTGTGACTGAAAAAGAATTTTACGTAAATTAAAATCAGTTTGACTGAAATAGAATTTTAAGTAAATTAAAATCAGTTTGACTGAAATAGAATTTTAAGTAAATTAAAATAAGTGTGACTGAAATAGAATTTTAAGTAAATTAAAATAAGTGTGACTGAAATAGAATTTTGAGTAAATTAAAATAAGTTTGACTGAAATAGAATTTTAAGTAAATTAAAATTAGTTTGACTGAAATAGAATTTTAAGTAAATTAAAATAAGTGTGACTGAAATAGAATTTTAAGTAAATTAAAATAAGTGTGAATTAATTAGAATTTTAAGTAAATTAAAATCAGTTTGACTGAAATAGAATTTTAAGTAAATTAAAATAAGTGTGACTGAAATAGAATTTTAAGTAAATTAAAATAAGTGTGACTGAAATAGAATTTTGAGTAAATTAAAATAAGTTTGACTGAAATAGAATTTTAAGTAAATTAAAATTAGTTTGACTGAAATAGAATTTAAAGTAAATTAAAATAAGTGTGACTGAAATAGAATTTTAAGTAAATTAAAATAAGTGTGACTGAAATAGAATTTTACGTAAATTAAAATAAGTTTGACTGAAATAGAATTTTAAGTAAATTAAAATTAGTTTGACTGAAATAGAATTTAAAGTAAATTAAAATAAGTGTGACTGAAATAGAATTTTAAGTAAATTAAAATAAGTGTGACTGAAATAGAATTTTACGTAAATTAAAATCAGTTTGACTGAAATAGAATTTTAAGTAAATTAAAATTAGTTTGACTGAAATAGAATTTTAAGTAAATTAAAATTAGTTTGACTGAAATAGAATTTTAAGTAAATTAAAATAAGTTTGACTGAAATAGAATTTTAAGTAAATAAAAATAAGTATGATAGAAATAGAATTTTAAGTAAATTAAAATCAGTATGATAGAAATAGAATTTTAAGTAAATTAAAATAAGTTTGACTGAAATAGAATTTAAAGTAAATTAAAATCAGTTTGACTGAAATAGAAGTTTAAGTAAATTAAAATAAGTGTGACTGAAATAGAATTTTAAGTAAATTTAAAATAAGTATGATAGAAATAGAATTTTAAGTAAATTAAAATAAGTGTGACTGAAAAAGAATTTTAAGTAAATTAAAATTAGTTTGACTGAAATAGAATTTTAAGTAAATTAAAATAAGTGTCACTGAAATAGAATTTCAAGTAAATTAAAATAAGTTTGACTGAAATAGAATTTTAAGTAAATTAAAATAAGTGTGACTGAAATAGAATTTTTGTAAATTAAAATAAGTTTGACTGAAATAGAATTTTAAGTAAATTAAAATAAGTTTAACTGAAATAGAATTTTAAGTAAATTAAAATAAGTATGATAGAAATAGAATTTTAAGTAAATTAAAATAAGTGTGACTGAAATAAAACTTTAAGTAAATTAAAATAAGTTTGACTGAAATAGAATTTTAAGTAAATTAAAATAAGTGTGACTGAAATAGAATTTTAAGTAAATTAAAATCAGTTTGACTGAAATAGAATTTTAAGTAAATTAAAATCAGTATGACTGAAATAGAATTTTAAGTAAATTAAAATCAGTTTGAGAGAAATAGAATTTTAAGTAAATTAAAATAAGTTTGACTGAAATAGAATTTTAATAAATTAAAATCAGTTTGACTGAAATAGAAGTTTAAGTAAATTAAAATAAGTGTGACTGAAATAGAATTTTACGTAAATTAAAATAAGTGTGACTGAAATAGAATTTTAAGTAAATTAAAATTAGTTTGATTGAAATAGAATTTTAAGTAAATTAAAATAAGTTTGACTGAAATAGAATTTTAATTAAATTAAAATAAGTGTGACTTAAATAGAATTTTAAGTAAATTAAATTAGTTTGACTGAAATAGAATTTTAAGTAAATTAAAATTAGTTTGACTGAAATAGAATTTTAAGTAAATTAAAATCAGTTTGACTGAAATAGAATTTTAAGTAAATTTAAAATAAGTGTGACTGAAATAGAATTTAAAGTAAATTAAAATAAGTGTGACTGAAATAGAATTTTAAGTAAATTAAAATAAGTTTGATAGAAATAGTATTTTAAGTAAATTAAAATAAGTTTGACTGAAATAGAATTTTAAGTAAATTAAATTAGTTTGACTGAAATAGAATTTTAAGTAAATTAAAATTAGTTTGACTGAAATAGAATTTTAAGTAAATTAAAATTAGTTTGACTGAAATAGAATTTTAAGTAAATTAAAATCAGTGTGACTGAAATAGAATTTAAGAAAATTAAAATAAGTTTGACTGAAATAGAATTTTAAGTAAATTAAAATCAGTTTGACTGAAATAGAATGTTAAGTAAATTAAAATAAGTTTGATAGAAATAGTATTTTAAGTAAATTAAAATAAGTTTGACTGAAATCGAATTTTAAGTAAATTAAAATAAGTGTGACTGAAATAGAATTTTAAGTAAATTAAAATAAGTTTGACTGAAATAGAATTTTAAGTAAATTAAAATAAGTTTGACTGAAATAGAATTTAAGAAAATTAAAATAAGTTTGACTGAAATCGAATTTTAAGTAAATTTAAAATAAGTTTGACTGAAATAGTTTTTTAAGTAAATTAAAATAAGTGAGACTGAAATAGAATTTAAAGTAAATTAAAATAAGTGTGACTGAAATAGAATTTTAAGTAAATTAAAATAAGTTTGATAGAAATAGAATTTTGAGTAAATTAAAATAAGTGTGACTTAAATAGAATGTTAAGTAAATTAAAATAAGTTCACTGAAATAGAATTTTGAGTAAATTAAAATAAGTGTGACTGAAATAGAATTTTAAGTAAATAAAAATCAGTTTTAGAGAAATAGAATTTTAAGTAAATTAAAATAAGTTTGACTGAAATAGAATTTTAATTAAATTAAAATAAGTGTGACTTAAATAGAATTTTAAGTAAATTAAAATTAGTTTGACTGAAATAGATTTTCAAGTAAATCAAAATCAGTTTGACTGAAATAGAATTTTAAGTAAATTAAAATAAGTGTGACTGAAATAGAATTTTAAGTAAATTAAAATCAGTTTGAGAGAAATAGAATTTTAAGTAAATTTAAAATAAGTGTGACTGAAATAGATCTTTAAGTAAATTAAAATAAGTTTGACATAAATAGAATTTTAAGTAAATTAAAATCAGTTTGACTGAAATAGAATTTTAAGTAAATTAAAATCAGTTTTAGAGAAATAGAATTTTAAGTAAATTAAAATAAGTGTGACTGAAATAGAATTTTAATTAAATTAAAATAAGTGTGACTTAAATAGAATTTTAAGTAAATTAAAATTAGTTTGACTGAAATAGATTTTCAAGTAAATTAAAATCAGTTTGACTGAAATAGAATTTTAAGTAAATTAAAATAAAAGTGACTGAAATAGAATTTTAAGTAAATTAAAATCAGTTTGAGAGAAATAGAATTTTAAGTAAATTAAAATCAGTTTGACTGAAATAGAATTTTAATAAATTAAAATAAGTTTGACTGAAATAGAATTTTAAGTAAATTAAAATAAGTTTGACTGAAATAGAATTTTGAGTAAATTAAAATAAGTATGATAGAAATAGAATTTTAAGTAAATTAAAATAAGTGTGACTGAAATAGAATTTTAAGTAAATTAAAATAAGTGTGACTGAAATAGAATTTAAAGTAAATTAAAATAAGTGTGACTGAAATAGAATTTTAAGTAAATTTAAAATAAGTATAATAGAAATAGAATTTTAAATAAATTAAAATAAGTGTGACTGAAATAGAATTTTAAGAAAATTAAAATTAGTTTGACTGAAATAGAATTTTAAGTAAATTAAAATAAGTGTGACTGAATTAGAATTTTAAGTAAATTAAAATCAGTTTGACTGAAATAGAAGTTTAAGTAAATTAAAATAAGTTTGACTGAAATAGAATTTTGAATAAATTAAAATTAGTTTTACTGAAATAGAATTTCAAGTAAATTAAAATAAGTGTGACTGAAATAGAATTTTAAGTAAATTAAAATAAGTGCGACTGAAATAGAATTTTGAGTAAATTAAAATTAGTTTGACTGAAATAGAATTTTAAGTAAATTTAAAATAAGTGTGACTGAAATTGAATTTTAAGTAAATTAAAATAAGTTTGATAGAAATAGAATTTTAAGTAAATTAAAATAAGTGTGACTGAAATAGAATTTTAAGTAAATTAAAATTAGTTTGACTGAAATAGAATTTTAAGTAAATTAAAATAAGTTTGACTGAAATAGAATTTTGAGTAAATTAAAATAAGTGTGACTGAAATAGAATTTTAAGTAAATTAAAATAAGTATGACTGAAATAGAATTTTGAGTAAATTAAAATAAGTGTGACTGAAATAGAATTTTAAGTAAATAAAAATCAGTTTTAGAGAAATAGAATTTTAAGTAAATTAAAATAAGTGTGACTGAAATAGAATTTTAATTAAATTAAAATCAGTTTGAGAGAAATAGAATTTTAAGTAAATTAAAATAAGTGTGACTGAAATAGTTTTTTAAGTAAATTAAAATAAGTGTGACTGAAATAGAATTTAAAGTAAATATAAATAAGTTTGACTGAAATAGAATTTTAAGTAAATTTAAAATAAGTATAATAGAAATAGAAATTTAAGTAAATTAAAATAGGTGTGACTGAAAAAGTATTTTAATTAAATTAAACTAAATAAGACTGAAATAGAATTTTAAGTAAATTAATATAAGTTCACTGAAATAGAATTTTAAGTAAATTAAAATAAGTTTGACTGAAATAGAATTTTAAGTAAATTAAAATTAGTTTGACTGAAATAGAATTTTGAGTAAATTAAAATAAGTGTGACTGAAAGAGAATTTTAAGTAAATTAAATAAGTTTTATAGAAATAGAATTTTAAGTAAATTAAAATAAGTGTGACTGAAAAAGAATTTTGAGTAAATTAAAATTAGTTTGACTGAAATAGAATTTTAAGTAAATTAAAATAAGTGTCACTGAAATAGAATTTCAAGTAAATTAAAATAAGTGTGACTTAAATAGAATTTTAAGTAAATTAAAATCAGTATGACTGAAATAGATTTTCAAGTAAATTAAAATCAGTTTGACTGAAATAGAATTTTAAGTAAATTAAAATAAGTGTGACTGAAATAGAATTTTAAGTAAATTTAAAATAAGTATAATAGAAATAGAAATTTAAGTAAATTAAAATAGGTGTGACTGAAAAAGTATTTTAATTAAATTAAACTAAATAAGACTGAAATAGAATTTTAAGTAAATTAATATAAGTTCACTGAAATAGAATTTTAAGTAAATTAAAATAAGTTTGACTGAAATAGAATTTTAAGTAAATTAAAATTAGTTTGACTGAAATAGAATTTTGAGTAAATTAAAATAAGTGTGACTGAAAGAGAATTTTAAGTAAATTAAATAAGTTTTATAGAAATAGAATTTTAAGTAAATTAAAATAAGTGTGACTGAAAAAGAATTTTAAGTAAATTAAAATTAGTTTGACTGAAATAGATTTTCAAGTAAATTAAAATCAGTTTGACTTAAATAGAATTTTAAGTAAATTAAAATAAGTGTGACTGAAATAGAATTTTAAGTAAATTAAAATCAGTTTGAGAGAAATAGAATTTTAAGTAAATTAAAATAAGTGTGACTGAAATAGAATTTTAATTAAATTAAAATAAGTGTGACTGAAATAGAATTTTGAGTAAATTAAAATAAGTTTGACTGAAATAGAATTTTAAGTAAATTAAAATAAGTGTGACTGAAATAGAATTTTAAGTAAATTAAAATAAGTGTCACTGAAATAGAATTTCAAGTAAATTAAAATTAGTTTGACTGAAATAGAATTTTAAGTAAATTAAAATAAGTGCGACTGAAATAGAATTTTGAGTAAATTAAAATTAGTTTGACTGAAATAGAATTTTAAGTAAATTAAAATAAGTGTCACTGAAATAGAATTTCAAGTAAATTAAAATCAGTTTGACTGAAATAGAATTTTAATTAAATTAAAATAAGTGTGACTTAAATAGAATTTTAAGTAAATTAAAATAAGTGTGACTGAAAAAGAATTTTGAGTAAATTAAAATTAGTTTGACTGAAATAGAATTTCAAGTAAATTAAAATCAGTTTGACTGAAATAGAATTTTAAGTAAATTAAAATAAGTGTCACTGAAATAGAATTTCAAGTAAATTAAAATAAGTTTAACTGAAATAGAATTTTAAGTAAATTAAAATAAGTGTGACTGAAATAGTTTTTTAAGTAAATTAAAATAAGTGTGACTTAAATAGAATTTTAAGTAAATTAAAATTAGTTTGACTGAAATAGATTTTCAAGTAAATTAAAATCAGTTTGACTGAAATAGAATTTTAAGTAAATTAAAATAAGTGTGACTGAAATAGAATTTTAAGTAAATTAAAATAAGTGTGACTGAAATAGTTTTTTAAGTAAATTAAAATAAGTGTGACTTAAATAGAATTTTAAGTAAATTAAAATAAGTTTGACTGAAATAGAATTTTAATAAATTAAAATAAGTTTGACTGAAATAGAATTTTGAGTAAATTAAAATAAGTATGATAGAAATAGAATTTTAAGTAAATTAAAATAAGTGTGACTGAAATAGTTTTTTAAGTAAATTAAAATAAGTGTGACTGAAATAGAATTTAAAGTAAATTAAAATAAGTGTGACTGAAATTGAATTTCAAGTAAATTAAAATCAGTTTGACTGAAATAGAATTTTAAGTAAATTAAAATAAGTGTGACTGAAATAGAATTTTAAGTAAATTAAAATCAGTTTGAGAGAAATAGAATTTTAAGTAAATTAAAATAAGTGTGACTGAAATAGAATTTTAAGTAAATTAAAATAAGTTTGACTGAAATAGAATTTTAAGTAAATTAAAATTAGTTTGACTGAAATAGAATTTTGAGTAAATTAAAATAAGTGTGACTGAAAGAGAATTTTAAGTAAATTAAATAAGTTTTATAGAAATAGAATTTTAAGTAAATTAAAATAAGTGTGACTGAAAAAGAATTTTGAGTAAATTAAAATTAGTTTGACTGAAATAGAATTTTAAGTAAATTAAAATAAGTGTCACTGAAATAGAATTTCAAGTAAATTAAAATAAGTGTGACTTAAATAGAATTTTAAGTAAATTAAAATCAGTATGACTGAAATAGATTTTCAAGTAAATTAAAATCAGTTTGACTGAAATAGAATTTTAAGTAAATTAAAATAAGTGTGACTGAAATAGAATTTTAAGTAAATTTAAAATAAGTATAATAGAAATAGAAATTTAAGTAAATTAAAATAGGTGTGACTGAAAAAGTATTTTAATTAAATTAAACTAAATAAGACTGAAATAGAATTTTAAGTAAATTAATATAAGTTCACTGAAATAGAATTTTAAGTAAATTAAAATAAGTTTGACTGAAATAGAATTTTAAGTAAATTAAAATTAGTTTGACTGAAATAGAATTTTGAGTAAATTAAAATAAGTGTGACTGAAAGAGAATTTTAAGTAAATTAAATAAGTTTTATAGAAATAGAATTTTAAGTAAATTAAAATAAGTGTGACTGAAAAAGAATTTTAAGTAAATTAAAATTAGTTTGACTGAAATAGATTTTCAAGTAAATTAAAATCAGTTTGACTTAAATAGAATTTTAAGTAAATTAAAATAAGTGTGACTGAAATAGAATTTTAAGTAAATTAAAATCAGTTTGAGAGAAATAGAATTTTAAGTAAATTAAAATAAGTGTGACTGAAATAGAATTTTAATTAAATTAAAATAAGTGTGACTGAAATAGAATTTTGAGTAAATTAAAATAAGTTTGACTGAAATAGAATTTTAAGTAAATTAAAATAAGTGTGACTGAAATAGAATTTTAAGTAAATTAAAATAAGTGTCACTGAAATAGAATTTCAAGTAAATTAAAATTAGTTTGACTGAAATAGAATTTTAAGTAAATTAAAATAAGTGCGACTGAAATAGAATTTTGAGTAAATTAAAATTAGTTTGACTGAAATAGAATTTTAAGTAAATTAAAATAAGTGTCACTGAAATAGAATTTCAAGTAAATTAAAATCAGTTTGACTGAAATAGAATTTTAATTAAATTAAAATAAGTGTGACTTAAATAGAATTTTAAGTAAATTAAAATAAGTGTGACTGAAAAAGAATTTTGAGTAAATTAAAATTAGTTTGACTGAAATAGAATTTCAAGTAAATTAAAATCAGTTTGACTGAAATAGAATTTTAAGTAAATTAAAATAAGTGTCACTGAAATAGAATTTCAAGTAAATTAAAATAAGTTTAACTGAAATAGAATTTTAAGTAAATTAAAATAAGTGTGACTGAAATAGTTTTTTAAGTAAATTAAAATAAGTGTGACTTAAATAGAATTTTAAGTAAATTAAAATTAGTTTGACTGAAATAGATTTTCAAGTAAATTAAAATCAGTTTGACTGAAATAGAATTTTAAGTAAATTAAAATAAGTGTGACTGAAATAGAATTTTAAGTAAATTAAAATAAGTGTGACTGAAATAGTTTTTTAAGTAAATTAAAATAAGTGTGACTTAAATAGAATTTTAAGTAAATTAAAATAAGTTTGACTGAAATAGAATTTTAATAAATTAAAATAAGTTTGACTGAAATAGAATTTTGAGTAAATTAAAATAAGTATGATAGAAATAGAATTTTAAGTAAATTAAAATAAGTGTGACTGAAATAGTTTTTTAAGTAAATTAAAATAAGTGTGACTGAAATAGAATTTAAAGTAAATTAAAATAAGTGTGACTGAAATTGAATTTCAAGTAAATTAAAATCAGTTTGACTGAAATAGAATTTTAAGTAAATTAAAATAAGTGTGACTGAAATAGAATTTTAAGTAAATTAAAATCAGTTTGAGAGAAATAGAATTTTAAGTAAATTAAAATAAGTGTGACTGAAATAGAATTTTAATTAAATTAAAATAAGTTTGACTGAAATAGAATTTAAAGTAAATTAAAATAAGTGTGACTGAAATAGAATTTTAAGTAAATTAAAATAAGTGTGACTGAAATAGAATTTTACGTAAATTAAAATAAGTGTGACTGAAAAAGAATTTCAAGTAAATTAAAATAAGTTTGACTGAAATAGAATTTTAAGTAAATTAAAATAAGTGTCACTGAAATAGAATTTTAAGTAAATTAAAATAAGTGTCACTGAAATAGAATTTTAATCAAATTAAAATAAGTGTGACTTAAATAGAATTTTAAGTAAATTAAAATCAGTATGACTGAAATAGAATTTCAAGTAAATTAAAATAAGTTTGACTGAAATAGAATTTTGAGTAAATTAAAATAAGTGTGACTGAAATAGAATTTTGAGTAAATTAAAATCAGTTTGAGAGAAATAGAATTTTAAGTAAATTAGAATAAGTTTGACTGAAATAGAATTTTAAGTTAATTAAAATAAGTTTGACTGAAATAGAATTTTAAGTAAATTAAAATAAGTTTGACTGAAATAGAATTTTGAGTAAATTAAAATTAGTTTTACTGAAATAGAATTTCAAGTAAATTAAAATTAGTTTGACTGAAATAGAATTTTAAGTAAATTAAAATAAGTGCGACTGAAATAGAATTTTAAGTAAATTAAAATCAGTTTGAGAGAAATAGAATTTTAAGTAAATTAAAATAAGTTTGACTGAAATAGAATTTTAATTAAATTAAAATAAGTGTGACTGAAATAGAATTTTGAGTAAATTAAAATAAGTGTGACTGAAATAGAATTTTAAGTAAATTAAAATCATTTTTAGAGAAATAGAATTTTAAGTAAATTAAAATAAGTGTGACTGAAATAGAATTTTAAGTAAATTAAAATCAGTATGACTGAAATAGAATTTCAAGTAAATTAAAATAAGTTTGACTGAAATAGAATTTTGAGTAAATTAAAATAAGTTTGACTGAAATAGAATTTTAAGTAAATTAAAATCAGTTTGACTTAAATAGAATTTTAAGTAAATTAAAATCAGTATGACTGAAATAGAATTTCAAGTAAATTAAAATAAGTTTGACTGAAATAGAATTTTACGTAAATTAAAATAAGTGTGACTGAAATAGAATTTTGAGTAAATTAAAATCAGTTTGAGAGAAATAGAATTTTAAGTAAATTAAAATAAGTGTGACTGAAATAGAATTTAAAGTAAATTAAAATAAGTGTGACTGAAATAGAATTTTAAGTAAATTAAAATAAGTGTGACTGAAATAGAATTTTACGTAAATTAAAATAAGTGTGACTGAAATTGAATTTCAAGTAAATTAAAATCAGTTTGACTGAAATAGAATTTTAAGTAAATTAAAATAAGTGTGTCTGAAATAGAATTTTAAGTAAATTAAAATTAGTTTGACTTAAATAGAATTTCAAGTAAATTAAAATCAGTATGACTGAAATAGAATTTCAAGTAAATTAAAATAAGTTTGACTGAAATAGAATTTTGAGTAAATTAAAATAAGTGTGACTGAAATAGAATTTTGAGTAAATTAAAATCAGTTTGAGAGAAATAGAATTTTAAGTAAATTAAAATAAGTGTGACTGAAATAGAATTTAAAGTAAATTAAAATAAGTGTGACTGAAATAGAATTTTAAGTAAATTAAAATCAGTTTGACTGAAATAGAATTTTAAGTAAATTAAAATAAGTGTGACTGAAATAGAATTTTAAGTAAATTAAAATCAGTTTGACTGAAATAGAATTTTAAGTAAATTAAAATAAGTGTGACTGAAATAGAATTTTGAGTAAATTAAAATAAGTGTGACTGAAATAGAATTTTAAGTAAATAAAAATCAGTTTTAGAGAAATAGAATTTTAAGTAAATTAAAATTAGTTTGACTTAAATAGAATTTCAAGTAAATTAAAATTAGTTTGACTGAAATAGAATTTTAAGTAAATTAAAATAAGTGCGACTGAAATAGAATTTTGAGTAAATTAAAATTAGTTTGACTGAAATAGAATTTTAAGTTAATTTAAAATCTGTTTGACTGAAATAGAATTTTAAGTAAATTAAAATAAGTGTGACTGAAATAGAATTTTAAGTAAATTAAAATAAGTTTGACTGAAATAGAATTTTAAGTAAATTAAAATAAGTTTGACTGAAATAGAATTTTAAGTTAATTAATATAAGTTTGACTGAAATCGAAATTTGAGTAAATTAAAATAAGTGTGATTGAAATAGAATTTTAAGTAAATTAAAATAAGTGTGACTGAAATAGAATTTTAAGTAAATTAAAATAAGTTTAACTGAAATAGAATTTTGAGTAAATTAAAATCAGTTTGACTGAAATAGAATTTTAAGTTAATTAATATAAGTTTGACTGAAATCGAAATTTGAGTAAATTAAAATAAGTTTGACTGAAATAGAATTTTAAGTAAATTTAAAATAAGTATAATAGAAATAGAAATTTAAGTAAATTAAAATAGGTGTGACTGAAAAAGTATTTTAATTAAATTAAACTAAATAAGACTGAAATAGAATTTTAAGTAAATTAATATAAGTTCACTGAAATAGAATTTTAAGTAAATTAAAATAAGTTTGACTGAAATAGAATTTTAAGTAAATTAAAATTAGTTTGACTGAAATAGAATTTTGAGTAAATTAAAATAAGTGTGACTGAAAGAGAATTTTAAGTAAATTAAAATAAGTGTGACTTAAATAGAATTTTAAGTAAATTAAAATTAGTTTGACTGAAATAGATTTTCAAGTAAATTAAAATCAGTTTGACTGAAATAGAATTTTAAGTAAATTAAAATAAGTGTGACTGAAATAGAATTTTAAGTAAATTAAAATCAGTTTGAGAGAAATAGAATTTTAAGTAAATTAAAATAAGTGTCACTGAAATAGAATTTTAATAAATTAAAATAAGTTTGACTGAAATAGAATTTTAATAAATTAAAAAAAGTTTGACTGAAATAGAATTTTGAGTAAATTAAAATAAGTATGATAGAAATAGAATTTTAAGTAAATTAAAATAAGTGTGACTTAAATAGAATTTTAAGTAAATTAAAATTAGTTTGACTGAAATAGATTTTCAAGTAAATTAAAATCAGTTTGACTGAAATAGAATTTTAAGTAAATTAAAATAAGTGTGACTGAAATAGAATTTTAAGTAAATTAAAATCAGTTTGAGAGAAATAGAATTTTAAGTAAATTAAAATAAGTGTCACTGAAATAGAATTTTAATAAATTAAAATAAGTTTGACTGAAATAGAATTTTAATAAATTAAAAAAAGTTTGACTGAAATAGAATTTTGAGTAAATTAAAATAAGTATGATAGAAATAGAATTTTAAGTAAATTAAAATAAGTGTGACTGAAATAGTTTTTTAAGTAAATTAAAATAAGTGTGACTGAAATAGAATTTAAAGTAAATTAAAATAAGTGTGACTGAAATAGAATTTTAAGTAAATTAAAATAAGTGTGACTGAAATAGAATTTTAAGTAAATTAAAATCAGTTTGAGAGAAATAGAATTTTAAGTAAATTAAAATAAGTGTCACTGAAATAGAATTTTAATAAATTAAAATAAGTTTGACTGAAATAGAATTTTAATAAATTAAAATAAGTTTGACTGAAATAGAATTTTGAGTAAATTAAAATAAGTATGATAGAAATAGAATTTTAAGTAAATTAAAATAAGTGTGACTGAAATAGTTTTTTAAGTAAATTAAAATAAGTGTGACTGAAATAGAATTTAAAGTAAATTAAAATAAGTGTGACTGAAATAGAATTTTAAGTAAATTAAAATCAGTTTGAGAGAAATAGAATTTTAAGTAAATTAAAATAAGTGTCACTGAAATAGAATTTCAAGTAAATTAAAATAAGTTTGACTGAAATAGAATTTTAAGTAAATTAAAATTAGTTTGACTGAAATAGAATTTTAAGTAAATTAAAATCAGTTTGAGAGAAATAGAATTTTACGTAAATTAAAATAAGTGTGACTGAAATTGAATTTCAAGTAAATTAAAATAAGTGTGACTGAAATAGAATTTTGAGTAAATTAAAATAAGTGTGACTGAAATAGAATTTTAAGTAAATTAAAATTAGTTTGACTGAAATAGAATTTTAAATAAATTAAAATAAGTTTGACTGAAATAGAATTTTAAGTAAATTAAAATAAGTGTGACTTAAATAGAATTTTAAGTAAATTAAAATAAGTGTGACTGAAATAGAATTTTGAGTAAATTAAAATAAGTGTGACTGAAATAGAATTTTAAGTAAATAAAAATCAGTTTTAGAGAAATAGAATTTTAAGTAAATTAAAATAAGTGTGACTGAAATAGAATTTTAATTAAATTAAAATAAGTGTGACTTAAATAGAATTTTAAGTAAATTAAATTAGTTTGACTGAAATAGATTTTCAAGTAAATTTAAAATCTGTTTGACTGAAATAGAATTTTAAGTAAATTAAAATAAGTGTGACTGAAATAGAATTTTAAGTAAATTAAAATCAGTTTGAGAGAAATAGAATTTTAAGTAAATTAAAATAAGTGTGACTGAAATAGAATTTTAATTAAATTAAAATAAGTTTGACTTAAATAGAATTTCAAGTAAATTAAAATCAGTATGACTGAAATAGAATTTTAAGTAAATTAAAATCAGTTTTAGAGAAATAGAATTTTAAGTAAATTAAAATAAGTGTGACTGAAATAGAATTTTGAGTAAATTAAAATTAGTTTGACTGAAATAGAATTTTAAGTAAATTTATATAAGTTTGACTGAAATAGAATTTCAAGTAAATTAAAATAAGTTTGACTGAAATAGAATTTTAAGTAAATTAAAATAAGTTTGACTGAAATAGAATTTTAAGTAAATTAAAATCAGTTTGAGAGAAATAGAATTTTAAGTAAATTAAAATAAGTGTGACTGAAATAGAATTTTAATTAAATTAAAATAAGTGTGACTTAAATAGAATTTTAAGTAAATAAAAATTAGTTTGACTGAAATAGATTTTCAAGTAAATTAAAATAAGTGTCACTGAAATAGAATTTTAAGTAAATTTAAAATCTGTTTGACTGAAATAGAATTTTAAGTAAATTAAAATAAGTGTGACTTAAATAGAATTTTAAGTAAATTAAAATTAGTTTGACTGAAATAGAATTTTAAGTAAATTAAAATAAGTTTGACTGAAATAGAATTTTGAGTAAATTAAAATAAGTGTGACTGAAATAGAATTTTAAGTAAATTAAAATCAGTATGACAGAAATAGAATTTCAAGTAAATTAAAATAAGTGTGACTGAAATAGAATTTTAAGTAAATTAAAATAAGTTTGACTGAAATAGAATTTTGAGTAAATTAAAATCAGTTTGAGAGAAATAGAATTTTAAGTAAATTAAAATAAGTGTGACTGAAATAGAATTTTAAGTAAATTAAAATAAGTGTGACTGAAATTGAATTTCAAGTAAATTAAAATAAGTTTGACTGAAATAGAATTTTGAGTAAATTAAAATAAGTGTGACTGAAATAGAATTTTGAGTAAATTAAAATAAGTATGATAGAAATAGAATTTTAAGTAAATTAAAATAAGTGTGATTGAAATTGAATTTTAAGTAAATTAAAATAAGTTTGATAGAAATAGAATTTTAAGTAAATTAAAATAAGTGTGACTGAAATAGAATTTTAAGTAAATTAAAATTAGTTTGACTGAAATAGAATTTTAAATAAATTAAAATAAGTGTGACTGAAATAGAATTTTAAGTAAATTAAAATAAGTGTGACTTAAATAGAATTTTAAGTAAATTAAAATAAGTGTGACTGAAATAGAATTTTGAGTAAATTAAAATAAGTGTGACTGAAATAGAATTTTAAGTAAATAAAAATCAGTTTTAGAGAAATAGAATTTTAAGTAAATTAAAATAAGTGTGACTGAAATAGAATTTTAATTAAATTAAAATAAGTGTGACTTAAATAGAATTTTAAGTAAATTAAATTAGTTTGACTGAAATAGATTTTCAAGTAAATTTAAAATCTGTTTGACTGAAATAGAATTTTAAGTAAATTAAAATAAGTGTGACTGAAATAGAATTTTAAGTAAATTAAAATAAGTGTGACTGAAATAGATTTTCAAGTAAATTTAAAATCTGTTTGACTGAAATAGAATTTTAAGTAAATTAAAATAAGTGTGACTGAAATAGAATTTTAAGTAAATTAAAATCAGTTTGAGAGAAATAGAATTTTAAGTAAATTAAAATAAGTGTGACTGAAATAGAATTTTAATTAAATTAAAATAAGTTTGACTGAAATAGAATTTTGAGTAAATTAAAATAAGTGTGACTGAAATAGAATTTTAAGTAAATTAAAATCAGTTTGAGAGAAATAGAATTTTAAGTAAATTAAAATAAGTGTGACTGAAATAGAATTTTGAGTAAATTAAAATTAGTTTGACTGAAATAGAATTTTAAGTAAATTTATATAAGTTTGACTGAAATAGAATTTCAAGTAAATTAAAATAAGTTTGACTGAAATAGAATTTTAAGTAAATTAAAATAAGTTTGACTGAAATAGAATTTTAAGTAAATTAAAATCAGTTTGAGAGAAATAGAATTTTAAGTAAATTAAAATAAGTGTGACTGAAATAGAATTTTAATTAAATTAAAATAAGTGTGACTTAAATAGAATTTTAAGTAAATTAAAATTAGTTTGACTGAAATAGATTTTCAAGTAAATTAAAATAAGTGTCACTGAAATAGAATTTTAAGTAAATTTAAAATCTGTTTGACTGAAATAGAATTTTAAGTAAATTAAAATAAGTGTGACTGAAATAGAATTTTAAGTAAATTAAAATTAGTTTGACTGAAATAGAATTTTAAGTAAATTAAAATAAGTTTGACTGAAATAGAATTTTGAGTAAATTAAAATTAGTTTTACTGAAATAGAATTTCAAGTAAATTAAAATTAGTTTGACTGAAATAGAATTTTAAGTAAATTAAAATAAGTGCGACTGAAATAGAATTTTGAGTAAATTAAAATTAGTTTGACTGAAATAGAATTTTAAGTAAATTAAAATAAGTGTCACTGAAATAGAATGTTAAGTAAATTAAAATAAGTTCACTGAAATAGAATTTTGAGTAAATTAAAATTAGTTTGACTGAAATAGAATTTTAAGTAAATTAAAATAAGTGTCACTGAAATAGAATTTCAAGTAAATTAAAATAAGTTTAACTGAAATAGAATTTTGAGTAAATTAAAATTAGTTTGAGAGAAATAGATTTTCAAGTAAATTAAAATCAGTTTGACTGAAATAGAATTTTAAGTAAATTAAAATAAGTGTGACTGAAATAGAATTTTAAGTAAATTAAAATCAGTTTGAGAGAAATAGATTTTCAAGTAAATTAAAATCAGTTTGACTGAAATAGAATTTTAAGTAAATTAAAATAAGTGTGACTGAAATAGAATTTTAAGTAAATTAAAATCAGTTTGAGAGAAATAGAATTTTAAGTAAATTAAAATCAGTTTGAGAGAAATAGAATTTTAAGTTAATTAATATAAGTTTGACTGAAATCTAAATTTGAGTAAATTAAAATAAGTTTGACTGAAATAGAATTTTAAGTAAATTTAAAATAAGTATAATAGAAATAGAAATTTAAGTAAATTAAAATAGGTGTGACTGAAAAAGTATTTTAATTAAATTAAACTAAATAAGACTGAAATAGAATTTTAAGTAAATTAATATAAGTTCACTGAAATAGAATTTTAAGTAAATTAAAATAAGTTTGACTGAAATAGAATTTTAAGTAAATTAAAATTAGTTTGACTGAAATAGAATTTTGAGTAAATTAAAATAAGTGTGACTGAAAGAGAATTTTAAGTAAATTAAATAAGTTTTATAGAAATAGAATTTTAAGTAAATTAGAATAAGTGTGACTGAAAAAGAATTTTGAGTAAATTAAAATTAGTTTGACTGAAATAGAATTTTAAGTAAATTAAAATAAGTGTCACTGAAATAGAATTTCAAGAAAATTAAAATAAGTGTGACTTAAATAGAATTTTAAGTAAATTAAAATCAGTATGACTGAAATAGAATTTCAAGTAAATTAAAATAAGTTTAACTGAAATAGAATTTTAAGTAAATTAAAATAAGTTTGACTGAAATAGAATTTTGAGTAAATTAAAATTAGTTTTACTGAAATAGAATTTCAAGTAAATTAAAATCAGTTTGACTGAAATAGAATTTTAAGTAAATTAAAATCAGTATGACTGAAATAGAATTTTAAGTAAATTAAAATAAGTTTGACTGAAATAGAATTTTAAGTAAATTAAAATAAGTGTGACTGAAATAGAATTTTGAGTAAATTAAAATTAGTTTGAGAGAAATAGAATTTTAAGTAAATTAAAATAAGTTTGACTGAAATAGAATTTTAAGTAAATTAAAATAAGTTTGACTGAAATAGAATTTTAAGTAAATTAAAATTAGTTTGACTGAAATAGAATTTTAAGTAAATTAAAATTAGTTTGACTGAAATAGAATTTTGAGTAAATTAAAATTAGTTTGACTGAAATAGAATTTTAAGTAAATTAAAATAAGTGTGACTGAAATAGAATTTTACGTAAATTAAAATCAGTTTGACTGAAATAGAATTTTAAGTAAATTAAAATTAGTTTGACTGAAATAGAATTTTAAGTAAATTAAAATTAGTTTGACTGAAATAGAATTTTAAGTAAATTAAAATAAGTTTGACTGAAATAGAATTTTAAGTAAATTAAAATAAGTATGATAGAAATAGAATTTTAAGTAAATTAAAATCAGTATGATAGAAATAGAATTTTAAGTAAATTAAAATAAGTGTGACTGAAATAGAATTTTAAGTAAATTAAAATCAGTTTGAGAGAAATAGAATTTTAAGTAAATTAAAATAAGTGTGACTGAAATAGAATTTTAATTAAATTAAAATAAGTTTGACTGAAATAGAATTTTGAGTAAATTAAAATCAGTTTGACTGAAATAGAATTTTAAGTAAATTAAAATCAGTATGACTGAAATAGAATTTTAAGTAAATTAAAATAAGTGCGACTGAAATAGAATTTTGAGTAAATTAAAATTAGTTTGACTGAAATAGAATTTTAAGTAAATTAAAATAAGTGTCACTGAAATAGAATTTCAAGTAAATTAAAATCAGTTTGACTGAAATAGAATTTTAAGTAAATTAAAATTAGTTTGACTGAAATAGAATTTTAAGTAAATTAAAATAAGTTTGACTGAAATAGAATTTTGAGTAAATTAAAATTAGTTTTACTGAAATAGAATTTCAAGTAAATTAAAATTAGTATGACTGAAATAGAATTTTAAGTAAATTAAAATCAGTTTGAGAGAAATAGAATTTTAAGTAAATTAAAATAAGTGTGACTGAAATAGAATTTTAATTAAATTAAAATAAGTGTGACTTAAATAGAATTTTAAGTAAATTAAAATTAGTTTGACTGAAATAGAATTTTAAGTAAATTAAAATAAGTTTGACTGAAATAGAATTTTGAGTAAATTAAAATTAGTTTTACTGAAATAGAATTTCAAGTAAATTAAAATTAGTATGACTGAAATAGAATTTTAAGTAAATTAAAATTAGTTTGAGAGAAATAGAATTTTAAGTAAATTAAAATAAGTTTGACTGAAATAGAATTTTAAGTAAATTAAAATAAGTGTCACTGAAATAGAATTTTAAGTAAATTTAAAATCTGTTTGACTGAAATAGAATTTTAAGTAAATTAAAATAAGTGTGACTGAAATAGAATTTTAAGTAAATTAAAATTAGTTTGACTGAAATAGAATTTTAAGTAAATTAAAATAAGTTTGACTGAAATAGAATTTTGAGTAAATTAAAATTAGTTTTACTGAAATAGAATTTCAAGTAAATTAAAATTAGTTTGACTGAAATAGAATTTTAAGTAAATTAAAATAAGTGCGACTGAAATAGAATTTTGAGTAAATTAAAATTAGTTTGACTGAAATAGAATTTTAAGTAAATTAAAATAAGTGTCACTGAAATAGAATTTCAAGTAAATTAAAATCAGTTTGACTGAAATAGAATTTTAAGTAAATTAAAATCAGTATGACTGAAATAGAATTTTAAGTAAATTAAAATAAGTGCGACTGAAATAGAATTTTGAGTAAATTAAAATTAGTTTGACTGAAATAGAATTTTAAGTAAATTAAAATAAGTGTCACTGAAATAGAATTTCAAGTAAATTAAAATCAGTTTGACTGAAATAGAATTTTAAGTAAATTAAAATTAGTTTGACTGAAATAGAATTTTAAGTAAATTAAAATAAGTTTGACTGAAATAGAATTTTGAGTAAATTAAAATTAGTTTTACTGAAATAGAATTTCAAGTAAATTAAAATTAGTTTGACTGAAATAGAATTTTAAGTAAATTAAAATAAGTGCGACTGAAATAGAATTTTGAGTAAATTAAAATTAGTTTGACTGAAATAGAATTTTAAGTAAATTAAAATAAGTGTCACTGAAATAGAATTTCAAGTAAATTAAAATCAGTTTGACTGAAATAGAATTTTAAGTAAATTAAAATCAGTATGACTGAAATAGAATTTTAAGTAAATTAAAATCAGTTTGAGAGAAATAGAATTTTAAGTAAATTAAAATAAGTGTGACTGAAATAGAATTTTAATTAAATTAAAATAAGTGTGACTTAAATAGAATTTTAAGTAAATTAAAATTAGTTTGACTGAAATAGATTTTCAAGTAAATTAAAATCAGTTTGACTGAAATAGAATTTTAAGTAAATTAAAATAAGTGTGACTGAAATAGAATTTTAAGTAAATTAAAATTAGTTTGACTGAAATAGAATTTTAAGTAAATTAAAATAAGTGTGACTGAAATAGAATTTTAATTAAATTAAAATAAGTTTGACTGAAATAGAATTTTGAGTAAATTAAAATTAGTTTGACTGAAATAGAATTTTAAGTAAATTAAAATAAGTGTGACTGAAATAGAATTTTAAGTAAATTTAAAATAAGTGTGACTGAAATTGAATTTTATGTAAATTAAAATAAGTTTGATAGAAATAGAATTTTAAGTAAATTAAAATCAGTATGACTGAAATAGAATTTTAAGTAAATTAAAATTAGTTTGACTGAAATAGAATTTTGAGTAAATTAAAATAAGTGTGACTGAAATAGAATTTTAAGTAAATTAAAATCAGTTTTAGAGAAATAGAATTTTAAGTAAATTAAAATAAGTGTGACTGAAATAGAATTTTACGTAAATTAAAATAAGTGTGACTGAAAAAGAATTTCAAGTAAATTAAAATAAGTTTGACTGAAATAGAATTTTAAGTAAATTAAAATTAGTTTGACTGAAATAGAATTTTAAGTAAATTAAAATAAGTGTCACTGAAATAGAATTTCAAGTAAATTAAAATCAGTTTGACTGAAATAGAATTTTAAGTAAATTAAAATCAGTATGACTGAAATAGAATTTTAAGTAAATTAAAATAAGTGCGACTGAAATAGAATTTTGAGTAAATTAAAATTAGTTTGACTGAAATAGAATTTTAAGTAAATTAAAATAAGTGTCACTGAAATAGAATTTCAAGTAAATTAAAATCAGTTTGACTGAAATAGAATTTTAAGTAAATTAAAATTAGTTTGACTGAAATAGAATTTTAAGTAAATTAAAATAAGTTTGACTGAAATAGAATTTTGAGTAAATTAAAATTAGTTTTACTGAAATAGAATTTCAAGTAAATTAAAATTAGTTTGACTGAAATAGAATTTTAAGTAAATTAAAATAAGTGCGACTGAAATAGAATTTTGAGTAAATTAAAATTAGTTTGACTGAAATAGAATTTTAAGTAAATTAAAATAAGTGTCACTGAAATAGAATTTCAAGTAAATTAAAATCAGTTTGACTGAAATAGAATTTTAAGTAAATTAAAATCAGTATGACTGAAATAGAATTTTAAGTAAATTAAAATCAGTTTGAGAGAAATAGAATTTTAAGTAAATTAAAATAAGTGTGACTGAAATAGAATTTTAATTAAATTAAAATAAGTGTGACTTAAATAGAATTTTAAGTAAATTAAAATTAGTTTGACTGAAATAGATTTTCAAGTAAATTAAAATCAGTTTGACTGAAATAGAATTTTAAGTAAATTAAAATTAGTTTTACTGAAATAGAATTTCAAGTAAATTAAAATTAGTTTGACTGAAATAGAATTTTAAGTAAATTAAAATAAGTGCGACTGAAATAGAATTTTGAGTAAATTAAAATTAGTTTGACTGAAATAGAATTTTAAGTAAATTAAAATAAGTGTCACTGAAATAGAATTTCAAGTAAATTAAAATCAGTTTGACTGAAATAGAATTTTAAGTAAATTAAAATCAGTATGACTGAAATAGAATTTTAAGTAAATTAAAATCAGTTTGAGAGAAATAGAATTTTAAGTAAATTAAAATAAGTGTGACTGAAATAGAATTTTAATTAAATTAAAATAAGTGTGATTAAATAGAATTTTAAGTAAATTAAAATTAGTTTGACTGAAATAGATTTTCAAGTAAATTAAAATCAGTTTGACTGAAATAGAATTTTAAGTAAATTAAAATAAGTGTGACTGAAATAGAATTTTAAGTAAATTAAAAAAAGTATGACTGAAATAGAATTTTAAGTAAATTAAAATAAGTGTGACTGAAATAGAATTTTAATTAAATTAAAATAAGTTTGACTGAAATAGAATTTTGAGTAAATTAAAATTAGTTTGACTGAAATAGAATTTTAAGTAAATTAAAATAAGTGTGACTGAAATAGAATTTTAAGTAAATTTAAAATAAGTGTGACTGAAATTGAATTTTATGTAAATTAAAATAAGTTTGATAGAAATAGAATTTTAAGTAAATTAAAATCAGTATGACTGAAATAGAATTTTAAGTAAATTAAAATTAGTTTGACTGAAATAGAATTTTGAGTAAATTAAAATAAGTGTGACTGAAATAGAATTTTAAGTAAATTAAAATCAGTTTTAGAGAAATAGAATTTTAAGTAAATTAAAATAAGTGTGACTGAAATAGAATTTTACGTAAATTAAAATAAGTGTGACTGAAAAAGAATTTCAAGTAAATTAAAATAAGTTTGACTGAAATAGAATTTTAAGTAAATTAAAATAAGTGTGACTGAAATAGAATTTCAAGTAAATTAAAATTAGTTTGACTGAAATAGAATTTTAAGTAAATTAAAATAAGTTTGACTGAAATAAAATTTTAAGTAAATTAAAATAAGTTTGACTGAAATAGAATTTTAATTAAATTAAAATAAGTTTGACTGAAATAGAATTTTGAG
The DNA here is from genome assembly GCA_946699065.1 of Loxodes magnus. NCBI lineage: Eukaryota > Ciliophora > Karyorelictea > Loxodida > Loxodidae > Loxodes > Loxodes magnus. The sequence continues at coordinate 417,627 of CAMPDV010000107.1, forward strand.
TAAATTAAAATAAGTGTGACTGAAATAGAATTTTAAGTAAATTAAAATAAGTGTGACTGAAATAGAATTTTAATTAAATTAAAATAAGTTTGACTGAAATAGAATTTAAAGTAAATTAAAATAAGTTTGACTGAAATAGAATTTTAAGTAAATTAAAATAAGTGTGACTGAAATAGAATTTTAAGTAAATTAAAATCAGTTTTAGAGAAATAGAATTTTAAGTAAATTAAAATAAGTGTGACTGAAATAGAATTTCAAGTAAATTAAAATTAGTTTGACTGAAATAGAATTTTAAGTAAATTAAAATAAGTTTGATAGAAATAGAATTTTAAGTAAATTAAAATCAGTTTTAGAGAAATAGAATTTTAAGTAAATTAAAATAAGTGTGACTGAAATAGAATTTCAAGTAAATTAAAATTAGTTTGACTGAAATAGAATTTTAAGTAAATTAAAATAAGTTTGATAGAAATAGAATTTTAAGTAAATTAAAATAAGTTTGACTGAAATAGAATTTTAAGTAAATTAAAATAAGTTTGACTGAAATAGAATTTTAAGTAAATTAAAATAAGTTTGATAGAAATAGAATTTTAAGTAAATTAAAATAAGTTTGACTGAAATAGAATTTTAAGTAAATTAAAATTAGTTTGACTGAAATAGAATTATAAGTAAATTAAAATAAGTGTGACTGAAATAGAATTTTAAGTAAATTAAAATAAGTTTGACTGAAATAGAATTTCAAGTAAATTAAAATAAGTTTGAATGAAATAGAATTTTAAGTAAATTAAAATAAGTTTGACTGAAATAGAATTTTTAGTAAATTAAAATTAGTTTGACTGAAATAGAATTTTAAGTAAATTAAAATAGGTGTGACTGAAATGGAATTTTAAGTAAATTAAAATAAGTGTGATTGAAATAGAATTTTAAGTAAATTAAAATAAGTTTGACTGAAATAGAATTTTAAGTAAATTAAAATCAGTTTGACTGAAATAGAATTTTAAGTAAATTAAAATAGGTGTGACTGAAATAGAATTTTAAGTAAATTAAAATAAGTTTGACTGAAATAGAATTTTAAGTAAATTAAAATAAGTTTGATAGAAATAGAATTTTAAGTAAATTAAAATCAGTTTGACTGAAATAGAATTTTAAGTAAATTAAAATAAGTTTGACTGAAATAGAATTATAAGTAAATTAAAATCAGTTTGACTGAAATAGAATTTTAAGTAAATTAAAATCAGTTTGACTGAAATAGAATTTTGAGTAAATTAAAATAAGTTTGACTGAAATAGAATTTTAAGTAAATTAAAATAAGTTTGACTGAAATAGAATTTTAAGTAAATTAAAATAAGTATGATAGAATTAGAATTTTAAGTAAATTAAAATAAGTTTGACTGAAATAGAATTTTAAGTAAATTAAAATAAGTTTGACTGAAATAGAATTTTAAGTAAATTAAAATAAGTTTGACTGAAATAGAATTTTAAGTAAATTAAAAAAAGTATGACTGAAATAAAATTTTAAGTAAATTAAAATTAGTTTGACTGAAATAGAATTTTAAGTAAATTAAAATAAGTTTGACTGAAATAGAATTTTAAGTAAATTAAAAAAAGTATGACTGAAATAAAATTTTAAGTAAATTAAAATAAGTTTGACTGAAATAGAATTTTAAGTAAATTAAAAAAAGTATGACTGAAATAAAATTTTAAGTAAATTAAAATCAGTTTGACTGAAATAGAATTTTAAGTAAATTAAAATAAGTTTGACTGAAATAGAATTTTAAGTAAATTAAAATAAGTTTGACTGAAATAGAATTTCAAGTAAATTAAAATAAGTTTGAATGAAATAGAATTTTAAGTAAATTAAAATAAGTTTGACTGAAATAGAATTTTTAGTAAATTAAAATAAGTATGACTGAAATAGAATTTTAAGTAAATTAAAATTAGTGTGACTGAAATAGAATTTTAAGTAAATTAAAATAAGTGTGACTGAAATAGAATTTCAAGTAAATTAAAATTAGTTTGACTGAAATAGAATTTTAAGTAAATTAAAATAAGTTTGATAGAAATAGAATTTTAAGTAAATTAAAATAAGTTTGACTGAAATAGAATTTTAAGTAAATTAAAATAAGTTTGACTGAAATAGAATTTTAAGTAAATTAAAATAAGTTTGATAGAAATAGAATTTTAAGTAAATTAAAATAAGTGTGACTGAAATAGAATTTCAAGTAAATTAAAATTAGTTTGACTGAAATAGAATTTTAAGTAAATTAAAATAAGTTTGATAGAAATAGAATTTTAAGTAAATTAAAATAAGTTTGACTGAAATAGAATTTTAAGTAAATTAAAATTAGTTTGACTGAAATAGAATTTTAAGTAAATTAAAATAAGTTTGATAGAAATAGAATTTTAAGTAAATTAAAATAAGTGTGACTGAAATAGAATTTCAAGTAAATTAAAATTAGTTTGACTGAAATAGAATTTTAAGTAAATTAAAATAAGTTTGATAGAAATAGAATTTTAAGTAAATTAAAATCAGTTTGACTGAAATAGAATTTTAAGTAAATTAAAATAAGTTTGACTGAAATAGAATTTTTAGAAAATTAAAATAAGTTTGAATGAAATAGAATTTAAAGTAAATTAAAATAAGTTTGACTGAAATTGAATTTTAAGTTAATTAAAATAAGTTTGACTGAAATAGAATTTTAAGTAAATTAAAATAAGTTTGACTGAAATAGAATTTTAAGTTAATTAAAATAAGTTTGACTGAAATAGAATTTTAAGTAAATTAAAATCAGTTTGACTGAAATAAAATTTTAAGTAAATTAAAATAAGTGTCACTGAAATAGAATTTTAATAAATTAAAATAAGTTTGACTGAAATAGAATTTTGAGAAATTAAAATAAGTTTGACTGAAATAGAATTTTAAGTAAATTAAAATAAGTTTGACTGAAATAGAATTTAAAGTAAATTAAAATAAGTTTGACTGAAATAGAATTTCAAGTAAATTAAAATAAGTTTGACTGAAATAGAAATCTAAGTAAATTATAATCAGTTTGACTGAAATAGAATTTTTAGTAAATTAAAATTAGTTTGACTGAAATAGAATTTTAAGTAAATTAAAATAGGTGTGACTGAAATAGAATTTTTAGAAAATTAAAATAAGTTTGAATGAAATAGAATTTAAAGTAAATTAAAATAAGTTTGACTGAAATAGAATTTTAAGTAAATTAAAATAAGTATGACTAAATAAAATTTTAAGTAAATTAAAATCAGTTTGACTGAAATAGAATTTTGAGTAAATTAAAATAAGTTTGACTGAAATAGAATTTTTAGAAAATTAAAATAAGTTTGACTGAAATAGAATTTAAAGTAAATTAAAATAAGTTTGACTGAAATAGAATTTTAAGTAAATTAAAATAAGTATGACTGAAATAAAATTTTAAGTAAATTAAAATAAGTTTGAATGAAATAGAATTATAAGTAAATTTAAAATCAATTTGACTGAAATAGAATTTTAAGTAAATTAAAAAAAGTATGACTGAAATAAAATTTTAAGTAAATTAAAATAAGTTTGACTGAAATAGAATTTTAAGTAAATTAAAATTAGTTTGACTGAAATAGAATTTTAAGTAAATTAAAATAAGTTTGAATGAAATAGAATTATAAGTAAATTTAAAATCAATTTGACTGAAATAGAATTTTAAGTAAATTAAAATAAGTGTGATTGAAATAGAATTTTAAGTAAATTAAAATAAGTTTGACTGAAATAGAATTTTAAGTAAATTAAAATAAGTTTGATAGAAATAGAATTTTAAGTAAATTAAAAAAAGTTTGACTGAAATAGAATTTTAAGTAAATTAAAATAAGTTTGACTGAAATAGAATTTTAAGTAAATTAAAATCAGTTTGACTAAAATAGAATTTTAAGTAAATTAAAATAAGTTTGACTGAAATAGAATTTTTAGAAAATTAAAATCAGTTTGACTGAAATAGAATTTTGAGTAAATTAAAATAAGTTTGACTGAAATAAAATTTTAAGTAAATTAAAATAAGTTTGACTGAAATAGAATTTAAAGTAAATTAAAATAAGTTTGACTGAAATAGAATTTCAAGTAAATTAAAATAAGTTTGACTGAAATAGAAATTTAAGTAAATTATAATCAGTTTGACTGAAATAGAATTTTTAGTAAATTAAAATTAGTTTGACTGAAATAAAATTTTAAGTAAATTAAAATAAGTTTGAATGAAATAGAATTATAAGTAAATTTAAAATCAATTTGACTGAAATAGAATTTTAAGTAAATTAAAATAAGTTTGACTGAAATAGAATTTTAAGTAAATTAAAATAAGTTTGAATGAAATAGGATTATAAGTAAATTTAAAATCAATTTGACTGAAATAGAATTTTAAGTAAATTAAAAAAAGTATGACTGAAATAAAATTTTAAGTAAATTAAAATAAGTTTTACTGAAATAGAATTTTAAGTAAATTAAAATAAGTTTGACTGAAATAGAATTTTAAGTAAATTAAAATAAGTTTGAATGAAATAGAATTATAAGTAAATTTAAAATCAATTTGACTGAAATAGAATTTTAAGTAAATTAAAAAAAGTATGACTGAAATAAAATTTTAAGTAAATTAAAATAAGTTTGACTGAAATAGAATTTTAAGTAAATTAAAATAAGTTTGACTGAAATAGAATTTTAAGTAAATTAAAAAAAGTTTGACTGAAATAGAATTTTAAGTAAATTAAAATCAGTTTGACTGAAATAGAATTTTAAGTAAATTAAAATCAGTTTGACTAAAATAGAATTTTAAGTAAATTAAAATAAGTTTGACTGAAATAGAATTTTTAGAAAATTAAAATCAGTTTGACTGAAATAGAATTTTGAGTAAATTAAAATAAGTTTGACTGAAATAGAATTTTAAGTAAATTGAAATCAGTTTGACTGAAATAGAATTTTTAGAAAATTAAAATAAGTTTGACTGAAATAGAATTTTAAGTAAATTAAAATAAGTTTGACTGAAATAGAATTTTTAGAAAATTAAAATAAGTTTGACTGAAATAGAATTTTTAGAAAATTAAAATCAGTTTGACTGAAATAGAATTTTGAGTAAATTAAAATAAGTTTGACTGAAATAGAATTTTAAGTAAATTGAAATCAGTTTGACTGAAATAGAATTTAAAGTAAATTAAAATCAGTTTGACTGAAATAGAATTTTAAGTAAATTAAAATAAGTTTGACTGAAATAGAATTTCAAGTAAATTAAAATAAGTTTGAATGAAATAGAATTTTAAGTAAATTAAAATAAGTTTGACTGAAATAGAATTTTTAGTAAATTAAAATTAGTTTGACTGAAATAGAATTTTAAGTAAATTAAAATAGGTGTGACTGAAATGGAATTTTAAGTAAATTAAAATAAGTGTGATTGAAATAGAATTTTAAGTAAATTAAAATAAGTTTGACTGAAATAGAATTTTAAGTAAATTAAAATCAGTTTGACTGAAATAGAATTTAAAGTAAATTAAAATAAGTTTGACTGAAATAGAATTTTAAGTAAATTAAAATAAGTATGACTGAAATAGAATTTAAAGTAAATTAAAATCAGTTTGACTGAAATAGAAAATTAAGTAAATTATAATCAGTTTGACTGAAATAGAATTTTTAGTAAATTAAAATTAGTTTGACTGAAATAGAATTTTTAGTAAATTAAAATTAGTTTGACTGAAATAGAATTTTAAGTAAATTAAAATAGGTGTGACTGAAATGGAATTTTAAGTAAATTAAAATAAGTTTGATAGAAATAGAATTTTAAGTAAATTAAAATAAGTTTGACTGAAATAGAATTTTAAGTAAATTAAAATAAGTTTGACTGAAATAGAATTATAAGTAAATTAAAATCAGTTTGACTGAAATAGAATTTTAAGTAAATTAAAATCAGTTTGACTGAAATAGAATTTTGAGTAAATTAAAATAAGTTTGACTGAAATAGAATTTTAAGTAAATTAAAATAAGTTTGACTGAAATAGAATTTTAAGTAAATTAAAATAAGTTTGACTGAAATAGAATTTTAAGTAAATTAAAATAAGTTTGACTGAAATAGAATTTTAAGTAAATTAAAATAAGTTTGACTGAAATAGAATTTTAAGTAAATTAAAATCAGTTTGACTGAAATAGAATTTTAAGTAAATTAAAAAAAGTATGACTGAAATAAAATTTTAAGTAAATTAAAATCAGTTTGACTGAAATAGAATTTTAAGTAAATTAAAATAAGTTTGACTGAAATAAAATTTTGAGTAAATTAAAATAAGTTTGACTGAAATAGAATTTTAAGTAAATTAAAATAAGTTTGACTGAAATAGAATTTTAAGTAAATTAAAATAAGTTTGACTGAAATAGAATTTTTAGAAAATTAAAATAAGTTTGACTGAAATAGAATTTTAAGTAAATTAAAATAAGTTTGACTGAAATAGAATTTTAAGTAAATTAAAATAAGTTTGACTGAAATAGAATTTAAAGTAAATTAAAATAAGTTTGACTGAAATAGAATTTAAAGTAAATTAAAATAAGTGTGACTGAAATAGAATTTTAAGTAAATTAAAAAAAGTATGATAGAAATAGAATTTTAAGTAAATTAAAATAAGTTTGACTGAAATAAAATTTTAAGTAAATTAAAATAAGTTTGACTGAAATAGAATTTTAAGTAAATTAAAAAAAGTATGACTGAAATAAAATTTTAAGTAAATTAAAATAGGTGTGACTGAAATGGAATTTTAAGTAAATTAAAATAAGTTTGACTGAAATAGAATTTTAAGTAAATTAAAATCAGTTTGACTGAAATAGAATTTTAAGTAAATTAAAATAAGTTTGACTGAAATAGAATTTTAAGTAAATTAAAATAAGTTTGACTGAAATAGAATTTCAAGTAAATTAAAATAAGTTTGAATGAAATAGAATTTAAAGTAAATTAAAATAAGTTTGACTGAAATAGAATTTTAAGTAAATTAAAATAAGTATGACTGAAATAGAATTTAAAGTAAATTAAAATTAGTGTGACTGAAATAGAATTTTAAGTAAATTAAAAAAAGTATGACTGAAATAAAATTTTAAGTAAATTAAAAAAAGTTTGACTGAAATAGAATTTTAAGTAAATTAAAATAAGTTTGACTGAAATAGAATTTTTAGAAAATTAAAATAAGTTTGAATGAAATAGAATTTAAAGTAAATTAAAATAAGTTTGACTGAAATTGAATTTTAAGTTAATTAAAATAAGTTTGACTGAAATAGAATTTTAAGTAAATTAAAATAAGTTTGACTGAAATAGAATTTTAAGTTAATTAAAATAAGTTTGACTGAAATAGAATTTTAAGTAAATTAAAATCAGTTTGACTGAAATAGAATTTTGAGTAAATTAAAATTAGTTTGACTGAAAAAGAATTTTAAGTAAATTAAAATAAGTTTGACTGAAATAGAATTTTAAGTAAATTAAAATAAGTTTGACTGAAATAGAATTTAAAGTAAATTAAAATAAGTGTGACTGAAACGAATTTTAAGTAAATTAAAAAAAGTATGACTGAAATAGAATTTTAAGTAAATTAAAATCAGTTTGACTAAAATAGAATTTTAAGTAAATTAAAATAAGTTTGACTGAAATAGAATTTTAAGTAAATTAAAATAAGTTTGACTGAAATAGAATTTTAAGTAAATTAAAATAAGTTTGACTGAAATAGAATTTTAAGTAAATTAAAAAAAGTATGACTGAAATAAAATTTTAAGTAAATTAAAATAAGTTTGACTGAAATAGAATTTTAAGTAAATTAAAAAAAGTATGACTGAAATAAAATTTTAAGTAAATTAAAAAAAGTGTGACTGAAATAGAATTTTGAGTAAATTAAAATAAGTTTGACTGAAATAGAATTTTAAGTAAATTAAAATAAGTATGACTGAAATAAAATTTTAAGTAAATTAAAATTAGTTTGACTGAAATAGAATTTTGAGTAAATTAAAATAAGTTTGACTGAAATAGAATTTTAAGTAAATTAAAAAAAGTATGACTGAAATAAAATTTTAAGTAAATTAAAAAAAGTGTGACTGAAATAGAATTTTGAGTAAATTAAAATAAGTTTGACTGAAATAGAATTTTAAGTAAATTAAAATAGGTGTGACTGAAATGGAATTTTAAGTAAATTAAAATAAGTTTGACTGAAATAGAATTTTAAGTAAATTAAAATAAGTGTGACTGAAATAGAATTTTGAGTAAATTAAAATAAGTTTGACTGAAATAGAATTTTTAGAAAATTAAAATAAGTTTGACTGAAATAGAATTTTGAGTAAATTAAAATAAGTGTGACTGAAATAGAATTTTAAGTAAATTAAAATCAGTTTGACTGAAATAGAATTTTGAGTAAATTAAAATAAGTTTGACTGAAATAGAATTTCAAGTAAATTAAAATAAGTGTGAATGAAATAGAATTATAAGTAAATTTAAAATCAATTTGACTGAAATAGAATTTTAAGTAAATTAAAATTAGTTTGACTGAAATAGAATTTTAAGTAAATTAAAATAAGTTTGACTGAAATAGAATTTTAAGTAAATTAAATTAAGTGTGACTGAAATAGAATTTTAAGTAAATTAAAATAAGTTTGACTGAAATTGAATTTTGAGTAAATTAAAATAAGTTTGACTGAAATAGAATTTTAAGTAAATTAAAATAAGTTTGACTGAAATAGAATTTTAAGTAAATTAAAATAAGTTTGACTGAAATAGAAATTTAAGTAAATTATAATAAGTTTGACTGAAATAGAATTTTAAGTAAATTAAAATCAGTTTGACTGAAATAGAATTTTGAGTAAATTAAAATAAGTTTGAATGAAATAGAATTTTGAGTAAATTAAAATAAGTTTGACTGAAATAGAATTTTAAGTAAATTAAAATAAGTTTGATAGAAATAGAATTTTAAGTAAATTAAAATAAGTTTGACTGAAATAGAATTTTAAGTAAATTAAAATCAGTTTGACTGAAATAGAATTTTGAGTAAATTAAATCAGTTTGACTGAAATAGAATTTTTAGAAAATTAAAATAAGTTTGAATGAAATAGAATTTTGAGTAAATTAAAATAAGTTTGACTGAAATAGAATTTTAAGTAAATTAAAATAAGTTTGACTGAAATAGAATTTTAAGTAAATTAAAATAAGTGTGACTGAAATAGAATTTTAAGTAAATTAAAATAAGTTTGACTGAAATAGAATTTTAAGTAAATTAAAATAAGTGTGACTGAAATAGAATTTTAAGTAAATTAAAAAAAGTATGACTGAAATAAAATTTTAAGTAAATTAAAATCAGTTTGACTGAAATAGAATTTTAAGTAAATTAAAATAAGTTTGACTGAAATAGAATTTTAAGTAAATTAAAATAAGTTTGACTGAAATAGAATTTTAAGTAAATTAAAATAAGTGTGACTGAAATAGAATTTCAAGTAAATTAAATAAGTTTGATAGAAATAGAATTTACAGTAAATTAAAATAAGTATGATAGAAATAGAATTTTAAATAAATTAAAATAAGTTTGACTGAAATAGAATTTTAAGTAAATTAAAAAAAGTATGACTGAAATAAAATTTTAAGTAAATTAAAATCAGTTTGACTGAAATAGAATTTTAAGTAAATTAAAATAAGTTTGACTGAAATAGAATTTTAAGTAAATTAAAATAAGTTTGACTGAAATAGAATTTTAAGTAAATTAAAATAAGTGTGACTGAAATAGAATTTTAAGTAAATTAAAATAAGTGTGACTGAAATCGAAATTTAAGTAAATTAAAAAAAGTTTGACAGAAATAGAATTTTTAGAAAATTAAAATAAGTTTGACTGAAATAGAATTTAAAGTAAATTAAAATAAGTTTGACTGAAATTGAATTTTAAGTAAATTAAAATTAGTTTGACTGAAATAGAATTTTAAGTAAATTAAAATAAGTTTGACTGAAATAGAATTTTTAGAAAATTAAAATAATTATGATAGAAATAGAATTTTAAGTAAATTAAAAATAAGTTTGACTGAAATCGAATTTTAAGTAAATTAAAATAAGTTTGACTGAAATAGATCTTTAAGTAAATTAAAATAAGTTTGAATGAAATAGAATTTTAAGTAAATTAAAATCAGTTTGACTGAAATAGAATTTTGAGTAAATTAAAATAAGTTTGACTGAAATAGAATTTAAGTAAATTAAAATAAGTTTGACTGAATTAGAATTTTAAGTAAATTAAAATCAGTTTGACTGAAATAGAATTTTAAGTAAATTAAAATAAGTTTGACTGAAATAGAATTTTGAGTAAATTAAAATAAGTTTGACTGAAATAGAATTTTTAGAAAATTAAAATAAGTTTGACTGAAATAGAATTTTAAGTAAATTAAAATAAGTTTGACTGAAATAGAATTTTAAGTAAATTAAAATATGTTTGACTGAAATAGAATTTTAAGTAAATTAAAATAGGTGTGACTGAAATAGAATTTTAAGTAAATTAAAATAAGTGTGACTGAAATAAATTTTAAGTAAATTAAAATAAGTATGATAGAAATAGAATATTAAGTAAATTAAAATAAGTTTGACTGAAATAGAATTTTAAGTAAATTAAAAAAAGTATGACTGAAATAGAATTTTGAGTAAATTAAAATAAGTTTGACTGAAATAGAATTTTGAGTAAATTAAAATAAGTTTGACTGAAATAGAATTTTAAGTAAATTAAAATAAGTGTGACTGAATAAGAATTTTAAGTAAATTAAAATAAGTTTGACTGAAATAGAATTTTAAGGAAATTAAAATAAGTTTGACTGAAATAGAATTTTAAGTAAATTAAAATAAGTTTGACTGAAATAGAATTTTAAGTAAATTAAAATAAGTTTGACTGAAATAGAATTTTAAGTAAATTAAAATAAGTTTGACTGAAATAGAATTTTAAGTAAATTAAAATAAGTTTGACTGAAATAGAATTTTAAGTAAATTAAAAAAAGTATGACTGAAATAAAATTTTGAGTAAATTAAAATAAGTTTGACTGAAATAGAATTTTAAGTAAATTAAAATAAGTTTGACTGAAATAGAATTTTAAGTAAATTAAAATAAGTTTGACTGAAATAGAATTTTTAGAAAATTAAAATAAGTTTGACTGAAATAGAATTTTAAGTAAATTAAAATAAGTTTGACTGAAATAGAATTTCAAGTAAATTAAAATCAGTTTGACTGAAATAGAATTTTAAGTAAATTAAAATAAGTTTGACTGAAATAGAATTTTAAGTAAATTAAAATAAGTTTGACTGAAATAGAATTTTGAGTAAATTAAAATAAGTTTGACTGAAATAGAATTTTAAGTAAATTAAAAAAAGTATGACTGAAATAAAATTTTAAGTAAATTAAAAAAAGTATGACTGAAATAAAATTTTAAGTAAATTAAAATAAGTTTGACTGAAATAGAATTTTAAGTAAATTAAAATAAGTTTGACTGAAATAGAATTTTAAGTAAATTAAAATAAGTTTGACTGAAATAGAATTTTAAGTAAATTAAAATAAGTTTGACTGAAATAGAATTTAAAGTAAATTAAAATAAGTTTGACTGAAATAGAATTTTGAGTAAATTAAAATAAGTGTGACTGAAATAGAATTTTAAGTAAATTAAAAAAAGTATGATAGAAATAGAATTTTAAGTAAATTAAAATAAGTTTGACTGAAATAAAATTTTAAGTAAATTAAAATAAGTTTGACTGAAATAGAATTTTAAGTAAATTAAAAAAAGTATGACTGAAATAAAATTTTAAGTAAATTAAAATAGGTGTGACTGAAATGGAATTTTAAGTAAATTAAAATAAGTTTGACTGAAATAGAATTTTAAGTAAATTAAAATAAGTGTGACTGAAATAGAATTTTGAGTAAATTAAAATAAGTTTGACTGAAATAGAATTTTAAGTAAATTAAAATAAGTTTGACTGAAATAGAATTTTGAGTAAATTAAAATAAGTGTGACTGAAATAGAATTTTAAGTAAATTAAAATCAGTTTGACTGAAATAGAATTTTAAGTAAATTAAAATTAGTTTGACTGAAAAAGAATTTTAAGTAAATTAAAATAAGTTTGACTGAAATAGAATTTTAAGTAAATTAAAATAAGTTTGACTGAAATAGAATTTTTAGAAAATTAAAATAAGTTTGACTGAAATAGAATTTTTAGAAAATTAAAATAAGTTTGACTGAAATAGAATTTTAAGTAAATTAAAATAAGTTTGACTGAAATAGAATTTTAAGTAAATTAAAATAAGTTTGACTGAAATAGAATTTTAAGTAAATTAAAATAAGTTTGACTGAAATAGAATTTTAAGTAAATTAAAATAAGTGTGACTGAAATAGAATTTTGAGTAAATTAAAATAAGTTTGACTGAAATAGAATTTTAAGTAAATTAAAATAAGTTTGACTGAAATAGAATTTTAAGTAAATTAAAATAAGTGTGACTGAAATAGAATTTTGAGTAAATTAAAATAAGTTTGACTGAAATAGAATTTAAAGTAAATTAAAATAAGTGTGACTGAAATAGAATTTTAAGTAAATTAAAAAAAGTATGACTGAAATAGAATTTTAAGTAAATTAAAATAAGTTTGACTGAAATAGAATTTTAAGTAAATTAAAATAAGTTTGACTGAAATAGAATTTTAAGTAAATTAAAAAAAGTATGACTGAAATAGAATTTTAAGTAAATTAAAATAAGTATGATAGAAATAGAATTTTAAGTAAATTAAAATAAGTGTGACTGAAATAGAATTTTAAGTAAATTAAAATAAGTGTGACTGAATAAGAATTTTAAATAAATTAAAATCAGTTTGACTGAAATAGAATTTTAAGTAAATTAAAATAAGTTTGACTGAAATAGAATTTTAAGTAAATTAAAATAAGTTTGACTGAAATAGAATTTTAAGTAAATTAAAATAAGTTTGACTGAAATAGAATTTTAAGTAAATTAAAATAAGTTTGACTGAAATAGAATTTTAAGTAAATTAAAATAAGTATGATAGAAATAGAATTTTAAGTAAATTAAAATAAGTGTGACTGAAATAGAATTTTAAGTAAATTAAAATAAGTTTGACTGAAATAGAATTTAAAGTAAATTAAAATAAGTTTGACTGAAATAGAATTTTAAGTAAATTAAAATAAGTTTGACTGAAATAGAATTTTAAGTAAATTAAAATAAGTTTGACTGAAATAGAATTTTAAGTAAATTAAAATAAGTTTGACTGAAATAGAATTTTAAGTAAATTAAAAAAAGTATGACTGAAATAAAATTTTGAGTAAATTAAAATAAGTTTGACTGAAATAGAATTTTAAGTAAATTAAAATAAGTTTGACTGAAATAGAATTTTAAGTAAATTAAAATAAGTTTGACTGAAATAGAATTTTTAGAAAATTAAAATAAGTTTGACTGAAATAGAATTTTAAGTAAATTAAAATAAGTTTGACTGAAATAGAATTTCAAGTAAATTAAAATCAGTTTGACTGAAATAGAATTTTAAGTAAATTAAAATAAGTTTGACTGAAATAGAATTTTAAGTAAATTAAAATAAGTTTGACTGAAATAGAATTTTGAGTAAATTAAAATAAGTTTGACTGAAATAGAATTTTAAGTAAATTAAAAAAAGTATGACTGAAATAAAATTTTAAGTAAATTAAAAAAAGTATGACTGAAATAAAATTTTAAGTAAATTAAAATAAGTTTGACTGAAATAGAATTTTAAGTAAATTAAAATAAGTTTGACTGAAATAGAATTTTAAGTAAATTAAAATAAGTTTGACTGAAATAGAATTTTAAGTAAATTAAAATAAGTTTGACTGAAATAGAATTTAAAGTAAATTAAAATAAGTTTGACTGAAATAGAATTTTGAGTAAATTAAAATAAGTGTGACTGAAATAGAATTTTAAGTAAATTAAAAAAAGTATGATAGAAATAGAATTTTAAGTAAATTAAAATAAGTTTGACTGAAATAAAATTTTAAGTAAATTAAAATAAGTTTGACTGAAATAGAATTTTAAGTAAATTAAAAAAAGTATGACTGAAATAAAATTTTAAGTAAATTAAAATAGGTGTGACTGAAATGGAATTTTAAGTAAATTAAAATAAGTTTGACTGAAATAGAATTTTAAGTAAATTAAAATAAGTTTGACTGAAATAGAATTTTGAGTAAATTAAAATAAGTTTGACTGAAATAGAATTTTAAGTAAATTAAAATAAGTTTGACTGAAATAGAATTTTGAGTAAATTAAAATAAGTGTGACTGAAATAGAATTTTAAGTAAATTAAAATCAGTTTGACTGAAATAGAATTTTAAGTAAATTAAAATTAGTTTGACTGAAAAAGAATTTTAAGTAAATTAAAATAAGTTTGACTGAAATAGAATTTTAAGTAAATTAAAATAAGTTTGACTGAAATAGAATTTTTAGAAAATTAAAATAAGTTTGACTGAAATAGAATTTTTAGAAAATTAAAATAAGTTTGACTGAAATAGAATTTTAAGTAAATTAAAATAAGTTTGACTGAAATAGAATTTTAAGTAAATTAAAATAAGTTTGACTGAAATAGAATTTTAAGTAAATTAAAATAAGTTTGACTGAAATAGAATTTTAAGTAAATTAAAATAAGTGTGACTGAAATAGAATTTTGAGTAAATTAAAATAAGTTTGACTGAAATAGAATTTTAAGTAAATTAAAAAAAGTATGACTGAAATAAAATTTTAAGTAAATTAAAAAAAGTATGACTGAAATAAAATTTTAAGTAAATTAAAATAAGTTTGACTGAAATAGAATTTTAAGTAAATTAAAATAAGTTTGACTGAAATAGAATTTTAAGTAAATTAAAATAAGTGTGACTGAAATAGAATTTTGAGTAAATTAAAATAAGTTTGACTGAAATAGAATTTCAAGTAAATTAAAATCAGTTTGACTGAAATAGAATTTTAAGTAAATTAAAATAAGTTTGACTGAAATAGAATTTTAAGTAAATTAAAATAAGTTTGACTGAAATAGAATTTTGAGTAAATTAAAATAAGTTTGACTGAAATAGAATTTTAAGTAAATTAAAAAAAGTATGACTGAAATAAAATTTTAAGTAAATTAAAAAAAGTATGACTGAAATAAAATTTTAAGTAAATTAAAATAAGTTTGACTGAAATAGAATTTTAAGTAAATTAAAATAAGTTTGACTGAAATAGAATTTTAAGTAAATTAAAATAAGTTTGACTGAAATAGAATTTTAAGTAAATTAAAATAAGTTTGACTGAAATAGAATTTAAAGTAAATTAAAATAAGTTTGACTGAAATAGAATTTTGAGTAAATTAAAATAAGTGTGACTGAAATAGAATTTTAAGTAAATTAAAAAAAGTATGATAGAAATAGAATTTTAAGTAAATTAAAATAAGTTTGACTGAAATAAAATTTTAAGTAAATTAAAATAAGTTTGACTGAAATAGAATTTTAAGTAAATTAAAAAAAGTATGACTGAAATAAAATTTTAAGTAAATTAAAATAGGTGTGACTGAAATGGAATTTTAAGTAAATTAAAATAAGTTTGACTGAAATAGAATTTTAAGTAAATTAAAATAAGTGTGACTGAAATAGAATTTTGAGTAAATTAAAATAAGTTTGACTGAAATAGAATTTTAAGTAAATTAAAATAAGTTTGACTGAAATAGAATTTTGAGTAAATTAAAATAAGTGTGACTGAAATAGAATTTTAAGTAAATTAAAATCAGTTTGACTGAAATAGAATTTTAAGTAAATTAAAATTAGTTTGACTGAAAAAGAATTTTAAGTAAATTAAAATAAGTTTGACTGAAATAGAATTTTAAGTAAATTAAAATAAGTTTGACTGAAATAGAATTTTTAGAAAATTAAAATAAGTTTGACTGAAATAGAATTTTTAGAAAATTAAAATAAGTTTGACTGAAATAGAATTTTAAGTAAATTAAAATAAGTTTGACTGAAATAGAATTTTAAGTAAATTAAAATAAGTTTGACTGAAATAGAATTTTAAGTAAATTAAAATAAGTTTGACTGAAATAGAATTTTAAGTAAATTAAAATAAGTGTGACTGAAATAGAATTTTGAGTAAATTAAAATAAGTTTGACTGAAATAGAATTTTAAGTAAATTAAAAAAAGTATGACTGAAATAAAATTTTAAGTAAATTAAAAAAAGTATGACTGAAATAGAATTTTAAGTAAATTAAAATAAGTTTGACTGAAATAGAATTTTAAGTAAATTAAAATAAGTTTGACTGAAATAGAATTTTAAGTAAATTAAAATAAGTGTGACTGAAATAGAATTTTGAGTAAATTAAAATAAGTTTGACTGAAATAGAATTTAAAGTAAATTAAAATAAGTGTGACTGAAATAGAATTTTAAGTAAATTAAAAAAAGTATGACTGAAATAGAATTTTAAGTAAATTAAAATAAGTTTGACTGAAATAGAATTTTAAGTAAATTAAAATAAGTTTGACTGAAATAGAATTTTAAGTAAATAAAAAAAGTATGACTGAAATAGAATTTTAAGTAAATTAAAATAAGTATGATAGAAATAGAATTTTAAGTAAATTAAAATAAGTGTGACTGAAATAGAATTTTAAGTAAATTAAAATAAGTGTGACTGAATAAGAATTTTAAATAAATTAAAATCAGTTTGACTGAAATAGAATTTTAAGTAAATTAAAATAAGTTTGACTGAAATAGAATTTTAAGTAAATTAAAATAAGTTTGACTGAAATAGAATTTTAAGTAAATTAAAATAAGTTTGACTGAAATAGAATTTTAAGTAAATTAAAATAAGTTTGACTGAAATAGAATTTTAAGTAAATTAAAATAAGTATGATAGAAATAGAATTTTAAGTAAATTAAAATAAGTGTGACTGAAATAGAATTTTAAGTAAATTAAAATAAGTTTGACTGAAATAGAATTTAAAGTAAATTAAAATAAGTTTGACTGAAATAGAATTTTTAGAAAATTAAAATAAGTTTGACTGAAATAGAATTTTAAGTAAATTAAAATAAGTTTGACTGAAATAGAATTTTTAGAAAATTAAAATAAGTTTGACTGAAATAGAATTTTTAGAAAATTAAAATAAGTTTGACTGAAATAGAATTTTAAGTAAATTAAAATAAGTTTGACTGAAATAGAATTTTGAGTAAATTAAAATAAGTGTGACTGAAATAGAATTTTAAGTAAATTAAAATAAGTGTGACTGAAATAGAATTTTGAGTAAATTAAAATAAGTTTGACTGAAATAGAATTTTAAGTAAATTAAAATAAGTTTGACTGAAATAGAATTTTAAGTAAATTAAAATAAGTTTGACTGAAATAGAATTTTAAGTAAATTAAAAAAAGTATGACTGAAATAGAATTTTAAGTAAATTAAAATAAGTTTGACTGAAATAGAATTTTAAGTAAATTAAAATAAGTTTGACTGAAATAGAATTTTAAGTAAATTAAAATAAGTGTGACTGAAATAGAATTTTGAGTAAATTAAAATAAGTTTGACTGAAATAGAATTTAAAGTAAATTAAAATAAGTGTGACTGAAATAGAATTTTAAGTAAATTAAAAAAAGTATGACTGAAATAGAATTTTAAGTAAATTAAAATAAGTTTGACTGAAATAGAATTTTAAGTAAATTAAAATAAGTTTGACTGAAATAGAATTTTAAGTAAATTAAAAAAAGTATGATAGAAATAGAATTTTAAGTAAATTAAAATAAGTTTGACTGAAATAAAATTTTAAGTAAATTAAAATAAGTTTGACTGAAATAGAATTTTAAGTAAATTAAAAAAAGTATGACTGAAATAAAATTTTAAGTAAATTAAAATAGGTGTGACTGAAATGGAATTTTAAGTAAATTAAAATAAGTTTGACTGAAATAGAATTTTAAGTAAATTAAAATAAGTGTGACTGAAATAGAATTTTGAGTAAATTAAAATAAGTTTGACTGAAATAGAATTTTAAGTAAATTAAAATAAGTTTGACTGAAATAGAATTTTGAGTAAATTAAAATAAGTGTGACTGAAATAGAATTTTAAGTAAATTAAAATCAGTTTGACTGAAATAGAATTTTAAGTAAATTAAAATTAGTTTGACTGAAAAAGAATTTTAAGTAAATTAAAATAAGTTTGACTGAAATAGAATTTTAAGTAAATTAAAATAAGTTTGACTGAAATAGAATTTTTAGAAAATTAAAATAAGTTTGACTGAAATAGAATTTTTAGAAAATTAAAATAAGTTTGACTGAAATAGAATTTTAAGTAAATTAAAATAAGTTTGACTGAAATAGAATTTTAAGTAAATTAAAATAAGTTTGACTGAAATAGAATTTTAAGTAAATTAAAATAAGTTTGACTGAAATAGAATTTTAAGTAAATTAAAATAAGTGTGACTGAAATAGAATTTTGAGTAAATTAAAATAAGTTTGACTGAAATAGAATTTTAAGTAAATTAAAAAAAGTATGACTGAAATAAAATTTTAAGTAAATTAAAAAAAGTATGACTGAAATAGAATTTTAAGTAAATTAAAATAAGTTTGACTGAAATAGAATTTTAAGTAAATTAAAATAAGTTTGACTGAAATAGAATTTTAAGTAAATTAAAATAAGTGTGACTGAAATAGAATTTTGAGTAAATTAAAATAAGTTTGACTGAAATAGAATTTAAAGTAAATTAAAATAAGTGTGACTGAAATAGAATTTTAAGTAAATTAAAAAAAGTATGACTGAAATAGAATTTTAAGTAAATTAAAATAAGTTTGACTGAAATAGAATTTTAAGTAAATTAAAATAAGTTTGACTGAAATAGAATTTTAAGTAAATAAAAAAAGTATGACTGAAATAGAATTTTAAGTAAATTAAAATAAGTATGATAGAAATAGAATTTTAAGTAAATTAAAATAAGTGTGACTGAAATAGAATTTTAAGTAAATTAAAATAAGTGTGACTGAATAAGAATTTTAAATAAATTAAAATCAGTTTGACTGAAATAGAATTTTAAGTAAATTAAAATAAGTTTGACTGAAATAGAATTTTAAGTAAATTAAAATAAGTTTGACTGAAATAGAATTTTAAGTAAATTAAAATAAGTTTGACTGAAATAGAATTTTAAGTAAATTAAAATAAGTTTGACTGAAATAGAATTTTAAGTAAATTAAAATAAGTATGATAGAAATAGAATTTTAAGTAAATTAAAATAAGTGTGACTGAAATAGAATTTTAAGTAAATTAAAATAAGTTTGACTGAAATAGAATTTAAAGTAAATTAAAATAAGTTTGACTGAAATAGAATTTTAAGTAAATTAAAATAAGTATGATAGAAATAGAATTTTAAGTAAATTAAAATAAGTGTGACTGAAATAGAATTTTAAGTAAATTAAAATAAGTTTGACTGAAATAGAATTTAAAGTAAATTAAAATAAGTTTGACTGAAATAGAATTTTAAGTAAATTAAAATAAGTTTGACTGAAATAGAATTTTAAGTAAATTAAAATAAGTTTGACTGAAATAGAATTTTAAGTAAATTAAAATAAGTTTGACTGAAATAGAATTTTAAGTAAATTAAAAAAAGTATGACTGAAATAAAATTTTGAGTAAATTAAAATAAGTTTGACTGAAATAGAATTTTAAGTAAATTAAAATAAGTTTGACTGAAATAGAATTTTAAGTAAATTAAAATAAGTTTGACTGAAATAGAATTTTTAGAAAATTAAAATAAGTTTGACTGAAATAGAATTTTAAGTAAATTAAAATAAGTTTGACTGAAATAGAATTTCAAGTAAATTAAAATCAGTTTGACTGAAATAGAATTTTAAGTAAATTAAAATAAGTTTGACTGAAATAGAATTTTAAGTAAATTAAAATAAGTTTGACTGAAATAGAATTTTGAGTAAATTAAAATAAGTTTGACTGAAATAGAATTTTAAGTAAATTAAAAAAAGTATGACTGAAATAAAATTTTAAGTAAATTAAAAAAAGTATGACTGAAATAAAATTTTAAGTAAATTAAAATAAGTTTGACTGAAATAGAATTTTAAGTAAATTAAAATAAGTTTGACTGAAATAGAATTTTAAGTAAATTAAAATAAGTTTGACTGAAATAGAATTTTAAGTAAATTAAAATAAGTTTGACTGAAATAGAATTTAAAGTAAATTAAAATAAGTTTGACTGAAATAGAATTTTGAGTAAATTAAAATAAGTGTGACTGAAATAGAATTTTAAGTAAATTAAAAAAAGTATGATAGAAATAGAATTTTAAGTAAATTAAAATAAGTTTGACTGAAATAAAATTTTAAGTAAATTAAAATAAGTTTGACTGAAATAGAATTTTAAGTAAATTAAAAAAAGTATGACTGAAATAAAATTTTAAGTAAATTAAAATAGGTGTGACTGAAATGGAATTTTAAGTAAATTAAAATAAGTTTGACTGAAATAGAATTTTAAGTAAATTAAAATAAGTGTGACTGAAATAGAATTTTGAGTAAATTAAAATAAGTTTGACTGAAATAGAATTTTAAGTAAATTAAAATAAGTTTGACTGAAATAGAATTTTGAGTAAATTAAAATAAGTGTGACTGAAATAGAATTTTAAGTAAATTAAAATCAGTTTGACTGAAATAGAATTTTAAGTAAATTAAAATTAGTTTGACTGAAAAAGAATTTTAAGTAAATTAAAATAAGTTTGACTGAAATAGAATTTTAAGTAAATTAAAATAAGTTTGACTGAAATAGAATTTTTAGAAAATTAAAATAAGTTTGACTGAAATAGAATTTTTAGAAAATTAAAATAAGTTTGACTGAAATAGAATTTTAAGTAAATTAAAATAAGTTTGACTGAAATAGAATTTTAAGTAAATTAAAATAAGTTTGACTGAAATAGAATTTTAAGTAAATTAAAATAAGTTTGACTGAAATAGAATTTTAAGTAAATTAAAATAAGTGTGACTGAAATAGAATTTTGAGTAAATTAAAATAAGTTTGACTGAAATAGAATTTTAAGTAAATTAAAAAAAGTATGACTGAAATAAAATTTTAAGTAAATTAAAAAAAGTATGACTGAAATAAAATTTTAAGTAAATTAAAATAAGTTTGACTGAAATAGAATTTTAAGTAAATTAAAATAAGTTTGACTGAAATAGAATTTTGAGTAAATTAAAATAAGTTTGACTGAAATAGAATTTTAAGTAAATTAAAATAAGTTTGACTGAAATAGAATTTTAAGTAAATTAAAAAAAGTATGACTGAAATAGAATTTTAAGTAAATTAAAATAAGTATGATAGAAATAGAATTTTAAGTAAATTAAAATAAGTGTGACTGAAATAGAATTTTAAGTAAATTAAAATAAGTGTGACTGAATAAGAATTTTAAATAAATTAAAATCAGTTTGACTGAAATAGAATTTTAAGTAAATTAAAATAAGTTTGACTGAAATAGAATTTTAAGTAAATTAAAATAAGTGTGACTGAAATAGAATTTTAAGTAAATTAAAATAAGTTTGACTGAAATAGAATTTTAAGTAAATTAAAATTAGTTTGACTGAAAAAGAATTTTAAGTAAATTAAAATAAGTGTGACTGAAATAGAATTATAAGTAAATTTAAAATCAATTTGACTGAAATAGAATTTTAAGTAAATTAAAATAAGTTTGACTGAAATAGAATTTTAAGTAAATTAAAATAAGTTTGACTGAAATAGAATTTTAAGTAAATTAAAATAAGTTTGACTGAAATAGAATTTTAAGTAAATTAAAATAAGTTTGACTGAAATAGAATTTTAAGTAAATTAAAAAAAGTATGACTGAAATAAAATTTTAAGTAAATTAAAAAAAGTATGACTGAAATAAAATTTTGAGTAAATTAAAATAAGTTTGACTGAAATAGAATTTTAAGTAAATTAAAATAAGTGTGACTGAAATAGAATTTTGAGTAAATTAAAATAAGTTTGACTGAAATAGAATTTTTAGAAAATTAAAATAAGTTTGAATGAAATAGAATTTTGAGTAAATTAAAATAAGTTTGACTGAAATAGAATTTTAAGTAAATTAAAATAAGTTTGATAGAAATAGAATTTTAAGTAAATTAAAATAAGTTTGACTGAAATAGAATTTTAAGTAAATTAAAATCAGTTTGACTGAAATAGAATTTTGAGTAAATTAAATCAGTTTGACTGAAATAAAATTTTAAGTAAATTAAAATCAGTTTGACTGAAATAGAATTTTAAGTAAATTAAAATAAGTGTGATTGAAATAGAATTTTAAGTAAATTAAAATAATTATGATAGAAATAGAATTTTAAGTAAATTAAAATAAGTATGATAGAAATAGAATTTTGAGTAAATTAAAATAAGTTTGACTGAAATAGAATTTTAAGTAAATTAAAATAAGTTTGACTGAAATAGAATTTTTAGAAAATTAAAATAAGTTTGACTGAAATAGAATTTTAAGTAAATTAAAATAAGTTTGACTGAAATAGAATTTTAAGTAAATTAAAATAAGTTTGACTGAAATAGAATTTTAAGTAAATTAAAATAAGTTTGACTGAAATAGAATTTTAAGTAAATTAAAATAAGTTTGACTGAAATAGAATTTTAAGTAAATTAAAATAAGTTTGACTGAAATAGAATTTTAAGTAAATTAAAAAAAGTATGACTGAAATAAAATTTTAAGTAAATTAAAAAAAGTATGACTGAAATAAAATTTTAAGTAAATTAAAATAAGTTTGACTGAAATAGAATTTTAAGTAAATTAAAATAAGTTTGACTGAAATAGAATTTTAAGTAAATTAAAATAAGTTTGACTGAAATAGAATTTTAAGTAAATTAAAAAAAGTATGACTGAAATAAAATTTTAAGTAAATTAAAATAAGTTTGACTGAAATAGAATTTTGAGTAAATTAAAATAAGTTTGAATGAAATAGAATTTAAAGTAAATTAAAATAAGTATGACTGAAATAGAATTTTAAGTAAATTAAAATAAGTTTGACTGAAATAGAATTTTAAGTAAATTAAAATAAGTTTGACTGAAATAGAATTTTAAGTAAATTAAAAAAAGTATGACTGAAATAAAATTTTAAGTAAATTAAAAAAAGTATGACTGAAATAAAATTTTAAGTAAATTAAAATAAGTTTGACTGAAATAGAATTTTAAGTAAATTAAAATAAGTTTGACTGAAATAGAATTTTAAGTAAATTAAAATAAGTTTGACTGAAATAGAATTTTAAGTAAATTAAAAAAAGTATGACTGAAATAAAATTTTAAGTAAATTAAAATAAGTTTGACTGAAATAGAATTTTGAGTAAATTAAAATAAGTTTGACTGAAATTGAATTTTAAGTAAATTAAAATAAGTATGACTGAAATAAAATTTTAAGTAAATTAAAATAAGTTTGAATGAAATAGAATTTTAAGTAAATTAAAATAGGTGTGACTGAAATAGAATTTTAAGTAAATTAAAATAAGTTTGACTGAAATAGAATTTTAAGTAAATTAAAATAAGTGTGACTGAAATAGAATTTTGAGTAAATTAAAATAAGTTTGACTGAAATAGAATTTTAAGTAAATTAAAATAAGTTTGACTGAAATAGAATTTTGAGTAAATTAAAATAAGTGTGACTGAAATAGAATTTTAAGTAAATTAAAATCAGTTTGACTGAAATAGAATTTTGAGTAAATTAAAATAAATTTGACTGAAAAAGAATTTTAAGTAAATTAAAATAAGTGTGACTGAAATAGAATTATAAGTAAATTTAAAATCAATTTGACTGAAATAGAATTTTGAGTAAATTAAAATTAGTTTGACTGAAATAGAATTTTGAGTAAATTAAAATAAGTTTGACTGAAATAGAATTTTAAGTAAATTAAAAAAAGTATGACTGAAATAAAATTTTAAGTAAATTAAAAAAAGTATGACTGAAATAAAATTTTAAGTAAATTAAAATAAGTTTGACTGAAATAGAATTTTAAGTAAATTAAAATAAGTTTGATAGAAATAGAATTTTAAGTAAATTAAAATAAGTTTGACTGAAATAGAATTTTAAGTAAATTAAAATAAGTGTGACTGAAATAGAATTTTGAGTAAATTAAAATAAGTTTGACTGAAATAGAATTTTTAGAAAATTAAAATAAGTTTGAATGAAATAGAATTTTGAGTAAATTAAAATAAGTTTGACTGAAATAGAATTTTAAGTAAATTAAAATAAGTTTGACTGAAATAGAATTTAAGTAAATTAAAATAAGTTTGACTGAAATAGAATTTTAAGTAAATTAAAATAAGTTTGACTGAAATAGAATTTTAAGTAAATTAAAATAAGTTTGACTGAAATAGAATTTTTAGAAAATTAAAATAAGTTTGAATGAAATAGAATTTTGAGTAAATTAAAATAAGTTTGACTGAAATAGAATTTTAAGTAAATTAAAATAAGTTTGACTGAAATAGAATTTTAAGTAAATTAAAATAAGTTTGACTGAAATAGAATTTTTAGAAAATTAAAATAAGTTTGACTGAAATAGAATTTTAAGTAAATTAAAATAAGTTTGACTGAAATAGAATTTTAAGTAAATTAAAATAAGTTTGACTGAAATAGAATTTTAAGTAAATTAAAATAAGTTTGACTGAAATAGAATTTTAAGTAAATTAAAATAAGTGTGACTGAAATAGAATTTTGAGTAAATTAAAATAAGTTTGACTGAAATAGAATTTTAAGTAAATTAAATTAAGTGTGACTGAAATAGAATTTTAAGTAAATTAAAATAAGTTTGACTGAAATTGAATTTTGAGTAAATTAAAATAAGTTTGACTGAAATAGAATTTTGAGTAAATTAAAATAAGTTTGACTGAAATAGAATTTTAAGTAAATTAAAATAAGTATGACTGAAATAGAATTTTAAGTAAATTAAAATAAGTTTGACTGAAATAGAATTTTTAGAAAATTAAAATAAGTTTGAATGAAATAGAATTTTGAGTAAATTAAAATAAGTTTGACTGAAATAGAATTTTAAGTAAATTAAAATAAGTTTGATAGAAATAGAATTTTAAGTAAATTAAAATAAGTTTGACTGAAATAGAATTTTAAGTAAATTAAAATAAGTTTGACTGAAATAGAATTTTAAGTAAATTAAATCAGTTTGACTGAAATAAAATTTTAAGTAAATTAAAATAAGTTTGACTGAAATAGAATTTTAAGTAAATTAAAATAAGTGTGATTGAAATAGAATTTTAAGTAAATTAAAATAATTATGATAGAAATAGAATTTTAAGTAAATTAAAATAAGTATGATAGAAATAGAATTTTGAGTAAATTAAAATAAGTTTGACTGAAATAGAATTTTAAGTAAATTAAAATAAGTTTGACTGAAATAGAATTTTTAGAAAATTAAAATAAGTTTGAATGAAATAGAATTTTAAGTAAATTAAAATAAGTTTGACTGAAATAGAATTTTAAGTAAATTAAAATTAGTTTGACTGAAATAGAATTTTGAGTAAATTAAAATAAGTTTGACTGAAATAAAATTTTAAGTAAATTAAAATCAGTTTGACTGAAATAGAATTTTAAGTAAATTAAAATAAGTTTGACTGAAATAGAATTTTGAGTAAATTAAAATAAGTTTGAATGAAATAGAATTTAAAGTAAATTAAAATAAGTTTGACTGAAATTGAATTTTAAGTAAATTAAAATAAGTATGACTGAAATAAAATTTTAAGTAAATTAAAATAAGTTTGAATGAAATAGAATTTTAAGTAAATTAAAATAGGTGTGACTGAAATGGAATTTTAAGTAAATTAAAATAAGTTTGACTGAAATAGAATTTTAAGTAAATTAAAATAAGTGTGACTGAAATAGAATTTTGAGTAAATTAAAATAAGTTTGACTGAAATAGAATTTTAAGTAAATTAAAATAAGTTTGACTGAAATAGAATTTTGAGTAAATTAAAATAAGTGTGACTGAAATAGAATTTTAAGTAAATTAAAATCAGTTTGACTGAAATAGAATTTTGAGTAAATTAAAATAAATTTGACTGAAAAAGAATTTTAAGTAAATTAAAATAAGTGTGACTGAAATAGAATTATAAGTAAATTTAAAATCAATTTGACTGAAATAGAATTTTGAGTAAATTAAAATTAGTTTGACTGAAATAGAATTTTGAGTAAATTAAAATAAGTTTGACTGAAATAGAATTTTAAGTAAATTAAAAAAAGTATGACTGAAATAAAATTTTAAGTAAATTAAAAAAAGTATGACTGAAATAAAATTTTAAGTAAATTAAAATAAGTTTGACTGAAATAGAATTTTAAGTAAATTAAAATAAGTTTGATAGAAATAGAATTTTAAGTAAATTAAAATAAGTTTGACTGAAATAGAATTTTAAGTAAATTAAAATAAGTGTGACTGAAATAGAATTTTGAGTAAATTAAAATAAGTTTGACTGAAATAGAATTTTTAGAAAATTAAAATAAGTTTGAATGAAATAGAATTTTGAGTAAATTAAAATAAGTTTGACTGAAATAGAATTTTAAGTAAATTAAAATAAGTTTGACTGAAATAGAATTTAAGTAAATTAAAATAAGTTTGACTGAAATAGAATTTTAAGTAAATTAAAATAAGTTTGACTGAAATAGAATTTTAAGTAAATTAAAATAAGTTTGACTGAAATAGAATTTTTAGAAAATTAAAATAAGTTTGAATGAAATAGAATTTTGAGTAAATTAAAATAAGTTTGACTGAAATAGAATTTTAAGTAAATTAAAATAAGTTTGACTGAAATAGAATTTTAAGTAAATTAAAATAAGTGTGACTGAAATAGAATTTTAAGTAAATTAAAATAAGTTTGACTGAAATAGAATTTTAAGTAAATTAAAATAAGTGTGACTGAAATAGAATTTTAAGTAAATTAAAAAAAGTATGACTGAAATAGAATTTCAAGTAAATTAAAATCAGTTTGACAGAAATAGAATTTTAAGTAAATTAAAATAAGTGTGACTGAAATAGAATTTTGAGTAAATTAAAATAAGTTTGACTGAAATAGAATTTTAAGTAAATTAAATTAAGTGTGACTGAAATAGAATTTTAAGTAAATTAAAATAAGTTTGACTGAAATTGAATTTTGAGTAAATTAAAATAAGTTTGACTGAAATAGAATTTTGAGTAAATTAAAATAAGTTTGACTGAAATAGAATTTTAAGTAAATTAAAATAAGTTTGACTGAAATAGAATTTTAAGTAAATTAAAATAAGTTTGACTGAAATAGAATTTTTAGAAAATTAAAATAAGTTTGAATGAAATAGAATTTTGAGTAAATTAAAATAAGTTTGACTGAAATAGAATTTTAAGTAAATTAAAATAAGTTTGATAGAAATAGAATTTTAAGTAAATTAAAATAAGTTTGACTGAAATAGAATTTTAAGTAAATTAAAATAAGTTTGACTGAAATAGAATTTTAAGTAAATTAAATCAGTTTGACTGAAATAAAATTTTAAGTAAATTAAAATAAGTTTGACTGAAATAGAATTTTAAGTAAATTAAAATAAGTGTGATTGAAATAGAATTTTAAGTAAATTAAAATAATTATGATAGAAATAGAATTTTAAGTAAATTAAAATAAGTATGATAGAAATAGAATTTTGAGTAAATTAAAATAAGTTTGACTGAAATAGAATTTTAAGTAAATTAAAATAAGTTTGACTGAAATAGAATTTTTAGAAAATTAAAATAAGTTTGACTGAAATAGAATTTTAAGTAAATTAAAATAAGTTTGACTGAAATAGAATTTTAAGTAAATTAAAATAAGTTTGACTGAAATAGAATTTTAAGTAAATTAAAATAAGTTTGACTGAAATAGAATTTTAAGTAAATTAAAATAAGTTTGACTGAAATAGAATTTTAAGTAAATTAAAATAAGTTTGACTGAAATAGAATTTTAAGTAAATTAAAAAAAGTATGACTGAAATAAAATTTTAAGTAAATTAAAAAAAGTATGACTGAAATAAAATTTTAAGTAAATTAAAATAAGTTTGACTGAAATAGAATTTTAAGTAAATTAAAATAAGTTTGACTGAAATAGAATTTTAAGTAAATTAAAATAAGTTTGACTGAAATAGAATTTTAAGTAAATTAAAAAAAGTATGACTGAAATAAAATTTTAAGTAAATTAAAATAAGTTTGACTGAAATAGAATTTTAAGTAAATTAAAATAAGTTTGAATGAAATAGAATTTAAAGTAAATTAAAATAAGTTTGACTGAAATTGAATTTTAAGTAAATTAAAATAAGTATGACTGAAATAAAATTTTAAGTAAATTAAAATAAGTTTGACTGAAATAGAATTTTAAGTAAATTAAAATAAGTTTGATAGAAATAGAATTTTGAGTAAATTAAAATTAGTTTGACTGAAATAGAATTTTGAGTAAATTAAAATAAGTTTGACTGAAATAGAATTTTAAGTAAATTAAAAAAAGTATGACTGAAATAAAATTTTAAGTAAATTAAAAAAAGTATGACTGAAATAAAATTTTAAGTAAATTAAAATAAGTTTGACTGAAATAGAATTTTAAGTAAATTAAAATAAGTTTGATAGAAATAGAATTTTAAGTAAATTAAAATAAGTATGACTGAAATAAAATTTTAAGTAAATTAAAAAAAGTATGACTGAAATAAAATTTTAAGTAAATTAAAATAAGTTTGACTGAAATAGAATTTTAAGTAAATTAAAATAAGTTTGACTGAAATAGAATTTTAAGTAAATTAAAAAAAGTATGACTGAAATAAAATTTTAAGTAAATTAAAAAAAGTATGACTGAAATAAAATTTTAAGTAAATTAAAATAAGTTTGAATGAAATAGAATTTAAAGTAAATTAAAATAAGTTTGACTGAAATTGAATTTTAAGTAAATTAAAATAAGTATGACTGAAATAAAATTTTAAGTAAATTAAAATAAGTTTGACTGAAATAGAATTATAAGTAAATTTAAAATCAATTTGACTGAAATAGAATTTTGAGTAAATTAAAATTAGTTTGACTGAAATAGAATTTTGAGTAAATTAAAATAAGTTTGACTGAAATAGAATTTTAAGTAAATTAAAAAAAGTATGACTGAAATAAAATTTTAAGTAAATTAAAAAAAGTATGACTGAAATAAAATTTTAAGTAAATTAAAATAAGTTTGACTGAAATAGAATTTTAAGTAAATTAAAATAAGTTTGATAGAAATAGAATTTTAAGTAAATTAAAATAAGTTTGACTGAAATAGAATTTTTAGAAAATTAAAATAAGTTTGAATGAAATAGAATTTTGAGTAAATTAAAATAAGTTTGACTGAAATAGAATTTTAAGTAAATTAAAATAAGTTTGACTGAAATAGAATTTTAAGTAAATTAAAATAAGTGTGACTGAAATAGAATTTTAAGTAAATTAAAATAAGTTTGACTGAAATAGAATTTTAAGTAAATTAAAATAAGTGTGACTGAAATAGAATTTTAAGTAAATTAAAAAAAGTATGACTGAAATAGAATTTCAAGTAAATTAAAATCAGTTTGACAGAAATAGAATTTTAAGTAAATTAAAATAAGTGTGACTGAAATAGAATTTTGAGTAAATTAAAATAAGTTTGACTGAAATAGAATTTTAAGTAAATTAAATTAAGTGTGACTGAAATAGAATTTTAAGTAAATTAAAATAAGTTTGACTGAAATTGAATTTTGAGTAAATTAAAATAAGTTTGACTGAAATAGAATTTTGAGTAAATTAAAATAAGTTTGACTGAAATAGAATTTTAAGTAAATTAAAATAAGTATGACTGAAATAGAATTTTAAGTAAATTAAAATAAGTTTGACTGAAATAGAATTTTTAGAAAATTAAAATAAGTTTGAATGAAATAGAATTTTGAGTAAATTAAAATAAGTTTGACTGAAATAGAATTTTAAGTAAATTAAAATAAGTTTGATAGAAATAGAATTTTAAGTAAATTAAAATAAGTTTGACTGAAATAGAATTTTAAGTAAATTAAAATAAGTTTGACTGAAATAGAATTTTAAGTAAATTAAATCAGTTTGACTGAAATAAAATTTTAAGTAAATTAAAATAAGTTTGACTGAAATAGAATTTTAAGTAAATTAAAATAAGTGTGATTGAAATAGAATTTTAAGTAAATTAAAATAATTATGATAGAAATAGAATTTTAAGTAAATTAAAATAAGTATGATAGAAATAGAATTTTGAGTAAATTAAAATAAGTTTGACTGAAATAGAATTTTAAGTAAATTAAAATAAGTTTGACTGAAATAGAATTTTTAGAAAATTAAAATAAGTTTGACTGAAATAGAATTTTAAGTAAATTAAAATAAGTTTGACTGAAATAGAATTTTAAGTAAATTAAAATAAGTTTGACTGAAATAGAATTTTAAGTAAATTAAAATAAGTTTGACTGAAATAGAATTTTAAGTAAATTAAAATAAGTTTGACTGAAATAGAATTTTAAGTAAATTAAAATAAGTTTGACTGAAATAGAATTTTAAGTAAATTAAAAAAAGTATGACTGAAATAAAATTTTAAGTAAATTAAAAAAAGTATGACTGAAATAAAATTTTAAGTAAATTAAAATAAGTTTGACTGAAATAGAATTTTAAGTAAATTAAAATAAGTTTGACTGAAATAGAATTTTAAGTAAATTAAAATAAGTTTGACTGAAATAGAATTTTAAGTAAATTAAAAAAAGTATGACTGAAATAAAATTTTAAGTAAATTAAAATAAGTTTGACTGAAATAGAATTTTAAGTAAATTAAAATAAGTTTGAATGAAATAGAATTTAAAGTAAATTAAAATAAGTTTGACTGAAATTGAATTTTAAGTAAATTAAAATAAGTATGACTGAAATAAAATTTTAAGTAAATTAAAATAAGTTTGACTGAAATAGAATTTTAAGTAAATTAAAATAAGTTTGATAGAAATAGAATTTTGAGTAAATTAAAATTAGTTTGACTGAAATAGAATTTTGAGTAAATTAAAATAAGTTTGACTGAAATAGAATTTTAAGTAAATTAAAAAAAGTATGACTGAAATAAAATTTTAAGTAAATTAAAAAAAGTATGACTGAAATAAAATTTTAAGTAAATTAAAATAAGTTTGACTGAAATAGAATTTTAAGTAAATTAAAATAAGTTTGATAGAAATAGAATTTTAAGTAAATTAAAATAAGTATGACTGAAATAAAATTTTAAGTAAATTAAAAAAAGTATGACTGAAATAAAATTTTAAGTAAATTAAAATAAGTTTGACTGAAATAGAATTTTAAGTAAATTAAAATAAGTTTGACTGAAATAGAATTTTAAGTAAATTAAAAAAAGTATGACTGAAATAAAATTTTAAGTAAATTAAAAAAAGTATGACTGAAATAAAATTTTAAGTAAATTAAAATAAGTTTGAATGAAATAGAATTTAAAGTAAATTAAAATAAGTTTGACTGAAATTGAATTTTAAGTAAATTAAAATAAGTATGACTGAAATAAAATTTTAAGTAAATTAAAATAAGTTTGACTGAAATAGAATTATAAGTAAATTTAAAATCAATTTGACTGAAATAGAATTTTGAGTAAATTAAAATTAGTTTGACTGAAATAGAATTTTGAGTAAATTAAAATAAGTTTGACTGAAATAGAATTTTAAGTAAATTAAAAAAAGTATGACTGAAATAAAATTTTAAGTAAATTAAAATAAGTATGACTGAAATAAAATTTTAAGTAAATTAAAATAAGTTTGACTGAAATAGAATTTTAAGTAAATTAAAATAAGTTTGATAGAAATAGAATTTTAAGTAAATTAAAATAAGTTTGACTGAAATAGAATTTTAAGTAAATTAAAATAAGTGTGACTGAAATAGAATTTTGAGTAAATTAAAATAAGTTTGACTGAAATAGAATTTTTAGAAAATTAAAATAAGTTTGAATGAAATAGAATTTTGAGTAAATTAAAATAAGTTTGACTGAAATAGAATTTTAAGTAAATTAAAATAAGTTTGACTGAAATAGAATTTAAGTAAATTAAAATAAGTTTGACTGAAATAGAATTTTAAGTAAATTAAAATAAGTTTGACTGAAATAGAATTTTAAGTAAATTAAAATAAGTTTGACTGAAATAGAATTTTTAGAAAATTAAAATAAGTTTGAATGAAATAGAATTTTGAGTAAATTAAAATAAGTTTGACTGAAATAGAATTTTAAGTAAATTAAAATAAGTTTGACTGAAATAGAATTTTAAGTAAATTAAAATAAGTGTGACTGAAATAGAATTTTAAGTAAATTAAAATAAGTTTGACTGAAATAGAATTTTAAGTAAATTAAAATAAGTGTGACTGAAATAGAATTTTAAGTAAATTAAAAAAAGTATGACTGAAATAGAATTTCAAGTAAATTAAAATCAGTTTGACAGAAATAGAATTTTAAGTAAATTAAAATAAGTGTGACTGAAATAGAATTTTGAGTAAATTAAAATAAGTTTGACTGAAATAGAATTTTAAGTAAATTAAATTAAGTGTGACTGAAATAGAATTTTAAGTAAATTAAAATAAGTTTGACTGAAATTGAATTTTGAGTAAATTAAAATAAGTTTGACTGAAATAGAATTTTGAGTAAATTAAAATAAGTTTGACTGAAATAGAATTTTAAGTAAATTAAAATAAGTATGACTGAAATAGAATTTTAAGTAAATTAAAATAAGTTTGACTGAAATAGAATTTTTAGAAAATTAAAATAAGTTTGAATGAAATAGAATTTTGAGTAAATTAAAATAAGTTTGACTGAAATAGAATTTTAAGTAAATTAAAATAAGTTTGATAGAAATAGAATTTTAAGTAAATTAAAATAAGTTTGACTGAAATAGAATTTTAAGTAAATTAAAATAAGTTTGACTGAAATAGAATTTTAAGTAAATTAAATCAGTTTGACTGAAATAAAATTTTAAGTAAATTAAAATAAGTTTGACTGAAATAGAATTTTAAGTAAATTAAAATAAGTGTGATTGAAATAGAATTTTAAGTAAATTAAAATAATTATGATAGAAATAGAATTTTAAGTAAATTAAAATAAGTATGATAGAAATAGAATTTTGAGTAAATTAAAATAAGTTTGACTGAAATAGAATTTTAAGTAAATTAAAATAAGTTTGACTGAAATAGAATTTTTAGAAAATTAAAATAAGTTTGAATGAAATAGAATTTTAAGTAAATTAAAATAAGTTTGACTGAAATAGAATTTTAAGTAAATTAAAATTAGTTTGACTGAAATAGAATTTTGAGTAAATTAAAATAAGTTTGACTGAAATAAAATTTTAAGTAAATTAAAATCAGTTTGACTGAAATAGAATTTTAAGTAAATTAAAATAAGTTTGACTGAAATAGAATTTTGAGTAAATTAAAATAAGTTTGAATGAAATAGAATTTAAAGTAAATTAAAATAAGTTTGACTGAAATTGAATTTTAAGTAAATTAAAATTAGTTTGACTGAAATAGAATTTTGAGTAAATTAAAATAAGTGTGATTGAAATAGAATTTTAAGTAAATTAAAATAATTATGATAGAAATAGAATTTTAAGTAAATTAAAATAAGTATGACTGAAATAAAATTTTAAGTAAATTAAAATAAGTTTGAATGAAATAGAATTTTAAGTAAATTAAAATAGGTGAGACTGAAATGGAATTTTAAGTAAATTAAAATAAGTTTGACTGAAATAGAATTTTAAGTAAATTAAAATAAGTGTGACTGAAATAGAATTTTAAGTAAATTAAAATAAGTTTGACTGAAATAGAATTTTAAGTAAATTAAAATAAGTGTGACTGAAATAGAATTTTGAGTAAATTAAAATAAGTTTGACTGAAATAGAATTTTAAGTAAATTAAAATAAGTTTGACTGAAATAGAATTTTGAGTAAATTAAAATAAGTTTGAATGAAATAGAATTTTAAGTAAATTAAAATAAGTGTGATTGAAATAGAATTTTAAGTAAATTAAAATAATTATGATAGAAATAGAATTTTAAGTAAATTAAAATAAGTTTGACTGAAATAGAATTTTAAGTAAATTAAAATAAGTTTGACTGAAATAGAATTTTAAGTAAATTAAAATAAGTTTGACTGAAATAAAATTTTAAGTAAATTAAAATCAGTTTGACTGAAATAGAATTTTAAGTAAATTAAAATAAGTTTGACTGAAATAGAATTTTGAGTAAATTAAAATAAGTTTGAATGAAATAGAATTTTAAGTAAATTAAAATAAGTGTGATTGAAATAGAATTTTAAGTAAATTAAAATAATTATGATAGAAATAGAATTTTAAGTAAATTAAAATAAGTATGACTGAAATAAAATTTTAAGTAAATTAAAATAAGTTTGAATGAAATAGAATTTTAAGTAAATTAAAATAGGTGTGACTGAAATGGAATTTTAAGTAAATTAAAATAAGTTTGACTGAAATAGAATTTTAAGTAAATTAAAATAAGTGTGACTGAAATAGAATTTTGAGTAAATTAAAATAAGTTTGACTGAAATAGAATTTTAAGTAAATTAAAATAAGTTTGACTGAAATAGAATTTTGAGTAAATTAAAATAAGTGTGACTGAAATAGAATTTTAAGTAAATTAAAATCAGTTTGACTGAAATAGAATTTTGAGTAAATTAAAATAAATTTGACTGAAAAAGAATTTTAAGTAAATTAAAATAAGTGTGACTGAAATAGAATTATAAGTAAATTTAAAATCAATTTGACTGAAATAGAATTTTGAGTAAATTAAAATTAGTTTGACTGAAATAGAATTTTGAGTAAATTAAAATAAGTTTGACTGAAATAGAATTTTAAGTAAATTAAAAAAAGTATGACTGAAATAAAATTTTAAGTAAATTAAAAAAAGTATGACTGAAATAAAATTTTAAGTAAATTAAAATAAGTTTGACTGAAATAGAATTTTAAGTAAATTAAAATAAGTTTGATAGAAATAGAATTTTAAGTAAATTAAAATAAGTTTGACTGAAATAGAATTTTAAGTAAATTAAAATAAGTGTGACTGAAATAGAATTTTGAGTAAATTAAAATAAGTTTGACTGAAATAGAATTTTTAGAAAATTAAAATAAGTTTGAATGAAATAGAATTTTGAGTAAATTAAAATAAGTTTGACTGAAATAGAATTTTAAGTAAATTAAAATAAGTTTGACTGAAATAGAATTTAAGTAAATTAAAATAAGTTTGACTGAAATAGAATTTTAAGTAAATTAAAATAAGTTTGACTGAAATAGAATTTTAAGTAAATTAAAATAAGTTTGACTGAAATAGAATTTTTAGAAAATTAAAATAAGTTTGAATGAAATAGAATTTTGAGTAAATTAAAATAAGTTTGACTGAAATAGAATTTTAAGTAAATTAAAATAAGTGTGACTGAAATAGAATTTTAAGTAAATTAAAATAAGTGTGACTGAAATAGAATTTTAAGTAAATTAAAATAAGTTTGACTGAAATAGAATTTTAAGTAAATTAAAATAAGTGTGACTGAAATAGAATTTTAAGTAAATTAAAAAAAGTATGACTGAAATAGAATTTCAAGTAAATTAAAATCAGTTTGACAGAAATAGAATTTTAAGTAAATTAAAATAAGTGTGACTGAAATAGAATTTTGAGTAAATTAAAATAAGTTTGACTGAAATAGAATTTTAAGTAAATTAAATTAAGTGTGACTGAAATAGAATTTTAAGTAAATTAAAATAAGTTTGACTGAAATTGAATTTTGAGTAAATTAAAATAAGTTTGACTGAAATAGAATTTTGAGTAAATTAAAATAAGTTTGACTGAAATAGAATTTTAAGTAAATTAAAATAAGTATGACTGAAATAGAATTTTAAGTAAATTAAAATAAGTTTGACTGAAATAGAATTTTTAGAAAATTAAAATAAGTTTGAATGAAATAGAATTTTGAGTAAATTAAAATAAGTTTGACTGAAATAGAATTTTAAGTAAATTAAAATAAGTTTGATAGAAATAGAATTTTAAGTAAATTAAAATAAGTTTGACTGAAATAGAATTTTAAGTAAATTAAAATAAGTTTGACTGAAATAGAATTTTAAGTAAATTAAATCAGTTTGACTGAAATAAAATTTTAAGTAAATTAAAATAAGTTTGACTGAAATAGAATTTTAAGTAAATTAAAATAAGTGTGATTGAAATAGAATTTTAAGTAAATTAAAATAATTATGATAGAAATAGAATTTTAAGTAAATTAAAATAAGTATGATAGAAATAGAATTTTGAGTAAATTAAAATAAGTTTGACTGAAATAGAATTTTAAGTAAATTAAAATAAGTTTGACTGAAATAGAATTTTTAGAAAATTAAAATAAGTTTGAATGAAATAGAATTTTAAGTAAATTAAAATAAGTTTGACTGAAATAGAATTTTAAGTAAATTAAAATTAGTTTGACTGAAATAGAATTTTGAGTAAATTAAAATAAGTTTGACTGAAATAAAATTTTAAGTAAATTAAAATCAGTTTGACTGAAATAGAATTTTAAGTAAATTAAAATAAGTTTGACTGAAATAGAATTTTAAGTAAATTAAAAAAAGTATGACTGAAATAAAATTTTACGTAAATTAAAATCAGTTTGACTGAAATAGAATTTTAAGTAAATTAAAATAAGTGTGACTGAAATAGAATTTTAAGTAAATTAAAATAAGTTTGACTGAAATAGAATTTTAAGTAAATTAAAATAAGTTTGACTGAAATAGAATTTTAAGTAAATTAAAAAAAGTATGACTGAAATAAAATTTTAAGTAAATTAAAATAAGTTTGACTGAAATAGAATTTTGAGTAAATTAAAATAAGTTTGAATGAAATAGAATTTAAAGTAAATTAAAATAAGTTTGACTGAAATTGAATTTTAAGTAAATTAAAATAAGTATGACTGAAATAAAATTTTAAGTAAATTAAAATAAGTTTGAATGAAATAGAATTTTAAGTAAATTAAAATAGGTGTGACTGAAATGGAATTTTAAGTAAATTAAAATAAGTTTGACTGAAATAGAATTTTAAGTAAATTAAAATAAGTGTGACTGAAATAGAATTTTGAGTAAATTAAAATAAGTTTGACTGAAATAGAATTTTAAGTAAATTAAAATAAGTTTGACTGAAATAGAATTTTGAGTAAATTAAAATAAGTGTGACTGAAATAGAATTTTAAGTAAATTAAAATCAGTTTGACTGAAATAGAATTTTGAGTAAATTAAAATAAATTTGACTGAAAAAGAATTTTAAGTAAATTAAAATAAGTGTGACTGAAATAGAATTATAAGTAAATTTAAAATCAATTTGACTGAAATAGAATTTTGAGTAAATTAAAATTAGTTTGACTGAAATAGAATTTTAAGTAAATTAAAATAAGTATGACTGAAATAGAATTTTAAGTAAATTAAAAAAAGTATGACTGAAATAAAATTTTAAGTAAATTAAAAAAAGTATGACTGAAATAAAATTTTAAGTAAATTAAAATAAGTTTGACTGAAATAGAATTTTAAGTAAATTAAAATAAGTTTGATAGAAATAGAATTTTAAGTAAATTAAAATAAGTGTGACTGAAATAGAATTTTGAGTAAATTAAAATAAGTTTGACTGAAATAGAATTTTTAGAAAATTAAAATAAGTTTGAATGAAATAGAATTTTGAGTAAATTAAAATAAGTTTGACTGAAATAGAATTTTAAGTAAATTAAAATAAGTTTGACTGAAATAGAATTTTAAGTAAATTAAAAAAAGTATGACTGAAATAGAATTTTAAGTAAATTAAAATAAGTTTGACTGAAATAGAATTTTAAGTAAATTAAAATAAGTTTGACTGAAATAGAATTTTTAGAAAATTAAAATAAGTTTGAATGAAATAGAATTTTGAGTAAATTAAAATAAGTTTGACTGAAATAGAATTTTAAGTAAATTAAAATAAGTTTGACTGAAATAGAATTTTAAGTAAATTAAAATAAGTTTGACTGAAATAGAATTTTAAGTAAATTAAAATAAGTTTGACTGAAATAGAATTTTAAGTAAATTAAAATAAGTGTGACTGAAATAGAATTTTAAGTAAATTAAAAAAAGTATGACTGAAATAGAATTTCAAGTAAATTAAAATAAGTATGACTGAAATAGAATTTTAAGTAAATTAAAATAAGTGTGACTGAAATAGAATTTCGAGTAAATTAAAATAAGTTTGACTGAAATAGAATTTTAAGTAAATTAAAATAAGTTTGACTGAAATAGAATTTTAAGTAAATTAAATAAGTTTGATAGAAATAGAATTTACAGTAAATTAAAATCAGTTTGACTGAAATAGAATTTTGAGTAAATTAAAATAAGTTTGACTGAAATAGAATTTTAAGTAAATTAAAATAAGTATGACTGAAATAGAATTTTAAGTAAATTAAAATAAGTTTGACTGAAATAGAATTTTAAGTAAATTAAAATAATTATGATAGAAATAGAATTTTAAGTAAATTAAAAATAAGTTTGACTGAAATCGAATTTTAAGTAAATTAAAATAAGTTTGACTGAAATAGATCTTTAAGTAAATTAAAATAAGTTTGACTGAAATAGAATTTTAAGTAAATTAAAATAAGTTTGACTGAAATAGAATTTTAAGTAAATTAAAATAAGTTTGACTGAAATAGAATTTTAAGTAAATTAAAATAAGTGTGACTGAAATAGAATTTTAAGTAAATTAAAATAAGTGTGACTGAAATAGAATTTTAAGTAAATTAAAATAAGTTTGACTGAAATAGAATTTTAAGTAAATTAAAATAAGTTTGACTGAAATAGAATTTTTAGAAAATTAAAATAAGTTTGACTGAAATAGAATTTTAAGTAAATTAAAATAAGTGTGACTGAATAAGAATTTTAAGTAAATTAAAATATGTTTGACTGAAATAGAATTTTAAGTAAATTAAAATAAGTGTGACTGAAATAGAATTTTAAGTAAATTAAAATAAGTGTGACTGAAATAAATTTTAAGTAAATTAAAATAAGTATGATAGAAATAGAATTTTAAGTAAATTAAAATAAGTTTGACTGAAATAGAATTTTGAGTAAATTAAAATAAGTTCACTGAAATAGAATTTTAAGTAAATTAAAATAAGTATGACTGAAATAGAATTTTAAGTAAATTAAAATAAGTTTGACTGAAATAGAATTTTAAGTAAATTAAAATAAGTTTGACTGAAATAGAATTTTTAGAAAATTAAAATAAGTTTGAATGAATTAGAATTTAAAGTAAATTAAAATAAGTTTGACTGAAATAGAATTTTAAGTAAATTAAAATAAGTATGACTGAAATAAAATTTTAAGTAAATTAAAATAAGTTTGAATGAAATAGAATTTTAAGTAAATTAAAATAAGTGTGACTGAAATGGAATTTTAAGTAAATTAAAATAAGTTTGACTGAAATAGAATTTTAAGTAAATTAAAATAAGTGTGACTGAAATAGAATTTTGAGTAAATTAAAATAAGTTTGACTGAAATAGAATTTTAAGTAAATTAAAATAAGTTTGACTGAAATAGAATTTTGAGTAAATTAAAATAAGTGTGACTGAAATAGAATTTTAAGTAAATTAAAATCAGTTTGACTGAAATAGAATTTTGAGTAAATTAAAATTAGTTTGAATGAAAAAGAATTTTAAGTAAATTAAAATAAGTGTGACTGAAATAGAATTATAAGTAAATTTAAAATCAATTTGACTGAAATAGAATTTTGAGTAAATTAAAATTAGTTTGACTGAAATAGAATTTTAAGTAAATTAAAATAAGTTTGACTGAAATAGAATTTTAAGTAAATTAAAATAAGTGTGACTGAAATAGAATTTTAAGTAAATTAAAATAAGTTTGACTGAAATAGAATTTTAAGTAAATTAAAATAAGTGTGACTGAAATAGAATTTTAAGTAAATTAAAAAAAGTATGACTGAAATAAAATTTTAAGTAAATTAAAATCAGTTTGACTGAAATAAAATTTTAAGTAAATTAAAATAAGTTTGACTGAAATAGAATTTTAAGTAAATTAAAATAAGTTTGACTGAAATAGAATTTCAAGTAAATTAAATAAGTTTGATAGAAATAGAATTTACAGTAATTTAAAGTAAGTATGATAGAAATAGAATTTTAAATAAATTAAAATAAGTTTGACTGAAATAGAATTTTAAGTAAATTAAAATAGGTGTGACTGAAATGGAATTTTAAGTAAATTAAAATAAGTGTGATTGAAATAGAATTTTAAGTAAATTAAAATAATTATGATAGAAATAGAATTTTAAGTAAATTAAAATAAGTATGATAGAAATAGAATTTTAAGTAAATTAAAATAAGTTTGACTGAAATAGAATTTTAAGTAAATTAAAATAAGTGTGACTGAAATAGAATTTTAAGTAAATTAAAATAAGTTTGATAGAAATAGAATTTACAGTAAATTAAAATAAGTATGATAGAAATAGAATTTTGAGTAAATTAAAATAAGTTTGACTGAAATAGAATTTTAAGTAAATTAAAATAAGTTTGACTGAAATCGAATTTTAAGTAAATTAAAATAAGTTTGACTGAAATAGATCTTTAAGTAAATTAAAATAAGTTTGACTGAAATAGAATTTTAAGTAAATTAAAATAAGTTTGACTGAAATAAATTTTAAGTAAATTAAAATAAGTTTGACTGAAATAGAATTTAAGTAAATTAAAATAAGTTTGACTGAATTAGAATTTTAAGTAAATTAAAATCAGTTTGACTGAAATAGAATTTTAAGTAAATTAAATTAAGTGTGACTGAAATAGAATTTTAAGTAAATTAAAATAAGTTTGACTGAAATTGAATTTTGAGTAAATTAAAATAAGTTTGACTGAAATAGAATTTTAAGTAAATTAAAATAAGTTTGATAGAAATAGAATTTTAAGTAAATTAAAATAAGTTTGACTGAAATAGAATTTTAAGTAAATTAAAATAAGTGTGACTGAAATAGAATTTTGAGTAAATTAAAATAAGTGTGACTGAAATAGAATTTTAAGTAAATTAAAATAAGTATGACTGAAATAGAATTTTAAGTAAATTAAAATAAGTTTGAATGAAATAGAATTTTAAGTAAATTAAAATAAGTTTGACTGAAATTGAATTTTAAGTAAATAAAATAAGTGTGACTGAAATAGAATTTTAAGTAAATTAAAATAAGTTTGACTGAAATAGAATTTTAAGTAAATTAAAATAAGTTTGACTGAAATAGAATTTTTAGAAAATTAAAATAAGTTTGAATGAAATAGAATTTTGAGTAAATTAAAATAAGTTTGACTGAAATAGAATTTTAAGTAAATTAAAATAAGTATGATAGAAATAGAATTTTTAGAAAATTAAAATAAGTTTGACTGAAATAGAATTTTAAGTAAATTAAAATAAGTTTGACTGAAATTGAATTTTAAGTAAATTAAAATAAGTTTGACTGAAATAGAATTTTAAGTAAATTAAAATAAGTATGATAGAAATAGAATTTTAAATAAATTAAAATAAGTTTGACTGAAATAGAATTTTAAGTAAATTAAAATAGGTGTGACTGAAATGGAATTTTAAGTAAATTAAAATAAGTGTGATTGAAATAGAATTTTAAGTAAATTAAAATAATTATGATAGAAATAGAATTTTAAGTAAATTAAAATAAGTATGATAGAAATAGAATTTTAAGTAAATTAAAATAAGTTTGACTGAAATAGAATTTTAAGTAAATTAAAATAAGTGTGACTGAAATAGAATTTTAAGTAAATTAAAATAAGTTTGATAGAAATAGAATTTACAGTAAATTAAAATAAGTATGATAGAAATAGAATTTTGAGTAAATTAAAATAAGTTTGACTGAAATAGAATTTTAAGTAAATTAAAATAAGTTTGACTGAAATCGAATTTTAAGTAAATTAAAATAAGTTTGACTGAAATAGATCTTTAAGTAAATTAAAATAAGTTTGAATGAAATAGAATTTTAAGTAAATTAAAATAAGTTTGACTGAAATAGAATTTTGAGTAAATTAAAATAAGTTTGACTGAAATAGAATTTAAGTAAATTAAAATAAGTTTGACTGAATTAGAATTTTAAGTAAATTAAAATCAGTTTGACTGAAATAGAATTTTAAGTAAATTAAATTAAGTGTGACTGAAATTGAATTTTAAGTAAATAAAATAAGTGTGACTGAAATAGAATTTTAAGTAAATTAAAATAAGTTTGACTGAAATAGAATTTTAAGTAAATTAAAATAAGTTTGACTGAAATAGAATTTTTAGAAAATTAAAATAAGTTTGAATGAAATAGAATTTTGAGTAAATTAAAATAAGTTTGACTGAAATAGAATTTTAAGTAAATTAAAATAAGTATGATAGAAATAGAATTTTAAGTAAATTAAAATAAGTGTGACTGAAATAGAATTTTAAGTAAATTAAAATAAGTTTGACTGAAATAGAATTTTAAGTAAATTAAAATAAGTTTGACTGAAATAGAATTTTTAGAAAATTAAAATAAGTTTGAATGAAATAGAATTTTGAGTAAATTAAAATAAGTTTGACTGAAATAGAATTTTAAGTAAATTAAAATAAGTATGATAGAAATAGAATTTTAAGTAAATTAAAATCAGTTTGACTGAAATCGAATTTTAAGTAAATTAAAATAAGTTTGACTGAAATAGATCTTTAAGTAAATTAAAATAAGTTTGAATGAAATAGAATTTTAAGTAAATTAAAATAAGTTTGACTGAAATAGAATTTTGAGTAAATTAAAATAAGTTTGACTGAAATAGAATTTAAGTAAATTAAAATAAGTTTGACTGAATTAGAATTTTAAGTAAATTAAAATAAGTTTGACTGAAATTGAATTTTAAGTAAATT
This sequence comes from Loxodes magnus, assembly GCA_946699065.1. NCBI lineage: Eukaryota > Ciliophora > Karyorelictea > Loxodida > Loxodidae > Loxodes > Loxodes magnus. Next base: position 460,576 of record CAMPDV010000107.1, read on the forward strand.
AAAATAAGTTTGACTGAAATTGAATTTTAAGTAAATAAAATAAGTGTGACTGAAATAGAATTTTAAGTAAATTAAAATAAGTTTGACTGAAATAGAATTTTAAGTAAATTAAAATAAGTTTGACTGAAATAGAATTTTTAGAAAATTAAAATAAGTTTGAATGAAATAGAATTTTGAGTAAATTAAAATAAGTTTGACTGAAATAGAATTTTAAGTAAATTAAAATAAGTATGATAGAAATAGAATTTTAAGTAAATTAAAATAAGTGTGACTGAAATAGTTTTTTAAGTAAATTAAAATAAGTTTGACTGAAATAGAATTTTAAGTAAATTAAAATAAGTGTGACTGAAATAGAATTTTAAGTAAATTAAAAAAAGTATGACTGAAATAAAATTTTAAGTAAATTAAAATCAGTTTGACTGAAATAGAATTTTAAGTAAATTAAAATAAGTTTGACTGAAATAGAATTTTAAGTAAATTAAAATAAGTTTGACTGAAATTGAATTTTAAGTAAATTAAAATAAGTTTGACTGAAATAGAATTTTAAGTAAATTAAAATAAGTATGACTGAAATAAAATTTTAAGTAAATTAAAAAAAGTATGACTGAAATAAAATTTTAAGTAAATTAAAATAAGTTTGACTGAAATGGAATTTTAAGTAAATTAAAATAAGTGTGATTGAAATAGAATTTTAAGTAAATTAAAATAATTATGATAGAAATAGAATTTTAAGTAAATTAAAATAAGTATGATAGAAATAGAATTTTGAGTAAATTAAAATAAGTGTGACTGAAATAGAATTTTAAGTAAATTAAAATAAGTGTGACTGAAATAGAATTTTAAGTAAATTAAAATAAGTTTGATAGAATAAGAATTTTAAGTAAATTAAAATAAGTTTGACTGAAATAGAATTTTGAGTAAATTAAAATAAGTTTCACTGAAATAGAATTTTAAGTAAATTAAAATAAGTTTGACTGAAATCGAATTTTAAGTAAATTAAAATAAGTTTGACTGAAATAGATCTTTAAGTAAATTAAAATAAGTGTGACTGAAATAGAATTATAAGTAAATTTAAAATCAATTTGACTGAAATAGAATTTTGAGTAAATTAAAATTAGTTTGACTGAAATAGAATTTTAAGTAAATTAAAATAAGTTTGACTGAAATAGAATTTTAAGTAAATTAAAATAAGTTTGATAGAAATAGAATTTACAGTAAATTAAAATAAGTATGATAGAAATAGAATTTTGAGTAAATTAAAATAAGTTTGACTGAAATAGAATTTTAAGTAAATTAAAATAAGTTTGACTGAAATCGAATTTTAAGTAAATTAAAATAAGTTTGACTGAAATAGATCTTTAAGTAAATTAAAATAAGTTTGAATGAAATAGAATTTTAAGTAAATTAAAATAAGTTTGACTGAAATAGAATTTTGAGTAAATTAAAATAAGTTTGACTGAAATAGAATTTAAGTAAATTAAAATAAGTTTGACTGAATTAGAATTTTAAGTAAATTAAAATCAGTTTGACTGAAATAGAATTTTAAGTAAATTAAATTAAGTGTGACTGAAATAGAATTTTAAGTAAATTAAAATAAGTTTGACTGAAATTGAATTTTGAGTAAATTAAAATAAGTTTGACTGAAATAGAATTTTAAGTAAATTAAAATAAGTTTGATAGAAATAGAATTTTAAGTAAATTAAAATAAGTTTGACTGAAATAGAATTTTAAGTAAATTAAAATAAGTGTGACTGAAATAGAATTTTGAGTAAATTAAAATAAGTGTGACTGAAATAGAATTTTAAGTAAATTAAAATAAGTATGACTGAAATAGAATTTTAAGTAAATTAAAATAAGTTTGACTGAAATTGAATTTTAAGTAAATTAAAATAAGTTTGACTGAAATTGAATTTTAAGTAAATAAAATAAGTGTGACTGAAATAGAATTTTAAGTAAATTAAAATAAGTTTGACTGAAATAGAATTTTAAGTAAATTAAAATAAGTTTGACTGAAATAGAATTTTTAGAAAATTAAAATAAGTTTGAATGAAATAGAATTTTGAGTAAATTAAAATAAGTTTGACTGAAATAGAATTTTAAGTAAATTAAAATAAGTATGATAGAAATAGAATTTTAAGTAAATTAAAATAAGTGTGACTGAAATAGTTTTTTAAGTAAATTAAAATAAGTTTGACTGAAATAGAATTTTAAGTAAATTAAAATAAGTGTGACTGAAATAGAATTTTAAGTAAATTAAAAAAAGTATGACTGAAATAAAATTTTAAGTAAATTAAAATCAGTTTGACTGAAATAGAATTTTAAGTAAATTAAAATAAGTTTGACTGAAATAGAATTTTAAGTAAATTAAAATAAGTTTGACTGAAATTGAATTTTAAGTAAATTAAAATAAGTTTGACTGAAATAGAATTTTAAGTAAATTAAAATAAGTATGACTGAAATAAAATTTTAAGTAAATTAAAAAAAGTATGACTGAAATAAAATTTTAAGTAAATTAAAATAAGTTTGACTGAAATGGAATTTTAAGTAAATTAAAATAAGTGTGATTGAAATAGAATTTTAAGTAAATTAAAATAATTATGATAGAAATAGAATTTTAAGTAAATTAAAATAAGTATGATAGAAATAGAATTTTGAGTAAATTAAAATAAGTGTGACTGAAATAGAATTTTAAGTAAATTAAAATAAGTGTGACTGAAATAGAATTTTAAGTAAATTAAAATAAGTTTGATAGAATAAGAATTTTAAGTAAATTAAAATAAGTTTGACTGAAATAGAATTTTGAGTAAATTAAAATAAGTTTCACTGAAATAGAATTTTAAGTAAATTAAAATAAGTTTGACTGAAATCGAATTTTAAGTAAATTAAAATAAGTTTGACTGAAATAGATCTTTAAGTAAATTAAAATCAGTTTGAATGAAATAGAATTTTAAGTAAATTAAAATAAGTTTGACTGAAATAGAATTTAAGTAAATTAAAATAAGTTTGACTGAATTAGAATTTTAAGTAAATTAAAATCAGTTTGACTGAAATAGAATTTTAAGTAAATTAAAATAAGTTTGACTGAAATCGAATTTTAAGTAAATTAAAATAAGTTTGACTGAAATAGAATTTTTAGAAAATTAAAATAAGTTTGACTGAAATAGAATTTTAAGTAAATTAAAATAAGTGTGACTGAAAGAGAATTTTAAGTAAATTAAAATATGTTTGACTGAAATAGAATTTTAAGTAAATTAAAATAAGTGTGACTGAAATAGAATTTTAAGTAAATTAAAATAAGTGTGACTGAAATAAATTTTAAGTAAATTAAAATAAGTATGATAGAAATAGAATTTTAAGTAAATTAAAATAAGTTTGACTGAAATAGAATTTTAAGTAAATTAAAATAAGTTCACTGAAATAGAATTTTAAGTAAATTAAAATAAGTGTGACTGAAATAGAATTTTAAGTAAATTAAAATAAGTTTGACTGAAATAGAATTTTAAGTAAATTAAAATAAGTGTGATTAAAATAGAATTTTAAGTAAATTAAAATAAGTTTGACTGAAATAGAATTTTAAGTAAATTAAAATAAGTTTGACTGAAATTGAATTTTAAGTAAATTAAAATAAGTTTGACTGAAATAGAATTTTAAGTAAATTAAAATAAGTTTGACTGAAATAGAATTTTAAGTAAATTAAAATAAGTATGACTGAAATAAAATTTTAAGTAAATTAAAATAAGTTTGAATGAAATAGAATTTTAAGTAAATTAAAATAGGTGTGACTGAAATGGAATTTTAAGTAAATTAAAATAAGTTTGACTGAAATAGAATTTTAAGTAAATTAAAATAAGTTTGATAGAAATAGAATTTTAAATAAATTAAAATAAGTATGATAGAAATAGAATTTTGAGTAAATTAAAATAAGTTTGACTGAAATAGAATTTTAAGTAAATTAAAATAAGTTTGACTGAAATCGAATTTTAAGTAAATTAAAATCAGTTTGACTGAAATAGAATTTTGAGTAAATTAAAATTAGTTTGACTGAAAAAGAATTTTAAGTAAATTAAAATAAGTGTGACTGAAATAGAATTATAAGTAAATTTAAAATCAATTTGACTGAAATAGAATTTTGAGTAAATTAAAATTAGTTTGACTGAAATAGAATTTTAAGTAAATTAAAATAAGTTTGACTGAAATAGAATTTTAAGTAAATTAAATTAAGTGTGACTGAAATAGAATTTTAAGTAAATTAAAATAAGTTTGACTGAAATTGAATTTTGAGTAAATTAAAATAAGTTTGACTGAAATAGAATTTTAAGTAAATTAAAATAAGTTTGATAGAAATAGAATTTTAAGTAAATTAAAATAAGTTTGACTGAAATAGAATTTTAAGTAAATTAAAATAAGTGTGACTGAAATAGAATTTTGAGTAAATTAAAATAAGTGTGACTGAAATAGAATTTTAAGTAAATTAAAATAAGTATGACTGAAATAGAATTTTAAGTAAATTAAAATAAGTTTGAATGAAATAGAATTTTAAGTAAATTAAAATAAGTTTGACTGAAATAGAATTTTAAGTAAATTAAAATAGGTGTGACTGAAATAGAATTTTAAGTAAATTAAAATAAGTTTGACTGAAATAGAATTTCAAGTAAATTAAATAAGTTTGATAGAAATAGAATTTCAAGTAAATTAAAGTAAGTTTGATAGAAATAGAATTTACAGTAAATTAAAATAAGTATGATAGAAATAGAATTTTGAGTAAATTAAAATAAGTTTGATAGAAATAGAATTTACAGTAAATTAAAATAAGTATGATAGAAATAGAATTTTGAGTAAATTAAAATAAGTTTGACTGAAATAGAATTTTAAGTAAATTAAAATAAGTTTGACTGAAATCGAATTTTAAGTAAATTAAAATAAGTTTGACTGAAATAGATCTTTAAGTAAATTAAAATAAGTTTGAATGAAATAGAATTTTAAGTAAATTAAAATAAGTTTGACTGAAATAGAATTTTGAGTAAATTAAAATAAGTTTGACTGAAATAGAATTTAAGTAAATTAAAATAAGTTTGACTGAATTAGAATTTTAAGTAAATTAAAATCAGTTTGACTGAAATAGAATTTTAAGTAAATTAAATTAAGTGTGACTGAAATAGAATTTTAAGTAAATTAAAATAAGTTTGACTGAAATTGAATTTTGAGTAAATTAAAATAAGTTTGACTGAAATAGAATTTTAAGTAAATTAAAATAAGTTTGATAGAAATAGAATTTTAAGTAAATTAAAATAAGTTTGACTGAAATAGAATTTTAAGTAAATTAAAATAAGTGTGACTGAAATAGAATTTTGAGTAAATTAAAATAAGTGTGACTGAAATAGAATTTTAAGTAAATTAAAATAAGTATGACTGAAATAGAATTTTAAGTAAATTAAAATAAGTTTGAATGAAATAGAATTTTAAGTAAATTAAAATAAGTTTGACTGAAATTGAATTTTAAGTAAATAAAATAAGTGTGACTGAAATAGAATTTTAAGTAAATTAAAATAAGTTTGACTGAAATAGAATTTTAAGTAAATTAAAATAAGTTTGACTGAAATAGAATTTTTAGAAAATTAAAATAAGTTTGAATGAAATAGAATTTTGAGTAAATTAAAATAAGTTTGACTGAAATAGAATTTTAAGTAAATTAAAATAAGTATGATAGAAATAGAATTTTTAGAAAATTAAAATAAGTTTGACTGAAATAGAATTTTAAGTAAATTAAAATAAGTTTGACTGAAATAGAATTTTAAGTAAATTAAAATAAGTGTGACTGAAATAGAATTTTAAGTAAATTAAAATAAGTGTGACTGAAATAGAATTTTAAGTAAATTAAAAAAAGTATGACTGAAATAAAATTTTAAGTAAATTAAAATCAGTTTGACTGAAATAGAATTTTAAGTAAATTAAAATAAGTTTGACTGAAATTGAATTTTAAGTAAATTAAAATAAGTTTGACTGAAATAGAATTTTAAGTAAATTAAAATAAGTATGATAGAAATAGAATTTTAAATAAATTAAATAAGTTTGACTGAAATAGAATTTTAAGTAAATTAAAATAGGTGTGACTGAAATGGAATTTTAAGTAAATTAAAATAAGTGTGATTGAAATAGAATTTTAAGTAAATTAAAATAATTATGATAGAAATAGAATTTTAAGTAAATTAAAATAAGTATGATAGAAATAGAATTTTAAGTAAATTAAAATAAGTTTGACTGAAATAGAATTTTAAGTAAATTAAAATAAGTGTGACTGAAATAGAATTTTAAGTAAATTAAAATAAGTTTGATAGAAATAGAATTTACAGTAAATTAAAATAAGTATGATAGAAATAGAATTTTGAGTAAATTAAAATAAGTTTGACTGAAATAGAATTTTAAGTAAATTAAAATAAGTTTGATAGAAATCGAATTTTAAGTAAATTAAAATAAGTTTGACTGAAATAGATCTTTAAGTAAATTAAAATAAGTTTGAATGAAATAGAATTTTAAGTAAATTAAAATAAGTTTGACTGAAATAGAATTTTGAGTAAATTAAAATAAGTTTGACTGAAATAGAATTTAAGTAAATTAAAATAAGTTTGACTGAATTAGAATTTTAAGTAAATTAAAATCAGTTTGACTGAAATAGAATTTTAAGTAAATTAAATTAAGTGTGACTGAAATAGAATTTTAAGTAAATTAAAATAAGTTTGACTGAAATTGAATTTTGAGTAAATTAAAATAAGTTTGACTGAAATAGAATTTTAAGTAAATTAAAATAAGTTTGATAGAAATAGAATTTTAAGTAAATTAAAATAAGTTTGACTGAAATAGAATTTTAAGTAAATTAAAATAAGTGTGACTGAAATAGAATTTTGAGTAAATTAAAATAAGTGTGACTGAAATAGAATTTTAAGTAAATTAAAATAAGTATGACTGAAATAGAATTTTAAGTAAATTAAAATAAGTTTGACTGAAATTGAATTTTAAGTAAATTAAAATAAGTTTGACTGAAATTGAATTTTAAGTAAATAAAATAAGTGTGACTGAAATAGAATTTTAAGTAAATTAAAATAAGTTTGACTGAAATAGAATTTTAAGTAAATTAAAATAAGTGTGACTGAAATAGAATTTTTAGAAAATTAAAATAAGTTTGAATGAAATAGAATTTTGAGTAAATTAAAATAAGTTTGACTGAAATAGAATTTTAAGTAAATTAAAATAAGTATGATAGAAATAGAATTTTAAGTAAATTAAAATAAGTGTGACTGAAATAGTTTTTTAAGTAAATTAAAATAAGTTTGACTGAAATAGAATTTTAAGTAAATTAAAATAAGTGTGACTGAAATAGAATTTTAAGTAAATTAAAAAAAGTATGACTGAAATAAAATTTTAAGTAAATTAAAATCAGTTTGAATGAAATAGAATTTTGAGTAAATTAAAATAAGTTTGACTGAAATAGAATTTTAAGTAAATTAAAATAAGTTTGACTGAAATAGAATTTTAAGTAAATTAAAATAAGTTTGACTGAAATAGAATTTTAAGTAAATTAAAATAAGTATGACTGAAATAAAATTTTAAGTAAATTAAAAAAAGTATGACTGAAATAAAATTTTAAGTAAATTAAAATAAGTTTGACTGAAATGGAATTTTAAGTAAATTAAAATAAGTTTGACTGAAATAGAATTTCAAGTAAATTAAATAAGTGTGACTGAAATAGAATTTTAAGTAAATTAAAAAAAGTATGACTGAAATAAAATTTTAAGTAAATTAAAATCAGTTTGAATGAAATAGAATTTTAAGTAAATTAAAATAAGTTTGACTGAAATAGAATTTTAAGTAAATTAAAATAAGTGTGACTGAAATAGAATTTTAAGTAAATTAAAAAAAGTATGACTGAAATAAAATTTTAAGTAAATTAAAATAAGTATGACTGAAATAAAATTTTAAGTAAATTAAAATAAGTATGACTGAAATAAAATTTTAAGTAAATTAAAATAAGTTTGACTGAAATGGAATTTTAAGTAAATTAAAATAAGTTTGACTGAAATAGAATTTCAAGTAAATTAAATAAGTTTGATAGAAATAGAATTTACAGTAATTTAAAGTAAGTATGATAGAAATAGAATTTTAAATAAATTAAAATAAGTGTGACTGAAATAGAATTTTAAGTAAATTAAAATAAGTGTGACTGAAATAGAATTTTAAGTAAATTAAAATAAGTGTGACTGAAATAGAATTTTAAGTAAATTAAAAAAAGTATGACTGAAATAAAATTTTAAGTAAATTAAAAGAAGTTTGAATGAAATAGAATTTTGAGTAAATTAAAATAAGTTTGACTGAAATAGAATTTTAAGTAAATTAAAATAAGTTTGACTGAAATTGAATTTTAAGTAAATTAAAATAAGTTTGACTGAAATAGAATTTTAAGTAAATTAAAATAAGTATGACTGAAATAAAATTTTAAGTAAATTAAAAAAAGTTTGACTGAAATAGAATTTAAGTAAATTAAAATAAGTTTGACTGAATTAGAATTTTAAGTAAATTAAAATCAGTTTGACTGAAATAGAATTTTAAGTAAATTAAAATAAGTTTGACTGAAATCGAATTTTAAGTAAATTAAAATAAGTTTGACTGAAATAGAATTTTTAGAAAATTAAAAGAAGTTTGACTGAAATAGAATTTTAAGTAAATTAAAATAAGTGTGACTGAAAGAGAATTTTAAGTAAATTAAAATATGTTTGACTGAAATAGAATTTTAAGTAAATTAAAATAAGTGTGACTGAAATAGAATTTTAAGTAAATTAAAATAAGTGTGACTGAAATAAATTTTAAGTAAATTAAAATAAGTATGATAGAAATAGAATTTTAAGTAAATTAAAATAAGTTTGACTGAAATAGAATTTTAAGTAAATTAAAATAAGTTTGACTGAAATCGAATTTTAAGTAAATTAAAATAAGTTTGACTGAAATAGATCTTTAAGTAAATTAAAATAAGTTTGAATGAAATAGAATTTTAAGTAAATTAAAATAAGTGTGATTGAAATAGAATTTTAAGTAAATTAAAATAAGTTTGACTGAAATAGAATTTTAAGTAAATTAAAATAAGTTTGACTGAAATTGAATTTTAAGTAAATTAAAATAAGTTTGACTGAAATAGAATTTTAAGTAAATTAAAATAAGTTTGACTGAAATAGAATTTTAAGTAAATTAAAATAAGTATGACTGAAATAAAATTTTAAGTAAATTAAAATAAGTTTGAATGAAATAGAATTTTAAGTAAATTAAAATAGGTGTGACTGAAATGGAATTTTAAGTAAATTAAAATAAGTTTGACTGAAATAGAATTTTAAGTAAATTAAAATAAGTGTGACTGAAATAGAATTTTAAGTAAATTAAAATAAGTGTGACTGAAATAGAATTTTAAGTAAATTAAAATAAGTTTGACTGAAATAGAATTTTAAGTAAATTAAAATAAGTTTGACTGAAATAGAATTTTTAGAAAATTAAAATAAGTGTGACTGAAATAGAATTATAAGTAAATTTAAAATCAATTTGACTGAAATAGAATTTTGAGTAAATTAAAATTAGTTTGACTGAAATAGAATTTTAAGTAAATTAAAATAAGTTTGACTGAAATAGAATTTTAAGTAAATTAAATTAAGTGTGACTGAAATAGAATTTTAAGTAAATTAAAATAAGTTTGACTGAAATTGAATTTTGAGTAAATTAAAATAAGTTTGACTGAAATAGAATTTTAAGTAAATTAAAATAAGTTTGATAGAAATAGAATTTTAAGTAAATTAAAATAAGTTTGACTGAAATAGAATTTTAAGTAAATTAAAATAAGTGTGACTGAAATAGAATTTTGAGTAAATTAAAATAAGTGTGACTGAAATAGAATTTTAAGTAAATTAAAATAAGTATGACTGAAATAGAATTTTAAGTAAATTAAAATAAGTTTGAATGAAATAGAATTTTAAGTAAATTAAAATAAGTTTGACTGAAATTGAATTTTAAGTAAATAAAATAAGTGTGACTGAAATAGAATTTTAAGTAAATTAAAATTAGTTTGACTGAAATAGAATTTTAAGTAAATTAAAATAAGTTTGACTGAAATAGAATTTTTAGAAAATTAAAATAAGTTTGAATGAAATAGAATTTTGAGTAAATTAAAATAAGTTTGACTGAAATAGAATTTTAAGTAAATTAAAATAAGTTTGACTGAAATAGAATTTTAAGTAAATTAAAATAAGTGTGACTGAAATAGAATTTTAAGTAAATTAAAAAAAGTATGACTGAAATAAAATTTTAAGTAAATTAAAATCAGTTTGACTGAAATAAAATTTTAAGTAAATTAAAATAAGTTTGACTGAAATAGAATTTTAAGTAAATTAAAATAAGTTTGACTGAAATAGAATTTCAAGTAAATTAAATAAGTTTGATAGAAATAGAATTTACAGTAATTTAAAGTAAGTATGATAGAAATAGAATTTTAAATAAATTAAAATAAGTTTGACTGAAATAGAATTTTAAGTAAATTAAAATAAGTGTGACTGAAATAGTTTTTTAAGTAAATTAAAATAAGTTTGACTGAAATAGAATTTTAAGTAAATTAAAATAATTATGATAGAAATAGAATTTTAAGTAAATTAAAATAAGTATGATAGAAATAGAATTTTAAGTAAATTAAAATAAGTTTGACTGAAATAGAATTTTAAGTAAATTAAAATAAGTGTGACTGAAATAGAATTTTAAGTAAATTAAAATAAGTTTGACTGAAATAGAATTTTAAGTAAATTAAAATAAGTTTGACTGAAATAGAATTTTTAGAAAATTAAAATAAGTTTGAATGAAATAGAATTTTGAGTAAATTAAAATAAGTTTGACTGAAATAGAATTTTAAGTAAATTAAAATAAGTGTGACTGAAAGAGAATTTTAAGTAAATTAAAATAAGTGTGACTGAAATAGAATTTTAAGTAAATTAAAATAAGTTTGACTGAAATAAAATTTTAAGTAAATTAAAATCAGTTTGACTGAAATAAAATTTTAAGTAAATTAAAATAAGTTTGACTGAAATAGAATTTTAAGTAAATTAAAATAAGTTTGACTGAAATAGAATTTCAAGTAAATTAAATAAGTTTGATAGAAATAGAATTTACAGTAATTTAAAGTAAGTATGATAGAAATAGAATTTTAAATAAATTAAAATAAGTTTGACTGAAATAGAATTTTAAGTAAATTAAAATAGGTGTGACTGAAATGGAATTTTAAGTAAATTAAAATAAGTGTGATTGAAATAGAATTTTAAGTAAATTAAAATAATTATGATAGAAATAGAATTTTAAGTAAATTAAAATAAGTATGATAGAAATAGAATTTTAAGTAAATTAAAATAAGTGTGACTGAAATAGAATTTTAAGTAAATTAAAATAAGTGTGACTGAAATAGAATTTTAAGTAAATTAAAATAAGTTTGATAGAAATAGAATTTACAGTAAATTAAAATAAGTATGATAGAAATAGAATTTTGAGTAAATTAAAATAAGTTTGACTGAAATAGAATTTTAAGTAAATTAAAATAAGTTTGACTGAAATCGAATTTTAAGTAAATTAAAATAAGTTTGACTGAAATCGAATTTTAAGTAAATTAAAATAAGTTTGACTGAAATAGATCTTTAAGTAAATTAAAATAAGTTTGAATGAAATAGAATTTTAAGTAAATTAAAATAAGTTTGACTGAAATAGAATTTTGAGTAAATTAAAATAAGTTTGACTGAAATAGAATTTAAGTAAATTAAAATAAGTTTGACTGAATTAGAATTTTAAGTAAATTAAAATCAGTTTGACTGAAATAGAATTTTAAGTAAATTAAAATAAGTTTGACTGAAATTGAATTTTGAGTAAATTAAAATAAGTTTGACTGAAATAGAATTTTAACTAAATTAAAATAAGTTTGATAGAAATAGAATTTTAAGTAAATTAAAATAAGTTTGACTGAAATAGATCTTTAAGTAAATTAAAATAGGTGTGACTGAAATAGAATTTTGAGTAAATTAAAATAAGTGTGACTGAAATAGAATTTTAAGTAAATTAAAATAAGTATGACTGAAATAGAATTTTAAGTAAATTAAAATAAGTTTGAATGAAATAGAATTTTAAGTAAATTAAAATAAGTTTGACTGAAATTGAATTTTAAGTAAATAAAATAAGTGTGACTGAAATAGAATTTTAAGTAAATTAAAATAAGTTTGACTGAAATAGAATTTTAAGTAAATTAAAATAAGTTTGACTGAAATAGAATTTTTAGAAAATTAAAATAAGTTTGAATGAAATAGAATTTTGAGTAAATTAAAATAAGTTTGACTGAAATAGAATTTTAAGTAAATTAAAATAAGTATGATAGAAATAGAATTTTAAGTAAATTAAAATAAGTGTGACTGAAATAGTTTTTTAAGTAAATTAAAATAAGTGTGACTGAAATAGAATTTAAAGTAAATTAAAATAAGTGTGACTGAAATTGAATTTCAAGTAAATTAAAAAAAGTATGACTGAAATAAAATTTTAAGTAAATTAAAATCAGTTTGACTGAAATAGAATTTTAAGTAAATTAAAATAAGTTTGACTGAAATAGAATTTTAAGTAAATTAAAATAAGTTTGACTGAAATAGAATTTCAAGTAAATTAAATAAGTTTGATAGAAATAGAATTTACAGTAAATTAAAATAAGTATGATAGAAATAGAATTTTAAATAAATTAAAATAAGTTTGACTGAAATAGAATTTTAAGTAAATTAAAATAGGTGTGACTGAAATGGAATTTTAAGTAAATTAAAATAAGTGTGATTGAAATAGAATTTTAAGTAAATTAAAACAATTATGATAGAAATAGAATTTTAAGTAAATTAAAATCAGTTTGACTGAAATAGAATTTTAAGTAAATTAAATTAAGTGTGACTGAAATAGAATTTTGAGTAAATTAAAATAAGTTTGACTGAAATAGAATTTTAAGTAAATTAAAATAAGTTTGACTGAAATAGAATTTTAAGTAAATTAAAATAAGTTTGACTGAAATAGAATTTTAAGTAAATTAAAATAAGTGTGACTGAAATAGAATTTTGAGTAAATTAAAATAAGTGTGACTGAAATAGAATTTTAAGTAAATTAAAATAAGTATGACTGAAATAGAATTTTAAGTAAATTAAAATAAGTTTGAATGAAATAGAATTTTAAGTAAATTAAAATAAGTTCACTGAAATAGAATTTTAAGTAAATTAAAATAAGTGTGACTGAAATAGAATTTTACGTAAATTAAAATCAGTTTGACTGAAATAGAATTTTTAGAAAATTAAAATAAGTTTGAATGAAATAGAATTTAAAGTAAATTAAAATAAGTTAGACTGAAATTGAATTTTTAGAAAATTAAAATAAGTTTGAATGAAATAGAATTTAAAGTAAATTAAAATCAGTTTTACTGAAATAGAATTTCAAGTAAATTAAAATAAGTTTGACTGAAATAGAAATTTAAGTAAATTATAATCAGTGTGACTGAAATAGAATTTTTAGTAAATTAAAATTAGTTTGACTGAAATAGAATTTTAAGTAAATTAAAATAGGTGTGACTGAAATGGAATTTTAAGTAAATTAAAATAAGTGTGATTGAAATAGAATTTTAAGTAAATTAAAATAAGTTTGACTGAAATAGAATTTTAAGTAAATTAAAATAAGTTTGACTGAAATAGAATTTTAAGTAAATTAAAATAAGTTTGACTGAAATAGAATTTTAAGTAAATTAAAATAAGTTTGACTGAAATAGAATTTTGAGTAAATTAAATCAGTTTGACTGAAATAGAATTTTGAGTAAATTATAATCAGTTTGACTGAAATAGAATTTTTAGTAAATTAAAATTATTTTGACTGAAATAGAATTTTAAGTAAATTAAAATAAGTGTGACTGAAATAGAATTTTGAGTAAATTAAAATAAGTTTGACTGAAATAGAATTTTGAGTAAATTAAATCAGTTTGACTGAAATAGAATTTTGAGTAAATTAAAATTAGTTTGACTGAAATAGAATTTTAAGTAAATTAAAATAAGTTTGACTGAAATTGAATTTTGAGTAAATTAAAATAAGTTTGACTGAAATAGAATTTTAAGTAAATTAAAATAAGTTTGACTGAAATAGAATTTTAAGTAAATTAAAATAAGTTTGACTGAAATAGAATTTTAAGTAAATTAAAATAAGTGTGACTGAAATAGAATTTTGAGTAAATTAAAATAAGTGTGACTGAAATAGAATTTTAAGTAAATTAAAATAAGTGTGACTGAAATAGAATTTAAAGTAAATTTAAAATAAGTTTGACTGAAATAGAATTTTGAGTAAATTAAAATAAGTTTGACTGAAATAGAATTTTAAGTAAATTAAAATAAGTGTGACTGAAATAGAATTTTGAGTAAATTAAAATAAGTTTGACTGAAATAGAATTTTAAGTAAATTAAAATAAGTGTGACTGAAATAGAATTTAAAGTAAATTAAAATAAGTTTGACTGAAATAGAATTTTAAGTAAATTAAAATAAGTGTGACTGAAATAGAATTTTGAGTAAATTAAAATAAGTTTGACTGAAATAGAATTTTGAGTAAATTAAATCAGTTTGACTGAAATAGAATTTTGAGTAAATTATAATCAGTTTGACTGAAATAGAATTTTTAGTAAATTAAAATTATTTTGACTGAAATAGAATTTTAAGTAAATTAAAATAAGTGTGACTGAAATAGAATTTTAAGTAAATTAAAATAAGTGTGACTGAAATAGAATTTTGAGTAAATTAAATCAGTTTGACTGAAATAGAATTTTAAGTAAATTAAAATAAGTTTGACTGAAATAGAATTTTACGTAAATTAAAATCAGTTTGAATGAAATAGAATTTTAAGTAAATTTAAAATAATTATGATAGAAATAGAATTTTAAGTAAATTAAAATCAGTTTGACTGAAATAGAATTTTACGTAAATTAAAATTAGTTTGACTGAAATAGAATTTTAAGTAAATTAAAATAAGTTTGACTGAAATAAATTTTAAGTAAATTAAAATAAGTTTGAATGAAATAGAATTTTAAGTAAATTAAAATCAGTTTGACTGAAATCGAATTTTAAGTAAATTAAAATAAGTTTGACTGAAATAGATCTTTAAGTAAATTAAAATCAGTTTGAATGAAATAGAATTTTAAGTAAATTAAATAAGTTTGATAGAAATAGAATTTACAGTAATTTAAAGTAAGTATGATAGAAATAGAATTTTAAATAAATTAAAATAAGTGTGACTGAAATAGAATTTTAAGTAAATTAAAATAAGTGTGACTGAAATAGAATTTTAAGTAAATTAAAATAAGTTTGATAGAATAAGAATTTTAAGTAAATTAAAATAAGTTTGACTGAAATAGAATTTTGAGTAAATTAAAATAAGTTTCACTGAAATAGAATTTTAAGTAAATTAAAATAAGTTTGACTGAAATCGAATTTTAAGTAAATTAAAATAAGTTTGACTGAAATAGATCTTTAAGTAAATTAAAATCAGTTTGAATGAAATAGAATTTTAAGTAAATTAAAATAAGTTTGACTGAAATAGAATTTTGAGTAAATTAAAATAAGTTTGACTGAAATAGAATTTAAGTAAATTAAAATAAGTTTGACTGAATTAGAATTTTAAGTAAATTAAAATCAGTTTGACTGAAATAGAATTTTAAGTAAATTAAAATAAGTTTGACTGAAATAGAATTTAAAGTAAATTAAAATAAGTTTGACTGAAATAGAATTTTAAGTAAATTAAAATAAGTTTGAATGAAATAGAATTTTAAGTAAATTAAAATAAGTTTGACTGAAATAGAATTTTAAGTAAATTAAAATCAGTTTGACTGAAATAGAATTTTTAGAAAATTAAAATAAGTTTGACTGAAATAGAATTTTAAGTAAATTAAAATAGGTGTGACTGAAATGGAATTTTAAGTAAATTAAAATAAGTGTGATTGAAATAGAATTTTAAGTAAATTAAAATAAGTGTGACTGAAATAGAATTTTAAGTAAATTAAAATAAGTGTGACTGAAATAGAATTTTAAGTAAATTAAAAATAAGTTTGACTGAAATAGATCTTTAAGTAAATTAAAATAAGTTTGAATGAAATAGAATTTTAAGTAAATTAAAATAAGTTTGACTGAAATAGAATTTTAAGTAAATTAAAATCAGTTTGACTGAAATAGAATTTTGAGTAAATTAAAATTAGTTTGACTGAAATAGAATTTTAAGTAAATTAAAATAAGTTTGACTGAAATAGAATTTTAAGTAAATTAAAATAAGTTTGACTGAAATAAATTTTAAGTAAATTAAAATAAGTATGATAGAAATAGAATTTTAAGTAAATTAAAATAAGTTTGACTGAAATAGAATTTTAAGTAAATTAAAATAAGTTCACTGAAATAGAATTTTAAGTAAATTAAAATAAGTGTGACTGAAATAGAATTTTAAGTAAATTAAAATAAGTGTGACTGAAATAGAATTTTACGTAAATTAAAATCAGTTTGACTGAAATAGAATTTTAAGTAAATTTAAAATAAGTATGATAGAAATAGAATTTTAAGTAAATTAAAATAAGTATGATAGAAATAGAATTTTAAGTAAATTAAAATAAGTGTGACTGAAATAGAATTTTAAGTAAATTAAAATAAGTGTGACTGAAATAGAATTTTAAGTAAATTAAAATAAGTGTGACTGAAATAGAATTTTAAGTAAATTAAAATAAGTTTGACTGAAATAGAATTTTAAGTAAATTAAAATAAGTGTGACTGAAATAGAATTTTAAGTAAATTAAAATAAGTGTGACTGAAATAGAATTTTAAGTAAATTAAAATAAGTGTGACTGAAATAGAATTTTAAGTAAATTAAAATAAGTTTGAATGAAATAGAATTTTAGGTAAATTAAAATAGGTGTGACTGAAATAGAATTTTAAGTAAATTAAATCAGTTTGACTGAAATAGAATTTTAAGTAAATTAAAATAAGTTTGACTGAAATTGAATTTTAAGTAAATTAAAATCAGTTTGACTGAAATAGAATTTTAAGTAAATTAAAATAAGTTTGACTGAAATAGAATTTTAAGTAAATTAAAATAAGTGTGACTGAAATAGAATTTTGAGTAAATTAAAATCAGTTTGACTGAAATAGAATTTTGAGTAAATTAAAATTAGTTTGACTGAAATAGAATTTTAAGTAAATTAAAATAAGTTTGACTGAAATAGAATTTTAAGTAAATTAAATTAAGTGTGACTGAAATAAATTTTAAGTAAATTAAAATAAGTATGATGAAATAGAATTTTAAGTAAATTAAAATAAGTTTGACTGAAATAGAATTTTAAGTAAATTAAAATAAGTTCACTGAAATAGAATTTTAAGTAAATTAAAATAAGTGTGACTGAAATAGAATTTTAAGTAAATTAAAATAAGTGTGACTGAAATAGAATTTTACGTAAATTAAAATCAGTTTGACTGAAATAGAATTTTAAGTAAATTTAAAATAAGTATGATAGAAATAGAATTTTAAGTAAATTAAAATAAGTATGATAGAAATAGAATTTTAAGTAAATTAAAATAAGTGTGACTGAAATAGAATTTTAAGTAAATTAAAATAAGTGTGACTGAAATAGAATTTTAAGTAAATTAAAATAAGTATGATAGAAATAGAATTTTAAGTAAATTAAAATAAGTGTGATGAAATAGAATTTTAAGTAAATTAAAATAAGTGTGATTGAAATAGAATTTTGAGTAAATTAAAATACGTTTGACTGAAATAGAATTTTAAGTAAATTAAAATAAGTGTGACTGAAATAGAATTTTAAGTAAATTAAAATAAGTGTGACTGAAATAGAATTTTAAGTAAATTAAAATAAGTTTGACTGAAATAGAATTTTAAGTAAATTAAAATAAGTGTGACTGAAATAGAATTTTAAGTAAATTAAAATAAGTTTGACTGAAATAAAATTTTACGTAAATTAAAATCAGTTTGACTGAAATAGAATTTTAAGTAAATTAAAATAAGTATGATAGAAATAGAATTTTAAGTAAATTAAAATAAGTGTGACTGAATAAGAATTTTAAGTAAATTAAAATATGTTTGACTGAAATAGAATTTTAAGTAAATTAAAATAAGTGTGACTGAAATAGAATTTTAAGTAAATTAAAATAAGTGTGACTGAAATAGAATTTTAAGTAAATTAAAATAAGTATGATAGAAATAGAATTTTAAGTAAATTAAAATAAGTTTGACTGAAATAGAATTTTAAGTAAATTAAAATAAGTGTGACTGAAATAGAATTTTAAGTAAATTAAAATAAGTGTGACTGAAATAGAATTTTAAGTAAATTAAAATAAGTGTGACTGAAATAGAATTTTAAGTAAATTAAAATAAGTTTGACTGAAATAGAATTTTACGTAAATTAAAATAAGTTTGAATGAAATGGAATTTAAAGTAAATTAAAATAAGTTTGACTGAAATAGAATTTTAAGTAAATTAAAATAAGTTTGACTGAAATAGAATTTTAAGTAAATTTAAAATAAGTTTGACTGAAATCGAATTTTAAGTAAATTAAGATCAGTTTGACTGAAATAGAATTTTTAGAAAATTAAAATAAGTTTGAATGAAATAGAATTTTAAATAAATTAAAATAGGTATGATAGAATTAGAATTTTAAGTAAATTAAAATAAGTTTGAATGAAATAGAATTTTAAGTAAATTAAAATAAGTATGATAGAATTAGAATTTTAAGTAAATTAAAATAAGTTTGACTGAAATAGAATTTTAAGTAAATTAAAATAAGTGTGACTGAAATAGAATTTTAAGTAAATTAAAATAAGTTTGACTGAAATAGAATTTCAAGTAAATTAAAATAAGTTTGAATGAAATAGAATTTTAAGTAAATTAAAATCAGTTTGACTGAAATAGAATTTCAAGTAAATTAAAATAAGTGTGACTGAAATAGAATTTTAAGTAAATTAAAATAAGTTTGACTGAAATAGAATTTTAAGTAAATTAAAATAAGTGTGACTGAAATAGAATTTTAAGTAAATTAAAATAAGTGTGACTGAAATAGAATTTTAAGTAAATTAAAATAAGTTTGACTGAAATAGAATTTTACGTAAATTAAAATCAGTTTGACTGAAATAGAATTTTAAGTAAATTAAAATAAGTATGATAGAAATAGAATTTTAAGTAAATTAAAATAAGTGTGACTGAATAAGAATTTTAAGTAAATTAAAATATGTTTGACTGAAATAGAATTTTAAGTAAATTAAAATAAGTGTGACTGAAATAGAATTTTAAGTAAATTAAAATAAGTGTGACTGAAATAGAATTTTAAGTAAATTAAAATAAGTATGATAGAAATAGAATTTTAAGTAAATTAAAATAAGTTTGACTGAAATAGAATTTTAAGTAAATTAAAATAAGTGTGACTGAAATAGAATTTTAAGTAAATTAAAATAAGTGTGACTGAAATAGAATTTTAAGTAAATTAAAATAAGTGTGACTGAAATTGAATTTTAAGTAAATTAAAATAAGTTTGACTGAATTAGAATTTTAAGTAAATTAAAATAAGTTTGACTGAAATAGAATTTTAAGTAAATTAAAATAAGTTTGAATGAAATAGAATTTTAAGTAAATTAAAATAAGTTTGACTGAAATAGAATTTTAAGTAAATTTAAAATAAGTTTGACTGAAATCGAATTTTAAGTAAATTAAGATCAGTTTGACTGAAATAGAATTTTTAGAAAATTAAAATAAGTTTGAATGAAATAGAATTTTAAATAAATTAAAATAGGTATGATAGAATTAGAATTTTAAGTAAATTAAAATAAGTTTGAATGAAATAGAATTTTAAGTAAATTAAAATAAAAATGATAGAATTAGAATTTTAAGTAAATTAAAATAAGTTTGACTGAAATAGAATTTTAAGTAAATTAAAATAAGTGTGACTGAAATAGAATTTTAAGTAAATTAAAATAAGTTTGACTGAAATAGAATTTCAAGTAAATTAAAATAAGTTTGAATGAAATAGAATTTTAAGTAAATTAAAATCAGTTTGACTGAAATAGAATTTTACGTAAATTAAAATCAGTTTGACTGAAATAGAATTTTAAGTAAATTAAAATAAGTATGATAGAAATAGAATTTTAAGTAAATTAAAATAAGTATGATAGAATTAGAATTTTAAGTAAATTAAAATAAGTTTGAATGAAATAGAATTTTAAGTAAATTAAAATAGGTGTGACTGAAATGGAATTTTAAGTAAATTAAAATAAGTGTGATTGAAATAGAATTTTAAGTAAATTAAAATAATTATGATAGAAATAGAATTTTAAGTAAATTAAAATAATTATGATAGAAATAGAATTTTAAGTAAATTAAAAATAAGTTTGACTGAAATAGATCTTTAAGTAAATTAAAATAAGTGTGACTGAAATAGAATTTTAAGTAAATTAAAAAGTTTTACTGAAATAGAATTTTAAGTAAATTTAATAAGTGTGACTGAAATAGAATTTTAATAATTTATAAATCAGTTTGACTGAAATAGAATTTTAAGTAAATTAAAATAAGTTTGACTGAAATAGAATTTTAAGTAAATTAAAATAAGTATGATAGAAATAGAATTTTGAGTAAATTAAAATAAGTGTGACTGAAATTGAATTTTAAGTAAATTAAAATAAGTGTGACTGAAATTGAATTTTAAGTAAATTAAAATAAGTGTGACTGAATAAGAATTTTAAGTAAATTAAAATAAGTTTGACTGAAATAGAACTTTAAGTAAATTAAAATAAGTTTGAATGGAATAGAATTTTGAGTAAATTAAAATAAGTTTGACTGAAATTGAATTTTAAGTAAATAAAATAAGTGTGACTGAAATAGAAGTTTAAGTAAATTAAAATAAGTGTGACTGAAATAGAATTTTAAGTAAATTTAAAATAAGTATGATAGAAATAGAATTTTAAGTAAATTAAAATAAGTGTGACTGAAATAGAATTTAAAGTAAATTAAAATAAGTTTGACTGAAATTGAATTTTAAGTAAATTAAAATAAGTTTGAATGAAATAGAATTTTAAGTAAATTAAAATAAGTTTGACTGAAATTGAATTTTAAGTAAATTAAAATAAGTGTGACTGAAATAGAATTTTAAGTAAATTAAAATAAGTGTGACTGAAATAGAATTTTACGTAAATTAAAATCAGTTTGACTGAAATAGAATTTTTAGAAAATTAAAATAAGTTTGAATGAAATAGAATTTAAAGTAAATTAAAATAAGTTTGACTGAAATTGAATTTTAAGTAAATTAAAATAAGTTTGACTGAATTAGAATTTTAAGTAAATTAAAATAAGTTTGACTGAAATAGAATTTTGAGTAAATTAAAATAAGTGTGACTGAAATTGAATTTTAAGTAAATTAAAATAAGTGTGACTGAAATAGAATTTTGAGTAAATTAAAATAAGTTTGACTGAAATAGAATTTTGAGTAAATTAAATCAGTTTGACTGAAATAGAATTTTGAGTAAATTATAATCAGTTTGACTGAAATAGAATTTTTAGTAAATTAAAATTATTTTGACTGAAATAGAATTTTAAGTAAATTAAAATAAGTGTGACTGAAATAGAATTTTGAGTAAATTAAAATAAGTTTGACTGAAATAGAATTTTGAGTAAATTAAATCAGTTTGACTGAAATAGAATTTTGAGTAAATTAAAATTAGTTTGACTGAAATAGAATTTTAAGTAAATTAAAATAAGTTTGACTGAAATTGAATTTTGAGTAAATTAAAATAAGTTTGACTGAAATAGAATTTTAAGTAAATTAAAATAAGTTTGACTGAAATAGAATTTTAAGTAAATTAAAATAAGTTTGACTGAAATAGAATTTTAAGTAAATTAAAATAAGTGTGACTGAAATAGAATTTTGAGTAAATTAAAATAAGTTTGACTGAAATAGAATTTTAAGTAAATTAAAATAAGTGTGACTGAAATAGAATTTAAAGTAAATTTAAAATAAGTTTGACTGAAATAGAATTTTAAGTAAATTAAAATAAGTGTCACTGAAATAGAATTTTACGTAAATTAAAATCAGTTTGACTGAAATAGAATTTTAAGTAAATTAAAATCAGTATGACTGAAATAGAATTTTACGTAAATTAAAATCAGTTTGACTGAAATAGAATTTTTAGAAAATTAAAATAAGTTTGAATGAAATAGAATTTAAAGTAAATTAAAATAAGTTTGACTGAAATAGAATTTTAAGTAAATTAAAATAAGTTTGACTGAATTAGAATTTTAAGTAAATTAAAATAAGTTTGACTGAAATAGAATTTTAAGTAAATTAAAATAAGTGTGACTGAAATAGAATTTTGAGTAAATTAAAATAAGTGTGACTGAAATTGAATTTTAAGTAAATTAAAATAAGTTTGACTGAAATAGAATTTTAAGTAAATTAAAATCAGTATGACTGAAATAGAATTTTACGTAAATTAAAATCAGTTTGACTGAAATAGAATTTTTAGAAAATTAAAATAAGTTTGAATGAAATAGAATTTAAAGTAAATTAAAATAAGTGTGACTGAAATAGAATTTTGAGTAAATTAAATAAGTTTGAGAGAAATAGAATTTTAAGTAAATTAAAATAAGTTTGACTGAAATTGAATTTTAAGTAAATTAAAATAAGTTTGACTGAATTAGAATATTAAGTAAATTAAAATAAGTTTGACTGAAATAGAATTTTAAGTAAATTAAAATAAGTGTGACTGAAATAGAATTTTGAGTAAATTAAATTAAGTGTGACTGAAATAGAATTTTAAGTAAATTAAAATAAGTTTGACTGAAATTGAATTTTAAGTAAATTAAAATAAGTTTGACTGAAATAGAATTTTACGTAAATTAAAATCAGTTTGACTGAAATAGAATTTTAAGTAAATTAAAATAAGTTTGAATGAAATAGAATTTAAAGTAAATTAAAATAAGTTTGACTGAAATTGAATTTTAAGTAAATTAAAATAAGTTTGACTGAATTAGAATTTTAAGTAAATTAAAATAAGTTTGACTGAAATAGAATTTTAAGTAAATTAAAATAAGTTTGAATGAAATAGAATTTTAAGTAAATTAAAATAAGTGTGACTGAAATTGAATTTTAAGTAAATTAAAATAAGTGTGACTGAAATAGAATTTTAAGTAAATTAAAATAAGTGTGACTGAAATAGAATTTTAAGTAAATTAAAATAAGTGTGACTGAAATAGAATTTTAAGTAAATTAAAATAAGTGTGACTGAAATAGAATTTTAAGTAAATTAAAATAAGTATGACTGAAATAGAATTTTAAGTAAATTAAAATAAGTGTGACTGAAATAGAATTTTGAGTAAATTAAAATAAGTTTGACTGAAATAGAATTTTAAGTAAATTAAAATAAGTGTGACTGAAATAGAATTTAAAGTAAATTTAAAATAAGTTTGACTGAAATAGAATTTTAAGTAAATTAAAATAAGTGTCACTGAAATAGAATTTCAAGTAAATTAAAATCAGTTTGACTGAAATAGAATTTTAAGTAAATTAAAATCAGTATGACTGAAATAGAATTTTACGTAAATTAAAATCAGTTTGACTGAAATAGAATTTTTAGAAAATTAAAATAAGTTTGAATGAAATAGAATTTAAAGTAAATTAAAATAAGTTTGACTGAAATTGAATTTTAAGTAAATTAAAATAAGTTTGACTGAATTAGAATTTTAAGTAAATTAAAATAAGTTTGACTGAAATAGAATTTTAAGTAAATTAAAATAAGTGTGACTGAAATAGAATTTTGAGTAAATTAAAATAAGTGTGACTGAAATTGAATTTTAAGTAAATTAAAATAAGTGTGACTGAAATAGAATTTTAAGTAAATTAAAATAAGTGTGACTGAAATAGAATTTTACGTAAATTAAAATCAGTTTGACTGAAATAGAATTTTTAGAAAATTAAAATAAGTTTGAATGAAATAGAATTTAAAGTAAATTAAAATAAGTTTGACTGAAATTGAATTTTAAGTAAATTAAAATAAGTTTGACTGAATTAGAATTTTAAGTAAATTAAAATAAGTTTGACTGAAATAGAATTTTAAGTAAATTAAAATAAGTTTGAATGAAATAGAATTTTAAGTAAATTAAAATAAGTTTGACTGAAATTGAATTTTAAGTAAATTAAAATAAGTGTGACTGAAATAGAATTTTAAGTAAATTAAAATAAGTGTGACTGAAATAGAATTTTAAGTAAATTAAAATAAGTTTGAATGAAATAGAATTTTAAATAAATTAAAATAGGTATGATAGAATTAGAATTTTAAGTAAATTAAAATAAGTTTGAATGAAATAGAATTTTAAGTAAATTAAAATCAGTTTGACTGAAATAAAATTTTAAGTAAATTAAAATAAGTTTGACTGAAATAGAATTTTGAGTAAATTATAATCAGTTTGACTGAAATAGAATTTTAAGTAAATTAAAATAAGTATGATAGAAATAGAATTTTAAGTAAATTAAAATAAGTTTGACTGAAATAGAATTTTAAGTAAATTAAAATAAGTGTGACTGAATAAGAATTTTAAGTTATTTAAAATAAGTGTGACTGAAATAGAATTTTAAGTAAATTAAAATCAGTTCACTGAAATAGAATTTTGATTAAATTAAAATAAGTTTGACTGAAATAGAATTTTAAGTAAATTAAAATAAGTTTGACTGAAATAGAATTTTAAGTAAATTAAATTAAGTGTGACTGAAATAAATTTTAAGTAAATTAAAATAAGTATGATAGAAATAGAATTTTAAGTAAATTAAAATAAGTTTGACTGAAATAGAATTTTAAGTAAATTAAAATAAGTATGATAGAAATAGAATTTTAAGTAAATTAAAATAAGTGTGACTGAAATAGAATTTTAAGTAAATTAAAATAAGTGTGACTGAAATAGAATTTTACGTAAATTAAAATTAGTTTGACTGAAATAGAATTTTAAGTAAATTTAAAATAAGTATGATAGAAATAGAATTTTAATTAAATTAAAATAAGTATGATAGAAATAGAATTTTAAGTAAATTAAAATAAGTATGATAGAAATAGAATTTTAAGTAAATTAAAATAAGTGTGACTGAATAAGAATTTTAAGTAAATTAAAATAAGTTTGACTGAAATAGAATTTTAAGTAAATTAAAATAAGTGTGACTGAAATAGAATTTTAAGTAAATTAAAATAAGTGTGACTGAAAGAGAATTTTAAGTAAATTTAAAATAAGTTTGACTGAAATAGAATTTTTAGAAAATTAAAATAAGTATGATAGAAATAGAATTTTAAGTAAATTAAAATAAGTATAATAGAAATAGAATTTTAAGTAAATTAAAATAAGTTTGACTGAAATAGAATTTAAAGTAAATTAAAATCAGTTTGACTGAAATAGAATTTTGAGTAAATTAAAATTAGTTTGACTGAATTAGAATTTCAAGTAAATTAAAATTAGTTTGACTGAAATAGAATTTTAAGTAAATTAAAATAAGTTTGACTGAAATAGAATTTTAAGTAAATTAAAATAATTATGATAGAAATAGAATTTTAAGTAAATTAAAAATAAGTTTGACTGAAATCGAATTTTAAGTAAATTAAAATAAGTTTGACTGAAATTGAATTTTAAGTAAATTAAAACAAGTTTGACTGAAATAGAATTTTAAGTAAATTAAAATAAGTTTGAATGAAATAGAATTTTAAGTAAATTAAAATAAGTTTGACTGAAATTGAATTTTAAGTAAATTAAAATAAGTGTGACTGAAATAGAATTTTAAGTAAATTAAAATAAGTGTGACTGAAATAGAATTTTAAGTAAATTAAAATAAGTGTGACTGAAATAGAATTTTAAGTAAATTAAAATAAGTGTGACTGAAATAGAATTTTAAGTAAATTAAAATAAGTGTGACTGAAATAGAATTTTAAGTAAATTAAAATCAGTTTGACTGAAATAGAATTTTTAGAAAATTAAAATAAGTTTGACTGAAATAGAATTTTAAGTAAATTATAATCAGTTTGACTGAAATAGAATTTTAAGTAAATTAAAATAAGTTTGACTGAATTAGAATTTTAAGTAAATTAAAATAAGTTTGACTGAAATAGAATTTTGAGTAAATTAAAATAAGTTTGACTGAAATAGAATTTTGAGTAAATTAAAATTAGTTTGACTGAATTAGAATTTCAAGTAAATTAAAATAAGTTTGACTGAAATAGAATTTTAAGTAAATTAAAATCAGCTTGACTGAAATTGAATTTTAAGTAAATAAAATAAGTGTGACTGAAATAGAATTTTGAGTAAATTAAAATAAGTGTGACTGAAATAGAATTTTAAGTAAATTAAAATAAGTTTGACTGAAATAGAATTTTAAGTAAATTAAAATCAGTTTGACTGAAATAGAATTTTGAGTAAATTAAAATTAGTTTGACTGAATTAGAATTTCAAGTAAATTAAAATAAGTTTGACTGAAATAGAATTTTAAGTAAATTAAAATAAGTGTGACTGAAATAGAATTTTGAGTAAATTAAAATAAGTTTGACTGAATTAGAATTTTAAGTAAATTAAAATTAGTTTGACTGAAATAGAATTTTAAGTAAATTAAAATCAGCTTGACTGAAATTGAATTTTAAGTAAATAAAATAAGTGTGACTGAAATAGAATTTTGAGTAAATTAAAATAAGTTTGACTGAATTAGAATTTTAAGTAAATTAAAATAAGTTTGACTGAAATAGAATTTTAAGTAAATTAAAATCAGTTTGACTGAAATAGAATTTTGAGTAAATTAAAATTAGTTTGACTGAATTAGAATTTCAAGTAAATTAAAATAAGTTTGACTGAAATAGAATTTTAAGTAAATTAAAATAAGTGTGACTGAAATAGAATTTTGAGTAAATTAAAATAAGTTTGACTGAATTAGAATTTTAAGTAAATTAAAATTAGTTTGACTGAAATAGAATTTTAAGTAAATTAAAATCAGCTTGACTGAAATTGAATTTTAAGTAAATAAAATAAGTGTGACTGAAATAGAATTTTACGTAAATTAAAATTAGTTTGACTGAAATAGATTTTCAAGTAAATTAAAATCAGTTTGACTGAAATAGAATTTTAAGTAAATAAAAATCAGTTTGACTGAAATAGAATTTTAAGTAAATTAAAATCAGTTTGACTGAAATAGAATTTTGAGTAAATTAAAATAAGTGTCTGAAATAGAATTTTAAGTAAATTAATATAAGTTTGACTGAAATCGAAATTTGAGTAAATTAAAATAAGTTTGACTGAAATAGAATTTTAAGTAAATTAAAATAAGTTTGACTGAAATAGAATTTTAAGTAAATTAAAATAAGTGTGACTGAAATAGAATTTTAAGTAAATTAATATAAGTTTGACTGAAATAGATTTTCAAGTAAATTAAAATTAGTTTGACTGAAATAGAATTTTGAGTAAATTAAAATCAGTTTGAGAGAAATAGAATTTTAAGTAAATTAAAATAAGTGTGACTGAAATAGAATTTTAAGTAAATTAAAATAAGTGTGACTGAAATTGAATTTTAAGTAAATTAAAATAAGTGTGACTGAAATAGAATTTTAAGTAAATTAAAATAAGTTTGAATGAAATAGAATTTTAAGTAAATTAAAATAAGTGTGACTGAAATAGAATTTTGAGTAAATTAAATAAGTTTGAGAGAAATAGAATTTTAAGAAAATTAAAATAAGTTTGACTGAAATAGAATTTTAAGTAAATTAAAATCAGTTTGACTGAAATAGAATTTTAAGTAAATTAAAATCAGCTTGACTGAAATTGAATTTTAAGTAAATAAAAATCAGTTTAACTGAAATAGAATTTTACGTAAATTAAAATTAGTTTTACTGAAATAGAATTTCAAGTAAATTAATATAAGTTTGACTGAAATAGAATTTTAAGTAAATTAAAATAAGTTTGACTGAAATAGAATTTTAAGTAAATTAAAATCAGTTTGACTGAAATAGAATTTTAAGTAAATTAAAATCAGTTTGACTGAAATAGAATTTTAAGTAAATTAAAATCAGCTTGACTGAAATTGAATTTTAAGTAAATAAAAATCAGTTTAACTGAAATAGAATTTTACGTAAATTAAAATAAGTTTGACTGAAATAGAATTTTAAGTAAATTAATATAAGTTTGACTGAAATAGAATTTTAAGTAAATTAAAATAAGTTTGACTGAAATAGAATTTTAAGTAAATTAAAATAAGTTTGACTGAAATAGAATTTTAAGTAAATTAAAATTAGTTTGACTGAAATAGAATTTTTAGTAAATTAAAATAAGTGTGACTGAAATAGAATTTTGAGTAAATTAAAATAAGTGTGACTGAAATTGAATTTTAAGTAAATTAAAATAAGTTTGAATGAAATAGAATTTTAAGTAAATTAAAATAAGTGTGACTGAAATAGAATTTTAAGTAAATTAAAATCAGCTTGACTGAAATAGAATTTTAAGTAAATAAAAATCAGTTTAACTGAAATAGAATTTTAAGTAAATTAAAATTAGTTTGACTGAAATAGAATTTTAAGTAAATTAAAATTAGTTTGACTGAAATAGAATTTTAAGTAAATTAAAATAAGTTTGACTGAAATAGAATTTTAAGTAAATTAAAATAAGTGTGACTTAAATAGAATTTTAAGTAAATTAAAATAAGTGTGACTGAAAAAGAATTTTACATAAATTAAAATCAGTTTGACTGAAATAGAATTTTAAGTAAATTAAAATAAGTGTGACTGAATTAGAATTTTAAATAAATTAAAATCAGTTTGACTGAAATAGAAGTTTAAGTAAATTAAAATCAGTATGACTGAAATTGAATTTTAAGTAAATTAAAATAAGTGTGACTGAATTAGAATTTTAAGTAAATTAAAATAAGTGTGACTGAAAAAGAATTTTACGTAAATTAAAATAAGTTTAACTGAAATAGAATTTTAAGTAAATTTAAAATAAGTGTGACTGAAATAGAATTTTGAGTAAATTAAAATTAGTTTGACTGAAATAGAATTTTAAGTAAATTTATATAAGTTTGACTGAAATAGAATTTTAAGTAAATTAAAATAAGTTTGACTGAAATAGAATTTTAAGTAAATTAAAATAAGTTTGACTGAAATAGAATTATAAGTAAATTAAAATAAGTATGATAGAAATAGAATTTTAAGTAAATTAAAATAAGTTTGACTGAAATAGAAATATAAGTAAATTTAAAATAAGTTTGACTGAAATAGAATTTTAAGTAAATTAAAATCAGTTTGACTGAATTAGAATTTTAAGTAAATTAAATAAGTTTGACTGAAATAGAATTTCAAGTAAATTAAAATCAGTTTGACTGAAATAGAATTTTAAGTAAATTAAAATAAGTGTGACTGAAATAGAATTTTGAGTAAATTAAAATCAGTTTGACTGAATTAGAATTTTAAGTAAATTAAATAAGTTTGAGAGAAATAGAATTTTAAGAAAATTAAAATAAGTTTGACTGAAATAGAATTTTAAGTAAATTAAAATAAGTTTGACTGAAATAGAATTTTAAGTAAATTTAAAATAAGTTTGACTGAAATAGAATTTTAAGTAAATTAAAATCAGTTTGACTGAATTAGAATTTTAAGTAAATTAAATAAGTTTGACTGAAATAGAATTTCAAGTAAATTAAAATCAGTTTGACTGAAATAGAATTTTAAGTAAATTAAAATAAGTGTGACTGAAATAGAATTTTGAGTAAATTAAAATCAGTTTGAGAGAAATAGAATTTTAAGTAAATTAAAATAAGTTTGACTGAAATAGAAATATAAGTAAATTTAAAATAAGTATAATAGAAATAGAATTTTGAGTAAATTAAAATAAGTGTGACTGAAATAGAATTTCAAGAAAAATAAAATAAGTTTGACTGAAATAGAATTTTGAGTAAATTAAAATTAGTTTGACTGAAATAGAATTTTAAGTAAATTAAAATAAGTGTCACTGAAATAGAATTTCAAGTAAATTAAAATCAGTTTGACTGAAATAGAATTTTAAGTAAATTAAAATCAGTATGACTTAAATAGAATTATAAGTAAATTTAAAATAAGTGTGACTGAAATAGAATTTTGAGTAAATTAAAATTAGTTTGACTGAAATAGAATTTTAAGTAAATTAATATAAGTTTGACTGAAATAGAATTTTAAGTAAATTAAAATAAGTTTGACTGAAATAGAATTTTGAGTAAATTAAAATAAGTGTGACTGAAATAGAATTTCAAGAAAAAAAATAAGTTTGACTGAAATAGAATTTTGAGTAAATTAAAATTAGTTTGACTGAAATAGAATTTTAAGTAAATTAAAATAAGTGTCACTGAAATAGAATTTCAAGTAAATTAAAATCAGTTTGACTGAAATAGAATTTTGAGTAAATTAAAATAAGTGTCTGAAATAGAATTTTAAGTAAATTAGTATAAGTTTGACTGAAATCGAAATTTGAGTAAATTAAAATAAGTTTGACTGAAATAGAATTTTAAGTAAATTAAAATAAGTTTGACTGAAATAGAATTTTAAGTAAATTAAAATAAGTGTGACTTAAATAGAATTTTAAGTAAATTAAAATTAGTTTGACTGAAATAGATTTTCAAGTAAATTAAAATCAGTTTGACTGAAATAGAATTTTAAGTAAATTAAAATTAGTTTGACTGAAATAGAATTTTAAGTAAATTAAAATAAGTGTGACTGAAATAGAATTTTAAGTAAATTAAAATTAGTTTGACTGAAATAGAATTTTAAGTAAATAAAAATCAGTTTAACTGAAATAGAATTTTAAGTAAATTAAAATCAGTTTGACTGAAATAGAATTTTAAGTAAATTAAAATCAGTTTGACTGAAATAGAATTTTGAGTAAATTAAAATAAGTGTCTGAAATAGAATTTTAAGTAAATTAAAATCAGTATGACTGAAATAGAATTTTGAGTAAATTAAAATAAGTGTCTGAAATAGAATTTTAAGTAAATTAAAATAAGTGTGACTGAAATAGAATTTTAAGTAAATTAAAATCAGCTTGACTGAAATAGAATTTTAAGTAAATTAAAATAAGTGTGACTGAAATAGAATTTTACGTAAATTAAAATTAGTTTGACTGAAATAGATTTTCAAGTAAATTAAAATCAGTTTGACTGAAATAGAATTTTAAGTAAATAAAAATCAGTTTGACTGAAATAGAATTTTAAGTAAATTAAAATCAGTTTGACTGAAATAGAATTTTGAGTAAATTAAAATAAGTGTCTGAAATAGAATTTTAAGTAAATTAAAATCAGTTTGACTGAAATCGAAATTTGAGTAAATTAAAATAAGTTTGACTGAAATAGAATTTTAAGTAAATTAAAATAAGTTTGACTGAAATAGAATTTTAAGTAAATTAAAATAAGTGTGACTGAAATAGAATTTTAAGTAAATTAATATAAGTTTGACTGAAATAGATTTTCAAGTAAATTAAAATTAGTTTGACTGAAATAGAATTTTGAGTAAATTAAAATCAGTTTGAGAGAAATAGAATTTTAAGTAAATTAAAATCAGTTTGACTGAAATAGAATTTTACGTAAATTAAAATAAGTGTGACTGAAATAGAATTTTAAGTAAATTAAAATAAGTGTGACTGAAATAGAATTTTAAGTAAATTAAAATAAGTTTGAATGAAATAGAATTTTAAGTAAATTAAAATAAGTGTGACTGAAATAGAATTTTGAGTAAATTAAATAAGTTTGAGAGAAATAGAATTTTAAGAAAATTAAAATAAGTTTGACTGAAATAGAATTTTAAGTAAATTAAAATCAGTTTGACTGAAATAGAATTTTAAGTAAATTAAAATCAGCTTGACTGAAATTGAATTTTAAGTAAATAAAAATCAGTTTAACTGAAATAGAATTTTACGTAAATTAAAATTAGTTTTACTGAAATAGAATTTCAAGTAAATTAATATAAGTTTGACTGAAATAGAATTTTAAGTAAATTAAAATAAGTTTGACTGAAATAGAATTTTAAGTAAATTAAAATCAGTTTGACTGAAATAGAATTTTAAGTAAATTAAAATCAGTTTGACTGAAATAGAATTTTAAGTAAATTAAAATCAGCTTGACTGAAATTGAATTTTAAGTAAATAAAAATCAGTTTAACTGAAATAGAATTTTACGTAAATTAAAATAAGTTTGACTGAAATAGAATTTTAAGTAAATTAATATAAGTTTGACTGAAATAGAATTTTAAGTAAATTAAAATAAGTTTGACTGAAATAGAATTTTAAGTAAATTAAAATAAGTTTGACTGAAATAGAATTTTAAGTAAATTAAAATTAGTTTGACTGAAATAGAATTTTTAGTAAATTAAAATAAGTGTGACTGAAATAGAATTTTGAGTAAATTAAAATAAGTGTGACTGAAATTGAATTTTAAGTAAATTAAAATAAGTTTGAATGAAATAGAATTTTAAGTAAATTAAAATAAGTGTGACTGAAATAGAATTTTAAGTAAATTAAAATAAGTGTGACTGAAATAGAATTTTAAGTAAATTAAAATAAGTGTGACTGAAAGAGAATTTTAAGTAAATTTAAAATAAGTTTGACTGAAATAGAATTTTTAGAAAATTAAAATAAGTATGATAGAAATAGAATTTTAAGTAAATTAAAATAAGTATAATAGAAATAGAATTTTAAGTAAATTAAAATAAGTTTGACTGAAATAGAATTTAAAGTAAATTAAAATCAGTTTGACTGAAATAGAATTTTGAGTAAATTAAAATTAGTTTGACTGAATTAGAATTTCAAGTAAATTAAATAAGTTTGACTGAAATAGAATTTTAAGTAAATTAAAATAAGTTTGACTGAAATAGAATTTTAAGTAATTTAAAATAATTATGATAGAAATAGAATTTTAAGTAAATTAAAAATAAGTTTGACTGAAATCGAATTTTAAGTAAATTAAAATAAGTTTGACTGAAATTGAATTTTAAGTAAATTAAAACAAGTTTGACTGAAATAGAATTTTAAGTAAATTAAAATAAGTTTGAATGAAATAGAATTTTAAGTAAATTAAAATAAGTTTGACTGAAATAGAATTTTAAGTAAATTAAAATAAGTGTGACTGAAATAGAATTTTAAGTAAATTAAAATAAGTGTGACTGAAATAGAATTTTAAGTAAATTAAAATAAGTGTGACTGAAATAGAATTTTAAGTAAATTAAAATAAGTGTGACTGAAATAGAATTTTAAGTAAATTAAAATAAGTGTGACTGAAATAGAATTTTAAGTAAATTAAAATCAGTTTGACTGAAATAGAATTTTTAGAAAATTAAAATAAGTTTGACTGAAATAGAATTTTAAGTAAATTATAATCAGTTTGACTGAAATAGAATTTTTAGTAAATTAAAATTAATTTGACTGAAATAGAATTTTAAGTAAATTAAAATAAGTGTGACTGAAATAGAATTTTGAGTAAATTAAAATAAGTTTGACTGAAATAGAATTTTGAGTAAATTAAAATAAGTATGATAGAAATAGAATTTTGAGTAAATTAAAATAAGTTTAACTGAAATAGAATTTTAAGTAAATTAAAATAAGTTTGACTGAAATTGAATTTTAAGTAAATTTAAAATAAGTGTGACAGAAAAAGAATTTTAAGTAAATTAAAATCAGTTTGACTGAAATAGAATTTTGAGTAAATTAAAATTAGTTTGACTGAAATAGAATTTTAAGTAAATTAAAATCAGTTTGACTGAAATAGAATTTTAAGTAAATTAAAATAAGTTTGACTGAAATAGAATTTTAAGTAAATTAAAATAAGTTCACTGAAATAGAATTTAAGTAAATTAAAATAAGTTTGACTGAAATAGAATTTTAAGTAAATTAAAATAAGTTTGAATGAAATAGAATTTTAAGTAAATTTAAAATAAGTTTGAATGAAATAGAATTTAAAGCAAATTAAAATAAGTTTGACTGAAATTGAATTTTAAGTAAATTAAAATAAGTTTGAATGAAATAGAATTTTAAGTAAATTTAAAATAAGTGTGACAGAAAAAGAATTTTTAGTAAATTAAAATAAGTTTGACTGAAATAGAATTTTAAGTAAATTAAAATCAGTTTGACTGAAATAGAATTTTGAGTAAATTAAAATTAGTTTGACTGAATTAGAATTTCAAGTAAATTAAATAAGTTTGACTGAAATAGAATTTTGAGTAAATTAAAATTAGTTTGACTGAATTAGAATTTTAAGTAAATTAAAATAAGTTTGACTGAAATAGAATTTTAAGTAAATTAAAATAAGTGTGACTGAATAAGAATTTTAAGTAAATTAAAATAAGTTTGACTGAAATAGAATTTTAAGTAAATCAAAATAAGTATAATAGAAATAGAATTTTAAGTAAATTAAAATAAGTGTGACTGAATAAGAATTTTAAGTAAATTAAAATAAGTTTGAATGAAATAGAATTTTAAGTAAATTAAAATAAGTTTGACTGAAATAGAATTTTAAGTAAATTAAAATAAGTGTGACTGAAATAGAATTTTACGTAAATTAAAATCAGTTTGACTGAAATAGAATTTTTAGAAAATTAAAATAAGTTTGAATGAAATAGAATTTTAAGTAAATTAAATAAGTTTGACTGAAATAGAATTTTAAGTAAATTAAAATAAGTTTGACTGAATTAGAATTTTAAGTAAATTAAAATAAGTTTGACTGAAATAGAATTTTGAGTAAATTAAAATAAGTTTGACTGAAATAGAATTTTGAGTAAATTAAAATTAGTTTGACTGAATTAGAATTTCAAGTAAATTAAAATAAGTTTGACTGAAATAGAATTTTAAGTAAATTAAAATCAGCTTGACTGAAATTGAATTTTAAGTAAATAAAATAAGTGTGACTGAAATAGAATTTTGAGTAAATTAAAATAAGTGTGACTGAAATAGAATTTTAAGTAAATTAAAATAAGTTTGACTGAAATAGAATTTTAAGTAAATTAAAATCAGTTTGACTGAAATAGAATTTTGAGTAAATTAAAATTAGTTTGACTGAATTAGAATTTCAAGTAAATTAAAATAAGTTTGACTGAAATAGAATTTTAAGTAAATTAAAATAAGTGTGACTGAAATAGAATTTTGAGTAAATTAAAATAAGTTTGACTGAATTAGAATTTTAAGTAAATTAAAATTAGTTTGACTGAAATAGAATTTTAAGTAAATTAAAATCAGCTTGACTGAAATTGAATTTTAAGTAAATTAAAATAAGTGTGACTGAAATAGAATTTTACGTAAATTAAAATTAGTTTGACTGAAATAGATTTTCAAGTAAATTAAAATCAGTTTGACTGAAATAGAATTTTAAGTAAATAAAAATCAGTTTGACTGAAATAGAATTTTAAGTAAATTAAAATCAGTTTGACTGAAATAGAATTTTGAGTAAATTAAAATAAGTGTCTGAAATAGAATTTTAAGTAAATTAATATAAGTTTGACTGAAATCGAAATTTGAGTAAATTAAAATAAGTTTGACTGAAATAGAATTTTAAGTAAATTAAAATAAGTTTGACTGAAATAGAATTTTAAGTAAATTAAAATAAGTGTGACTGAAATAGAATTTTAAGTAAATTAATATAAGTTTGACTGAAATAGATTTTCAAGTAAATTAAAATTAGTTTGACTGAAATAGAATTTTGAGTAAATTAAAATCAGTTTGAGAGAAATAGAATTTTAAGTAAATTAAAATCAGTTTGACTGAAATAGAATTTTACGTAAATTAAAATAAGTGTGACTGAAATAGAATTTTAAGTAAATTAAAATAAGTGTGACTGAAATAGAATTTTAAGTAAATTAAAATAAGTTTGAATGAAATAGAATTTTAAGTAAATTAAAATAAGTGTGACTGAAATAGAATTTTGAGTAAATTAAATAAGTTTGAGAGAAATAGAATTTTAAGAAAATTAAAATAAGTTTGACTGAAATAGAATTTTAAGTAAATTAAAATCAGTTTGACTGAAATAGAATTTTAAGTAAATTAAAATCAGCTTGACTGAAATTGAATTTTAAGTAAATAAAAATCAGTTTAACTGAAATAGAATTTTACGTAAATTAAAATTAGTTTTACTGAAATAGAATTTCAAGTAAATTAATATAAGTTTGACTGAAATAGAATTTTAAGTAAATTAAAATAAGTTTGACTGAAATAGAATTTTAAGTAAATTAAAATCAGTTTGACTGAAATAGAATTTTAAGTAAATTAAAATCAGTTTGACTGAAATAGAATTTTAAGTAAATTAAAATCAGCTTGACTGAAATTGAATTTTAAGTAAATAAAAATCAGTTTAACTGAAATAGAATTTTACGTAAATTAAAATAAGTTTGACTGAAATAGAATTTTAAGTAAATTAATATAAGTTTGACTGAAATAGAATTTTAAGTAAATTAAAATAAGTTTGACTGAAATAGAATTTTAAGTAAATTAAAATAAGTTTGACTGAAATAGAATTTTAAGTAAATTAAAATTAGTTTGACTGAAATAGAATTTTTAGTAAATTAAAATAAGTGTGACTGAAATAGAATTTTGAGTAAATTAAAATAAGTGTGACTGAAATTGAATTTTAAGTAAATTAAAATAAGTTTGAATGAAATAGAATTTTAAGTAAATTAAAATAAGTGTGACTGAAATAGAATTTTAAGTAAATTAAAATCAGCTTGACTGAAATAGAATTTTAAGTAAATAAAAATCAGTTTAACTGAAATAGAATTTTAAGTAAATTAAAATTAGTTTGACTGAAATAGAATTTTAAGTAAATTAAAATTAGTTTGACTGAAATAGAATTTTAAGTAAATTAAAATAAGTTTGACTGAAATAGAATTTTAAGTAAATTAAAATAAGTGTGACTTAAATAGAATTTTAAGTAAATTAAAATAAGTGTGACTGAAAAAGAATTTTACATAAATTAAAATCAGTTTGACTGAAATAGAATTTTAAGTAAATTAAAATAAGTGTGACTGAATTAGAATTTTAAATAAATTAAAATCAGTTTGACTGAAATAGAAGTTTAAGTAAATTAAAATCAGTATGACTGAAATTGAATTTTAAGTAAATTAAAATAAGTGTGACTGAAAAAGAATTTTACGTAAATTAAAATAAGTTTAACTGAAATAGAATTTTAAGTAAATTTAAAATAAGTGTGACTGAAATAGAATTTTGAGTAAATTAAAATTAGTTTGACTGAAATAGAATTTTAAGTAAATTTATATAAGTTTGACTGAAATAGAATTTTAAGTAAATTAAAATAAGTTTGACTGAAATAGAATTTTAAGTAAATTAAAATAAGTTTGACTGAAATAGAATTATAAGTAAATTAAAATAAGTATGATAGAAATAGAATTTTAAGTAAATTAAAATAAGTTTGACTGAAATAGAAATATAAGTAAATTTAAAATAAGTTTGACTGAAATAGAATTTTAAGTAAATTAAAATCAGTTTGACTGAATTAGAATTTTAAGTAAATTAAATAAGTTTGACTGAAATAGAATTTCAAGTAAATTAAAATCAGTTTGACTGAAATAGAATTTTAAGTAAATTAAAATAAGTGTGACTGAAATAGAATTTTGAGTAAATTAAAATAAGTTTGACAGAAATAGAATTTTAAGTAAATTAAAATAAGTGTGACTGAAATAGAATTTCAAGTAAATTAAAATCAGTTTGACTGAAATAGAATTTCAAGTAAATTAAAATAAGTTTGACTGAAATAGAATTTTAAGTAAATTAAAATAAGTTTGACTGAAATAGAATTTTAAGTAAATTAAAATCAGTTTGACTGAATTAGAATTTTAAGTAAATTAAATAAGTTTGACTGAAATAGAATTTCAAGTAAATTAAAATCAGTTTGACTGAAATAGAATTTTAAGTAAATTAAAATAAGTGTGACTGAAATAGAATTTTGAGTAAATTAAAATCAGTTTGAGAGAAATAGAATTTTAAGTAAATTAAAATAAGTTTGACTGAAATAGAAATATAAGTAAATTTAAAATAAGTATAATAGAAATAGAATTTTGAGTAAATTAAAATAAGTGTGACTGAAATAGAATTTCAAGAAAAATAAAATAAGTTTGACTGAAATAGAATTTTGAGTAAATTAAAATTAGTTTGACTGAAATAGAATTTTAAGTAAATTAAAATAAGTGTCACTGAAATAGAATTTCAAGTAAATTAAAATCAGTTTGACTGAAATAGAATTTTAAGTAAATTAAAATCAGTATGACTTAAATAGAATTATAAGTAAATTTAAAATAAGTGTGACTGAAATAGAATTTTGAGTAAATTAAAATTAGTTTGACTGAAATAGAATTTTAAGTAAATTAATATAAGTTTGACTGAAATAGAATTTTAAGTAAATTAAAATAAGTTTGACTGAAATAGAATTTTGAGTAAATTAAAATAAGTGTGACTGAAATAGAATTTCAAGAAAAAAAATAAGTTTGACTGAAATAGAATTTTGAGTAAATTAAAATTAGTTTGACTGAAATAGAATTTTAAGTAAATTAAAATAAGTGTCACTGAAATAGAATTTCAAGTAAATTAAAATCAGTTTGACTGAAATAGAATTTTGAGTAAATTAAAATAAGTGTCTGAAATAGAATTTTAAGTAAATTAGTATAAGTTTGACTGAAATCGAAATTTGAGTAAATTAAAATAAGTTTGACTGAAATAGAATTTTAAGTAAATTAAAATAAGTTTGACTGAAATAGAATTTTAAGTAAATTAAAATAAGTGTGACTTAAATAGAATTTTAAGTAAATTAAAATTAGTTTGACTGAAATAGATTTTCAAGTAAATTAAAATCAGTTTGACTGAAATAGAATTTTAAGTAAATTAAAATTAGTTTGACTGAAATAGAATTTTAAGTAAATTAAAATAAGTGTGACTGAAATAGAATTTTAAGTAAATTAAAATTAGTTTGACTGAAATAGAATTTTAAGTAAATAAAAATCAGTTTAACTGAAATAGAATTTTAAGTAAATTAAAATCAGTTTGACTGAAATAGAATTTTAAGTAAATTAAAATCAGTTTGACTGAAATAGAATTTTGAGTAAATTAAAATAAGTGTCTGAAATAGAATTTTAAGTAAATTAAAATCAGTATGACTGAAATAGAATTTTGAGTAAATTAAAATAAGTGTCTGAAATAGAATTTTAAGTAAATTAAAATAAGTGTGACTGAAATAGAATTTTAAGTAAATTAAAATCAGCTTGACTGAAATTGAATTTTAAGTAAATAAAATAAGTGTGACTGAAATAGAATTTTACGTAAATTAAAATTAGTTTGACTGAAATAGATTTTCAAGTAAATTAAAATCAGTTTGACTGAAATAGAATTTTAAGTAAATAAAAATCAGTTTGACTGAAATAGAATTTTAAGTAAATTAAAATCAGTTTGACTGAAATAGAATTTTGAGTAAATTAAAATAAGTGTCTGAAATAGAATTTTAAGTAAATTAATATAAGTTTGACTGAAATCGAAATTTGAGTAAATTAAAATAAGTTTGACTGAAATAGAATTTTAAGTAAATTAAAATAAGTTTGACTGAAATAGAATTTTAAGTAAATTAAAATAAGTGTGACTGAAATAGAATTTTAAGTAAATTAATATAAGTTTGACTGAAATAGATTTTCAAGTAAATTAAAATTAGTTTGACTGAAATAGAATTTTGAGTAAATTAAAATCAGTTTGACTGAAATAGAATTTCAAGTAAATTTAAAATAAGTTTGACTGAAATAGAATTTTACGTAAATTAAAATAAGTGTGACTGAAATAGAATTTTAAGTAAATTAAAATAAGTGTGACTGAAATAGAATTTTAAGTAAATTAAAATAAGTTTGAATGAAATAGAATTTTAAGTAAATTAAAATAAGTGTGACTGAAATAGAATTTTGAGTAAATTAAATAAGTTTGAGAGAAATAGAATTTTAAGAAAATTAAAATAAGTGTCTGAAATAGAATTTTAAGTAAATTAAAATCAGCTTGACTGAAATTGAATTTTAAGTAAATAAAAATCAGTTTAACTGAAATAGAATTTTACGTAAATTAAAATTAGTTTTACTGAAATAGAATTTCAAGTAAATTAATATAAGTTTGACTGAAATAGAATTTTAAGTAAATTAAAATAAGTTTGACTGAAATAGAATTTTAAGTAAATTAAAATCAGTTTGACTGAAATAGAATTTTAAGTAAATTAAAATCAGTTTGACTGAAATAGAATTTTAAGTAAATAAAAATCAGTTTAACTGAAATAGAATTTTACGTAAATTAAAATAAGTGTGACTGAAATAGAATTTTAAGTAAATTAAAATAAGTGTGACTGAAATAGAATTTTAAGTAAATTAAAATAAGTTTGAATGAAATAGAATTTTAAGTAAATTAAAATAAGTGTGACTGAAATAGAATTTTGAGTAAATTAAATAAGTTTGAGAGAAATAGAATTTTAAGAAAATTAAAATAAGTTTGACTGAAATAGAATTTTAAGTAAATTAAAATCAGTTTGACTGAAATAGAATTTTAAGTAAATTAAAATCAGCTTGACTGAAATTGAATTTTAAGTAAATAAAAATCAGTTTAACTGAAATAGAATTTTACGTAAATTAAAATTAGTTTTACTGAAATAGAATTTCAAGTAAATTAATATAAGTTTGACTGAAATAGAATTTTAAGTAAATTAAAATAAGTTTGACTGAAATAGAATTTTAAGTAAATTAAAATCAGTTTGACTGAAATAGAATTTTAAGTAAATTAAAATCAGTTTGACTGAAATAGAATTTTAAGTAAATTAAAATCAGCTTGACTGAAATTGAATTTTAAGTAAATAAAAATCAGTTTAACTGAAATAGAATTTTACGTAAATTAAAATAAGTTTGACTGAAATAGAATTTTAAGTAAATTAATATAAGTTTGACTGAAATAGAATTTTAAGTAAATTAAAATAAGTTTGACTGAAATAGAATTTTAAGTAAATTAAAATAAGTTTGACTGAAATAGAATTTTAAGTAAATTAAAATTAGTTTGACTGAAATAGAATTTTTAGTAAATTAAAATAAGTGTGACTGAAATAGAATTTTGAGTAAATTAAAATAAGTGTGACTGAAATTGAATTTTAAGTAAATTAAAATAAGTTTGAATGAAATAGAATTTTAAGTAAATTAAAATAAGTGTGACTGAAATAGAATTTTAAGTAAATTAAAATCAGCTTGACTGAAATAGAATTTTAAGTAAATAAAAATCAGTTTAACTGAAATAGAATTTTAAGTAAATTAAAATTAGTTTGACTGAAATAGAATTTTAAGTAAATTAAAATTAGTTTGACTGAAATAGAATTTTAAGTAAATTAAAATAAGTTTGACTGAAATAGAATTTTAAGTAAATTAAAATAAGTGTGACTTAAATAGAATTTTAAGTAAATTAAAATAAGTGTGACTGAAAAAGAATTTTACATAAATTAAAATCAGTTTGACTGAAATAGAATTTTAAGTAAATTAAAATAAGTGTGACTGAATTAGAATTTTAAATAAATTAAAATCAGTTTGACTGAAATAGAAGTTTAAGTAAATTAAAATCAGTATGACTGAAATTGAATTTTAAGTAAATTAAAATAAGTGTGACTGAAAAAGAATTTTACGTAAATTAAAATAAGTTTAACTGAAATAGAATTTTAAGTAAATTTAAAATAAGTGTGACTGAAATAGAATTTTGAGTAAATTAAAATTAGTTTGACTGAAATAGAATTTTAAGTAAATTTATATAAGTTTGACTGAAATAGAATTTTAAGTAAATTAAAATAAGTTTGACTGAAATAGAATTTTAAGTAAATTAAAATAAGTTTGACTGAAATAGAATTATAAGTAAATTAAAATAAGTATGATAGAAATAGAATTTTAAGTAAATTAAAATAAGTTTGACTGAAATAGAAATATAAGTAAATTTAAAATAAGTTTGACTGAAATAGAATTTTAAGTAAATTAAAATCAGTTTGACTGAATTAGAATTTTAAGTAAATTAAATAAGTTTGACTGAAATAGAATTTCAAGTAAATTAAAATCAGTTTGACTGAAATAGAATTTTAAGTAAATTAAAATAAGTGTCACTGAAATAGAATTTTGAGTAAATTAAAATCAGTTTGACTGAATTAGAATTTTAAGTAAATTAAATAAGTTTGACTGAAATAGAATTCTAAGTAAATTAAAATCAGTTTGAGAGAAATAGAATTTTAAGTAAATAAAAATAAGTTTGACTGAAATAGAATTTTAAGTAAATTAAAATAAGTGTCACTGAAATAGAATTTCAAGTAAATTAAAATCAGTTTGACTGAAATAGAATTTTAAGTAAATAAAAATCAGTTTGACTGAAATTGAATTTTAAGTAAATTAAAATCAGTTTGACTGAAATAGAATTTTAAGTAAATTAAAATAAGTTTGACTGAAATAGAATTTTAAGTAAATTAAAATAAGTTTGACTGAAATAGAATTTTAAGTAAATTAAAATCAGTTTGACTGAAATAGAATTTTAAGTAAATTAAAATCAGTTTGACTGAAATAGAATTTTAAGTAAATTAAAATAAGTTTGACTGAAATAGAATTTTAAGTAAATTAAAATCAGTTTGACTGAAATAGAATTTTAAGTAAATTAAAATAAGTGTGACTGAAAAAGAATTTTACGTAAATTAAAATCAGTTTG
Source organism: Loxodes magnus (assembly GCA_946699065.1). Lineage (NCBI taxonomy): Eukaryota > Ciliophora > Karyorelictea > Loxodida > Loxodidae > Loxodes > Loxodes magnus. The sequence goes on from CAMPDV010000107.1 coordinate 503,411, forward strand.
ACTGAAAAAGTATTTAAATTAAATTAAAATCAGTTTGACTGAAATAGAATTTTAAGTAAATTAAAATAAGTGTGACTGAAAAAGAATTTTACGTAAATTAAAATCAGTTTGACTGAAAAAGTATTTAAATTAAATTAAAATCAGTTTGACTGAAATAGAATTTTAAGTAAATTAAAATCAGTTTGACTGAAATTGAATTTTAATTAAATTAAACTAAATAAGACTGAAATAGAATTTTATGTTAATAAAAATCAGTTTAACTGAAATAGAATTTTAAGTAAATTAAAATAAGTTTGACTGAAATAGAATTTTGAGTAAATTAAAATAAGTGTGACTGAAATAGAATTTTAAGTAAATTAAAATAAGTGTGACTGAAATTGAATTTTAATTAAATTAAACTAAATAAGACTGAAATAGAATTTTAAGTAAATTAAAATAAGTTTGACTGAAATAGAATTTTAAGTAAATTAAAATCAGTTTGACTGAAATAGAATTTTAAGTAAATTAAAATAAGTTTGACTGAAATAGAATTTTAAGTAAATTAAAATTAGTTTGACTGAAATAGAATTTTAAGTAAATTAAAATAAGTGTGACTGAAATAGAATTTTGAGTAAATTAAAATAAGTGTGAGAGAAATAGAATTTTAAGTAAATTAAAATAAGTTTGACTGAAATAGAATTTTACGTAAATTAAAATAAGTTAAACTGAAATAGAATTTTAAGTAAATTAAAATAAGTGTGACTGAAATAGAATTTTAAGTAAATTAAAATAAGTGTGACTGAAATAGAATTTTGAGTAAATTAAAATAAGTTTGACTGAAATAGAATTTTAAGTAAATTAAAATTAGTTTGACTGAAATAGAATTTTTAGTAAATTAAAATAAGTGTGACTGAAATAGAATTTTGAGTAAATTAAAATTAGTTTGACTGAAATAGAAATTTAAGTAAATTAAAATAAGTTTGATAGAAATAGAAATTTAAGTAAATTAAAATAAGTGTGACTGAAATAGAATTTTAAGTAAATTAAAATAATTGTGACTGAATAAGAATTTTAAATAAATTAAAATCAGTTCACTGAAATAGAATTTTAATTAAATTAAACTAAATAAGACAGAAATAGAATTTTAAGTAAATTAAAATCAGTTTGACTGAAATAGAATTCTAAGTAAATAAAATAAGTGTGACTGAAATTTAATTTTAAGTAAATTAAAATAAGTTTAACTGAAATAGAATTTTAAGTAAATTAAAATCAGTTTGACTGAAATAGAATTTTAAATAAATTAAAATCAGTGTGACTGAAATAGAATTTCAAGTAAATTTAAAATAAGTTTGACTGAAATAGATTTTCAAGTAAATTAAAATTAGTTTGACTGAAATAGAATTTTGAGTAAATTAAAATAAGTGTGACTGAAATAGAATTTTGAGTAAATTAAATCAGTTTGACTGAAATAGAATTTTACGTAAATTAAAATAAGTGTGACTGAAATAGAATTTTAAGTAAATTAAAATAAGTGTGACTGAAATAGAATTTTAAGTAAATTAAAATCAGCTTGACTGAAATTGAATTTTAAGTAAATAAAAATCAGTTTAACTGAAATAGAATTTTACGTAAATTAAAATAAGTTTGACTGAAATAGAATTTTAAGTAAATTAATATAAGTTTGACTGAAATAGAATTTTAAGTAAATTAAAATAAGTTTGACTGAAATAGAATTTTAAGTAAATTAAAATAAGTTTGACTGAAATAGAATTTTAAGTAAATTAAAATTAGTTTGACTGAAATAGAATTTTTAGTAAATTAAAATAAGTGTGACTGAAATAGAATTTTGAGTAAATTAAAATAAGTGTGACTGAAATTGAATTTTAAGTAAATTAAAATAAGTTTGAATGAAATAGAATTTTAAGTAAATTAAAATAAGTGTGACTGAAATAGAATTTCAAGTAAATTTAAAATAAGTTTGACTGAAATAGATTTTCAAGTAAATTAAAATTAGTTTGACTGAAATAGAATTTTGAGTAAATTAAAATCAGTTTGAGAGAAATAGAATTTTAAGTAAATTAAAATCAGTTTGACTGAAATAGAATTTTACGTAAATTAAAATAAGTGTGACTGAAATAGAATTTTAAGTAAATTAAAATAAGTTTGACTGAAATAGAATTTTAAGTAAATTAAAATCAGCTTGACTGAAATTGAATTTTAAGTAAATAAAAATCAGTTTAACTGAAATAGAATTTTACGTAAATTAAAATAAGTTTGACTGAAATAGAATTTTAAGTAAATTAATATAAGTTTGACTGAAATAGAATTTTAAGTAAATTAAAATAAGTTTGACTGAAATAGAATTTTAAGTAAATTAAAATAAGTTTGACTGAAATAGAATTTTAAGTAAATTAAAATTAGTTTGACTGAAATAGAATTTTTAGTAAATTAAAATAAGTGTGACTGAAATAGAATTTTGAGTAAATTAAAATAAGTGTGACTGAAATTGAATTTTAAGTAAATTAAAATAAGTTTGAATGAAATAGAATTTTAAGTAAATTAAAATAAGTGTGACTGAAATAGAATTTTAAGTAAATTAAAATCAGCTTGACTGAAATAGAATTTTAAGTAAATAAAAATCAGTTTAACTGAAATAGAATTTTAAGTAAATTAAAATTAGTTTGACTGAAATAGAATTTTAAGTAAATAAAAATCAGTTTAACTGAAATAGAATTTTAAGTAAATTAAAATCAGTTTGACTGAAATAGAATTTTAAGTAAATTAAAATAAGTGTCTGAAATAGAATTTTAAGTAAATTAATATAAGTTTGACTGAAATCGAAATTTGAGTAAATTAAAATAAGTTTGACTGAAATAGAATTTTAAGTAAATTAAAATAAGTTTGACTGAAATAGAATTTTAAGTAAATTAAAATAAGTGTGACTTAAATAGAATTTTAAGTAAATTAAAATTAGTTTGACTGAAATAGATTTTCAAGTAAATTAAAATCAGTTTGACTGAAATAGAATTTTAAGTAAATTAAAATTAGTTTGACTGAAATAGAATTTTAAGTAAATTAAAATAAGTGTGACTGAAATAGAATTTTGAGTAAATTAAATAAGTTTGAGAGAAATAGAATTTTACGTAAATTAAAATAAGTTTGACTGAAATAGAATTTTACGTAAATTAAAATCAGTTTAACTGAAATAGAATTTTAAGTAAATTAAAATAAGTTTGACTGAAATAGAATTTTAAGTAAATTAAAATAAGTGTGACTGAAATAGAATTTTAAGTAAATTAAAATAAGTATGAGTGAAATAGAATTTTAAGTAAATTAAAATAAGTGTCACTGAAATAGAATTTCAAGTAAATTAAAATAAGTTTGACTGAAATAGAATTTTGAGTAAATTAAAATAAGTGTGACTGAAATAGAATTTTAAGTAAATTAAAATAAGTGTGACTGAAATTGAATTTTAATTAAATTAAACTAAATAAGACTGAAATAGAATTTTAAGTAAATAAAAATCAGTTTAACTGAAATAGAATTTTAAGTAAATTAAAATAAGTTTGACTGAAATAGAATTTCAAGTAAATTAAAATCAGTTTGACTGAAATAGAATTTTAAGTAAATTAAAATAAGTGTGACTGAAAAAGAATTTCAAGTAAATTAAAATCAGTTTGACTGAAATAGAATTTTAAGTAAATTAAAATCAGTTTGACTGAAATAGAATTTTAAGTAAATTAAAATAGGTGTGACTGAAATAGAATTTTGAGTAAATTAAATTAGTATGACTGAAATAGAATTTTAAGTAAATTAAAATTAGTTTGACTGAAATAGAATTTTAAGTAAATTAAAATAAGTGTGACTTAAATAGAATTTTGAGTAAATTAAAATAAGTGTGACTGAAATAGAATTCTAAGTAAATTAAAATCAGTTTGAGAGAAATAGAATTTTAAGTAAATAAAAATAAGTTTGACTGAAATAGAATTTTAAGTAAATTAAAATAAGTGTCACTGAAATAGAATTTCAAGTAAATTAAAATCAGTTTGACTGAAATAGAATTTTAAGTAAATAAAAATCAGTTTGACTGAAATTGAATTTTAAGTAAATTAAAATCAGTTTGACTGAAATAGAATTTTAAGTAAATTAAAATAAGTTTGACTGAAATAGAATTTTAAGTAAATTAAAATAAGTGTGACTTAAATAGAATTTTAAGTAAATTAAAATTAGTTTGACTGAAATAGATTTTCAAGTAAATTAAAATCAGTTTGACTGAAATAGAATTTTAAGTAAATTAAAATAAGTTTGACTGAAATAGAATTTTAAGTAAATTAAAATAAGTTTGACTGAAATAGAATTTTAAGTAAATTAAAATAAGTGTGACTGAAAAAGAATTTTACGTAAATTAAAATCAGTTTGACTGAAAAAGTATTTAAATTAAATTAAAATCAGTTTGACTGAAATAGAATTTTAAGTAAATTAAAATAAGTGTGACTGAAAAAGAATTTTACGTAAATTAAAATCAGTTTGACTGAAAAAGTATTTAAATTAAATTAAAATCAGTTTGACTGAAATAGAATTTTAAGTAAATTAAAATCAGTTTGACTGAAATTGAATTTTAATTAAATTAAACTAAATAAGACTGAAATAGAATTTTATGTTAATAAAAATCAGTTTAACTGAAATAGAATTTTAAGTAAATTAAAATAAGTTTGACTGAAATAGAATTTTGAGTAAATTAAAATAAGTGTGACTGAAATAGAATTTTAAGTAAATTAAAATAAGTGTGACTGAAATTGAATTTTAATTAAATTAAACTAAATAAGACTGAAATAGAATTTTAAGTAAATTAAAATAAGTTTGACTGAAATAGAATTTTAAGTAAATTAAAATCAGTTTGACTGAAATAGAATTTTAAGTAAATTAAAATAAGTTTGACTGAAATAGAATTTTAAGTAAATTAAAATAAGTTTGACTGAAATAGAATTTTAAGTAAATTAAAATAAGTGTGACTGAAATAGAATTTTGAGTAAATTAAAATAAGTGTGAGAGAAATAGAATTTTAAGTAAATTAAAATAAGTTTGACTGAAATAGAATTTTACGTAAATTAAAATAAGTTAAACTGAAATAGAATTTTAATTAATTTAAATAGGTGTGACTGAAATAGAATTTTAAGTAAATTAAAATAAGTGTGACTGAAATAGAATTTTACGTAAATTAAAATCAGTTTGACTGAAATAGAATTTTAAATAAATTAAAATCAGTTTGACTGAAATAGAATTTTAAGTAAATTAAAATAAGTATGACTGAAAAAGAATTTTAAGTAAATTAAAATAAGTTTGACTGAAAAAGTATTTAAATTAAATTAAACTAAATAAGACTGAAATATAATTTTGAGTAAATTAAAATTAGTTTGACTGAAATAGAATTTTAAATAAATTAAAATCAGTTTGACTGAAATAGAATTTTAAGTAAATTAAAATAAGTGTGACTGAAATAGAATTTTACGTAAATTAAAATCAGTTTGACTGAAAAAGAATTTTAAGTAAATTAAAATCAGTTTGACTGAAATAGAATTTTAAGTAAATTAAAATCAGTTTGACTGAAATAGAATTTTAAGTAAATAAAATAAGTGTGACTGAAATAGAATTTTAAGTAAATTAAAATAAGTGTGAATGAAATAGAATTTTAAGTAAATAAAAATAAGTTTGATAGAAATAGAATTTTAAGTAAATTAAAATAAGTATAATAGAAATAGAAATTTAAGTAAATTAAAATAAGTGTGACTGAATTAGAATTTTAAGTAAATTAAAATTAGTTTGACTGAAATAGAATTTTAATTAAATTAAACTAAATAAGACAGAAATAGAATTTTAAGTAAATTAAAATAAGTTTGACTGAAATTGAATTTTAAGTAAATTAAAATAAGTATGACTGAAATAGAATTTTAAGTAAATAAAAATAAGTTTGATAGAAATAGAATTTTAAGTAAATTAAAATAAGTGTGACTGAAATAGAATTTTGAGTAAATTAAAATAAGTTTGACTGAAATAGAATTTTAAGTAAATTAAAATTAGTTTGACTGAAATAGAATTTTTAGTAAATTAAAATAAGTGTGACTGAAATAGAATTTTGAGTAAATTAAAATTAGTTTGACTGAAATAGAAATTTAAGTAAATTAAAATAAGTTTGATAGAAATAGAAATTTAAGTAAATTAAAATAAGTGTGACTGAAATAGAATTTTAAGTAAATTAAAATAATTGTGACTGAATAAGAATTTTAAATAAATTAAAATCAGTTCACTGAAATAGAATTTTAATTAAATTAAACTAAATAAGACAGAAATAGAATTTTAAGTAAATTAAAATCAGTTTGACTGAAATAGAATTCTAAGTAAATAAAATAAGTGTGACTGAAATTTAATTTTAAGTAAATTAAAATAAGTTTAACTGAAATAGAATTTTAAGTAAATTAAAATCAGTTTGACTGAAATAGAATTTTAAATAAATTAAAATCAGTGTGACTGAAATAGAATTTCAAGTAAATTTAAAATAAGTGTTATTGAAATAGAATTTTGAGTAAATTAAAATTAGTTTGACTGAAATAGAATTTTAAGTAAATTAAAATAAGTGTGAGTGAAATAGAATTTTAAGTAAATTAAAATAAGTTTGACTGAAATCGAAATTTGAGTAAATTAAAATAAGTGTGACTGAAATAGAATTTTAAGTAAATTAAAATAAGTTTGACTGAAATAGAATTTTAAGTAAATTAAAATAAGTGTGACTGAAATAGAATTTTGAGTAAATTAAAATAAGTTTGACTGAAATAGAATTTCAAGTAAATTAAATAAGTTTTACTGAAATAGATTTTTAAGTAAATTAAAATAAGTGTGAATGAAATAGAATTTTAAGTAAATTAAAATAAGTTTGATAGAAATAGAATTTTAAGTAAATTAAAATAAGTATAATAGAAATAGGAATTTAAGTAAATTAAAATAAGTGTGACTGAATTAGAATTTTGAGTAAATTAAAATTAGTTTGACTGAAATAGAATTTTAAGTAAATTAAAATAGGTGTGACTGAAATAGAATTTTAAGTAAATTAAAATAGGTGTGACTGAAATAGAATTTTAAGTAAATTAAAATAAGTTTGACTGAAATAGAATTTTAAGTAAATTAAAATAAGTTTGATAGAAATAGAATTTTAAGTAAATTAAAATAAGTGTGAATGAAATAGAATTTTAAGTAAATAAAAATTAGTTTGACTGAAATAGAATTTTAAGTAAATTAAAATAAGTTTGACTGAAATAGAATTTTAAGTAAATTAAAATAAGTTTGATAGAAATAGAATTTTAAGTAAATTAAAATAAGTGTGAATGAAATAGAATTTTAAGTAAATAAAAATAAGTTTGACTGAAATAGAATTTTAAGTAAATTAAAATAAGTGTGACTGAATTAGAATTTTGAGTAAATTAAAATAAGTTTGACTGAAATAGAATTTCAAGTAAATTAAAATTAGTTTGACTGAAATAGAATTTTAAGTAAATTAAAATAAGTGTGACTGAAATAGAATTTTGAGTAAATTAAATAAATTTGAGAGAAATAGAATTTTAAGTAAATTAAAATAAGTTTGACTGAAATAGAATTTTAAGTAAATTAAAATAAGTTTGATAGAAATAGAATTTTAAGTAAATTAAAATAAGTGTGAGTGAAATAGAATTTTAAGTAAATAAAAATCAGTTTGACTGAAATATAATTTTAAGTAAATTAAAATAAGTGTGACTGAATTAGAATTTTGAGTAAATTAAAATAAGTTTGACTGAAATAGAATTTTAAGTAAATTAAAATCAGTTTGACTGAAATAGAATTTCAAGTAAATTAAAATAAGTGTGACTGAAATAGAATTTTAAGTAAATTTAAATTAGTTTGACTGAAATAGAATTTTAAGTAAATTAAAATAAGTTTGACTGAAATAGAATTTTGAGTAAATTAAAATTAGTCTGACTGAAATAGAATTTCAAGTAAATTAAAATTAGTTTGACTGAAATAGAATTTTAAGTAAATTAAAATAAGTGTGACTGAAATAGAATTTTGAGTAAATTAAATAAATTTGAGAGAAATAGAATTTTAAGAAAATTAAAATAAGTTTGACTGAAATAGAATTTTACGTAAATTAAAATAAGTTAAACTGAAATAGAATTTTAATTAATTTAAATAGGTGTGACTGAAATAGAATTTTAAGTAAATTAAAATCAGTTTGACTGAAATAGAATTTTAAGTAAATTAAAATAAGTGTGACTGAAATAGAATTTTGAGTAAATTAAATCAGTATGACTGAAATAGAATTTTAAGTAAATTAAAATCAGTTTGACTGAAATAGAATTTTAGGTAAATTAAAATCAGTTTGACTGAAATAGAATTTTAAGTAAATTAAAATAAGTGTGACTGAAATAGAATTTTAAGTAAATTAAAATAAGTATGACTGAAAAAGAATTTTAAGTAAATTAAAATAAGTTTGACTGAAAAAGTATTTAAATTAAATTAAACTAAATAAGACTGAAATAGAATTTTAAGTAAATTAAAATTAGTTTGACTGAAATAGAATTTTAAGTAAATTAAAATCAGTTTGACTGAAATAGAATTTTAAATAAATTAAAATCAGTTTGACTGAAATAGAATTTTAAGTAAATTAAAATAAGTTTGATAGAAATAGCCTTTTAAGTAAATTAAAATAAGTGTGAGTGAAATAGAATTTAAATTAAATTAAACTAAATAAGACTGAAATAGAATTTTAAGTAAATTAAAATAAGTTTGACTGAAATAGAATTTTAAGTAAATTAAAAAAGTGTGATTGAAATAGAATTTTAATTAAATTAAATAGGTGAGACTGAAATAGAATTTTAAGTAAATTAAAATTAGTTTGACTGAAATAGAATTTTAAGTAAATTAAAATAAGTTTGACTGAAATAGAGTTTTAAGTAAATTAATATAAGTTTGACTGAAATCGAAATTTAAGTAAATTAAAATTAGTTTGACTGAAATAGAATTTTAAGTAAATTAAAATCAGTTTGACTGAAATAGAATTTTAAGTAAATTAAAATAAGTTTGATAGAAATAGAATTTTAAGTAAATTAAAATAAGTGTGAATGAAATAGAATTTTAAGTAAATAAAAATAAGTTTGACTGAAATAGAATTTTAAGTAAATTAAAATAAGTGTGACTGAATTAGAATTTTGAGTAAATTAAAATAAGTTTGACTGAAATAGAATTTCAAGTAAATTAAAATTAGTTTGACTGAAATAGAATTTTAAGTAAATTAAAATAAGTTAAACTGAAATAGAATTTTAATTAATTTAAATAGGTGTGACTGAAATAGAATTTTAAGTAAATTAAAATAAGTATGATAGAAATAGAATTTTAAGTAAATTAAAATTAGTCTGACTGAAATAGAATTTCAAGTAAATTAAAATTAGTTTGACTGAAATAGAATTTTAAGTAAATTAAAATAAGTGTGACTGAAATAGAATTTTGAGTAAATTAAATAAGTTTGAGAGAAATAGAATTTTAAGAAAATTAAAATAAGTTTGACTGAAATAGAATTTTACGTAAATTAAAATAAGTTAAACTGAAATAGAATTTTAAGTAAATTAAAATAAGTTTGACTGAAATAGAATTTTAAGTAAATTAAATAAGTTTTACTGAAATAGAATTTTAAGTAAATTAAAATAAGTGTGACTGAAATAGAATTTTGAGTAAATTAAAATAGGTGTGACTGAAATAGAATTTTAAGTAAATTAAAATAGGTGTGACTGAAATAGAATTTTAAGTAAATTAAAATAAGTTTGACTGAAATAGAATTTTAAGTAAATTAAAATAAGTTTGATAGAAATAGAATTTTAAGTAAATTAAAATAAGTGTGAGTGAAATAGAATTTTAAGTAAATAAAAATCAGTTTGACTGAAATAGAATTTCAAGTAAATTAAAATAAGTGTGACTGAATTAGAATTTTGAGTAAATTAAAATAAGTTTGAGAGAAATCGAATTTTGAGTAAATTAAAATAAGTTTGACTGAAATAGAATTTTAAGTAAATTAAAATAAGTTTGACTGAAATAGAATTTTAAGTAAATTAAAATTAGTTTGACTGAAATAGAATTTTAAGTAAATAAAAATAAGTTTGACTGAAATAGAATTTTAAGTAAATTAAAATAAGTGTGACTTAAATAGAATTTTAAGTAAATTAAAATTAGTTTGACTGAAATAGAATTTTAAGTAAATTAAAATAAGTGTGACTGAAATAGAATTTTGAGTAAATTAAATAAATTTGAGAGAAATAGAATTTTAAGAAAATTAAAATAAGTTTGACTGAAATAGAATTTTACGTAAATTAAAATAAGTTAAACTGAAATAGAATTTTAATTAATTTAAATAGGTGTGACTGAAATAGAATTTTAAGTAAATTAAAATCAGTTTGACTGAAATAGAATTTTAAGTAAATTAAAATAAGTGTGACTGAAATAGAATTTTGAGTAAATTAAATCAGTATGACTGAAATAGAATTTTAAGTAAATTAAAATCAGTTTGACTGAAATAGAATTTTAGGTAAATTAAAATCAGTTTGACTGAAATAGAATTTTAAGTAAATTAAAATAAGTGTGACTGAAATAGAATTTTAAGTAAATTAAAATAAGTTTGACTGAAATAGAATTTTAATAAATTAAAATCAGTTTGACTGAAATAGAAGTTTAAGTAAATTAAAATAAGTGTGACTGAAATAGAATTTTAAGTAAATTAAAATTAGTTTGACTGAAATAGAATTTTAAGTAAATTAAAATAAGTGTGATTGAAATAGAATTTTAATTAAATTAAATAGGTGAGACTGAAATAGAATTTTAAGTAAATTAAAATTAGTTTGACTGAAATAGAATTTTAAGTAAATTAAAATAAGTGTGACTGAAATAGAATTTTACGTAAATTAAAATCAGTTTGACTGAAATAGAATTTTAAGTAAATTAAAATCAGTTTGACTGAAATAGAATTTTAAGTAAATTAAAATCAGTTTGACTGAAATAGAATTTTAAGTAAATTAAAATAAGTGTGACTGAAATAGAATTTTAAGTAAATTAAAATAAGTTTGACTGAAAAAGTATTTAAATTAAATTAAAATCAGTTTGACTGAAATAGAATTTCAAGTAAATTAAAATAAGTTTGACTGAAATAGAATTTTAAGTAAATTAAAATAAGTGTGATTGAAATAGAATTTTAATTAAATTAAATAGGTGAGACTGAAATAGAATTTTAAGTAAATTAAATTTAGTTTGACTGAAATAGAATTTTAAGTAAATTAAAATAAGTGTGACTGAAATAGAGTTTTAAGTAAATTAATATAAGTTTGACTGAAATCGAAATTTAAGTAAATTAAAATAAGTGTGACTGAAATAGAATTTCAAGTAAATTAAATAAGTTTTACTGAAATAGAATTTTAAGTAAATTAAAATAAGTGTGAATGAAATAGAATTTTAAGTAAATTAAAATCAGTTTAACTGAAATAGAATTTTAAGTAAATTAAAATCAGTTTGACTGAAATAGAATTTTGAGTAAATTAAATAAATTTGAGAGAAATAGAATTTAAGTAAATTAAAATTAGTTTGAATGAAATAGAATTTTAAGTAAATTAAAATTAGTTTGACTGAAATAGAATTTTGAGTAAATTAAATAAATTTGAGAGAAATAGAATTTTAAGAAAATTAAAATAAGTTTGACTGAAATAGAATTTTAAGTAAATTAAAATTAGTTTGACTGAAATAGAATTTTAAGTAAATTAAAATTAGTTTGACTGAAATAGAATTTTAAGTAAATAAAAATAAGTTTGACTGAAATAGAATTTTGAGTAAATTAAAATAAGTGTCTGAAATAGAATTTTAAGTAAATTAATATAAGTTTGACTGAAATCGAAATTTGAGTAAATTAAAATTAGTCTGACTGAAATAGAATTTAAGTAAATTAAAATTAGTTTGAATGAAATAGAATTTTAAGAAAATTAAAATTAGTTTGACTGAAATAGAATTTTGAGTAAATTAAATAAATTTGAGAGAAATAGAATTTTAAGAAAATTAAAATAAGTTTGACTGAAATAGAATTTTAAGTAAATTAAAATTAGTTTGACTGAAATAGAATTTTAAGTAAATAAAAATCAGTTTAACTGAAATAGAATTTTAAGTAAATTAAAATCAGTTTGACTGAAATAGAATTTTGAGTAAATTAAAATAAGTGTCTGAAATAGAATTTTAAGTAAATTAATATAAGTTTGACTGAAATCGAATTTTGAGTAAATTAAAATAAGTTTGACTGAAATAGAATTTTAAGTAAATTAAAATAAGTTTGACTGAAATAGAATTTTAAGTAAATTAAAATAAGTGTGACTTAAATAGAATTTTAAGTAAATTAAAATTAGCTTGACTGAAATAGAATTTTAAGTAAATTAAAATTAGTTTGACTGAAATAGAATTTTAAGTAAATAAAAATAAGTTTGACTGAAATAGAATTTTAAGTAAATTAAAATCAGTTTGACTGAAATAGAATTTTAAGTAAATTAAAATCAGTTTGACTGAAATAGAATTTTAAATAAATTAAAATCAGTTTGACTGAAATAGAATTTTAAGTAAATTAAAATCAGTTTGACTGAAATAGAATTTTAAGTAAATTAAAATAAGTTTGACTGAAAAAGTATTTAAATTAAATTAAACTAAATAAGACTGAAATAGAATTTTAAGTAAATTAAAATAAGTTTGACTGAAATAGAATTTTACGTAAATTAAAATCAGTTTGACTGAAATAGAATTTTAAGTAAATTAAAATAAGTATGACTGAAATAGAATTTTAAGTAAATTAAAATTAGTTTGACTGAAATAGAATTTTAAGTAAATTAAAATCAGTTTGACTGAAATAGAATTTTAAGTAAATTAAAATCAGTTTGACTGAAATAGAATTTAAAGTAAATTAATATAAGTTTGACTGAAATAGTATTTAAAGTAAATTAAAATAAGTTTGACTGAAATAGAATTTTAAGTAAATTAAAATAAGTGTGACTTAAATAGAATTTTAAGTAAATTAAAATTAGTTTGACTGAAATAGATTTTCAAGTAAATTAAAATCAGTTTGACTGAAATAGAATTTTACGTAAATTAAAATCAGTTTGACTGAAATAGAATTTTACGTAAATTAAAATCAGTTTGACTGAAATAGAATTTTAAGTAAATTAAAATAAGTGTGACTGAAATAGAATTTTAAATAAATTAAAATCAGTTTGACTGAAATAGAATTTTAAGTAAATTAAAATCAGTTTGACTGAAATAGAATTTTAAGTAAATTAAAATCAGTTTGACTGAAATAGAATTTTAAATAAATTAAAATCAGTTTGACTGAAATAGAATTTTAAGTAAATTAAAATCAGTTTGACTGAAATAGAATTTTAAGTAAATTAAAATAAGTTTGACTGAAAAAGTATTTAAATTAAATTAAACTAAATAAGACTGAAATAGAATTTTAAGTAAATTAAAATAAGTTTGACTGAAATAGAATTTTACGTAAATTAAAATCAGTTTGACTGAAATAGAATTTTAAGTAAATTAAAATAAGTGTGACTGAAATAGAATTTTAAGTAAATAAAAATCAGTTTAACTGAAATAGAATTTTAAGTAAATTAAAATCAGTTTGACTGAAATAGAATTTTGAGTAAATTAAAATAAGTGTCTGAAATAGAATTTTAAGTAAATTAATATAAGTTTGACTGAAATAGTATTTAAAGTAAATTAAAATAAGTTTGACTGAAATAGAATTTTAAGTAAATTAAAATAAGTGTGACTTAAATAGAATTTTAAGTAAATTAAAATTAGTTTGACTGAAATAGATTTTCAAGTAAATTAAAATCAGTTTGACTGAAATAGAATTTTAAGTAAATTAAAATTAGTTTGACTGAAATAGAATTTTAAGTAAATTAAAATAAGTTTGACTGAAATAGAATTTTAAGTAAATTAAAATAAGTGTGATTGAAATAGAATTTTAATTAAATTAAATAGGTGAGACTGAAATAGAATTTTAAGTAAATTAAAATTAGTTTGACTGAAATAGAATTTTAAGTAAATTAAAATAAGTTTGACTGAAATAGAGTTTTAAGTAAATTAAAATTAGTTTGACTGAAATAGAATTTTAAGTAAATTAAAATAAGTTTGACTGAAATAGAATTTTAAGTAAATTAAAATCAGTTTGACTGAAATAGAATTTTAAGTAAATTAAAATCAGTTTGACTGAAATAGTATTTTAAGTAAATAAAAATAAGTTTGATAGAAATAGAATTTTAAGTAAATTAAAATTAGTTTGACTGAAATAGAATTTTAAGTAAATAAAAATAAGTTTGACTGAAATAGAATTTTAAGTAAATTAAAATAAGTGTGACTTAAATAGAATTTTAAGTAAATTAAAATAAGTGTGACTGAAATAGAATTTTAAGTAAATTAAAATAAGTTTAACTGAAATAGAATTTTAAGTAAATTAAAATCAGTTTGACTGAAATAGAATTTTAAATAAATTAAAATCAGTGTGACTGAAATAGAATTTCAAGTAAATTTAAAATAAGTGTTATTGAAATAGAATTTTGAGTAAATTAAAATTAGTTTGACTGAAATAGAATTTTAAGTAAATTAAAATAAGTGTGACTGAAATAGAATTTTAAGTAAATTAAAATAAGTATGACTGAAATAGAATTTAAAGTAAATTAAAATAAGTTTGACTGAAAAAGTATTTAAATTAAATTAAATAAATTTGAGAGAAATAGAATTTTAAGAAAATTAAAATAAGTGTGAATGAAATAGAATTTTAAGTAAATTAAAATAAGTTTGATAGAAATAGAATTTTAAGTAAATTAAAATAAGTATAATAGAAATAGGAATTTAAGTAAATTAAAATAAGTGTGACTGAATTAGAATTTTGAGTAAATTAAAATTAGTTTGATAGAAATAGAATTTTAAGTAAATTAAAATAAGTATAATAGAAATAGGAATTTAAGTAAATTAAAATAAGTGTGACTGAATTAGAATTTTGAGTAAATTAAAATTAGTTTGACTGAAATAGAATTTTAAGTAAATTAAAATTAGTTTGACTGAAATAGAATTTTAAGTAAATTAAAATAAGTTTGACTGAAATAGAATTTTAAGTAAATTAAAATAAGTTTGATAGAAATAGAATTTTAAGTAAATTAAAATAAGTGTGAATGAAATAGAATTTTAAGTAAATTAAAATAAGTGTGACTGAATAAGAATTTTAAATAAATTAAAATCAGTTTGACTGAAATAGAATTTTGAGTAAATTAAAATAAGTTTGACTGAAATAGAATTTCAAGTAAATTAAAATTAGTTTGACTGAAATAGAATTTTAAGTAAATTAAAATAAGTGTGACTGAAATAGAATTTTGAGTAAATTAAAATTAGTTTGACTGAAATAGAAATTTAAGTAAATTAAAATAAGTGTGACTGAAATAGAATTTAAAGTAAATTAAAATAAGTGTGACTGAAATAGAATTTTAAGTAAATTAAAATTAGTTTGACTGAAATAGAATTTTAAGTAAATTAAAATAAGTGTGACTGAAATAGAATTTTGAGTAAATTAAAATAGGTGTGACTGAAATAGAATTTTAAGTAAATTAAAATAGGTGTGACTGAAATAGAATTTTAAGTAAATTAAACTAAATAAGACAGAAATAGAATTTTAAGTAAATTAAAATTAGTTTGACTGAAATAGAATTTTAAGTAAATTAAAATAAGTGTGACTGAAATAGAATTTTAAGTAAATTAAAATAAGTGTGACTGAAATAGAATTTTAAGTAAATTAAAATAAGTGTGACTGAAATAGAATTTTAAATAAATTAAAATCAGTTTGACTGAAATAGAATTTTAAGTAAATTAAAATAAGTGTGACTGAAATAGAATTTTAAGTAAATTAAAATTAGTTTGACTGAAATAGAATTTTAATTAAATTAAACTAAATAAGACAGAAATAGAATTTTAAGTAAATTAAAATTAGTTTGACTGAAATAGAATTTTAAGTAAATTAAAATAAGTGTGACTGAAATAGAATTTTAAGTAAATTAAAATAAGTGTGACTGAAATAGAATTTCAAGTAAATTAAAATCAGTTTGACTGAAATAGAATTTTAAATAAATTAAAATCAGTTTGACTGAAATAGAATTTTAAGTAAATTAAAATCAGCTTGACTGAAATAGAATTTTAAGTAAATTAAAAAAAGTATGACTGAAATAGAATTTTAAGTAAATTAAAATAAGTTTGAATGAAATAGAATTTTAGGTAAATTAAAATAGGTGTGACTGAAATTGAATTTTAAGTAAATTAAAATTAGTTTGACTGAAATAGAATTTTAAGTAAATTAAAATAGGTGTGACTGAAAAAGTATTTTAATTAAATTAAAATAGGTTTGACTGAAATAGAATTTTGAGTAAATTAAAATCAGTTTGACTGAAATAGAATTTTAAGTAAATAAAAATAAGTTTGACATAAATAGAATTTTAAGTAAATTAAAATAAGTGTGACTGAAATAGAATTTCAAGTAAATTAAAATCAGTTTGACTGAAATAGAATTTTAAGTAAATAAAAATAAGTTTGACATAAATAGAATTTTAAGTAAATTAAAATCAGTTTGACTGAAATAGAATTTTAAGTAAATTAAAATAAGTGTGACTGAAATAGAATTTTGAGTAAATTAAATAAGTTTGAGAGAAATAGAATTTCAAGTAAATTAAAATCAGTTTGACTGAAATAGAATTTTAAATAAATTAAAATCAGTTTGACTGAAATAGAATTTTAAGTAAATTAAAATCAGCTTGACTGAAATAGAATTTTAAGTAAATTAAAAAAAGTATGACTGAAATAGAATTTTAAGTAAATTAAAATAAGTTTGAATGAAATAGAATTTTAGGTAAATTAAAATAGGTGTGACTGAAATTGAATTTTAAGTAAATTAAAATTAGTTTGACTGAAATAGAATTTTAAGTAAATTAAAATAGGTGTGACTGAAAAAGTATTTTAATTAAATTAAAATAGGTTTGACTGAAATAGAATTTTGAGTAAATTAAAATCAGTTTGACTGAAATAGAATTTTAAGTAAATAAAAATAAGTTTGACATAAATAGAATTTTAAGTAAATTAAAATAAGTGTGACTGAAATAGAATTTCAAGTAAATTAAAATCAGTTTGACTGAAATAGAATTTTAAGTAAATAAAAATAAGTTTGACATAAATAGAATTTTAAGTAAATTAAAATCAGTTTGACTGAAATAGAATTTTAAGTAAATTAAAATAAGTGTGACTGAAATAGAATTTTGAGTAAATTAAATAAGTTTGAGAGAAATAGAATTTTAAGTAAATTAAAATCAGTTTGACTGAAATAGAATTTTAAGTAAATTAAAATAAGTATGACTGAAATAGAATTTTAAGTAAATTAAAATCAGTTTGACTGAAATAGAATTTTACGTAAATTAAAATCAGTTTGACTGAAATAGAATTTTAAGTAAATTAAAATAAGTATGACTGAAATAGAATTTCAAGTAAATTTAAAATAAGTGTTATTGAAATAGAATTTCAAGTAAATTAAAATCAGTTTGACTGAAATAGAATTTTAAGTAAATTAAAATAAGTGTGACTGAAATAGAATTTCAAGTAAATTTAAAATAAGTGTGACTGAAATAGAATTTCAAGTAAATTTAAAATAAGTGTTATTGAAATAGAATTTCAAGTAAATTAAAATCAGTTTGACTGAAATAGAATTTTAAGTAAATTAAAATAAGTGTCACTGAAATAGAATTTCAAGTAAATTAAAATTAGTTTGAATGAAATAGAATTTTAAGTAAATTAAAATAAGTGTGACTGAAATAGAATTTTAAGTAAATTAAAATCAGTTTGACTGAAATAGAATTTTAAGTAAATTAAAATCAGTTTGACTGAAATAGAATTTCAAGTAAATTAAATCAGTTTGACTGAAATAGAATTTTTGTAAATTAAAATAATTATGACAGAAATAGAATTTTGAGTAAATTAAAATTAGTTTGACTGAAATAGAATTTTAAGTAAATTAAAATCAGTTTGACTGAAATAGAATTTTAAGTAAATTAAAATAAGTGTGACTGAAATAGAATTTCAAGTAAATTTAAAATAAGTATAATAGAAATAGAATTTCAAGTAAATAAAAATCAGTTTGACTGAAATAGAATTTTAAGTAAATTAAAATAAGTGTGACTGAAATAGAATTTTAAGTAAATTAAAATAAGTATGACTGAAAAAGAATTTTAAGTAAATTAAAATAAGTTTGACTGAAAAAGTATTTAAATTAAATTAAACTAAATAAGACTGAAATATAATTTTAAGTAAATTAAAATTAGTTTGACTGAAATAGAATTTTAAGTAAATTAAAATAAGTGTGATTGAAATAGAAATTTAAGTAAATTAAATAGGTGTGACTGAAATAGAATTTTAAGTAAATTAAATAAGTTTGATAGAAATAGAATTTTAAGTAAATTAAAATAAGTGCAACTGAAAAAGTATTTTAATTAAATTAAACTAAATAAGACTGAAATAGAATTTTAAGTAAATTAAAATTAGTTTGACTGAAATAGAATTTTAAGTAAATTAAAATAAGTTTGACTGAAATAGAATTTTAAGTAAATTAAAATAAGTGTGACTGAAAAAGTATTTTAATTAAATTAAACTAAATAAGACTGAAATAGAATTATAAGTAAATTTAAAATAAGTATGATAGAAATAGATTTTCAAGTAAATTAAAATCAGTTTGACTGAAATAGAATTTTGAGTAAATTAAAATCAGTTTGACTGAAATAGAATTTTAAGTAAATAAAAATCAGTTTAACTGAAATAGAATTTTTGTAAATTAAAATAAGTGTGACTGAAATAGAATTTCAAGTAAATTTAAAATAAGTGTTATTGAAATAGAATTTTAAGTAAATTAAAATAAGTGTGACTGAAATAGAATTTTACGTAAATTAAAATCAGTTTGACTGAAATAGAATTTTAAGTAAATTAAAATCAGTTTGACTGAAATAGAATTTTAAGTAAATTAAAATAAGTGTGACTGAATTAGAATTTTAAGTAAATTAAAATCAGTTTGACTGAAATAGAATTTTGAGTAAATTAAAATAAGTATGATAGAAATAGAATTTTAAGTAAATTAAAATAAGTGTGAATGAAATAGAATTTTAAGTAAATAAAAATAAGTTTGATAGAAATATAATTTTAAGTAAATTAAAATAAGTATGACTGAAAAAGAATTTTAAGTAAATTAAAATAAGTGTCACTGAAATAGAATTTCAAGTAAATTAAAATTAGTTTGAATGAAATAGAATTTTAAGTAAATTAAAATAAGTGTGACTGAAATAGAATTTTGAGTAAATTAAAATAAGTTTGATAGAAATATAATTTTAAGTAAATTAAAATAAGTGTGACTGAATTAGAATTTTGAGTAAATTAAAATAAGTGTCACTGAAATAGAATTTCAAGTAAATTAAAATTAGTTTGACTGAAAAAGTATTTTAAGTAAATTAAAATAAGTTTGACTGAAATAGAATTTTGAGTAAATTAAAATTAGTTTGACTGAAATAGAAATTTAAGTAAATTAAAATAAGTGTGACTGAAATAGAATTTTGAGTAAATTAAAATTAGTTTGACTGAAATAGAATTTTAAGTAAATTAAAATAAGTTTGACTGAAATAGAATTTTAAGTAAATAAAATAAGTATGATAGAAATAGAATTTTAAATAAATTAAAATAAGTTTGACTGAAAGAGAATTTTAAGTAAATAAAAATCAGTTTGACTGAAATAGAAATTTAAGTAAATTAAAATAAGTGTGACTGAAATAGAATTTTACGTAAATTAAAATCAGTTTGACTGAAATAGAAATTTAAGTAAATTAAAATAGGTGTGACTGAAAAAGTATTTTAATTAAATTAAAATAAGTGTGACTGAAATAGAATTTCAAGTAAATTAAAATAGGTGTGACTGAAATTGAATTTTAAGTAAATTAAAATCAGTTTGACTGAAATAGAATTTTAAGTAAATTAAAATCAGTTTGACTGAAATAGAATTTCAAGTAAATTAAAATTAGTTTGACTGAAATAGAATTTTAAGTAAATTAAAATAAGTGTGATTGAAATAGAAATTTAAGTAAATTAAATAGGTGTGACTGAAATAGAATTTTAAGTAAATTAAATAAGTTTGATAGAAATAGAATTTTAAGTAAATTAAAATAAGTGCAACTGAAAAAGTATTTTAATTAAATTAAACTAAATAAGACTGAAATAGAATTTTAAGTAAATTAAAATTAGTTTGACTGAAATAGAATTTTAAGTAAATTAAAATAAGTTTGACTGAAATAGAATTTTAAGTAAATTAAAATAAGTGTGACTGAAAAAGTATTTTAATTAAATTAAACTAAATAAGACTGAAATAGAATTATAAGTAAATTTAAAATAAGTATGATAGAAATAGATTTTCAAGTAAATTAAAATCAGTTTGACTGAAATAGAATTTTGAGTAAATTAAAATCAGTTTGACTGAAATAGAATTTTAAGTAAATAAAAATCAGTTTAACTGAAATAGAATTTTTGTAAATTAAAATAAGTGTGACTGAAATAGAATTTCAAGTAAATTTAAAATAAGTGTTATTGAAATAGAATTTTAAGTAAATTAAAATAAGTGTGACTGAAATAGAATTTTACGTAAATTAAAATCAGTTTGACTGAAATAGAATTTTAAGTAAATTAAAATCAGTTTGACTGAAATAGAATTTTAAGTAAATTAAAATAAGTGTGACTGAATTAGAATTTTAAGTAAATTAAAATCAGTTTGACTGAAATAGAATTTTGAGTAAATTAAAATAAGTATGATAGAAATAGAATTTTAAGTAAATTAAAATAAGTGTGAATGAAATAGAATTTTAAGTAAATAAAAATAAGTTTGATAGAAATATAATTTTAAGTAAATTAAAATAAGTATGACTGAAAAAGAATTTTAAGTAAATTAAAATAAGTGTCACTGAAATAGAATTTCAAGTAAATTAAAATTAGTTTGAATGAAATAGAATTTTAAGTAAATTAAAATAAGTGTGACTGAAATAGAATTTTGAGTAAATTAAAATAAGTTTGATAGAAATATAATTTTAAGTAAATTAAAATAAGTGTGACTGAATTAGAATTTTGAGTAAATTAAAATAAGTGTCACTGAAATAGAATTTCAAGTAAATTAAAATTAGTTTGACTGAAAAAGTATTTTAAGTAAATTAAAATAAGTTTGACTGAAATAGAATTTTGAGTAAATTAAAATTAGTTTGACTGAAATAGAAATTTAAGTAAATTAAAATAAGTGTGACTGAAATAGAATTTTGAGTAAATTAAAATTAGTTTGACTGAAATAGAATTTTAAGTAAATTAAAATAAGTTTGACTGAAATAGAATTTTAAGTAAATAAAATAAGTATGATAGAAATAGAATTTTAAATAAATTAAAATAAGTTTGACTGAAAGAGAATTTTAAGTAAATAAAAATCAGTTTGACTGAAATAGAAATTTAAGTAAATTAAAATAAGTGTGACTGAAATAGAATTTTACGTAAATTAAAATCAGTTTGACTGAAATAGAAATTTAAGTAAATTAAAATAGGTGTGACTGAAAAAGTATTTTAATTAAATTAAAATAAGTGTGACTGAAATAGAATTTCAAGTAAATTAAAATAGGTTTGACTGAAATAGAATTTCAAGTAAATTAAAATCAGTTTGACTGAAATAGAATTTTAAGTAAATTAAAATCAGTTTGACTGAAATAGAATTTCAAGTAAATTAAAATTAGTTTGACTGAAATAGAATTTTAAGTAAATTAAAATCAGTTTGACTGAAATAGAATTTTTGTAAATTAAAATAAGTGTGACTGAAATAGAATTTTAAGTAAATTAAAATCAGTTTGACTGAAATAGAAATTTAAGTAAATTAAAATAAGTGTGACTGAAATAGAATTTTACGTAAATTAAAATCAGTTTGACTGAAATAGAAATTTAAGTAAATTAAAATAAGTGTGACTGAAATAGAATTTTAAGTAAATTAAAATAAGTGTGACTGAAATAGAATTTTACGTAAATTAAAATAAGTGTGACTGAAATAGAATTTTAAGTAAATTAAAATAAGTGCGACTGAAATAGAATTTTAAGTAAATAAAAATCAGTTTAACTGAAATAGAATTTTAAGTAAATTAAAATCAGTTTGACTGAAATAGAATTTTAAGTAAATTAAAATAAGTGTGACTGAAATAGAATTTTACGTAAATTAAAATAAGTGTGACTGAAATAGAATTTTAAGTAAATTAAAATAAGTGTGACTGAAATAGAATTTTAAGTAAATTAAAATCAGTTTGACTGAAATAGAATTTTAAGTAAATTAAAATAAGTGTGACTGAAATAGAATTTTACGTAAATTAAAATAAGTGTGACTGAAATAGAATTTTAAGTAAATTAAAATAAGTGTGACTGAAATAGAATTTTAAGTAAATTAAAATAAGTGCGACTGAAATAGAATTTTAAGTAAATAAAAATCAGTTTAACTGAAATAGAATTTTAAGTAAATTAAAATCAGTTTGACTGAAATAGAATTTTAAGTAAATTAAAATAAGTGTGACTGAATTAGAATTTTAAGTAAATTAAAATCAGTTTGACTGAAATAGAATTTTGAGTAAATTAAAATAAGTATGATAGAAATAGAATTTTAAGTAAATTAAAATAAGTGTGAATGAAATAGAATTTTAAGTAAATAAAAATAAGTTTGATAGAAATATAATTTTAAGTAAATTAAAATAAGTATGACTGAAAAAGAATTTTAAGTAAATTAAAATAAGTGTCACTGAAATAGAATTTCAAGTAAATTAAAATTAGTTTGAATGAAATAGAATTTTAAGTAAATTAAAATAAGTGTGACTGAAATAGAATTTTGAGTAAATTAAAATAAGTTTGATAGAAATATAATTTTAAGTAAATTAAAATAAGTGTGACTGAATTAGAATTTTGAGTAAATTAAAATAAGTGTCACTGAAATAGAATTTCAAGTAAATTAAAATTAGTTTGACTGAAAAAGTATTTTAAGTAAATTAAAATAAGTTTGACTGAAATAGAATTTAAGTAAATTAAAATTAGTTTGAATGAAATAGAAATTTAAGTAAATTAAAATAAGTGTGACTGAAATAGAATTTTGAGTAAATTAAAATTAGTTTGACTGAAATAGAATTTTAAGTAAATTAAAATAAGTTTGACTGAAATAGAATTTTAAGTAAATTAAAATAAGTATGATAGAAATAGAATTTTAAATAAATTAAAATAAGTTTGACTGAAAGAGAATTTTAAGTAAATAAAAATCAGTTTGACTGAAATAGTAATTTAAGTAAATTAAAATAAGTGTGACTGAAATAGAATTTTAAGTAAATTAAAATCAGTTTGACTGAAATAGAAATTTAAGTAAATTAAAATAAGTGTGACTGAAATAGAATTTTACGTAAATTAAAATCAGTTTGACTGAAATAGAAATTTAAGTAAATTAAAATAAGTGTGACTGAAATAGAATTTTAAGTAAATTAAAATAGGTGTGACTGAAAAAGTATTTTAATTAAATTAAAATAAGTGTGACTGAAATAGAATTTTAAGTAAATTAAAATAAGTTTGACTGAAATAGAATTTCAAGTAAATTAAAATCAGTTTGACTGAAATAGAATTTTAAGTAAATTAAAATCAGTTTGACTGAAATAGAATTTCAAGTAAATTAAAATTAGTTTGACTGAAATAGAATTTTAAGTAAATTAAAATTAGTTTGACTGAAATAGAATTTTAAGTAAATTAAAATCAGTTTGACTGAAATAGAATTTTTGTAAATTAAAATAAGTGTGACTGAAATAGAATTTTAAGTAAATTAAAATCAGTTTGACTGAAATAGAAATTTAATTAAATTAAAATAGGTTTGACTGAAATAGAATTTTACGTAAATTAAAATCAGTTTGACTGAAATAGAAATTTAAGTAAATTAAAATAAGTGTGACTGAAATAGAATTTTACGTAAATTAAAATCAGTTTGACAAAAATAGAATTTTAAGTAAATTAAAATAAGTGTGACTGAAATAGAATTTCAAGTAAATTAAAATAGGTTTGACTGAAATAGAATTTTAAGTAAATAAAAATCAGTTTGACTGAAATAGAATTTTAAGTAAATTAAAATCAGTTTGACTGAAATAGAATTTAAAGTAAATTAAAATAAGTGTGACTGAAATAGAATTTTAAGTAAATTAAAATCAGCTTGACTGAAATTGAATTTTAAGTAAATAAAATAAGTGTGACTGAAATAGAATTTTAAGTAAATTAAAATCAGTTTGACAGAAATAGAATTTTAAGTAAATTAAAATAGGTGTGACTGAAAAATTATTTTAATTAAATTAAACTAAATAAGACTGAAATAGAATTTTAAGTAAATTAAAATAAGTATGACTGAAATAGAATTTTAAGTAAATTAAAATAAGTATGACTGAAATAGAATTTTAAGTAAATTAAAATAAGTGTGACTGAAATAGAATTTTAAGTAAATAACATAAGTGTGACTGAAATAGAATTTTAAGTAAATAAAAATCAGTTAAACTGAAATAGAATTTTAAGTAAATAAAAATCAGTTTGACTGAAATAGAATTTTAAGTAAATTAAAATAAGTTTGACTGAAATAGAATTTTAAGTAAATTAAAATAAGTGTGACTGAAATAGAATTTCAAGTAAATTAAAATAGGTGTGACTTAAATAGAATTTTAAGTAAATTAAAATCAGTATGACTGAAATAGAATTTAAAGTAAATTAAAATCAGTTTAACTGAAATAGAATTTTGAGTAAATTAAATAAGTTTGACTGAAATAGAATTTTAAGTAAATTAAAATCAGTTTGACTGAAATAGAATTTTAAGTAAATTAAAATAAGTGTGACTGAAATAGAATTTTAAGTAAATTATAATCAGTTTGACTGAAATAGAATTTTAAGTAAATTAAAATAAGTTTGACTGAAATAGAATTTTAAGTAAATTAAAATAGGTGTGACTGAAAAAGTATTTTAATTAAATTAAACTAAATAAGACTGAAATAGAATTTTAAGTAAATTAAAATAAGTTTGACTGAAATAGAATTTTAAGTAAATTAAATAAGTGTGATTGAAATAGAATTTTAAGTAAATTAAAATAAGTTTGACTGAAATAGAATTTTGAGTAAATTAAAATAAGTTTGACTGAAATAGAATTTTAAGTAAATTAAAATCAGTTTGACTGAAATAGAATTTTAAGTAAATTAAAATAAGTGTGACTGAAATAGAATTTTAAGTAAATAAAAATCAGTTTGACTGAAATAGAATTTCAAGTAAATTAAAATAGGTGTGACTTAAATAGAATTTTAAGTAAATTAAAATCAGTATGACTGAAATAGAATTTTAAGTAAATTAAAATCAGTTTGACTGAAATAGAAATTTAAGTAAATTAAATAAGTGTGACTTAAATAGAATTTTAAGTAAATTAAAATAAGTGTGACTGAAATAGAATTTTAAGTAAATAAAATAAGTGTGACTGAAATAGAATTTTAAGTAAATAAAAATCAGTTAAACTGAAATAGAATTTTAAGTAAATTAAAATAAGTTTGACTGAAATTGAATTTTAAGTAAATAAAAATCAGTTTGACTGAAATAGAATTTTAAGTAAATTAAAATAAGTTTGACTGAAATAGAATTTTAAGTAAATTAAAATAAGTGTGACTGAAATAGAATTTCAAGTAAATTAAAATAGGTGTGACTTAAATAGAATTTTAAGTAAATTAAAATCAGTATGACTGAAATAGAATTTAAAGTAAATTAAAATCAGTTTAACTGAAATAGAATTTTGAGTAAATTAAATAAGTTTGACTGAAATAGAATTTTACGTAAATTAAAATCAGTTTGACTGAAATAGAATTTTAAGTAAATTAAAATTAGTTTGACTGAAATAGAATTTTAAGTAAATTATAATCAGTTTGACTGAAATAGAATTTTAAGTAAATTAAAATAGGTGTGACTGAAAAAGTATTTTAATTAAATTAAACTAAATAAGACTGAAATAGAATTTTAAGTAAATTAAAATAAGTTTGACTGAAATAGAATTTTAAGTAAATTAAATAAGTGTGATTGAAATAGAATTTTAAGTAAATTAAAATAAGTTTGACTGAAATAGAATTTTGAGTAAATTAAAATAAGTTTGACTGAAATAGAATTTTAAGTAAATTAAAATCAGTTTGACTGAAATAGAATTTTAAGTAAATTAAAATAAGTGTGACTGAAATAGAATTTTAAGTAAATAAAAATCAGTTTGACTGAAATAGAATTTCAAGTAAATTAAAATAAGTTTGACAGAAATAGAATTTTAAGTAAATTAAAATAAGTGTGACTGAAATAGAATTTTAAGTAAATTAAAATAAGTGTGACTGAAATAGAATTTTAAGTAAATTAAATAAGTGTGACTGAAATAGAATTTTAAGTAAATTAAAATAAGTGTGACTGAAATAGAATTTTAAGTAAATAAAATAAGTGTGACTGAAATAGAATTTTAAGTAAATAAAAATCAGTTAAACTGAAATAGAATTTTAAGTAAATTAAAATAAGTTTGACTGAAATTGAATTTTAAGTAAATAAAAATCAGTTTGACTGAAATAGAATTTTAAGTAAATTAAAATAAGTTTGACTGAAATAGAATTTTAAGTAAATTAAAATAAGTTTGACTGAAATTGAATTTTAAGTAAATTAAAATCAGTTTGACTGAAATAGAATTTTAAGTAAATTAAAATAAGTGTGACTGAAATAGAATTTTAAGTAAATAAAAATCAGTTTGACTGAAATAGAATTTCAAGTAAATTAAAATAAGTTTGACAGAAATAGAATTTTAAGTAAATTAAAATAAGTGTGACTGAAATAGAATTTTAAGTAAATTAAAATAAGTGTGACTGAAATAGAATTTTAAGTAAATTAAATAAGTGTGACTGAAATAGAATTTTAAGTAAATTAAAATAAGTGTGACTGAAATAGAATTTTAAGTAAATAAAATAAGTGTGACTGAAATAGAATTTTAAGTAAATAAAAATCAGTTAAACTGAAATAGAATTTTAAGTAAATTAAAATAAGTTTGACTGAAATTGAATTTTAAGTAAATAAAAATCAGTTTGACTGAAATAGAATTTTAAGTAAATTAAAATAAGTTTGACTGAAATAGAATTTTAAGTAAATTAAAATAAGTGTGACTGAAATAGAATTTTGAGTAAATTAAATAAGTTTGAGAGAAATAGAATTTTAAGTAAATTAAAATAAGTTTGACTGAAATAGAATTTTGAGTAAATTAAAATAAGTTTGACTGAAATAGAATTTTGAGTAAATTAAAATAAGTTTGACTGAAATAGAATTTTAAGTAAATTAAAATCAGTTTGACTGAAATAGAATTTTAAGTAAATTAAAATCAGTTTGACTGAAATAGAATTTTAAGTAAATTAAAATAAGTGTGACTGAAATAGAATTTTAAGTAAATAAAAATCAGTTTGACTGAAATAGAATTTCAAGTAAATTAAAATAGGTGTGACTTAAATAGAATTTTAAGTAAATTAAAATCAGTATGACTGAAATAGAATTTTAAGTAAATTAAAATCAGTTTGACTGAAATAGAAATTTAAGTAAATTAAATAAGTGTGACTTAAATAGAATTTTAAGTAAATTAAAATAAGTGTGACTGAAATAGAATTTTAAGTAAATAAAATAAGTTTGACTGAAATAGAATTTTAAGTAAATTAAATAAGTGTGATTGAAATAGAATTTTAAGTAAATTAAAATAAGTTTGACTGAAATAGAATTTTGAGTAAATTAAAATAAGTTTGACTGAAATAGAATTTTGAGTAAATTAAAATAAGTTTGACTGAAATAGAATTTTAAGTAAATTAAAATAAGTTTGACTGAAATAGAATTTTAAGTAAATTAAAATAAGTTTGACTGAAATTGAATTTTAAGTAAATTAAAATAAGTTTGATAGAAATAGAATTTTAAGTAAATTAAAAATAAGTATGATAGAATTAGAATTTAAGTAAATTAAAATAAGTTTGACTGAAATAGAATTTTAAGTAAATTAAAATCAGTTTGACTGAAATAGAATTTTAAGTAAATTAAAATAAGTGTGACTGAAATAGAATTTTAAGTAAATAAAAATCAGTTTGACTGAAATAGAATTTCAAGAAAATTAAAATAAGTTTGACAGAAATAGAATTTTAAGTAAATTAAAATAAGTATGACTGAAATAGAATTTCAAGAAAATTAAAATAAGTTTGACAGAAATAGAATTTTAAGTAAATTAAAATAAGTATGACTGAAATAGAATTTTAAGTAAATTAAAATAAGTGTGACTGAAATAGAATTTTAAGTAAATTAAATAAGTGTGATTGAAATAGAATTTTAAGTAAATTAAAATAAGTTTGACTGAAATAGAATTTTAAGTAAATTAAAATAAGTGTGACTGAAATAGAATTTTGAGTAAATTAAATAAGTTTGAGAGAAATAGAATTTTAAGTAAATTAAAATAAGTTTGACTGAAATAGAATTTAAAGTAAATTAAAATCAGTTTAACTGAAATAGAATTTTGAGTAAATTAAATAAGTTTGACTGAAATAGAATTTTAAGTAAATTAAAATCAGTTTGACTGAAATAGAATTTTAAGTAAATTAAAATTAGTTTGACTGAAATAGAATTTTAAGTAAATTATAATCAGTTTGACTGAAATAGAATTTTAAGTAAATTAAAATAAGTTTGACTGAAATAGAATTTTAAGTAAATTAAAATAGGTGTGACTGAAAAAGTATTTTAATTAAATTAAACTAAATAAGACTGAAATAGAATTTTAAGTAAATTAAAATAAGTTTGACTGAAATAGAATTTTAAGTAAATTATAATCAGTTTGACAGAAATAGAATTTTTAGTAAATTAAAATTAGTTTGAGAGAAATAGAATTTTAAGTAAATTAAAATAAGTGTGACTGAAATAGAATTTTAAGTAAATTAAAATAAGTTTGACTGAAATAGAATTTTGAGTAAATTAAAATAAGTATGATAGAAATAGAATTTTAAGTAAATTAAAATAAGTTTGACTGAAATAGAATTTTAAGTAAATTAAAATAAGTTTGACTGAAATAGAATTTTAAGTAAATTAAAATAAGTGTGACTGAAATAGAATTTTAAGTAAATTAAAATAAGTTTGACTGAAATAGAATTTTAAGTAAATTAAATAAGTGTGATTGAAATAGAATTTTAAGTAAATTAAAATAAGTTTGACTGAAATAGAATTTTGAGTAAATTAAAATAAGTTTGACAGAAATAGAATTTTAAGTAAATTAAAATAAGTGTGACTGAAATAGAATTTCAAGTAAATTTAAAATAAGTGTTATTGAAATAGAATTTTAAGTAAATTAAAATAAGTTTGACTGAAATTGAATTTTAAGTAAATTAAAATCAGTTTGATAGAAATAGAATTTTAAGTAAATTAAAAATAAGTATGATAGAATTAGAATTTAAGTAAATTAAAATAAGTTTGACTGAAATAGAATTTCAAGTAAATTAAATAAGTTTGACTGAAATAGAATTTTAAGTAAATTAAAATAAGTGTGACTGAAATAGAATTTTAAGTAAATAAAAATCAGTTTGACTGAAATAGAATTTTAAGTAAATTAAAATAGGTGTGACTGAAAAATTATTTTAATTAAATTAAACTAAATAAGACTGAAATAGAATTTTAAGTAAATTAAAATAAGTATGACTGAAATAGAATTTTAAGTAAATTAAAATAAGTATGACTGAAATAGAATTTTAAGTAAATTAAAATAAGTGTGACTGAAATAGAATTTTAAGTAAATAACATAAGTGTGACTGAAATAGAATTTTAAGTAAATTAAAATAAGTGTGACTGAAATAGAATTTTACGTAAATTAAAATCAGTTTGACTGAAATAGAATTTAAAGTAAATTAAAATAAGTGTGACTGAAATAGAATTTTAAGTAAATTAAAATCAGCTTGACTGAAATTGAATTTTAAGTAAATAAAATAAGTGTGACTGAAATAGAATTTTAAGTAAATTAAAATCAGTTTGACAGAAATAGAATTTTAAGTAAATTAAAATAGGTGTGACTGAAATAGAATTTTAAGTAAATTAAAATAAGTGTGACTGAAATAGAATTTTAAGTAAATTAAAATAAGTTTGACAGAAATAGAATTTTAAGTAAATTAAATAAGTGTGACTGAAATAGAATTTTAAGTAAATTAAAATAAGTGTGACTGAAATAGAATTTTAAGTAAATTAAATAAGTGTGATTGAAATAGAATTTTAAGTAAATTAAAATCAGTTTGACTGAAATAGAATTTTAAGTAAATTAAAATAGGTGTGACTGAAAAATTATTTTAATTAAATTAAACTAAATAAGACTGAAATAGAATTTTAAGTAAATTAAAATAAGTATGACTGAAATAGAATTTTGAGTAAATTAAAATAAGTGTGACTGAAATAGAATTTTAAGTAAATTAAAATAAGTGTGACTGAAATAGAATTTTAAGTAAATAAAATAAGTGTGACTGAAATAGAATTTTAAGTAAATAAAAATCAGTTAAACTGAAATAGAATTTTAAGTAAATTAAAATAAGTTTGACTGAAATTGAATTTTAAGTAAATTAAAATCAGTTTGACTGAAATAGAATTTTGAGTAAATTAAAATTAGTTTGACTGAAATAGAATTTTAAGTAAATTAAAATAAGTGTGACTGAAATAGAATTTTGAGTAAATTAAATAAGTTTGAGAGAAATAGAATTTTAAGTAAATTAAAATAAGTTTGACTGAAATAGAATTTAAAGTAAATTAAAATCAGTTTAACTGAAATAGAATTTTGAGTAAATTAAAATAAGTTTGACTGAAATAGAATTTTAAGTAAATTAAAATCAGTTTGACTGAAATAGAATTTTAAGTAAATTAAAATAAGTGTGACTGAAATAGAATTTTAAGTAAATAAAAATCAGTTTGACTGAAATAGAATTTCAAGTAAATTAAAATAGGTGTGACTTAAATAGAATTTTAAGTAAATTAAAATCAGTATGACTGAAATAGAATTTTAAGTAAATTAAAATAAGTTTGACTGAAATAGAATTTTAAGTAAATTAAAATAGGTGTGACTGAAAAAGTATTTTAATTAAATTAAACTATTTGACTGAAATAGAAATTTAAGTAAATTAAATAAGTGTGACTTAAATAGAATTTTAAGTAAATTAAAATAAGTGTGACTGAAATAGAATTTTAAGTAAATAAAATAAGTGTGACTGAAATAGAATTTTAAGTAAATTAAAATAAGTTTGACTGAAATAGAATTTTAAGTAAATTAAAATAAGTTTGACTGAAATAGAATTTTGAGTAAATTAAAATAAGTATGATAGAAATAGAATTTTAAGTAAATTAAAATAAGTGTGACTGAAATAGAATTTTAAGTAAATTAAAATAAGTTTGACTGAAATAGAATTTTAAGTAAATTAAAATAAGTGTGACTGAAATAGAATTTTAAGTAAATTAAAATAAGTTTGACTGAAATAGAATTTTAAGTAAATTAAATAAGTGTGATTGAAATAGAATTTTAAGTAAATTAAAATAAGTTTGACTGAAATAGAATTTTAAGTAAATTAAAATAAGTGTGACTGAAATAGAATTTTAAGTAAATTAAAATAAGTGTGACTGAAATAGAATTTTAAGTAAATAAAAATCAGTTTGACTGAAATAGAATTTCAAGTAAATTAAAATAAGTTTGACAGAAATAGAATTTTAAGTAAATTAAAATAAGTGTGACTGAAATAGAATTTCAAGTAAATTTAAAATAAGTGTTATTGAAATAGAATTTTAAGTAAATTAAAATCAGTTTGACTGAAATAGAATTTTAAGTAAATTAAAATAAGTTTGACTGAAATAGAATTTTAAGTAAATTAAAATAAGTGTGACTGAAATTGAATTTTAAGTAAATAAAAATCAGTTTGACTGAAATAGAATTTCAAGTAAATTAAAATAAGTTTGACAGAAATAGAATTTTAAGTAAATTAAAATAGGTGTGACTGAAATAGAATTTTAAGTAAATTAAAATAAGTGTGACTGAAATAGAATTTTAAGTAAATTAAAATAAGTTTGACTGAAATAGAATTTTAAGTAAATTAAAATCAGTTTGACTGAAATAGAATTTTAAGTAAATTAAAATAAGTGTGACTGAAATAGAATTTTAAGTAAATTAAAATAAGTATGACTGAAATAGAATTTTAAGTAAATTAAAATAAGTTTGACTGAAATAGAATTTTAAGTAAATTAAAATCAGTTTAACTGAAATAGAATTTTAAGTAAATTAAAATAAGTTTGACTGAAATAGAATTTTAAGTAAATTAAAATAAGTGTGACTGAAATAGAATTTTAAGTAAATTAAAATAAGTTTGACTGAAATAGAATTTTGAGTAAATTAAAATAAGTGTGACTGAAATAGAATTTTAAGTAAATTAAAATAAGTATGACTGAAATAGAATTTTAAGTAAATTAAAATAAGTGTGACTGAAATAGAATTTTAATTAAATTAAAATAAGTTTGACTGAAATAGAATTTTGAGTAAATTAAAATAAGTTTGACTGAAATAGAATTTTAAGTAAATTAAAATCAGTTTGACTGAAATAGAATTTTAAGTAAATTAAAATAAGTGTGACTGAAATTGAATTTTAAGTAAATAAAAATAAGTGTGACTGAAATAGAATTTTAATTAAATTAAAATAAGTTTGACTGAAATAGAATTTCAAGTAAATTAAATAAGTTTGATAGAAATAGAATTTTAAGTAAATTAAAATAAGTTTGACTGAAATAGAATTTTAAGTAAATTAAAATAAGTGTGACTGAAATAGAATTTCAAGTAAATAAAAATCAGTTAAACTGAAATAGAATTTTGAGTAAATTAAAATAAGTTTGACTGAAATAGAATTTTAAGTAAATTAAAATAAGTGTGACTGAAATAGAATTTTGAGTAAATAAAATAAGTGTGACTTAAATAGAATTTTAAGTAAATTAAAATAAGTTTGACTGAAATAGAATTTTAAGTAAATTAAAATAAGTTTGACTGAAATTGAATTTTAAGTAAATTAAAATAAGTGTGACTGAAATAGAAATTTAAGTAAATTAAAATCAGTTTGACTGAAATAGAATTTTAAGTATATTAAAATAAGTTTGACTGAAATAGAATTTCAAGTAAATTAAATAAGTTTGACTGAAATAGAATTTTAAGTAAATTAAAATTAGTTTGACTGAAATAGAATTTTAAGTAAATTAAAATAGGTGTGACTGAAATAGAATTTTAAGTAAATTAAAATAAGTGTGACTGAAATAGAATTTTAAGTAAATTAAAATAAGTGTGACTGAAATAGAATTTTAAGTAAATTAAAATAAGTATGACTGAAATAGAATTTTAATTAAATTAAAATAAGTTTGACTGAAATAGAATTTTAAGTAAATTAAAATAAGTTTGACTGAAATAGAATTTTAAGTAAATTAAAATAAGTTTGACTGAAATAGAATTTTAATTAAATTAAAATAAGTATGACTGAAATAGAATTTTACGTAAATTAAAATAAGTATGACTGAAATAGAATTTTAAGTAAATTAAAATAAGTTTGAATGAAATAGAATTTTGAGTAAATTAAAATCAGTTTGACTGAAATAGAATGTTTAGTAAATTAAAATAAGTTCACTGAAATAGAATTTTGAGTAAATTAAAATTAGTTTGACTGAAATAGAATTTTAAGTAAATTAAAATAAGTGTGACTGAAATAGAATTTTAAGTAAATTATAATCAGTTTGACTGAAATAGAATTTTAAGTAAATTAAAATAAGTTTGACTGAAATAGAATTTCAAGTAAATTAAATAAGTTTGACTGAAATAGAATTTTAAGTAAATTAAAATAAGTGTGACTGAAATAGAATTTTAAGTAAATTAAAATAAGTTTGACTGAAATAGAATTTTGAGTAAATTAAAATAAGTGTGACTGAAATAGAATTTTAAGTAAATTAAAATAAGTGTGACTGAAATAGAATTTTAAGTAAATTAAAATAAGTGTGACTGAAATAGAATTTTAAGTAAATTAAAATAAGTATGACTGAAATAGAATTTTAAGTAAATTAAAATAAGTTTGACTGAAATAGAATTTTAAGTAAATTAAAATCAGTTTAACTGAAAAAGAATTTTAAGTAAATTAAAATAAGTTTGACTGAAATAGAATTTTAAGTAAATTAAAATAAGTGTGACTGAAATAGAATTTTAAGTAAATTAAAATAAGTTTGACTGAAATAGAATTTTGAGTAAATTAAAATAAGTGTGACTGAAATAGAATTTTAAGTAAATTAAAATAAGTATGACTGAAATAGAATTTTAAGTAAATTAAAATAAGTGTGACTGAAATAGAATTTTAATTAAATTAAAATAAGTTTGACTGAAATAGAATTTTGAGTAAATTAAAATAAGTTTGACTGAAATAGAATTTTAAGTAAATTAAAATCAGTTTGACTGAAATAGAATTTTAAGTAAATTAAAATAAGTGTGACTGAAATTGAATTTTAAGTAAATAAAAATAAGTGTGACTGAAATAGAATTTTAATTAAATTAAAATAAGTTTGACTGAAATAGAATTTCAAGTAAATTAAATAAGTTTGATAGAAATAGAATTTTAAGTAAATTAAAATAAGTTTGACTGAAATAGAATTTTAAGTAAATTAAAATAAGTGTGACTGAAATAGAATTTCAAGTAAATAAAAATCAGTTAAACTGAAATAGAATTTTGAGTAAATTAAAATAAGTTTGACTGAAATAGAATTTTAAGTAAATTAAAATAAGTGTGACTGAAATAGAATTTTGAGTAAATAAAATAAGTGTGACTTAAATAGAATTTTAAGTAAATTAAAATAAGTTTGACTGAAATAGAATTTTAAGTAAATTAAAATAAGTTTGACTGAAATTGAATTTTAAGTAAATTAAAATAAGTATGACTGAAATAGAATTTTAAGTAAATTAAAATCAGTTTGACTGAAATAGAATTTTAAGTATATTAAAATAAGTTTGACTGAAATAGAATTTCAAGTAAATTAAATAAGTTTGACTGAAATAGAATTTTAAGTAAATTAAAATTAGTTTGACTGAAATAGAATTTTAAGTAAATTAAAATAGGTGTGACTGAAATAGAATTTTAAGTAAATTAAAATAAGTGTGACTGAAATAGAATTTTAAGTAAATTAAAATAAGTGTGACTGAAATAGAATTTTAAGTAAATTAAAATAAGTATGACTGAAATAGAATTTTAAGTAAATTAAAATCAGTTTGACTGAAATAGAATTTTAAGTAAATTAAAATAAGTTTGACTGAAATTGAATTTTAAGTAAATAAAAATCAGTTTGACTGAAATAGAATTTTAATTAAATTAAAATAAGTATGACTGAAATAGAATTTTACGTAAATTAAAATAAGTATGACTGAAATAGAATTTTAAGTAAATTAAAATAAGTTTGAATGAAATAGAATTTTAATTAAATTAAAATAAGTTTGACTGAAATAGAATTTTGAGTAAATTAAAATAAGTATGACTGAAATAGAATTTTAAGTAAATTAAAATAAGTTTGACTGAAATAGAATTTTAAGTAAATTAAAATAAGTGTGACTGAAATAGAATTTTAAGTAAATTATAGTCAGTTTGACTGAAATAGAATTTTAAGTAAATTAAAATAAGTTTGACTGAAATAGAATTTCAAGTAAATTAAATAAGTTTGATAGAAATAGAATTTTAAGTAAATTAAAATAAGTTTGACTGAAATAGAATTTTAAGTAAATTAAAATAAGTGTGACTGAAATAGAATTTTAAGTAAATTAAAATAAGTGTGACTGAAATAGAATTTTAAGTAAATTAAAATTAGTTTGACTGAAATAGAATTTTGAGTAAATTAAAATCAGTTTGACTGAAATAGAATGTTTAGTAAATTAAAATAAGTTCACTGAAATAGAATTTTGAGTAAATTAAAATTAGTTTGACTGAAATAGAATTTTAAGTAAATTAAAATAAGTGTCACTGAAATAGAATTTCAAGTAAATTAAAATAAGTTTAACTGAAATAGAATTTTGAGTAAATTAAAATAAGTTTGACTGAAATAGAATTTTAAGTTAATTAATATAAGTTTGACTGAAATCGAAATTTGAGTAAATTAAAATAAGTTTGACTGAAATAGAATTTTAAGTAAATTTAAAATAAGTATAATAGAAATAGAAATTTAAGTAAATTAAAATAGGTGTGACTGAAAAAGTATTTTAATTAAATTAAACTAAATAAGACTGAAATAGAATTTTAAGTAAATTAATATAAGTTCACTGAAATAGAATTTTAAGTAAATTAAAATAAGTTTGACTGAAATAGAATTTTAAGTAAATTAAAATTAGTTTGACTGAAATAGAATTTTGAGTAAATTAAAATAAGTGTGACTGAAAGAGAATTTTAAGTAAATTAAAATCAGTTTTATAGAAATAGAATTTTAAGTAAATTAAAATAAGTGTGACTGAAAAAGAATTTTGAGTAAATTAAAATTAGTTTGACTGAAATAGAATTTTAAGTAAATTAAAATAAGTGTCACTGAAATAGAATTTCAAGTAAATTAAAATAGGTGTGACTTAAATAGAATTTTAAGTAAATTAAAATCAGTATGACTGAAATAGAATTTCAAGTAAATTAAAATAAGTTTGACTGAAATAGAATTTTAAGTAAATTAAAATAAGTGTGACTGAAATAGAATTTTGAGTAAATTAAAATAAGTTTGACTGAAATAGAATTTTAAGTAAATTAAAATAAGTTTGACTGAAATAGAATTTTGAGTAAATTAAAATAAGTTTGACTGAAATAGAATTTTAAGTAAATTAAAATTAGTTTGACTGAAATAGAATTTTAAGTAAATTAAAATAAGTGTGACTGAAATAGAATTTTGAGTAAATTAAAATAAGTGTGACTGAAATAGAATTTTAATTAAATAAAAATAAGTGTGACTGAAATAGAATTTCAAGTAAATTAAAATAAGTTTGACTGAAATAGAATTTTAAGTAAATTAAATAAGTTTGATAGAAATAGAATTTTAAGTAAATTAAAATCAGTTTGAGAGAAATAGAATTTTAAGTAAATTAAAATAAGTGTGACTGAAATAGAATTTTACGTAAATTAAAATAAGTGTGACTGAAATAGAATTTTAAGTAAATTAAAATAAGTGTGACTGAAATAGAATTTTAAGTAAATTAAAATAAGTATGACTGAAATAGAATTTTAAGTAAATTAAAATAAGTTTGACTGAAATAGAATTTTAAGTAAATTAAAATCAGTTTAACTGAAATAGAATTTTAAGTAAATTAAAATAAGTTTGACTGAAATAGAATTTTAAGTAAATTAAAATAAGTGTGACTGAAATAGAATTTTAAGTAAATTAAAATAAGTTTGACTGAAATAGAATTTTGAGTAAATTAAAATAAGTGTGACTGAAATAGAATTTTAAGTAAATTAAAATAAGTGTGACTGAAATAGAATTTTAAGTAAATTAAAATAAGTATGACTGAAATAGAATTTTAAGTAAATTAAAATAAGTTTGACTGAAATAGAATTTTAAGTAAATTAAAATCAGTTTAACTGAAATAGAATTTTAAGTAAATTAAAATAAGTTTGACTGAAATAGAATTTTAAGTAAATTAAAATAAGTGTGACTGAAATAGAATTTTAAGTAAATTAAAATAAGTTTGACTGAAATAGAATTTTGAGTAAATTAAAATAAGTGTGACTGAAATAGAATTTTAAGTAAATTAAAATAAGTATGACTGAAATAGAATTTTAAGTAAATTAAAATAAGTGTGACTGAAATAGAATTTTAATTAAATTAAAATCAGTTTGACTGAAATAGAATTTTAAGTAAATTAAAATAAGTGTGACTGAAATAGAATTTTGAGTAAATTAAAATAAGTGTGACTGAAATAGAATTTTAATTAAATAAAAATAAGTGTGACTGAAATAGAATTTCAAGTAAATTAAAATAAGTTTGACTGAAATAGAATTTTAAGTAAATTAAATAAGTTTGATAGAAATAGAATTTTAAGTAAATTAAAATCAGTTTGAGAGAAATAGAATTTTAAGTAAATTAAAATAAGTGTGACTGAAATAGAATTTTACGTAAATTAAAATAAGTGTGACTGAAATAGAATTTTAAGTAAATTAAAATAAGTGTGACTGAAATAGAATTTTAAGTAAATTAAAATAAGTATGACTGAAATAGAATTTTAAGTAAATTAAAATAAGTTTGACTGAAATAGAATTTTAAGTAAATTAAAATCAGTTTAACTGAAATAGAATTTTAAGTAAATTAAAATAAGTTTGACTGAAATAGAATTTTAAGTAAATTAAAATAAGTGTGACTGAAATAGAATTTTAAGTAAATTAAAATAAGTTTGACTGAAATAGAATTTTGAGTAAATTAAAATAAGTGTGACTGAAATAGAATTTTAAGTAAATTAAAATAAGTGTGACTGAAATAGAATTTTAAGTAAATTAAAATAAGTATGACTGAAATAGAATTTTAAGTAAATTAAAATAAGTTTGACTGAAATAGAATTTTAAGTAAATTAAAATCAGTTTAACTGAAATAGAATTTTAAGTAAATTAAAATAAGTTTGACTGAAATAGAATTTTAAGTAAATTAAAATAAGTGTGACTGAAATAGAATTTTAAGTAAATTAAAATAAGTTTGACTGAAATAGAATTTTGAGTAAATTAAAATAAGTGTGACTGAAATAGAATTTTAAGTAAATTAAAATAAGTATGACTGAAATAGAATTTTAAGTAAATTAAAATAAGTGTGACTGAAATAGAATTTTAATTAAATTAAAATCAGTTTGACTGAAATAGAATTTCAAGTAAATTAAATAAGTTTGACTGAAATAGAATTTTAAGTAAATTAAAATTAGTTTGACTGAAATAGAATTTTAAGTAAATTAAAATAGGTGTGACTGAAATAGAATTTTAAGTAAATTAAAATAAGTGTGACTGAAATAGAATTTTAAGTAAATTAAAATAAGTGTGACTGAAATAGAATTTTAAGTAAATTAAAATAAGTATGACTGAAATAGAATTTTAAGTAAATTAAAATAAGTGTGACTGAAAAAGAATTTTGAGTAAATTAAAATTAGTTTGACTGAAATAGAATTTTAAGTAAATTAAAATAAGTGTCACTGAAATAGAATTTCAAGTAAATTAAAATAGGTGTGACTTAAATAGAATTTTAAGTAAATTAAAATCAGTATGACTGAAATAGAATTTCAAGTAAATTAAAATAAGTTTGACTGAAATAGAATTTTAAGTAAATTAAAATAAGTGTGACTGAAATAGAATTTTGAGTAAATTAAAATCAGTTTGAGAGAAATAGAATTTTAAGTAAATTAAAATAAGTTTGACTGAAATAGAATTTTAAGTAAATTAAAATCAGTTTGACTGAAATAGAATTTTAAGTAAATTAAAATAAGTGTGACTGAAATAGAATTTTGAGTAAATTAAAATCAGTTTGAGAGAAATAGAATTTTAAGTAAATTAAAATAAGTTTGACTGAAATAGAATTTTAAGTAAATTAAAATCAGTTTGACTGAAATAGAATGTTAAGTAAATTAAAATAGGTGTGACTGAAATAGAATTTTGAGTAAATTAAAATAAGTTTGACTGAAATAGAATTTTAAGTTAATTAATATAAGTTTGACTGAAATCGAAATTTGAGTAAATTAAAATAAGTTTGACTGAAATAGAATTTTAAGTAAATTTAAAATAAGTATAATAGAAATAGAAATTTAAGTAAATTAAAATAGGTGTGACTGAAAAAGTATTTTAATTAAATTAAACTAAATAAGACTGAAATAGAATTTTAAGTAAATTAATATAAGTTCACTGAAATAGAATTTTAAGTAAATTAAAATAAGTTTGACTGAAATAGAATTTTAAGTAAATTAAAATTAGTTTGACTGAAATAGAATTTTGAGTAAATTAAAATAAGTGTGACTGAAAGAGAATTTTAAGTAAATTAAAATCAGTTTTATAGAAATAGAATTTTAAGTAAATTAAAATAAGTGTGACTGAAAAAGAATTTTGAGTAAATTAAAATTAGTTTGACTGAAATAGAATTTTAAGTAAATTAAAATAAGTGTCACTGAAATAGAATTTCAAGTAAATTAAAATAGGTGTGACTTAAATAGAATTTTAAGTAAATTAAAATCAGTATGACTGAAATAGAATTTCAAGTAAATTAAAATAAGTTTGACTGAAATAGAATTTTAAGTAAATTAAAATAAGTGTGACTGAAATAGAATTTTGAGTAAATTAAAATAAGTTTGACTGAAATAGAATTTTAAGTAAATTAAAATAAGTTTGACTGAAATAGAATTTTAAGTAAATTAAAATAAGTTTGACTGAAATAGAATTTTAAGTAAATTAAAATTAGTTTGACTGAAATAGAATTTTAAGTAAATTAAAATAAGTGTGACTGAAATAGAATTTTGAGTAAATTAAAATAAGTGTGACTGAAATAGAATTTTAATTAAATAAAAATAAGTGTGACTGAAATAGAATTTCAAGTAAATTAAAATAAGTTTGACTGAAATAGAATTTTAAGTAAATTAAATAAGTTTGATAGAAATAGAATTTTAAGTAAATTAAAATCAGTTTGAGAGAAATAGAATTTTAAGTAAATTAAAATAAGTGTGACTGAAATAGAATTTTACGTAAATTAAAATAAGTGTGACTGAAATAGAATTTTAAGTAAATTAAAATAAGTGTGACTGAAATAGAATTTTAAGTAAATTAAAATAAGTATGACTGAAATAGAATTTTAAGTAAATTAAAATAAGTTTGACTGAAATAGAATTTTAAGTAAATTAAAATCAGTTTAACTGAAATAGAATTTTAAGTAAATTAAAATAAGTTTGACTGAAATAGAATTTTAAGTAAATTAAAATAAGTGTGACTGAAATAGAATTTTAAGTAAATTAAAATAAGTTTGACTGAAATAGAATTTTGAGTAAATTAAAATAAGTGTGACTGAAATAGAATTTTAAGTAAATTAAAATAAGTGTGACTGAAATAGAATTTTAAGTAAATTAAAATAAGTATGACTGAAATAGAATTTTAAGTAAATTAAAATAAGTTTGACTGAAATAGAATTTTAAGTAAATTAAAATCAGTTTAACTGAAATAGAATTTTAAGTAAATTAAAATAAGTTTGACTGAAATAGAATTTTAAGTAAATTAAAATAAGTGTGACTGAAATAGAATTTTAAGTAAATTAAAATAAGTTTGACTGAAATAGAATTTTGAGTAAATTAAAATAAGTGTGACTGAAATAGAATTTTAAGTAAATTAAAATAAGTATGACTGAAATAGAATTTTAAGTAAATTAAAATAAGTGTGACTGAAATAGAATTTTAATTAAATTAAAATCAGTTTGACTGAAATAGAATTTCAAGTAAATTAAATAAGTTTGACTGAAATAGAATTTTAAGTAAATTAAAATTAGTTTGACTGAAATAGAATTTTAAGTAAATTAAAATAGGTGTGACTGAAATAGAATTTTAAGTAAATTAAAATAAGTGTGACTGAAATAGAATTTTAAGTAAATTAAAATAAGTGTGACTGAAATAGAATTTTAAGTAAATTAAAATAAGTATGACTGAAATAGAATTTTAAGTAAATTAAAATAAGTGTGACTGAAAAAGAATTTTGAGTAAATTAAAATTAGTTTGACTGAAATAGAATTTTAAGTAAATTAAAATAAGTGTCACTGAAATAGAATTTCAAGTAAATTAAAATAGGTGTGACTTAAATAGAATTTTAAGTAAATTAAAATCAGTATGACTGAAATAGAATTTCAAGTAAATTAAAATAAGTTTGACTGAAATAGAATTTTAAGTAAATTAAAATAAGTGTGACTGAAATAGAATTTTGAGTAAATTAAAATCAGTTTGAGAGAAATAGAATTTTAAGTAAATTAAAATAAGTTTGACTGAAATAGAATTTTAAGTAAATTAAAATCAGTTTGACTGAAATAGAATTTTAAGTAAATTAAAATAAGTGTGACTGAAATAGAATTTTGAGTAAATTAAAATCAGTTTGAGAGAAATAGAATTTTAAGTAAATTAAAATAAGTTTGACTGAAATAGAATTTTAAGTAAATTAAAATCAGTTTGACTGAAATAGAATGTTAAGTAAATTAAAATAGGTGTGACTGAAATAGAATTTTGAGTAAATTAAAATCAGTTTGAGAGAAATAGAATTTTAAGTAAATTAAAATCAGTTTGACTGAAATAGAATTTTACGTAAATTAAAATAAGTGTGACTGAAATAGAATTTTAAGTAAATTAAAATAAGTGTGACTGAAATAGAATTTTAAGTAAATTAAAATAAGTTTGAATGAAATAGAATTTTAAGTAAATTAAAATAAGTTTGAATGAAATAGAATTTTAAGTAAATTAAAATAAGTGTGACTGAAATGGAATTTTGAGTAAATTAAATAAGTTTGAGAGAAATAGAATTTTAAGAAAATTAAAATAAGTTTGACTGAAATAGAATTTTAAGTAAATTAAAATCAGTTTGACTGAAATAGAATTTTAAGTAAATTAAAATCAGCTTGACTGAAATTGAATTTTAAGTAAATAAAAATCAGTTTAACTGAAATAGAATTTTACGTAAATTAAAATTAGTTTGACTGAAATAGATTTTCAAGTAAATTAAAATCAGTTTGACTGAAATAGAATTTTAAGTAAATAAAAATCAGTTTGACTGAAATAGAATTTTAAGTAAATTAAAATAAGTGTGACTGAAAAAGTATTTTAATTAAATTAAACTAAATAAGACTGAAATAGAATTTTAAGTAAATTAATATAAGTTCACTGAAATAGAATTTTAAGTAAATTAAAATAAGTGTCACTGAAATAGAATTTCAAGTAAATTAAAATAAGTTTAACTGAAATAGAATTTTGAGTAAATTAAAATAAGTTTGACTGAAATAGAATTTTAAGTTAATTAATATAAGTTTGACTGAAATCGAAATTTGAGTAAATTAAAATAAGTTTGACTGAAATAGAATTTTAAGTAAATTAAAATTAGTTTGACTGAAATAGAATTTTAAGTAAATTAAAATTAGTTTGACTGAAATAGAATTTTAAGTAAATTAAAATAAGTGTGACTGAAATAGAATTTTAAGTAAATTAAAATAAGTGTGACTGAAATAGAATTTTAAGTAAATTAAAATAAGTATGACTGAAATAGAATTTTAAGTAAATTAAAATCAGTTTGACTGAAATAGAATTTTAAGTAAATTAAAATCAGTTTGACTGAAATTGAATTTTAAGTAAATAAAAATCAGTTTGACTGAAATAGAATTTTAATTAAATTAAAATAAGTATGACTGAAATAGAATTTTACGTAAATTAAAATAAGTATGACTGAAATAGAATTTTAAGTAAATTAAAATAAGTTTGAATGAAATAGAATTTTAATTAAATTAAAATAAGTTTGACTGAAATAGAATTTTGAGTAAATTAAAATAAGTTT
Source organism: Loxodes magnus (assembly GCA_946699065.1). Classification (NCBI taxonomy): domain Eukaryota; phylum Ciliophora; class Karyorelictea; order Loxodida; family Loxodidae; genus Loxodes; species Loxodes magnus. The sequence continues at coordinate 547,201 of CAMPDV010000107.1, forward strand.
GACTGAAATAGAATTTTAAGTAAATTAAAATCAGTTTGACTGAAATAGAATTTTAAGTAAATTAAAATAAGTGTGACTGAAATAGAATTTTAAGTAAATTATAATCAGTTTGACTGAAATAGAATTTTAAGTAAATTAAAATAAGTTTGACTGAAATAGAATTTCAAGTAAATTAAATAAGTTTGATAGAAATAGAATTTTAAGTAAATTAAAATAAGTTTGACTGAAATAGAATTTTAAGTAAATTAAAATAAGTGTGACTGAAATAGAATTTTAAGTAAATTAAAATAAGTGTGACTGAAATAGAATTTTAAGTAAATTAAAATTAGTTTGACTGAAATAGAATTTTGAGTAAATTAAAATCAGTTTGACTGAAATAGAATGTTAAGTAAATTAAAATAAGTTCACTGAAATAGAATTTTGAGTAAATTAAAATTAGTTTGACTGAAATAGAATTTTAAGTAAATTAAAATAAGTGTCACTGAAATAGAATTTCAAGTAAATTAAAATAAGTTTAACTGAAATAGAATTTTGAGTAAATTAAAATAAGTTTGACTGAAATAGAATTTTAAGTTAATTAATATAAGTTTGACTGAAATCGAAATTTGAGTAAATTAAAATAAGTTTGACTGAAATAGAATTTTAAGTAAATTTAAAATAAGTATAATAGAAATAGAAATTTAAGTAAATTAAAATAGGTGTGACTGAAAAAGTATTTTAATTAAATTAAACTAAATAAGACTGAAATAGAATTTTAAGTAAATTAATATAAGTTCACTGAAATAGAATTTTAAGTAAATTAAAATAAGTTTGACTGAAATAGAATTTTAAGTAAATTAAAATTAGTTTGACTGAAATAGAATTTTGAGTAAATTAAAATAAGTGTGACTGAAAGAGAATTTTAAGTAAATTAAATAAGTTTTATAGAAATAGAATTTTAAGTAAATTAAAATCAGTTTGACTGAAATAGAATTTTAAGTAAATTAAAATAAGTTTGACTGAAATTGAATTTTAAGTAAATTAAAATAAGTGTCACTGAAATAGAATTTCAAGTAAATTAAAATAGGTGTGACTTAAATAGAATTTTAAGTAAATTAAAATCAGTATGACTGAAAAAGAATTTCAAGTAAATTAAAATAAGTTTGACTGAAATAGAATTTTAAGTAAATTAAAATAAGTGTGACTGAAATAGAATTTTGAGTAAATTAAAATCAGTTTGAGAGAAATAGAATTTTAAGTAAATTAAAATCAGTTTGACTGAAATAGAATTTTAAGTAAATTAAAATAAGTGTGACTGAAATAGAATTTTAAGTAAATTATAATCAGTGTGACTGAAATAGAATTTTAAGTAAATTAAAATAAGTTTGACTGAAATAGAATTTCAAGTAAATTAAATAAGTTTGATAGAAATAGAATTTTAAGTAAATTAAAATAAGTTTGACTGAAATAGAATTTTAAGTAAATTAAAATAAGTGTGACTGAAATAGAATTTTAAGTAAATTAAAATAAGTGTGACTGAAATAGAATTTTAAGTAAATTAAATAAGTTTGACTGAAATAGAATTTTAAGTAAATTAAAATTAGTTTGACTGAAATAGAATTTTAAGTAAATTAAAATAGGTGTGACTGAAATAGAATTTTAAGTAAATTAAAATAAGTGTGACTGAAATAGAATTTTAAGTAAATTAAAATAAGTGTGAATGAAATAGAATTTTAAGTAAATTAAAATAAGTATGACTGAAATAGAATTTTAAGTAAATTAAAATCAGTTTGACTGAAATAGAATTTTAAGAAAATTAAAATAAGTTTGACTGAAATAGAATTTTAAGTAAATTAAAATCAGTTTGACTGAAATAGAATTTTAAGTAAATTAAAATCAGCTTGACTGAAATTGAATTTTAAGTAAATAAAAATCAGTTTAACTGAAATAGAATTTTACGTAAATTAAAATTAGTTTGACTGAAATAGATTTTCAAGTAAATTAAAATCAGTTTGACTGAAATAGAATTTTAAGTAAATAAAAATCAGTTTGACTGAAATAGAATTTTAAGTAAATTAAAATCAGTTTGACTGAAATAGAATTTTAAGTAAATTAAAATAAGTGTGACTGAAATAGAATTTTAAGTAAATTATAATCAGTTTGACTGAAATAGAATTTTAAGTAAATTAAAATAAGTTTGACTGAAATAGAATTTCAAGTAAATTAAAATAAGTGTGACTGAAATAGAAATTTAAGTAAATTAAAATAAGTTTGACTGAAATAGAATTTTAAGTAAATTAAAATAAGTGTGACTGAAATAGAATTTTAAGTAAATTAAAATAAGTGTGACTGAAATAGAATTTTAAGTAAATTAAAATTAGTTTGACTGAAATAGAATTTTAAGTAAATTAAAATAAGTTTGACTGAAATAGAATGTTAAGTAAATTAAAATAAGTGTGACTGAAATGGAATTTTGAGTAAATTAAAATTAGTTTGACTGAAATAGAATTTTAAGTAAATTAAAATAAGTGTCACTGAAATAGAATTTCAAGTAAATTAAAATAAGTTTAACTGAAATAGAATTTTGAGTAAATTAAAATAAGTTTGACTGAAATAGAATTTTAAGTTAATTAATATAAGTTTGACTGAAATCGAAATTTGAGTAAATTAAAATAAGTTTGACTGAAATAGAATTTTAAGTAAATTTAAAATAAGTATAATAGAAATAGAAATTTAAGTAAATTAAAATAGGTGTGACTGAAAAAGTATTTTAATTAAATTAAACTAAATAAGACTGAAATAGAATTTTAAGTAAATTAATATAAGTTTGACTGAAATAGAATTTTAAGTAAATTAAAATTAGTTTGACTGAAATAGAATTTTGAGTAAATTAAAATAAGTGTGACTGAAAGAGAATTTTAAGTAAATTAAATAAGTTTTATAGAAATAGAATTTTAAGTAAATTAAAATAAGTGTGACTGAAAAAGAATTTTGAGTAAATTAAAATTAGTTTGACTGAAATAGAATTTTAAGTAAATTAAAATAAGTGTCACTGAAATAGAATTTCAAGTAAATTAAAATAGGTGTGACTGAAATAGAATTTTTAGTAAATTAAATAAGTTTGAGAGAAATAGAATTTTAAGAAAATTAAAATAAGTTTGACTGAAATAGAATTTTAAGTAAATTAAAATCAGTTTGACTGAAATAGAATTTTAAGTAAATTAAAATAGGTGTGACTGAAATAGAATTTTGAGTAAATTAAAATCAGTTTGAGAGAAATAGAATTTTAAGTAAATTAAAATCAGTTTGACTGAAATAGAATTTTACGTAAATTAAAATAAGTGTGACTGAAATAGAATTTTAAGTAAATTAAAATAAGTGTGACTGAAATAGAATTTTAAGTAAATTAAAATAAGTTTGAATGAAATAGAATTTTAAGTAAATTAAAATAAGTGTGACTGAAATGGAATTTTGAGTAAATTAAATAAGTTTGAGAGAAATAGAATTTTAAGAAAATTAAAATAAGTTTGACTGAAATAGAATTTTAAGTAAATTAAAATCAGTTTGACTGAAATAGAATTTTAAGTAAATTAAAATCAGCTTGACTGAAATTGAATTTTAAGTAAATAAAAATCAGTTTAACTGAAATAGAATTTTACGTAAATTAAAATTAGTTTGACTGAAATAGATTTTCAAGTAAATTAAAATCAGTTTGACTGAAATAGAATTTTAAGTAAATAAAAATCAGTTTGACTGAAATAGAATTTTAAGTAAATTAAAATAAGTGTGACTGAAAAAGTATTTTAATTAAATTAAACTAAATAAGACTGAAATAGAATTTTAAGTAAATTAATATAAGTTCACTGAAATAGAATTTTAAGTAAATTAAAATAAGTTTAACTGAAATAGAATTTTAAGTAAATTAAAATAAGTTTGACTGAAATAGAATTTTAAGTAAATTAAAATAAGTGTGACTGAAATAGAATTTTAAGTAAATTAAAATTAGTTTGACTGAAATAGAATTTTAAGTAAATTAAAATAAGTGTGACTGAAATAGAATTTTAAGTAAATTAAAATCAGTTTGACTGAAATAGAATGTTAAGTAAATTAAAATAAGTGTGACTGAAATAGAATTTTGAGTAAATTAAAATCAGTTTGAGAGAAATAGAATTTTAAGTAAATTAAAATCAGTTTGACTGAAATAGAATTTTAAGTAAATTAAAATCAGTTTGACTGAAATAGAATGTTAAGTAAATTAAAATAGGTGTGACTGAAATAGAATTTTGAGTAAATTAAAATCAGTTTGAGAGAAATAGAATTTTAAGTAAATTAAAATCAGTTTGACTGAAATAGAATTTTACGTAAATTAAAATAAGTGTGACTGAAATAGAATTTTAAGTAAATTAAAATAAGTGTGACTGAAATAGAATTTTAAGTAAATTAAAATAAGTTTGAATGAAATAGAATTTTAAGTAAATTAAAATAAGTGTGACTGAAATGGAATTTTGAGTAAATTAAATAAGTTTGAGAGAAATAGAATTTTAAGAAAATTAAAATAAGTTTGACTGAAATAGAATTTTAAGTAAATTAAAATCAGTTTGACTGAAATAGAATTTTAAGTAAATTAAAATCAGCTTGACTGAAATTGAATTTTAAGTAAATAAAAATCAGTTTAACTGAAATAGAATTTTACGTAAATTAAAATTAGTTTGACTGAAATAGATTTTCAAGTAAATTAAAATCAGTTTGACTGAAATAGAATTTTAAGTAAATAAAAATCAGTTTGACTGAAATAGAATTTTAAGTAAATTAAAATAAGTGTGACTGAAAAAGTATTTTAATTAAATTAAACTAAATAAGACTGAAATAGAATTTTAAGTAAATTAATATAAGTTCACTGAAATAGAATTTTAAGTAAATTAAAATAAGTTTAACTGAAATAGAATTTTAAGTAAATTAAAATAAGTGTGACTGAAATAGAAATTTAAGTAAATTAAAATCAGTTTGACTGAAATAGAATTTTAAGTATATTAAAATAAGTTTGACTGAAATAGAATTTCAAGTAAATTAAATAAGTTTGACTGAAATAGAATTTTAAGTAAATTAAAATTAGTTTGACTGAAATAGAATTTTAAGTAAATTAAAATAGGTGTGACTGAAATAGAATTTTAAGTAAATTAAAATAAGTGTGACTGAAATAGAATTTTAAGTAAATTAAAATAAGTGTGACTGAAATAGAATTTTAAGTAAATTAAAATAAGTATGACTGAAATAGAATTTTAAGTAAATTAAAATCAGTTTGACTGAAATAGAATTTTAAGTAAATTAAAATCAGTTTGACTGAAATTGAATTTTAAGTAAATAAAAATCAGTTTGACTGAAATAGAATTTTAATTAAATTAAAATAAGTATGACTGAAATAGAATTTTACGTAAATTAAAATAAGTATGACTGAAATAGAATTTTAAGTAAATTAAAATAAGTTTGAATGAAATAGAATTTTAATTAAATTAAAATAAGTTTGACTGAAATAGAATTTTGAGTAAATTAAAATAAGTTTGACTGAAATAGAATTTTAAGTAAATTAAAATCAGTTTGACTGAAATAGAATTTTAAGTAAATTAAAATAAGTGTGACTGAAATAGAATTTTAAGTAAATTATAATCAGTTTGACTGAAATAGAATTTTAAGTAAATTAAAATAAGTTTGACTGAAATAGAATTTCAAGTAAATTAAATAAGTTTGATAGAAATAGAATTTTAAGTAAATTAAAATAAGTTTGACTGAAATAGAATTTTAAGTAAATTAAAATAAGTGTGACTGAAATAGAATTTTAAGTAAATTAAAATAAGTGTGACTGAAATAGAATTTTAAGTAAATTAAAATTAGTTTGACTGAAATAGAATTTTGAGTAAATTAAAATCAGTTTGACTGAAATAGAATGTTAAGTAAATTAAAATAAGTTCACTGAAATAGAATTTTGAGTAAATTAAAATAAGTTTGACTGAAATAGAATTTTAAGTAAATTAAAATAAGTGTGACTGAAATTGAATTTTAAGTAAATTAAAATAAGTTTAACTGAAATAGAATTTTGAGTAAATTAAAATAAGTTTGACTGAAATAGAATTTTAAGTTAATTAATATAAGTTTGACTGAAATCGAAATTTGAGTAAATTAAAATAAGTTTGACTGAAATAGAATTTTAAGTAAATTTAAAATAAGTATAATAGAAATAGAAATTTAAGTAAATTAAAATAGGTGTGACTGAAAAAGTATTTTAATTAAATTAAACTAAATAAGACTGAAATAGAATTTTAAGTAAATTAATATAAGTTCACTGAAATAGAATTTTAAGTAAATTAAAATAAGTTTGACTGAAATAGAATTTTAAGTAAATTAAAATTAGTTTGACTGAAATAGAATTTTGAGTAAATTAAAATAAGTGTGACTGAAAGAGAATTTTAAGTAAATTAAAATCAGTTTGACTGAAATAGAATTTTAAGTAAATTAAAATCAGCTTGACTGAAAAAGAATTTTGAGTAAATTAAAATTAGTTTGACTGAAATAGAATTTTAAGTAAATTAAAATAAGTGTCACTGAAATAGAATTTCAAGTAAATTAAAATAGGTGTGACTTAAATAGAATTTTAAGTAAATTAAAATCAGTATGACTGAAATAGAATTTCAAGTAAATTAAAATAAGTTTGACTGAAATAGAATTTTAAGTAAATTAAAATAAGTGTGACTGAAATAGAATTTTGAGTAAATTAAAATCAGTTTGAGAGAAATAGAATTTTAAGTAAATTAAAATAAGTTTGACTGAAATAGAATTTTAAGTAAATTAAAATAAGTTTGACTGAAATAGAATTTTAAGTAAATTAAAATTAGTTTGACTGAAATAGAATTTTAAGTAAATTAAAATAAGTGCGACTGAAATAGAATTTTGAGTAAATTAAAATAAGTGTGACTGAAATAGAATTTTAAGTAAATTAATATAAGTGTCACTGAAATAGAATTTCAAGTAAATTAAAATCAGTTTGACTGAAATAGAATTTTAAGTAAATTAAAATCAGTATGACTGAAATCGAAATTTGAGTAAATTAAAATAAGTTTGACTGAAATAGAATTTTAAGTAAATTTAAAATAAGTATAATAGAAATAGAAATTTAAGTAAATTAAAATAGGTGTGACTGAAAAAGTATTTTAATTAAATTAAACTAAATAAGACTGAAATAGAATTTTAAGTAAATTAATATAAGTTCACTGAAATAGAATTTCAAGTAAATTAAAATAGGTGTGACTTAAATAGAATTTTAAGTAAATTAAAATCAGTATGACTGAAATAGAATTTCAAGTAAATTAAAATAAGTTTGACTGAAATAGAATTTTAAGTAAATTAAAATAAGTGTGACTGAAATAGAATTTTGAGTAAATTAAAATCAGTTTGAGAGAAATAGAATTTTAAGTAAATTAAAATAAGTTTGACTGAAATAGAATTTTAAGTAAATTAAAATAAGTTTGACTGAAATAGAATTTTAAGTAAATTAAAATTAGTTTGACTGAAATAGAATTTTAAGTAAATTAAAATAAGTGCGACTGAAATAGAATTTTGAGTAAATTAAAATAAGTGTGACTGAAATAGAATTTTAAGTAAATTAATATAAGTGTCACTGAAATAGAATTTCAAGTAAATTAAAATCAGTTTGACTGAAATAGAATTTTAAGTAAATTAAAATCAGTATGACTGAAATCGAAATTTGAGTAAATTAAAATAAGTTTGACTGAAATAGAATTTTAAGTAAATTTAAAATAAGTATAATAGAAATAGAAATTTAAGTAAATTAAAATAGGTGTGACTGAAAAAGTATTTTAATTAAATTAAACTAAATAAGACTGAAATAGAATTTTAAGTAAATTAATATAAGTTCACTGAAATAGAATTTTAAGTAAATTAAAATAAGTTTGACTGAAATAGAATTTTAAGTAAATTAAAATTAGTTTGACTGAAATAGAATTTTGAGTAAATTAAAATAAGTGTGACTGAAAGAGAATTTTAAGTAAATTAAATAAGTTTTATAGAAATAGAATTTTAAGTAAATTAAAATAAGTGTGACTGAAAAAGAATTTTGAGTAAATTAAAATTAGTTTGACTGAAATAGAATTTTAAGTAAATTAAAATAAGTGTCACTGAAATAGAATTTCAAGTAAATTAAAATAGGTGTGACTTAAATAGAATTTTAAGTAAATTAAAATCAGTATGACTGAAATAGAATTTCAAGTAAATTAAAATAAGTTTGACTGAAATAGAATTTTAAGTAAATTAAAATAAGTGTGACTGAAATAGAATTTTGAGTAAATTAAAATCAGTTTGAGAGAAATAGAATTTTAAGTAAATTAAAATAAGTTTGACTGAAATAGAATTTTAAGTAAATTAAAATAAGTTTGACTGAAATAGAATTTTAAGTAAATTAAAATTAGTTTGACTGAAATAGAATTTTAAGTAAATTAAAATAAGTGCGACTGAAATAGAATTTTGAGTAAATTAAAATAAGTGTGACTGAAATAGAATTTTAAGTAAATTAATATAAGTGTCACTGAAATAGAATTTCAAGTAAATTAAAATCAGTTTGACTGAAATAGAATTTTAAGTAAATTAAAATCAGTATGACTGAAATAGAATTTTAAGTAAATTAAAATCAGTTTGAGAGAAATAGAATTTTAAGTAAATTAAAATAAGTATGACTGAAATAGAATTTTACGTAAATTAAAATAAGTTTGACTGAAATAGAATTTTAATAAATTAAAATAAGTTTGACTGAAATAGAATTTTGAGTAAATTAAAATTAGTTTGACTGAAATAGAATTTTAAATAAATTAAAATAAGTGTGACTGAAATAGAATTTTAAGTAAATTAAAATAAGTGTGACTTAAATAGAATTTTAAGTAAATTAAAATAAGTGTGACTGAAATAGAATTTTGAGTAAATTAAAATAAGTGTGACTGAAATAGAATTTTGAGTAAATTAAAATAAGTGTGACTGAAATAGAATTTTAAGTAAATAAAAATCAGTTTTAGAGAAATAGAATTTTAAGTAAATTAAAATAAGTGTGACTGAAATAGAATTTTAATTAAATTAAAATAAGTGTGACTTAAATAGAATTTTAAGTAAATAAAATCAGTTTGACTGAAATAGATTTTCAAGTAAATTAAAATCAGTTTTAGAGAAATAGAATTTTAAGTAAATTAAAATAAGTGAGACTGAAATAGAATTTTAATTAAATTAAAATAAGTGTGACTTAAATAGAATTTTAAGTAAATTAAAATTAGTTTGACTGAAATAGATTTTCAAGTAAATTAAAATAGGTGTGACTGAAAAAGTATTTAAATTAAATTAAACTAAATAAGACTGAAATAGAATTTTAAGTAAATTAAAATCAGTTTGAGAGAAATAGAATTTTAAGTAAATTAAAATCAGTTTGACTGAAATAGAATTTTAATAAATTAAAATAAGTTTGACTGAAATAGAATTTTGAGTAAATTAAAATAAGTGTGACTGAAATAGAATTTTGAGTAAATTAGAATAAGTATGATAGAAATAGAATTTTAAGTAAATTAAAATAAGTGTGACTGAAATAGTTTTTTAAGTAAATTAAAATAAGTGTGACTGAAATAGAATTTAAAGTAAATTAAAATAAGTGTGACTGAAATAGAATTTTAAGTAAATTAAAATAAGTGTGACTGAAATAGAATTTTAAGTAAATTAAAATAAGTGTGACTGAAATAGAATTTTACGTAAATTAAAATAAGTGTGACTGAAATTGAATTTCAAGTAAATTAAAATCAGTTTGACTGAAATAGAATTTTAAGTAAATTAAAATAAGTGTCACTGAAATAGAATTTTAAGTAAATTAAAATCAGTTTGAGAGAAATAGAATTTTACGTAAATTAAAATAAGTGTGACTGAAATTGAATTTCAAGTAAATTAAAATCAGTTTGACTGAAATAGAATTTCAAGTAAATTAAAATAAGTTTGACAGAAATAGAATTTTAAGTAAATTAAAATAAGTGTGACTGAAATAGAATTTTAAGTAAATTAAAATAAGTGTGACTGAAATAGAATTTTAATTAAATTAAAATAAGTTTGACTGAAATAGAATTTTAAGTAAATTAAAATTAGTTTGACTGAAATAGAATTTTAAGTAAATTAAAATAAGTGTGACTGAAATAGAATTTTGAGTAAATTTAAAATAAGTGTGACTGAAATTGAATTTCAAGTAAATTAAAATCAGTTTGACTGAAATAGAATTTTGAGTAAATTAAAATAAGTGTGACTGAAATAGAATTTTGAGTAAATTAAAATAAGTATGATAGAAATAGAATTTTAAGTAAATTAAAATAAGTGTGACTGAAATAGAATTTTAAGTAAATTAAAATAAGTTTGATAGAAATAGAATTTTAAGTAAATTAAAATAAGTGTGACTGAAATAGAATTTTAAGTAAATTAAAATTAGTTTGACTGAAATAGAATTTTAAATAAATTAAAATAAGTGTGACTGAAATAGAATTTTAAGTAAATTAAAATAAGTGTGACTTAAATAGAATTTTAAGTAAATTAAAATAAGTGTGACTGAAATAGAATTTTAAGTAAATTAAAATAAGTGTGACTGAAATAGAATTTTAAGTAAATAAAAATAAGTTTGACTGAAATAGAATTTAAAGTAAATTAAAATAAGTTTAACTGAAATAGAATTTTAAGTAAATTAAAATAAGTTTGACTGAAATAGAATTTTAAGTAAATTAAATTAGTTTGACTGAAATAGATTTTCAAGTAAATTAAAATCAGTTTTAGAGAAATAGAATTTTAAGTAAATTAAAATAAGTGTGACTTAAATAGAATTTTAAGTAAATTAAAATCAGTTTGAGAGAAATAGAATTTTAAGTAAATTAAAATAAGTGTGACTGAAATAGAATTTTAATTAAATTAAAATAAGTTTGACTGAAATAGAATTTTGAGTAAATTAAAATAAGTGTGACTGAAATAGAATTTTAAGTAAATTAAAATCAGTTTTAGAGAAATAGAATTTTAAGTAAATTAAAATAAGTGTGACTGAAATAGAATTTTGAGTAAATTAAAATTAGTTTGACTGAAATAGAATTTTAAGTAAATTAAAATAAGTTTGACTGAAATAGAATTTTGAGTAAATTAAAATAAGTTTGACTGAAATAGAATTTTAAGTAAATTAAAATAAGTTTGACTGAAATAGAATTTTAAGTAAATTAAAATCAGTTTGAGAGAAATAGAATTTTAAGTAAATTAAAATAAGTGTGACTGAAATAGAATTTTAATTAAATTAAAATAAGTGTGACTTAAATAGAATTTTAAGTAAATTAAAATCAGTATGACTGAAATAGAATTTCAAGTAAATTAAAATAAGTGTCACTGAAATAGAATTTTAAGTAAATTTAAAATCTGTTTGACTGAAATAGAATTTTAAGTAAATTAAAATAAGTGTGACTGAAATAGAATTTTAAGTAAATTAAAATTAGTTTGACTGAAATAGAATTTTAAGTAAATTAAAATAAGTTTGACTGAAATAGAATTTTGAGTAAATTAAAATTAGTTTTACTGAAATAGAATTTCAAGTAAATTAAAATTAGTTTGACTGAAATAGAATTTTAAGTAAATTAAAATAAGTGCGACTGAAATAGAATTTTGAGTAAATTAAAATTAGTTTGACTGAAATAGAATTTTAAGTAAATTAAAATAAGTGTCACTGAAATAGAATGTTAAGTAAATTAAAATAAGTTCACTGAAATAGAATTTTAAGTAAATTAAAATTAGTTTGACTGAAATAGAATTTTAAGTAAATTAAAATAAGTGTCACTGAAATAGAATTTCAAGTAAATTAAAATAAGTTTAACTGAAATAGAATTTTGAGTAAATTAAAATAAGTTTGACTGAAATAGAATTTTAAGTTAATTAATATAAGTTTGACTGAAATCTAAATTTGAGTAAATTAAAATAAGTTTGACTGAAATAGAATTTTAAGTAAATTTAAAATAAGTATAATAGAAATAGAAATTTAAGTAAATTATAATTGGTGTGACTGAAAAAGTATTTTAATTAAATTAAACTAAATAAGACTGAAATAGAATTTTAAGTAAATTAATATAAGTTCACTGAAATAGAATTTTAAGTAAATTAAAATAAGTTTGACTGAAATAGAATTTTAAGTAAATTAAAATTAGTTTGACTGAAATAGAATTTCAAGTAAATTAAAATAAGTTTGACTGAAATAGAATTTTAAGTAAATTAAAATAAGTTTGACTGAAATAGAATTTTGAGTAAATTAAAATCAGTTTGAGAGAAATAGAATTTTAAGTAAATTAAAATAAGTTTGACTGAAATAGAATTTTAAGTAAATTAAAATAAGTGCGACTGAAATAGAATTTTGAGTAAATTAAAATTAGTTTGACTGAAATAGAATTTTAAGTAAATTTAAAATAAGTGTGACTGAAATAGAATGTTAAGTAAATTAAAATAAGTTCACTGAAATAGAATTTTGAGTAAATTAAAATTAGTTTGACTGAAATAGAATTTTAAGTAAATTAAAATAAGTGTCACTGAAATAGAATTTCAAGTAAATTAAAATAAGTTTAACTGAAATAGAATTTTGAGTAAATTAAAATAAGTTTGACTGAAATAGAATTTTAAGTTAATTAATATAAGTTTGACTGAAATCTAAATTTGAGTAAATTAAAATAAGTGTGACTGAAAGAGAATTTTAAGTAAATTAAATAAGTTTTATAGAAATAGAATTTTAAGTAAATTAAAATAAGTGTGACTGAAAAAGAATTTTGAGTAAATTAAAATTAGTTTGACTGAAATAGAATTTTAAGTAAATTAAAATAAGTGTCACTGAAATAGAATTTCAAGAAAATTAAAATAAGTGTGACTTAAATAGAATTTTAAGTAAATTAAAATCAGTATGACTGAAATAGAATTTCAAGTAAATTAAAATAAGTTTGACTGAAATAGAATTTTAAGTAAATTAAAATAAGTTTGACTGAAATAGAATTTTGAGTAAATTAAAATCAGTTTGAGAGAAATAGAATTTTAAGTAAATTAAAATAAGTTTGACTGAAATAGAATTTTAAGTAAATTAAAATAAGTTTGACTGAAATAGAATTTTAATTAAATTAAAATAAGTGTGACTGAAATAGAATTTTAAGTAAATTAAAATAAGTGTGACTGAAATAGAATTTTGAGTAAATTAAAATCAGTTTGAGAGAAATAGAATTTTAAGTAAATTAAAATAAGTTTGACTGAAATAGAATTTTAAGTAAATTAAAATAAGTGTGACTGAAATTGAATTTTAAGTAAATTAAAATAAGTTTGACTGAAATAGAATTTTAAGTAAATTAAAATAAGTGCGACTGAAATAGAATTTTGAGTAAATTAAAATTAGTTTGACTGAAATAGAATTTTAAGTAAATTAAAATAAGTGTCACTGAAATAGAATTTCAAGTAAATTAAAATCAGTTTGACTGAAATAGAATTTTAAGTAAATTAAAATCAGTATGACTGAAATAGAATTTTGAGTAAATTAAAATCAGTTTGACTGAAATAGAATGTTAAGTAAATTAAAATAAGTTTGACTGAAATAGAATTTTAAGTAAATTAAAATAAGTTTGACTGAAATAGAATTTTAAGTAAATTAAAATAAGTGTGACTGAAAAAGAATTTTAAGTAAATTAAAATAAGTTTAACTGAAATAGAATTTTAAGTAAATTAAAATAAGTTTGACTGAAATAGAATTTTGAGTAAATTAAAATTAGTTTTACTGAAATAGAATTTCAAGTAAATTAAAATTAGTTTGACTGAAATAGAATTTTAAGTAAATTAAAATTAGTTTGACTGAAATAGATTTTCAAGTAAATTAAAATCAGTTTGACTGAAATAGAATTTTAAGTAAATTAAAATAAGTGTGACTGAAATAGAATTTTAAGTAAATTAAAATCAGTTTGAGAGAAATAGAATTTTAAGTAAATTAAAATAAGTGTGACTGAAATAGAATTTTAATTGCATTAAAATAAGTGTGACTTAAATAGAATTTTAAGTAAATTAAAATTAGTTTGACTGAAATAGATTTTCAAGTAAATTAAAATAAGTGTCACTGAAATAGAATTTTAAGTAAATTTAAAATCTGTTTGACTGAAATAGAATTTTAAGTAAATTAAAATAAGTGTGACTGAAATAGAATTTTAAGTAAATTAAAATTAGTTTGACTGAAATAGAATTTTAAGTAAATTAAAATAAGTGTGACTGAAATAGAATTTTGAGTAAATTAAAATTAGTTTTACTCAAATAGAATTTCAAGTAAATTAAAATTAGTTTGACTGAAATAGAATTTTAAGTAAATTAAAATAAGTGCGACTGAAATTGAATTTTAAGTAAATTAAAATAAGTTTGATAGAAATAGAATTTTAAGTAAATTAAAATAAGTGTGACTGAAATAGAATTTTAAGTAAATTAAAATTAGTTTGACTGAAATAGAATTTTAAATAAATTAAAATAAGTGTGACTGAAATAGAATTTTAAGTAAATTAAAATAAGTGTGACTTAAATAGAATTTTGAGTAAATTAAAATTAGTTTTACTGAAATAGAATTTCAAGTAAATTAAAATTAGTTTGACTGAAATAGAATTTTAAGTAAATTAAAATAAGTGCGACTGAAATAGAATTTTGAGTAAATTAAAATTAGTTTGACTGAAATAGAATTTTAAGTAAATTAAAATAAGTGTCACTGAAATAGAATTTCAAGTAAATTAAAATCAGTTTGACTGAAATAGAATTTTAAGTAAATTAAAATCAGTATGACTGAAATAGAATTTTAAGTAAATTAAAATAAGTGTGACTGAAAAAGAATTTTGAGTAAATTAAAATTAGTTAGACTGAAATAGAATTTTAAGTAAATTAAAATAAGTGTCACTGAAATAGAATTTCAAGTAAATTAAAATAAGTGTGACTTAAATAGAATTTTAAGTAAATTAAAATCAGTATGACTGAAATAGAATTTCAAGTAAATTAAAATAAGTTTGACTGAAATAGAATTTTAAGTTAATTAATATAAGTTTGACTGAAATCGAAATTTGAGTAAATTAAAATAAGTTTGACTGAAATAGAATTTTAAGTAAATTTAAAATAAGTATAATAGAAATAGAAATTTAAGTAAATTAAAATAGGTGTGACTGAAAAAGTATTTTAATTAAATTAAACTAAATAAGACTGAAATAGAATTTTAAGTAAATTAATATAAGTTCACTGAAATAGAATTTTAAGTAAATTAAAATAAGTTTGACTGAAATAGAATTTTAAGTAAATTAAAATTAGTTTGACTGAAATAGAATTTTAATAAATTAAAATAAGTTTGACTGAAATAGAATTTTAATAAATTAAAATAAGTTTGACTGAAATAGAATTTTGAGTAAATTAAAATAAGTTTGACTGAAATAGAATTTTAAGTAAATTAAAATAAGTGTGACTGAAATAGAATTTTAAGTAAATTAAAATAAGTGTGACTGAAATTGAATTTCAAGTAAATTAAAATAAGTGTGACTGAAATAGAATTTTAAGTAAATTAAAATAAGTGTGACTGAAATTGAATTTTAAGTAAATTAAAATAAGTGTGACTGAAATTGAATTTTAAGTAAATTAAAATAAGTTTGACTGAAATAGAATTTTGAGTAAATTAAAATAAGTCAGACTGAAATAGAATTTTAAGTAAATTAAAATCAGTTTTAGAGAAATAGAATTTTAAGTAAATTAAAATAAGTGTGACTGAAATAGAATTTTAATTAAATTAAAATAAGTTTGACTGAAATAGAATTTTGAGTAAATTAAAATTAGTTTGACTGAAATAGAATTTTAATTAAATTAAAATAAGTGTCACTGAAATAGAATTTTAAGTAAATTAAAATAAGTGCGACTGAAATTGAATTTTAAGTAAATTAAAATAAGTTTGATAGAAATAGAATTTTAAGTAAATTAAAATAAGTGTGACTGAAATAGAATTTTAAGTAAATTAAAATTAGTTTGACTGAAATAGAATTTTAAATAAATTAAAATAAGTGTGACTGAAATAGAATTTTAAGTAAATTAAAATAAGTGTGACTTAAATAGAATTTTAAGTAAATTAAAATAAGTGTGACTGAAATAGAATTTTGAGTAAATTAAAATAAGTGTGACTGAAATAGAATTTTAAGTAAATAAAAATCAGTTTTAGAGAAATAGAATTTTAAGTAAATTAAAATAAGTGTGACTGAAATAGAATTTTAATTAAATTAAAATAAGTGTGACTTAAATAGAATTTTAAGTAAATTAAAATAAGTGTGACTGAAATAGAATTTTAAGTAAATTAAAATTAGTTTGACTGAAATAGAATTTTAAATAAATTAAAATTAGTTTGACTGAAATAGAATTTTAAGTAAATTAAAATAAGTGTGACTGAAATAGAATTTTAAGTAAATTAAAATTAGTTTGACTGAAATAGAATTTTAAATAAATTAAAATAAGTGTGACTTAAATAGAATTTTAAGTAAATTAAAATAAGTGTGACTGAAATAGAATTTTAAGTAAATTAAAATTAGTTTGACTGAAATAGAATTTTAAATAAATTAAAATAAGTGTGACTGAAATAGAATTTTAAGTAAATTAAAATAAGTGTGACTTAAATAGAATTTTAAGTAAATTAAAATAAGTGTGACTGAAATAGAATTTTGAGTAAATTAAAATAAGTGTGACTGAAATAGAATTTTAAGTAAATTAAAATAAGTGTGACTGAAATAGAATTTTAAGTAAATTAAAATCAGTATGACTGAAATAGAATTTCAAGTAAATTAAAATAAGTTTGACTGAAATAGAATTTTAAGTTAATTAATATAAGTTTGACTGAAATCGAAATTTGAGTAAATTAAAATAAGTTTGACTGAAATAGAATTTCAAGTAAATTAAAATAAGTTTGACTGAAATAGAATTTTAAGTAAATTAAAATAAGTTTGACTGAAATAGAATTTTAAGTAAATTAAAATAAGTTTGACTGAAATAGAATTTTAAGTAAATTAAAATAAGTGTGACTGAAATAGAATTTCCAGTAAATTAAAATAAGTGTGACTTAAATAGAATTTTAAGTAAATTAAAATTAGTTTGACTGAAATAGATTTTCAAGTAAATTAAAATAAGTGTCACTGAAATAGAATTTTAAGTAAATTTAAAATCTGTTTGACTGAAATAGAATTTTAAGTAAATTAAAATAAGTGTGACTGAAATAGAATTTTAAGTAAATTAAAATTAGTTTGACTGAAATAGAATTTTAAGTAAATTAAAATAAGTTTGACTGAAATAGAATTTTGAGTAAATTAAAATTAGTTTTACTCAAATAGAATTTCAAGTAAATTAAAATTAGTTTGACTGAAATAGAATTTTAAGTAAATTAAAATAAGTGCGACTGAAATTGAATTTTAAGTAAATTAAAATAAGTTTGATAGAAATAGAATTTTAAGTAAATTAAAATAAGTGTGACTGAAATAGAATTTTAAGTAAATTAAAATTAGTTTGACTGAAATAGAATTTTAAATAAATTAAAATAAGTGTGACTGAAATAGAATTTTAAGTAAATTAAAATAAGTGTGACTTAAATAGAATTTTGAGTAAATTAAAATTAGTTTTACTGAAATAGAATTTCAAGTAAATTAAAATTAGTTTGACTGAAATAGAATTTTAAGTAAATTAAAATAAGTGCGACTGAAATAGAATTTTGAGTAAATTAAAATTAGTTTGACTGAAATAGAATTTTAAGTAAATTAAAATAAGTGTCACTGAAATAGAATTTTAAGTAAATTAAAATAAGTGCGACTGAAATTGAATTTTAAGTAAATTAAAATAAGTTTGATAGAAATAGAATTTTAAGTAAATTAAAATAAGTGTGACTGAAATAGAATTTTAAGTAAATTAAAATTAGTTTGACTGAAATAGAATTTTAAATAAATTAAAATAAGTGTGACTGAAATAGAATTTTAAGTAAATTAAAATAAGTGTGACTTAAATAGAATTTTGAGTAAATTAAAATCAGTATGACTGAAATAGAATTTCAAGTAAATTAAAATAAGTTTGACTGAAATAGAATTTTAAGTTAATTAATATAAGTTTGACTGAAATCGAAATTTGAGTAAATTAAAATAAGTTTGACTGAAATAGAATTTTAAGTAAATTTAAAATAAGTATAATAGAAATAGAAATTTAAGTAAATTAAAATAGGTGTGACTGAAAAAGTATTTTAATTAAATTAAACTAAATAAGACTGAAATAGAATTTTAAGTAAATTAATATAAGTTCACTGAAATAGAATTTTAAGTAAATTAAAATAAGTTTGACTGAAATAGAATTTTAAGTAAATTAAAATTAGTTTGACTGAAATAGAATTTTAATAAATTAAAATAAGTTTGACTGAAATAGAATTTTAATAAATTAAAATAAGTTTGACTGAAATAGAATTTTGAGTAAATTAAAATAAGTTTGACTGAAATAGAATTTTAAGTAAATTAAAATAAGTGTGACTGAAATAGAATTTTAAGTAAATTAAAATAAGTGTGACTGAAATTGAATTTCAAGTAAATTAAAATAAGTGTGACTGAAATAGAATTTTAAGTAAATTAAAATAAGTGTGACTGAAATTGAATTTTAAGTAAATTAAAATAAGTGTGACTGAAATTGAATTTTAAGTAAATTAAAATAAGTTTGACTGAAATAGAATTTTGAGTAAATTAAAATAAGTCAGACTGAAATAGAATTTTAAGTAAATTAAAATCAGTTTTAGAGAAATAGAATTTTAAGTAAATTAAAATAAGTGTGACTGAAATAGAATTTTAATTAAATTAAAATAAGTTTGACTGAAATAGAATTTTGAGTAAATTAAAATTAGTTTGACTGAAATAGAATTTTAATTAAATTAAAATAAGTGTGACTGAAATAGAATTTTAAGTAAATTTAAAATAAGTGTGACTGAAATTGAATTTTAAGTAAATTAAAATAAGTTTGATAGAAATAGAATTTTAAGTAAATTAAAATAAGTGTGACTGAAATAGAATTTTAAGTAAATTAAAATTAGTTTGACTGAAATAGAATTTTAAATAAATTAAAATAAGTGTGACTGAAATAGAATTTTAAGTAAATTAAAATAAGTGTGACTTAAATAGAATTTTAAGTAAATTAAAATAAGTGTGACTGAAATAGAATTTTGAGTAAATTAAAATAAGTGTGACTGAAATAGAATTTTAAGTAAATAAAAATCAGTTTTAGAGAAATAGAATTTTAAGTAAATTAAAATAAGTGTGACTGAAATAGAATTTTAATTAAATTAAAATAAGTGTGACTTAAATAGAATTTTAAGTAAATTAAAATAAGTGTGACTGAAATAGAATTTTAAGTAAATTAAAATTAGTTTGACTGAAATAGAATTTTAAATAAATTAAAATAAGTGTGACTGAAATAGAATTTTAAGTAAATTAAAATAAGTGTGACTGAAATAGAATTTTAAGTAAATTAAAATTAGTTTGACTGAAATAGAATTTTAAATAAATTAAAATAAGTGTGACTTAAATAGAATTTTAAGTAAATTAAAATAAGTGTGACTGAAATAGAATTTTAAGTAAATTAAAATTAGTTTGACTGAAATAGAATTTTAAATAAATTAAAATAAGTGTGACTGAAATAGAATTTTAAGTAAATTAAAATAAGTGTGACTTAAATAGAATTTTAAGTAAATTAAAATAAGTGTGACTGAAATAGAATTTTGAGTAAATTAAAATAAGTGTGACTGAAATAGAATTTTAAGTAAATTAAAATAAGTGTGACTGAAATAGAATTTTAAGTAAATTAAAATCAGTATGACTGAAATAGAATTTCAAGTAAATTAAAATAAGTTTGACTGAAATAGAATTTTAAGTTAATTAATATAAGTTTGACTGAAATCGAAATTTGAGTAAATTAAAATAAGTTTGACTGAAATAGAATTTCAAGTAAATTAAAATAAGTTTGACTGAAATAGAATTTTAAGTAAATTAAAATAAGTTTGACTGAAATAGAATTTTAAGTAAATTAAAATAAGTTTGACTGAAATAGAATTTTAAGTAAATTAAAATAAGTGTGACTGAAATAGAATTTCCAGTAAATTAAAATAAGTGTGACTTAAATAGAATTTTAAGTAAATTAAAATTAGTTTGACTGAAATAGATTTTCAAGTAAATTAAAATAAGTGTCACTGAAATAGAATTTTAAGTAAATTTAAAATCTGTTTGACTGAAATAGAATTTTAAGTAAATTAAAATAAGTGTGACTGAAATAGAATTTTAAGTAAATTAAAATTAGTTTGACTGAAATAGAATTTTAAGTAAATTAAAATAAGTTTGACTGAAATAGAATTTTGAGTAAATTAAAATTAGTTTTACTGAAATAGAATTTCAAGTAAATTAAAATTAGTTTGACTGAAATAGAATTTTAAGTAAATTAAAATAAGTCAGACTGAAATAGAATTTTAAGTAAATTAATATAAGTTCACTGAAATAGAATTTTAAGTAAATTAAAATAAGTTTGACTGAAATAGAATTTTAAGTAAATTAAAATTAGTTTGACTGAAATAGAATTTTAATAAATTAAAATAAGTTTGACTGAAATAGAATTTTAATAAATTAAAATAAGTTTGACTGAAATAGAATTTTGAGTAAATTAAAATAAGTATGATAGAAATAGAATTTTAAGTAAATTAAAATAAGTGTGACTGAAATAGTTGTTTAAGTAAATTAAAATAAGTGTGACTGAAATAGAATTTAAAGTAAATTAAAATAAGTGTGACTGAAATAGAATTTTAAGTAAATTAAAATAAGTGTGACTGAAATAGAATTTTAAGTAAATTAAAATTAGTTTGACTGAAATAGAATTTTAATAAATTAAAATAAGTTTGACTGAAATAGAATTTTAATAAATTAAAATAAGTTTGACTGAAATAGAATTTTGAGTAAATTAAAATAAGTATGATAGAAATAGAATTTCAAGTAAATTAAAATAAGTTTAACTGAAATAGAATTTTGAGTAAATTAAAATAAGTTTGACTGAAATAGAATTTTAAGTTAATTAATATAAGTTTGACTGAAATTGAATTTCAAGTAAATTAAAATAAGTGTGACTGAAATAGAATTTTGAGTAAATTAAAATAAGTATGATAGAAATAGAATTTTAAGTAAATTAAAATAAGTGTGACTGAAATTGAATTTTAAGTAAATTAAAATAAGTGTGACTGAAATTGAATTTTAAGTAAATTAAAATAAGTTTGACTGAAATAGAATTTTGAGTAAATTAAAATAAGTCAGACTGAAATAGAATTTTAAGTAAATTAAAATCAGTTTTAGAGAAATAGAATTTTAAGTAAATTAAAATAAGTGTGACTGAAATAGAATTTTAATTAAATTAAAATAAGTTTGACTGAAATAGAATTTTGAGTAAATTAAAATTAGTTTGACTGAAATAGAATTTTAATTAAATTAAAATAAGTGTGACTGAAATAGAATTTTAAGTAAATTTAAAATAAGTGTGACTGAAATTGAATTTTAAGTAAATTAAAATAAGTTTGATAGAAATAGAATTTTAAGTAAATTAAAATAAGTGTGACTGAAATAGAATTTTAAGTAAATTAAAATTAGTTTGACTGAAATAGAATTTTAAGTAAATTAAAATAAGTGTGACTGAAATAGAATTTTGAGTAAATTAAAATAAGTGTGACTGAAATAGAATTTTGAGTAAATTAAAATAAGTGTGACTGAAATAGAATTTTAAGTAAATTTAAAATAAGTGTGACTGAAATTGAATTTTAAGTAAATTAAAATAAGTTTGATAGAAATAGAATTTTAAATAAATTAAAATAAGTGTGACTGAAATAGAATTTTAAGTAAATTAAAATAAGTGTGACTTAAATAGAATTTTAAGTAAATTAAAATAAGTGTGACTGAAATAGAATTTTGAGTAAATTAAAATAAGTGTGACTGAAATAGAATTTTAAGTAAATAAAAATCAGTTTTAGAGAAATAGAATTTTAAGTAAATTAAAATAAGTGTGACTGAAATAGAATTTTAATTAAATTAAAATAAGTGTGACTTAAATAGAATTTTAAGTAAATTAAAATAAGTGTGACTGAAATAGAATTTTAAGTAAATTAAAATTAGTTTGACTGAAATAGAATTTTAAGTAAATTAAAATAAGTGTGACTGAAATAGAATTTTGAGTAAATTAAAATAAGTGTGACTGAAATAGAATTTTGAGTAAATTAAAATAAGTTTGACTGAAATAGAATTTTGAGTAAATTAAAATAAGTTTGACTGAAATTGAATTTTAAGTAAATTAAAATAAGTTTGATAGAAATAGAATTTTAAATAAATTAAAATAAGTGTGACTGAAATAGAATTTTAAGTAAATTAAAATAAGTGTGACTTAAATAGAATTTTAAGTAAATTAAAATAAGTGTGACTGAAATAGAATTTTGAGTAAATTAAAATAAGTGTGACTGAAATAGAATTTTAAGTAAATAAAAATCAGTTTTAGAGAAATAGAATTTTAAGTAAATTAAAATAAGTGTGACTGAAATAGAATTTTAATTAAATTAAAATAAGTGTGACTTAAATAGAATTTTAAGTAAATTAAAATAAGTGTGACTGAAATAGAATTTTAAGTAAATTAAAATTAGTTTTAGAGAAATAGAATTTTAAGTAAATTAAAATAAGTGTGACTGAAATAGAATTTTAATTAAATTAAAATAAGTTTGACTGAAATAGAATTTTGAGTAAATTAAAATTAGTTTGACTGAAATAGAATTTTAAGTAAATTAAAATTAGTTTGACTGAAATAGAATTTTAAATAAATTAAAATCAGTTTGACTGAAATAGAATTTTAAGTAAATTAAAATTAGTTTGACTTAAATAGAATTTTAAGTAAATTAAAATAAGTGTGACTGAAATAGAATTTTGAGTAAATTAAAATAAGTGTGACTGAAATAGAATTTTAAGTAAATAAAAATCAGTTTTAGAGAAATAGAATTTTAAGTAAATTAAAATAAGTGTGACTGAAATAGAATTTTAAGTAAATTAAAATTAGTTTGACTGAAATAGAATTTTAAGTAAATTAAAATAAGTGTGACTGAAATAGAATTTTAAGTAAATTAAAATTAGTTTGACTGAAATAGAATTTTAAATAAATTAAAATAAGTGTGACTGAAATAGAATTTTAAGTAAATTAAAATAAGTGTGACTTAAATAGAATTTTAAGTAAATTAAAATAAGTGTGACTGAAATAGAATTTTGAGTAAATTAAAATAAGTGTGACTGAAATAGAATTTTAAGTAAATTAAAATAAGTGTGACTGAAATAGAATTTTAAGTAAATTAAAATCAGTATGACTGAAATAGAATTTCAAGTAAATTAAAATAAGTTTGACTGAAATAGAATTTTAAGTTAATTAATATAAGTTTGACTGAAATCGAAATTTGAGTAAATTAAAATAAGTTTGACTGAAATAGAATTTCAAGTAAATTAAAATAAGTTTGACTGAAATAGAATTTTAAGTAAATTAAAATAAGTGTGACTGAAATAGAATTTTAAGTAAATTAAAATAAGTTTGACTGAAATAGAATTTTAAGTAAATTAAAATAAGTGTGACTGAAATAGAATTTCCAGTAAATTAAAATAAGTGTGACTTAAATAGAATTTTAAGTAAATTAAAATTAGTTTGACTGAAATAGATTTTCAAGTAAATTAAAATAAGTGTCACTGAAATAGAATTTTAAGTAAATTTAAAATCTGTTTGACTGAAATAGAATTTTAAGTAAATTAAAATAAGTGTGACTGAAATAGAATTTTAAGTAAATTAAAATTAGTTTGACTGAAATAGAATTTTAAGTAAATTAAAATAAGTTTGACTGAAATAGAATTTTGAGTAAATTAAAATTAGTTTTACTGAAATAGAATTTCAAGTAAATTAAAATTAGTTTGACTGAAATAGAATTTTAAGTAAATTAAAATAAGTGCGACTGAAATAGAATTTTGAGTAAATTAAAATTAGTTTGACTGAAATAGAATTTTAAGTAAATTAAAATAAGTGTCACTGAAATAGAATTTTAAGTAAATTAAAATAAGTTTGACTGAAATAGAATTTTAAGTAAATTAAAATCAGTATGACTGAAATAGAATTTTGAGTAAATTAAAATCAGTTTGACTGAAATAGAATGTTAAGTAAATTAAAATAAGTTCACTGAAATAGAATTTTGAGTAAATTAAAATTAGTTTGACTGAAATAGAATTTTAAGTAAATTAAAATAAGTGTCACTGAAATAGAATTTCAAGTAAATTAAAATAAGTTTAACTGAAATAGAATTTTGAGTAAATTAAAATAAGTTTGACTGAAATAGAATTTTAAGTTAATTAATATAAGTTTGACTGAAATCGAAATTTGAGTAAATTAAAATAAGTTTGACTGAAATAGAATTTTAAGTAAATTTAAAATAAGTATAATAGAAATAGAAATTTAAGTAAATTAAAATAGGTGTGACTGAAAAAGTATTTTAATTAAATTAAACTAAATAAGACTGAAATAGAATTTTAAGTAAATTAATATAAGTTCACTGAAATAGAATTTTAAGTAAATTAAAATAAGTTTGACTGAAATAGAATTTTAAGTAAATTAAAATTAGTTTGACTGAAATAGAATTTTTAGTAAATTAAAATAAGTGTGACTGAAAGAGAATTTTAAGTAAATTAAATAAGTTTGACTGAAATAGAATTTTAAGTAAATTAAAATAAGTGTGACTGAAAAAGAATTTTAAGTAAATTAAAATTAGTTTGACTGAAATAGAATTTTAAGTAAATTAAAATAAGTGTCACTGAAATAGAATTTCAAGTAAATTAAAATAAGTGTGACTTAAATAGAATTTTAAGTAAATTAAAATCAGTATGACTGAAATAGAATTTCAAGTAAATTAAAATAAGTTTGACTGAAATAGAATTTTAAGTAAATTAAAATAAGTGTGACTGAAATAGAATTTTGAGTAAATTAAAATAAGTTTGAGAGAAATAGAATTTTAAGTAAATTAAAATAAGTTTGACTGAAATAGAATTTTAAGTAAATTAAAATCAGTTTGACTGAAATAGAATGTTAAGTAAATTAAAATAAGTGTGACTGAAATAGAATTTTGAGTAAATTAAAATTAGTTTGACTGAAATAGAATTTTAAGTAAATTAAAATAAGTGTGACTGAAAAAGAATTTCAAGTAAATTAAAATAAGTTTGACTGAAATAGAATTTTAAGTAAATTAAAATCAGTTTGAGAGAAATAGAATTTCAAGTAAATTAAAATTAGTTTGACTGAAATAGAATTTTAAGTAAATTAAAATTAGTTTGACTGAAATAGAATTTTAAGTAAATTAAAATAAGTTTGACTGAAATAGAATTTTAAGTAAATTAAAATAAGTGTGACTTAAATAGAATTTTAAGTAAATTAAAATAAGTGTGACTGAAATAGAATTTTAAGTAAATTAAAATCAGTTTGACTGAAATAGAATTTTAAGTAAATTAAAATAGGTGTGACTGAAATAGAATTTTGAGTAAATTAAAATCAGTTTGAGAGAAATAGAATTTTAAGTAAATTAAAATCAGTTTGACTGAAATAGAATTTTACGTAAATTAAAATAAGTGTGACTGAAATAGAATTTTAAGTAAATTAAAATAAGTGTGACTGAAAAAGAATTTTAAGTAAATTTAAAATAAGTGTGACTGAAATAGAATTTTGAGTAAATTAAAATTAGTTTGACTGAAATAGAATTTTAAGTAAATTTATATAAGTTTGACTGAAATAGAATTTCAAGTAAATTAAAATAAGTTTGACTGAAATAGAATTTTAAGTAAATTAAAATAAGTTTGACTGAAATAGAATTTTAAGTAAATTAAAATAAGTGTCACTGAAATAGAATTTTAAGTAAATTAAAATAAGTGTGACTGAAATAGAATTTTAATTAAATTAAAATAAGTGTGACTTAAATAGAATTTTAAGTAAATTAAAATTAGTTTGACTGAAATAGAATTTCAAGTAAATTAAAATAAGTTTGACTGAAATAGAATTTTGAGTAAATTAAAATTAGTTTGACTGAAATAGAATTTTGAGTAAATTAAAATAAGTGTGACTGAAAGAGAATTTTAAGTAAATTAAATAAGTTTTATAGAAATAGAATTTTAAGTAAATTAAAATAAGTGTGACTGAAATAGAATTTTAAGTAAATTAAAATAAGTTTGACTGAAATAGAATTTTAAGTAAATTAAAATCAGTTTGACTGAAATAGAATTTAAAGTAAATTAAAATAAGTGTGACTGAAATAGAATTTTGAGTAAATTAAAATTAGTTTGACTGAAATAGAATTTTAAGTAAATTAAAATAAGTGTCACTGAAATAGAATTTCAAGTAAATTAAAATCAGTTTGACTGAAATAGAATTTCAAGTAAATTAAAATAAGTGTGACTTAAATAGAATTTTAAGTAAATTAAAATCAGTATGACTGAAATAGAATTTCAAGTAAATTAAAATAAGTTTGACTGAAATAGAATTTTAAGTAAATTAAAATAAGTTTGACTGAAAAAGTATTTAAATTAAATTAAAATCAGTTTGACTGAAATAGAATTTTAAGTAAATTAAAATTAGTTTGACTGAAATAGAATTTTAAGTAAATTAAAATAAGTGCGACTGAAATAGAATTTTAAGTAAATTAAAATTAGTTTGACTGAAATAGAATTTTGAGTAAATTAAAATAAGTGTCACTGAAATAGAATTTCAAGTAAATTAAAATCAGTTTGACTGAAATAGAATTTTGAGTAAATTAAAATTAGTTTTACTGAAATAGAATTTCAAGTAAATTAAAATTAGTTTGACTGAAATAGAATTTTAAGTAAATTAAAATAAGTGCGACTGAAATAGAATTTTGAGTAAATTAAAATTAGTTTGACTGAAATAGAATTTTAAGTAAATTAAAATTAGTTTGACTGAAATAGAATTTTAAGTAAATTAAAATAAGTTTGACTGAAATAGAATTTTGAGTAAATTAAAATTAGTTTTACTGAAATAGAATTTCAAGTAAATTAAAATTAGTTTGACTGAAATAGAATTTTAATTAAATTAAAATAAGTGCGACTGAAATAGAATTTTAAGTAAATTAAAATTAGTTTGACTGAAATAGAATTTTAAGTAAATTAAAATAAGTGTCACTGAAATAGAATTTTAAGTAAATTAAAATCAGTATGACTGAAATAGAATTTTAAGTAAATTAAAATCAGTATGACTGAAATAGAATTTTAAGTAAATTAAAATAAGTGTCACTGAAATAGAATTTCAAGTAAATTAAAATAAGTTTAACTGAAATAGAATTTTGAGTAAATTAAAATAAGTTTGACTGAAATAGAATTTTAAGTTAATTAATATAAGTTTGACTGAAATAGAATTTTGAGTAAATTAAAATAAGTTTGACTGAAATAGAATTTTAAGTAAATTTAAAATAAGTATAATAGAAATAGAAATTTAAGTAAATTAAAATAGGTGTGACTGAAAAAGTATTTTAATTAAATTAAACTAAATAAGACTGAAATAGAATTTTAAGTAAATTAAAATAAGTTTGACTGAATTAGAATTTTAAGTAAATTAAAATAAGTGTGACTGAAAAAGAATTTTAAGTAAATTAAAATAAGTTTAACTGAAATAGAATTTCAAGTAAATTAAAATCAGTTTGACTGAAATAGAATTTTAAGTAAATTAAAATAAGTGCGACTGAAATAGAATTTTAAGTAAATTAAAATAAGTGTGACTGAAAAAGAATTTTAAGTAAATTAAAATAAGTTTAACTGAAATAGAATTTCAAGTAAATTAAAATCAGTTTGACTGAAATAGAATTTTAAGTAAATTAAAATCAGTATGACTGAAATAGAATTTTGAGTAAATTAAAATCAGTTTGACTGAAATAGAATGTTAAGTAAATTAAAATAAGTTCACTGAAATAGAATTTTGAGTAAATTAAAATTAGTTTGACTGAAATAGAATTTTAAGTAAATTAAAATAAGTGTCACTGAAATAGAATTTCAAGTAAATTAAAATAAGTTTGACTGAAATAGAATTTTAAGTAAATTTAAAATAAGTATAATAGAAATAGAAATTTAAGTAAATTAAAATAGGTGTGACTGAAAAAGTATTTTAATTAAATTAAACTAAATAAGACTGAAATAGAATTTTAAGTAAATTAATATAAGTTCACTGAAATAGAATTTTAAGTAAATTAAAATAAGTTTGACTGAAATAGAATTTTAAGTAAATTAAAATTAGTTTGACTGAAATAGAATTTTGAGTAAATTAAAATAAGTGTGACTGAAAGAGAATTTTAAGTAAATTAAATAAGTTTTATAGAAATAGAATTTTAAGTAAATTAAAATAAGTGTGACTGAAATAGAATTTTAAGTAAATTAAAATCAGTTTGACTGAAATAGAATTTAAAGTAAATTAAAATAAGTGTGACTGAAATAGAATTTCAAGTAAATTAAAATCAGTTTGACTGAAATAGAATTTTAAGTAAATTAAAATAAGTTTGACTGAAATAGAATTTTAAGTTAATAAAAATCAGTTTAACTGAAATAGAATTTTAAGTAAATTAAAATCAGTTTGACTGAAATAGAATTTTAAGTAAATTAAAATAAGTGTCACTGAAATAGAATTTCAAGTAAATTAAAATCAGTTTGACTGAAATAGAATTTTAAGTAAATTAAAATAAGTTTGACTGAAATAGAATTTTAAGTAAATTAAAATCAGTTTGACTGAAATAGAATGTTAAGTAAATTAAAATAAGTGTGACTGAAATAGAATTTTGAGTAAATTAAAATTAGTTTGACTGAAATAGAATTTTAAGTAAATTAAAATAAGTGTGACTGAAAAAGAATTTCAAGTAAATTAAAATAAGTTTGACTGAAATAGAATTTTAAGTAAATTAAAATCAGTTTGAGAGAAATAGAATTTCAAGTAAATTAAAATTAGTTTGACTGAAATAGAATTTTAAGTAAATTAAAATTAGTTTGACTGAAATAGTTTTAAGTAAATTAAAATAAGTTTGACTGAAATAGAATTTTAAGTAAATTAAAATAAGTGTGACTTAAATAGAATTTTAAGTAAATTAAAATAAGTGTGACTGAAATAGAATTTTAAGTAAATTTAAAATAAGTATAATAGAAATAGAAATTTAAGTAAATTAAAATAGGTGTGACTGAAAAAGTATTTTAATTAAATTAAACTAAATAAGACTGAAATAGAATTTTAAGTAAATTAATATAAGTTCACTGAAATAGAATTTTAAGTAAATTAAAATAAGTTTGACTGAAATAGAATTTTAAGTAAATTAAAATTAGTTTGACTGAAATAGAATTTTGAGTAAATTAAAATAAGTGTGACTGAAAGAGAATTTTAAGTAAATTAAATAAGTTTGATAGAAATAGATTTTCAAGTAAATTAAAATCAGTTTGACTGAAATAGAATTTTAAGTAAATTAAAGTTAGTTTGACTGAAATAGAATTTTAAGTAAATTAAAATAAGTGTGACTGAAATAGAATTTTGAGTAAATTAAATAAGTTTGAGAGAAATAGAATTTTAAGAAAATTAAAATAAGTTTGACTGAAATAGAATTTTAAGTAAATTAAAATCAGTTTGACTGAAATAGAATTTTAAGTAAATTAAAATAGGTGTGACTGAAATAGAATTTTGAGTAAATTAAAATCAGTTTGAGAGAAATAGAATTTTAAGTAAATTAAAATCAGTTTGACTGAAATAGAATTTTACGTAAATTAAAATAAGTGTGACTGAAATAGAATTTTAAGTAAATTAAAATAAGTGTGACTGAAATAGAATTTTAAGTAAATTAAAATAAGTTTGAATGAAATAGAATTTTAAGTAAATTAAAATAAGTGTGACTGAAATGGAATTTTGAGTAAATTAAATAAGTTTGAGAGAAATAGAATTTTAAGAAAATTAAAATAAGTTTGACTGAAATAGAATTTTAAGTAAATTAAAATCAGTTTGACTGAAATAGAATTTTAAGTAAATTAAAATCAGCTTGACTGAAATTGAATTTTAAGTAAATAAAAATAAGTTTAACTGAAATAGAATTTTACGTAAATTAAAATTAGTTTGACTGAAATAGATTTTCAAGTAAATTAAAATCAGTTTGACTGAAATAGAATTTTAAGTAAATAAAAATCAGTTTGACTGAAATAGAATTTTAAGTAAATTAAAATAAGTGTGACTGAAAAAGAATTTTAAGTAAATTAAAATAAGTTTAACTGAAATAGAATTTTAAGTAAATTAAAATAAGTTTGACTGAAATAGAATTTTAAGTAAATTAAAATAAGTGTGACTGAAATAGAATTTTAAGTAAATTAAAATAAGTGTGACTGAAATAGAATTTTGAGTAAATTAAATAAGTTTGAGAGAAATAGAATTTTAATTAAATTAAACTAAATAAGACTGAAATAGAATGTTAAGTAAATTAAAATAAGTTCACTGAAATAGAATTTTGAGTAAATTAAAATTAGTTTGACTGAAATAGAATTTTGAGTAAATTAAAATTAGTTTGACTGAAATGGAATTTTAAGTAAATTAAAATAAGTGTGACTGAAATAGAATTTTAAGTAAATTAAAATAGTGTGACTGAAATTGAATTTTAAGTAAATTAAAATCAGTTTGACTGAAATTGAATTTTAAGTAAATTAAAATTAGTTTGACTGAAATAGAATTTTGAGTAAATTAAAATAAGTGTGACTGAAAGAGAATTTTAAGTAAATTAAATAAGTTTGACTGAAAAAGTATTTAAATTAAATTAAAATCAGTTTGACTGAAATAGAATTTTAAGTAAATTAAAATAAGTGTCACTGAAAAAGAATTTTACGTAAATTAAAATCAGTTTGACTGAAATAGAATTTTAAGTAAATAAAAATCAGTTTGACTGAAATAGAATTTTAAGTAAATTAAAATCAGTTTGACTGAAATATAATTTTAATTAAATTAAACTAAATAAGACTGAAATAGAATTTTAAGTTAATAAAAATCAGTTTAACTGAAATAGAATTTTAAGTAAATTAAAATAAGTTTGACTGAAATAGAATTTTAAGTAAATTAAAATAAGTGTGACTGAAAAAGAATTTTACGTAAATTAAAATCAGTTTGACTGAAAAAGTATTTAAATTAAATTAAAATCAGTTTGACTGAAATAGAATTTTAAGTAAATTAAAATAAGTGTGACTGAAAAAGAATTTTACGTAAATTAAAATCAGTTTGACTGAAAAAGTATTTAAATTAAATTAAAATCAGTTTGACTGAAATAGAATTTTAAGTAAATTAAAATCAGTTTGACTGAAATATAATTTTAATTAAATTAAACTAAATAAGACTGAAATAGAATTTTAAGTTAATAAAAATCAGTTTAACTGAAATAGAATTTTAAGTAAATTAAAATAAGTTTGACTGAAATAGAATTTTAAGTAAATTAAAATAAGTGTGACTGAAATAGAATTTTAAGTAAATTAATATAAGTGTGACTGAAATAGAATTTTAAGTAAATTAAAATAAGTGTGACTGAAATTGAATTTTAATTAAATTAAACTAAATAAGACTGAAATAGAATTTTAAGTAAATAAAAATCAGTTTGACTGAAATAGAATTTTAAGTAAATTAAAATCAGTTTGACTGAAATAGAATTTCAAGTAAATTAAAATAAGTGTGACTGAAATAGAATTTTACGTAAATTAAAATAAGTGTGACTGAAATAGAATTTTAAGTAAATTAAAATAAGTGTGACTGAAATAGAATTTTAAGTAAATTAAAATCAGTTTGACTGAAATAGAATTTTAAGTAAATTAAAATAAGTTTGACTGAAATAGAATTTTGAGTAAATTAAAATAAGTGTGACTGAAATAGAATTTTAAGTAAATTAAAATAAGTGTGACTGAAATTGAATTTTAATTAAATTAAACTAAATAAGACTGAAATAGAATTTTAAGTAAATAAAAATCAGTTTGACTGAAATAGAATTTTAAGTAAATTAAAATCAGTTTGACTGAAATAGAATTTCAAGTAAATTAAAATAAGTGTGACTGAAATAGAGTTTTAAGTAAATTAATATAAGTTTGACTGAAATCGAATTTTAAGTAAATAAAAATAAGTTTGATAGAAATAGAATTTTAAGTAAATTAAAATTAGTCTGACTGAAAAAGTATTTAAATTAAATTAAACTAAATAAGACTGAAATATAATTTTAAGTAAATTAAAATAAGTGTGACTGAAATAGAATTTTAAGTAAATTAAAATAAGTATGACTGAAAAAGAATTTTAAGTAAATTAAAATAAGTTTGACTGAAAAAGTATTTAAATTAAATTAAACTAAATAAGACTGAAATAGAATTTTAAGTAAATTAAAATAAGTGTGACTGAAATAGAATTTTAAGTAAATTAAAATCAGTTTGACTGAAAAAGTATTTAAATTAAATTAAACTAAATAAGACTGAAATAGAATTTTAAGTAAATTAAAATAAGTGTGACTGAAATAGAATTTTAAGTAAATTAAAATAAGTGTGATTGAAATAGAATTTTAATTAAATTAAATAGGTGAGACTGAAATAGAATTTTAAGTAAATTAAAATTAGTTTGACTGAAATAGAATTTTAAGTAAATTAAAATAAGTGTGACTGAAATAGAATTTTAAGTAAATTAAAATTAGTTTGACTGAAATAGAATTTTAAGTAAATTAAAATTAGTCTGACTGAAATAGAATTTCAAGTAAATTAAAATTAGTTTGACTGAAATAGAATTTTAAGTAAATTAAAATTAGTTTGACTGAAATAGAATTTTAAATAAATTAAAATCAGTTTGACTGAAATAGAATTTTTGTAAATTAAAATAAGTGTGACTGAAATAGAATTATAAGTAAATTTAAAATAAGTGTGACTGAAATAGAATTTTAAGTAAATTAATATAAGTTTGACTGAAATAGAATTTTAAGTAAATTTAAAATAAGTTTGACTGAAATAGAATTTTAAGTAAATTAAAATCAGTTTGACTGAAATAGAATTTTAAGTAAATAAAATAAGTGTGACTGAAATAGAATTTTAAGTAAATTAAAATAAGTGTGAATGAAATAGAATTTTAAGTAAATAAAAATAAGTTTGATAGAAATAGAATTTTAAGTAAATTAAAATAAGTTTGACTGAAAAAGTATTTAAATTAAATTAAACTAAATAAGACTGAAATATAATTTTAAGTAAATTAAAATTAGTTTGACTGAAATAGAATTTTAAATAAATTAAAATCAGTTTGACTGAAATAGAATTTTAAATAAATTAAAATCAGTTTGACTGAAATAGAATTTTTGTAAATTAAAATAAGTGTGACTGAAATAGAATTTTAAGTAAATTAAAGATAGTTTGACTGAAATAGAATTTTAAGTAAATTAAAATAAGTGTGACTGAAAAAGAATTTTACGTAAATTAAAATCAGTTTGACTGAAATAGAATTTTAAATAAATTAAAATCAGTTTGACTGAAATAGAATTTTAAGTAAATTAAAATCAGTTTGACTGAAATAGAATTTTAAGTAAATTAAAATAAGTGTGACTGAATTAGAATTTTAAGTAAATTAAAATTAGTTTGACTGAAATAGAATTTTAATTAAATTAAACTAAATAAGACAGAAATAGAATTTTAAGTAAATTAAAATAAGTTTGACTGAAATTGAATTTTAAGTAAATTAAAATAAGTATGACTGAAATAGAATTTTAAGTAAATAAAAATAAGTTTGATAGAAATAGAATTTTAAGTAAATTAAAATAAGTGTGACTGAAATAGAATTTTGAGTAAATTAAAATAAGTTTGACTGAAATAGAATTTTAAGTAAATTAAAATTAGTTTGACTGAAATAGAATTTTAAGTAAATTAAAATAAGTGTGACTGAAATAGAATTTTGAGTAAATTAAAATTAGTTTGACTGAAATAGAAATTTAAGTAAATTAAAATAAGTATGATAGAAATAGAATTTTAAGTAAATTAAATAAGTTTTACTGAAATAGAATTTTAAGTAAATTAAAATAAGTGTGAATGAAATAGAATTTTAAGTAAAAAAAAATAAGTTTGATAGAAATAGAATTTTAAGTAAATTAAAATAAGTATAATAGAAATAGAAATTTAAGTAAATTAAAATAAGTGTGACTGAAATAGAATTTTAAGTAAATAAAATAAGTGTGACTGAAATTTAATTTTAAGTAAATTAAAATAAGTTTAACTGAAATAGAATTTTAAGTAAATTAAAATAAGTTTGACTGAAATAGAATTTTAAATAAATTAAAATCAGTGTGACTGAAATAGAATTTCAAGTAAATTTAAAATAAGTGTTATTGAAATAGAATTTTGAGTAAATTAAAATTAGTTTGACTGAAATAGAATTTTAAGTAAATTAAAATAAGTGTGACTGAAATAGAATTTTAAGTAAATTAAAATAAGTATGACTGAAAAAGAATTTTAAGTAAATTAAAATAAGTTTGACTGAAAAAGTATTTAAATTAAATTAAAATTAGTTTGACTGAAATAGAATTTTAAGCAAATTAAAATAAGTGTGACTGAAATAGAATTTTGAGTAAATTAAAATAAGTTTGACTGAAATAGAATTTCAAGTAAATTAAATAAGTTTTACTGAAATAGAATTTTAAGTAAATTAAAATAAGTGTGAATGAAATAGAATTTTAAGTAAATTAAAATAAGTTTGATAGAAATAGAATTTTAAGTAAATTAAAATAAGTATAATAGAAAAAGAATTTTACGTAAATTAAAATAAGTGTGACTGAATTAGAATTTTGAGTAAATTAAAATTAGTTTGACTGAAATAGAATTTAAGTAAATTAAAATTAGTTTGACTGAAATAGAATTTTAAGTAAATTAAAATAAGTTTGACTGAAATAGAATTTTAAGTAAATTAAAATAAGTTTGATAGAAATAGAATTTTAAGTAAATTAAAATAAGTGTGAATGAAATAGAATTTTAAGTAAATAAAAATAAGTTTGACTGAAATAGAATTTTAAGTAAATTAAAATAAGTATGATAGAAATAGAATTTTAAGTAAATTAAAATTAGTCTGACTGAAATAGAATTTCAAGTAAATTAAAATTAGTTTGACTGAAATAGAATTTTAAGTAAATTAAAATAAGTGTGACTGAAATAGAATTTTGAGTAAATTAAATAAGTTTGAGAGAAATAGAATTTTAAGAAAATTAAAATAAGTGTGACTTAAATAGAATTTTACGTAAATTAAAATAAGTTTGACTGAAATTGAATTTTAAGTAAATTAAAATAAGTATGACTGAAATAGAATTTTAAGTAAATAAAAATAAGTTTGATAGAAATAGAATTTTAAGTAAATTAAAATAAGTGTGACTGAAATAGAATTTTGAGTAAATTAAAATAAGTTTGACTGAAATAGAATTTTAAGTAAATTAAAATAAGTGTGACTGAAATAGAATTTTGAGTAAATTAAATAAGTTTGAGAGAAATAGAATTTTAATTAAATTAAACTAAATAAGACTGAAATAGAATTTTAAGTAAATTAAAATAAGTATGATAGAAATAGAATTTTAAGTAAATTAAAATTAGTCTGACTGAAATAGAATTTCAAGTAAATTAAAATTAGTTTGACTGAAAAAGAATTTTAAGTAAATTAAAATAAGTGTGACTGAAATAGAATTTTAATTAAATTAAAATAAGTTTGATAGAAATAGAATTTTAAGTAAATTAAAATAAGTGTGACTGAAATAGAATTTTGAGTAAATTAAATAAGTTTGAGAGAAATAGAATTTTAAGAAAATTAAAATAAGTTTGACTGAAATAGAATTTTACGTAAATTAAAATAAGTTAAACTGAAATAGAATTTTAATTAATTTAAATATGTGTGACTGAAATAGAATTTTAAGTAAATTAAAATAAGTATGACTGAAATAGAATTTTAAGTAAATTAAAATAAGTATGACTGAAAAAGAATTTTAAGTAAATTAAAATAAGTTTGACTGAAAAAGTATTTAAATTAAATTAAAATTAGTTTGACTGAAATAGAATTTTAAGTAAATTAAAATAAGTGTGACTGAAATAGAATTTTGAGTAAATTAAAATAAGTTTGACTGAAATAGAATTTTAAGTAAATTAAAATTAGTTTGACTGAAATAGAATTTTAATTAAATTAAAATAAGTGTGAATGAAATAGAATTTTAAGTAAATTAAAATAAGTTTGATAGAAATAGAATTTTAAGTAAATTAAAATAAGTATAATAGAAATAGAATTTTAAGTAAATTAAAATAAGTGTGACTGAATTAGAATTTTGAGTAAATTAAAATTAGTTTGACTGAAATAGAATTTTAAGTAAATTAAAATTAGTTTGACTGAAATAGAATTTTAAGTAAATTAAAATAAGTTTGACTGAAATAGAATTTTAAGTAAATTAAAATAAGTTTGATAGAAATAGAATTTTAAGTAAATTAAAATAAGTGTGAATGAAATAGAATTTTAAGTAAATAAAAATAAGTTTGACTGAAATAGAATTTTAAGTAAATTAAAATAAGTATGATAGAAATAGAATTTTAAGTAAATTAAAATTAGTCTGACTGAAATAGAATTTCAAGTAAATTAAAATTAGTTTGACTGAAATAGAATTTTAAGTAAATTAAAATAAGTGTGACTGAAATAGAATTTTGAGTAAATTAAATAAGTTTGAGAGAAATAGAATTTTAAGAAAATTAAAATAAGTTTGACTGAAATAGAATTTTACGTAAATTAAAATAAGTTTGACTGAAATAGAATTTCAAGTAAATTAAAATTAGTTTGACTGAAATAGAATTTTAAGTAAATTAAAATAAGTATGATAGAAATAGAATTTTAAGTAAATTAAAATTAGTCTGACTGAAATAGAATTTCAAGTAAATTAAAATTAGTTTGACTGAAATAGAATTTTAAGTAAATTAAAATAAGTGTGACTGAAATAGAATTTTGAGTAAATTAAATAAGTTTGAGAGAAATAGAATTTTAATTAAATTAAACTAAATAAGACTGAAATAGAATTTTAAGTAAATTAAAATAAGTGTGACTGAAATAGAATTTTAAGTAAATTAAAATCAGTTTGACTGAAATAGAATTTTAAGTAAATAAAATAAGTGTGACTGAAATAGAATTTTAAGTAAATTAAAATAAGTGTGACTGAAATAGAATTTTAATTAAATTAAAATAAGTTTGATAGAAATAGAATTTTAAGTAAATTAAAATAAGTGTGACTGAAATAGAATTTTGAGTAAATTAAATAAGTTTGAGAGAAATAGAATTTTAAGAAAATTAAAATAAGTTTGACTGAAATAGAATTTTACGTAAATTAAAATAAGTTAAACTGAAATAGAATTTTAATTAATTTAAATATGTGTGACTGAAATAGAATTTTAAGTAAATTAAAATCAGTTTGACTGAAATAGAATTTTAAGTAAATTAAAATAAGTGTGACTGAAATAGAATTTTGAGTAAATTAAATCAGTATGACTGAAATAGAATTTTAAGTAAATTAAAATAAGTGTCACTGAAATAGAATTTCAAGTAAATTAAAATAAGTTTGACTGAAATAGAATTTTAAGTAAATTAAAATAAGTTTGACTGAAATAGAATTTTAAGTAAATTAAAATCAGTTTGACTGAAATAGAATGTTAAGTAAATTAAAATAAGTGTGACTGAAATAGAATTTTGAGTAAATTAAAATTAGTTTGACTGAAATAGAATTTTAAGTAAATTTAAAATAAGTATAATAGAAATAGAAATTTAAGTAAATTAAAATAGGTGTGACTGAAAAAGTATTTTAATTAAATTAAACTAAATAAGACTGAAATAGAATTTTAAGTAAATTAATATAAGTTCACTGAAATAGAATTTTAAGTAAATTAAAATAAGTTTGACTGAAATAGAATTTTAAGTAAATTAAAATTAGTTTGACTGAAATAGAATTTTGAGTAAATTAAAATAAGTGTGACTGAAAGAGAATTTTAAGTAAATTAAATAAGTTTGATAGAAATAGATTTTCAAGTAAATTAAAATCAGTTTGACTGAAATAGAATTTTAAGTAAATTAAAGTTAGTTTGACTGAAATAGAATTTTAAATAAATTAAAATAAGTGTGACTGAAATAGAATTTTGAGTAAATTAAATAAGTTTGAGAGAAATAGAATTTTAAGAAAATTAAAATAAGTTTGACTGAAATAGAATTTTAAGTAAATTAAAATCAGTTTGACTGAAATAGAATTTTAAGTAAATTAAAATAGGTGTGACTGAAATAGAATTTTGAGTAAATTAAAATCAGTTTGAGAGAAATAGAATTTTAAGTAAATTAAAATCAGTTTGACTGAAATAGAATTTTACGTAAATTAAAATAAGTGTGACTGAAATAGAATTTTAAGTAAATTAAAATAAGTGTGACTGAAATAGAATTTTAAGTAAATTAAAATAAGTTTGAATGAAATAGAATTTTAAGTAAATTAAAATAAGTGTGACTGAAATGGAATTTTGAGTAAATTAAATAAGTTTGAGAGAAATAGAATTTTAAGAAAATTAAAATAAGTTTGACTGAAATAGAATTTTAAGTAAATTAAAATCAGTTTGACTGAAATAGAATTTTAAGTAAATTAAAATCAGCTTGACTGAAATTGAATTTTAAGTAAATAAAAATCAGTTTAACTGAAATAGAATTTTACGTAAATTAAAATTAGTTTGACTGAAATAGATTTTCAAGTAAATTAAAATCAGTTTGACTGAAATAGAATTTTAAGTAAATAAAAATCAGTTTGACTGAAATAGAATTTTAAGTAAATTAAAATAAGTGTGACTGAAAAAGTATTTTAATTAAATTAAACTAAATAAGACTGAAATAGAATTTTAAGTAAATTAATATAAGTTCACTGAAATAGAATTTTAAGTAAATTAAAATAAGTTTAACTGAAATAGAATTTTAAGTAAATTAAAATAAGTTTGACTGAAATAGAATTTTAAGTAAATTAAAATAAGTGTGACTGAAATAGAATTTTAAGTAAATTAAAATTAGTTTGACTGAAATAGAATTTTAAGTAAATTAAAATAAGTGTGACTGAAATAGAATTTTAAGTAAATTAAAATCAGTTTGACTGAAATAGAATGTTAAGTAAATTAAAATAAGTGTGACTGAAATAGAATTTTGAGTAAATTAAAATCAGTTTGAGAGAAATAGAATTTTAAGTAAATTAAAATAAGTTTGACTGAAATAGAATTTTAAGTAAATTAAAATAAGTTTGACTGAAATAGAATTTTAAGTAAATTAAAATCAGTTTGACTGAAATAGAATGTTAAGTAAATTAAAATAGGTGTGACTGAAATAGAATTTTGAGTAAATTAAAATCAGTTTGAGAGAAATAGAATTTTAAGTAAATTAAAATCAGTTTGACTGAAATAGAATTTTACGTAAATTAAAATAAGTGTGACTGAAATAGAATTTTAAGTAAATTAAAATAAGTGTGACTGAAATAGAATTTTAAGTAAATTAAAATAAGTTTGAATGAAATAGAATTTTAAGTAAATTAAAATAAGTGTGACTGAAATGGAATTTTGAGTAAATTAAATAAGTTTGAGAGAAATAGAATTTTAAGAAAATTAAAATAAGTTTGACTGAAATAGAATTTTAAGTAAATTAAAATCAGTTTGACTGAAATAGAATTTTAAGTAAATTAAAATCAGCTTGACTGAAATTGAATTTTAAGTAAATAAAAATCAGTTTAACTGAAATAGAATTTTACGTAAATTAAAATTAGTTTGACTGAAATAGATTTTCAAGTAAATTAAAATCAGTTTGACTGAAATAGAATTTTAAGTAAATTAAAATAAGTGTGACTGAAAAAGTATTTTAATTAAATTAAACTAAATAAGACTGAAATAGAATTTTAAGTAAATTAATATAAGTTCACTGAAATAGAATTTTAAGTAAATTAAAATAAGTTTAACTGAAATAGAATTTTAAGTAAATTAAAATAAGTTTGACTGAAATAGAATTTTAAGTAAATTAAAATAAGTGTGACTGAAATAGAATTTCAAGTAAATTAAAATTAGTTTGACTGAAATAGAATTTTAAGTAAATTAAAATAAGTGTGACTGAAATAGAATTTTAAGTAAATTAAAATCAGTTTGACTGAAATAGAATGTTAAGTAAATTAAAATAAGTGTGACTGAAATAGAATTTTGAGTAAATTAAAATTAGTTTGACTGAAATAGAATTTTGAGTAAATTAAAATTAGTTTGACTGAAATAGACGTTTAAGTAAATTAAAATAAGTTTGACTGAAATAGAATTTTAAGTAAATTAAAATAGTGTGACTGAAATTGAATTTTAAGTAAATTAAAATCAGTTTGACTGAAATTGAATTTTAAGTAAATTAAAATCAGTTTGACTGAAATAGAATTTTAAGTAAATTAAAATAAGTGTGACTGAAAAAGAATTTTACGTAAATTAAAATCAGTTTGACTGAAAAAGTATTTAAATTAAATTAAAATCAGTTTGACTGAAATAGAATTTTAAGTAAATTAAAATAAGTGTGACTGAAAAAGAATTTTACGTAAATTAAAATCAGTTTGACTGAAATAGAATTTAAATTAAATTAAAATCAGTTTGACTGAAATAGAATTTTAAGTAAATTAAAATCAGTTTGACTGAAATATAATTTTAATTAAATTAAACTAAATAAGACTGAAATAGAATTTTAAGTTAATAAAAATCAGTTTAACTGAAATAGAATTTTAAGTAAATTAAAATAAGTTTGACTGAAATAGAATTTTAATTAAATTAAAATAAGTGTGACTGAAAAAGAATTTTACGTAAATTAAAATCAGTTTGACTGAAAAAGTATTTAAATTAAATTAAAATCAGTTTGACTGAAATAGAATTTTAAGTAAATTAAAATAAGTGTGACTGAAAAAGAATTTTACGTAAATTAAAATCAGTTTGACTGAAAAAGTATTTAAATTAAATTAAAATCAGTTTGACTGAAATAGAATTTTAAGTAAATTAAAATCAGTTTGACTGAAATATAATTTTAATTAAATTAAACTAAATAAGACTGAAATAGAATTTTAAGTTAATAAAAATCAGTTTAACTGAAATAGAATTTTAAGTAAATTAAAATAAGTTTGACTGAAATAGAATTTTGAGTAAATTAAAATAAGTGTGACTGAAATAGAATTTTAAGTAAATTAATATAAGTGTGACTGAAATAGAATTTTACGTAAATTAAAATAAGTGTGACTGAAAAAGAATTTTAATTAAATTAAACTAAATAAGACTGAAATAGAATTTTAAGTAAATAAAAATCAGTTTGACTGAAATAGAATTTTAAGTAAATTAAAATCAGTTTGACTGAAATAGAATTTCAAGTAAATTAAAATAAGTGTGACTGAAATAGAATTTTAAGTAAATTAATATAAGTTTGACTGAAATCGAAATTTGAGTAAATTAAAATAAGTGTGACTGAAATAGAATTTTGAGTAAATTAAATAAGTTTGAGAGAAATAGAATTTTAAGTAAATTAAAATAAGTGTGACTGAAATAGAATTTTAAGTAAATTAAAATAAGTTTAACTGAAATAGAATTTTAAGTAAATTAAAATCAGTTTGACTGAAATAGAATTTTAAATAAATTAAAATCAGTGTGACTGAAATAGAATTTCAAGTAAATTTAAAATAAGTGTTATTGAAATAGAATTTTGAGTAAATTAAAATCAGTTTGACTGAAATAGAATTTCAAGTAAATTAAAATAAGTGTGACTGAAATAGAGTTTTAAGTAAATTAATATAAGTTTGACTGAAATCGAATTTTAAGTAAATTAAAATCAGTTTGATAGAAATAGAATTTTAAGTAAATTAAAATTAGTCTGACTGAAATAGAATTTCAAGTAAATTAAAATAAGTTTGATAGAAATAGAATTTTACGTAAATTAAAATAAGTATGACTGAAAAAGAATTTTAAGTAAATTAAAATAAGTTTGACTGAAAAAGTATTTAAATTAAATTAAACTAAATAAGACTGAAATAGAATTTTAAGTAAATTAAAATAAGTGTGACTGAAATAGAATTTTAAGTAAATTAAAATAAGTATGACTGAAAAAGTATTTAAATTAAATTAAACTAAATAAGACTGAAATAGAATTTTAAGTAAATTAAAATTAGTTTGACTGAAATAGAATTTTAAGTAAATTAAAATAAGTGTGATTGAAATAGAATTTTAATTAAATTAAATAGGTGAGACTGAAATAGAATTTTAAGTAAATTAAAATTAGTTTGACTGAAATAGAATTTTAAGTAAATTAAAATAAGTGTGACTGAAATAGAATTTTAAGTAAATTAAAATAAGTATGACTGAAAAAGAATTTTAAGTAAATTAAAATAAGTTTGACTGAAATAGAATTTTAAGTAAATTAAATAAGTTTTACTGAAATATAATTTTAAGTAAATTAAAATTAGTTTGACTGAAATAGAATTTTAAATAAATTAAAATCAGTTTGACTGAAATAGAATTTTTGTAAATTAAAATAAGTGTGACTGAAATAGAATAATAAGTAAATTTAAAATAAGTGTGACTGAAATAGAATTTTGAGTAAATTAAAATTAGTTTGACTGAAATAGAATTTTAAGTAAATTAATATAAGTTTGACTGAAATAGAATTTTAAGTAAATTAAAATCAGTTTGACTGAAATAGAATTTTAAGTAAATTAAAATCAGTTTGACTGAAATAGAATTTTAAGTAAAT
Source organism: Loxodes magnus (assembly GCA_946699065.1). NCBI lineage: Eukaryota > Ciliophora > Karyorelictea > Loxodida > Loxodidae > Loxodes > Loxodes magnus. The sequence goes on from CAMPDV010000107.1 coordinate 590,164, forward strand.
AAAATAAGTGTGACTGAAATAGAATTTTAAGTAAATTAAAATAAGTGTGACTGAATTAGAATTTTAAGTAAATTAAAATTAGTTTGACTGAAATAGAATTTTAATTAAATTAAACTAAATAAGACAGAAATAGAATTTTAAGTAAATAAAAATAAGTTTGATAGAAATAGAATTTTAAGTAAATTAAAATAAGTTTGACTGAAAAAGTATTTAAATTAAATTAAACTAAATAAGACTGAAATATAATTTTAAGTAAATTAAAATTAGTTTGACTGAAATAGAATTTTAAATAAATTAAAATCAGTTTGACTGAAATAGAATTTTAAGTAAATTAAAATAAGTGTGACTGAAATAGAATTTCAAGTAAATTAAAATTAGTTTGACTGAAATAGAATTTTAAGTAAATTAAAATAAGTGTGACTGAAAAAGAATTTTACGTAAATTAAAATCAGTTTGACTGAAATAGAATTTTAAATAAATTAAAATCAGTTTGACTGAAATAGAATTTTAAGTAAATTAAAATCAGTTTGACTGAAATAGAATTTTAAGTAAATAAAATAAGTGTGACTGAAATAGAATTTTAAGTAAATTAAAATAAGTGTGAATGAAATAGAATTTTAAGTAAATAAAAATAAGTTTGATAGAAATAGAATTTTAAGTAAATTAAAATAAGTATAATAGAAATAGAAATTTAAGTAAATTAAAATAAGTGTGACTGAATTAGAATTTTAAGTAAATTAAAATCAGTTTGACTGAAATAGAATTTTAATTAAATTAAACTAAATAAGACAGAAATAGAATTTTAAGTAAATTAAAATAAGTATGACTGAAAAAGAATTTTAAGTAAATTAAAATAAGTTTGACTGAAAAAGTATTTAAATTAAATTAAAATTAGTTTGACTGAAATAGAATTTTAAGTAAATTAAAATAAGTGTGACTGAAATAGAATTTTGAGTAAATTAAAATAAGTTTGACTGAAATAGAATTTCAAGTAAATTAAATAAGTTTTACTGAAATAGAATTTTAAGTAAATTAAAATAAGTGTGAATGAAATAGAATTTTAAGTAAATTAAAATAAGTTTGACTGAAATATAATTTTAAGTAAATTAAAATAAGTGTGACTGAAATAGAATTTTAAATAAATTAAAATAAGTGTGACTGAATTAGAATTTTGAGTAAATTAAAATTAGTTTGACTGAAATAGAATTTTAAGTAAATTAAAATAAGTGTGACTGAAATAGAATTTTAAGTAAATTAAAATAAGTGTGACTGAAATAGAATTTTAAGTAAATTAAAATAAGTTTGATAGAAATAGAATTTTAAGTAAATTAAAATAAGTGTGACTGAAATAGAATTTTAAGTAAATAAAAATAAGTTTGACTGAAATAGAATTTTAAGTAAATTAAAATAAGTATGATAGAAATAGAATTTTAAGTAAATTAAAATAAGTATGACTGAAATAGAATTTCAAGTAAATTAAAATTAGTTTGACTGAAATAGAATTTTAAGTAAATTAAAATAAGTGTGACTGAAATAGAATTTTGAGTAAATTAAAATAAGTTTGACTGAAATAGAATTTCAAGTAAATTAAATAAGTTTTACTGAAATAGAATTTTAAATAAATTAAAATAAGTGTGAATGAAATAGAATTTTAAGTAAATTAAAATAAGTTTGACTGAAATATAATTTTAAGTAAATTAAAATAAGTGTGACTGAAATAGAATTTTAAATAAATTAAAATAAGTGTGACTGAATTAGAATTTTGAGTAAATTAAAATTAGTTTGACTGAAATAGAATTTTAAGTAAATTAAAATTAGTTTGACTGAAATAGAATTTTAAGTAAATTAAAATAAGTTTGACTGAAATAGAATTTTAAGTAAATTAAAATAAGTTTGATAGAAATAGAATTTTAAGTAAATTAAAATAAGTGTGAATGAAATAGAATTTTAAGTAAATAAAAATAAGTTTGACTGAAATAGAATTTTAAGTAAATTAAAATAAGTATGATAGAATTAGAATTTTAAGTAAATTAAAATAAGTCTGACTGAAATAGAATTTCAAGTAAATTAAAATTAGTTTGACTGAAATAGAATTTTAAGTAAATTAAAATAAGTGTGACTGAAATAGAATTTTGAGTAAATTAAATAAGTTTGAGAGAAATAGAATTTTAAGAAAATTAAAATAAGTTTGACTGAAATAGAATTTTACGTAAATTAAAATAAGTTTGACTGAAATAGAATTTCAAGTAAATTAAAATTAGTTTGACTGAAATAGAATTTTAAGTAAATTAAAATAAGTATGATAGAAATAGAATTTTAAGTAAATTAAAATTAGTCTGACTGAAATAGAATTTCAAGTAAATTAAATAGGTGAGACTGAAATAGAATTTTAAGTAAATTAAAATAAGTGTGACTGAAATAGAATTTTGAGTAAATTAAATAAGTTTGAGAGAAATAGAATTTTAATTAAATTAAACTAAATAAGACTGAAATAGAATTTTAAGTAAATTAAAATAAGTGTGACTGAAATAGAATTTTAAGTAAATTAAAATCAGTTTGACTGAAATAGAATTTTAAGTAAATAAAATAAGTGTGACTGAAATAGAATTTTAAGTAAATTAAAATAAGTGTGACTGAAATAGAATTTTAATTAAATTAAAATAAGTTTGATAGAAATAGAATTTTAAGTAAATTAAAATAAGTGTGACTGAAATAGAATTTTGAGTAAATTAAATAAGTTTGAGAGAAATAGAATTTTAAGAAAATTAAAATAAGTTTGACTGAAATAGAATTTTACGTAAATTAAAATAAGTTAAACTGAAATAGAATTTTAATTAATTTAAATATGTGTGACTGAAATAGAATTTTAAGTAAATTAAAATCAGTTTGACTGAAATAGAATTTTAAGTAAATTAAAATAAGTGTGACTGAAATAGAATTTTGAGTAAATTAAATCAGTATGACTGAAAAAGAATTTTAAGTAAATTAAAATCAGTTTGACTGAAATAGAATTTTAAGTAAATTAAAATAAGTTTAACTGAAATAGAATTTTAAGTAAATTAAAATAAGTTTGATAGAAATAGAATTTTAAGTAAATTAAAATAAGTATGACTGAAATAGAATTTTAAGTAAATAAAAATAAGTTTGACTGAAATATAATTTTAAGTAAATTAAAATAAGTGTGACTGAAATAGAATTTTAAATAAATTAAAATAAGTGTGATAGAAATAGAATTTTGAGTAAATTAAAATCAGTTTGACTGAAATAGAATTTTTGTAAATTAAAATAAGTGTGACTGAAATAGAATTTTACGTAAATTAAAATAAGTTTGACTGAAATAGAATTTTAAGTAAATTAAAATAAGTGTGACTGAAATAGAATTTTAAGTAAATTAAAATAAGTATGACTGAAAAAGAATTTTAAGTAAATTAAAATAAGTTTGACTGAAAAAGTATTTAAATTAAATTAAACTAAATAAGACTGAAATAGAATTTTAAGTAAATTAAAATTAGTTTGACTGAAATAGAATTTTAAATAAATTAAAATAAGTGTGATTGAAATAGAATTTTAATTAAATTAAATAGGTGAGACTGAAATAGAATTTTAAGTAAATTAAAATTAGTTTGACTGAAATAGAATTTTAAATAAATTAAAATCAGTTTGACTGAAATAGAATTTTAAGTAAATTAAAATAAGTGTGACTGAAATAGAATTTTAAGTAAATTAAAATAAGTATGACTGAAAAAGAATTTTAAGTAAATTAAAATAAGTTTGACTGAAATAGAATTTTAAGTAAATTAAATAAGTTTTACTGAAATATAATTTTAAGTAAATTAAAATTAGTTTGACTGAAATAGAATTTTAAATAAATTAAAATCAGTTTGACTGAAATAGAATTTTTGTAAATTAAAATAAGTGTGACTGAAATAGAATAATAAGTAAATTTAAAATAAGTGTGACTGAAATAGAATTTTAAGTAAATTAAAATTAGTTTGACTGAAATAGAATTTTAAGTAAATTAATATAAGTTTGACTGAAATAGAATTTTAAGTAAATTAAAATAAGTTTGATAGAAATAGAATTTTAAGTAAATTAAAATAAGTGTGAATGAAATAGAATTTTAAGTAAATAAAAATAAGTTTGACTGAAATAGAATTTTAAGTAAATTAAAATAAGTATGATAGAAATAGAATTTTACGTAAATTAAAATCAGTTTGACTGAAATAGAATTTTAAGTAAATTAAAATCAGTTTGACTGAAATAGAATTTTAAGTAAATTAAAATCAGTTTGACTGAAATAGAATTTTAAGTAAATTAAAATAAGTGTGACTGAAATAGAATTTTAAGTAAATTAAAATAAGTTTGACTGAAATAGAATTTCAAGTAAATTAAAATCAGTTTGACTGAAATAGAATTTTAAGTAAATTAAAATCAGTTTGACTGAAATAGAATTTTAAGTAAATTAAAATAAGTGTGACTGAAATAGAATTTTACGTAAATTAAAATAAGTTTGACTGAAATAGAATTTCAAGTAAATTAAAATTAGTTTGACTGAAATAGAATTTTAAGTAAATTAAAATAAGTATGATAGAAATAGAATTTTAAGTAAATTAAAATTAGTCTGACTGAAATAGAATTTCAAGTAAATTAAATAGGTGAGACTGAAATAGAATTTTAAGTAAATTAAAATAAGTGTGACTGAAATAGAATTTTGAGTAAATTAAATAAGTTTGAGAGAAATAGAATTTTAATTAAATTAAACTAAATAAGACTGAAATAGAATTTTAAGTAAATTAAAATAAGTGTGACTGAAATAGAATTTTAAGTAAATTAAAATCAGTTTGACTGAAATAGAATTTTAAGTAAATAAAATAAGTGTGACTGAAATAGAATTTTAAGTAAATTAAAATAAGTGTGACTGAAATAGAATTTTAATTAAATTAAAATAAGTTTGATAGAAATAGAATTTTAAGTAAATTAAAATAAGTGTGACTGAAATAGAATTTTGAGTAAATTAAATAAGTTTGAGAGAAATAGAATTTTAAGAAAATTAAAATAAGTGTGACTGAAATAGAATTTTACGTAAATTAAAATAAGTTAAACTGAAATAGAATTTTAATTAATTTAAATATGTGTGACTGAAATAGAATTTTAAGTAAATTAAAATCAGTTTGACTGAAATAGAATTTTAAGTAAATTAAAATAAGTGTGACTGAAATAGAATTTTGAGTAAATTAAATCAGTATGACTGAAAAAGAATTTTAAGTAAATTAAAATCAGTTTGACTGAAATAGAATTTTAAGTAAATTAAAATAAGTTTAACTGAAATAGAATTTTAAGTAAATTAAAATAAGTTTGATAGAAATAGAATTTTAAGTAAATTAAAATAAGTATGACTGAAATAGAATTTTAAGTAAATAAAAATAAGTTTGACTGAAATATAATTTTAAGTAAATTAAAATAAGTGTGACTGAAATAGAATTTTAAATAAATTAAAATAAGTGTGATAGAAATAGAATTTTGAGTAAATTAAAATCAGTTTGACTGAAATAGAATTTTTGTAAATTAAAATAAGTGTGACTGAAATAGAATTTTACGTAAATTAAAATAAGTTTGACTGAAATAGAATTTTAAGTAAATTAAAATAAGTGTGACTGAAATAGAATTTTAAGTAAATTAAAATAAGTATGACTGAAAAAGAATTTTAAGTAAATTAAAATAAGTTTGACTGAAAAAGTATTTAAATTAAATTAAACTAAATAAGACTGAAATAGAATTTTAAGTAAATTAAAATTAGTTTGACTGAAATAGAATTTTAAGTAAATTAAAATAAGTGTGATTGAAATAGAATTTTAATTAAATTAAATAGGTGAGACTGAAATAGAATTTTAAGTAAATTAAAATTAGTTTGACTGAAATAGAATTTTAAGTAAATTAAAATAAGTGTGACTGAAATAGAATTTTACGTAAATTAAAATCAGTTTGACTGAAATAGAATTTTACGTAAATTAAAATCAGTTTGACTGAAATAGAATTTTAAGTAAATTAAAATAAGTGTGATTGAAATAGAATTTTAATTAAATTAAATAGGTGAGACTGAAATAGAATTTTACGTAAATTAAAATCAGTTTGACTGAAATAGAATTTTACGTAAATTAAAATAAGTTTGACTGAAATAGAATTTTACGTAAATTAAAATAAGTTTGACTGAAATAGAATTTTAAGTAAATTAAAATCAGTTTGACTGAAATAGAATTTAAAGTAAATTAAAATAAGTGTGACTGAAATAGAATTTTAAATAAATTAAAATAAGTTTGACTGAAATAGAATTTTAAGTAAATTAAAATCAGTTTGACTGAAATAGAATTTTAAGTAAATTAAAATTAGTTTGACTGAAATAGAATTTTAAGTAAATTAAAATTAGTTTGACTGAAATAGAATTTTAAGTAAATTAAAATCAGTTTGACTGAAATAGAATTTAAAGTAAATTAAAATTAGTTTGACTGAAATAGAATTTTAAGTAAATTAAAATAAGTGTGACTGAAATAGAATTTTACGTAAATTAAAATCAGTTTGACTGAAATAGAATTTTACGTAAATTAAAATAAGTGTTATTGAAATAGAATTTTAAGTAAATTAAAATTAGTTTGACTGAAATAGAATTTTAAGTAAATTAAAATCAGTTTGACTGAAATAGAATTTAAAGTAAATTAAAATAAGTGTGACTGAAATAGAATTTTAAATAAATTAAAATTAGTTTTACTGAAATAGAATTTCAAGTAAATTAAAATTAGTTTGACTGAAATAGAATTTTAAGTAAATTAAAATAAGTGCGACTGAAATAGAATTTTACGTAAATTAAAATCAGTTTGACTGAAATAGAATTTTAAGTAAATTAAAATAAGTGTTATTGAAATAGAATTTTGAGTAAATTAAAATTAGTTTGACTGAAATAGAATTTTAAGTAAATTAAAATAAGTTTGACTGAAATAGAATTTTAAGTAAATTAAAATAAGTTTGACTGAAATAGAATTTTACGTAAATTAAAATAAGTTTGACTGAAATAGAATTTTAAGTAAATTAAAATAAGTATAATAGAAATAGAAATTTAAGTAAATTAAAATAAGTGTGACTGAATTAGAATTTTAAGTAAATTAAAATAAGTGTGACTGAAATAGAATTTTAAGTAAATTAAAATCAGTTTGACTGAAATAGAATTTTAAGTAAATTAAAATTAGTTTGACTGAAATAGAATTTTAAGTAAATTAAAATAAGTTTGACTGAAATAGAATTTAAAGTAAATAAAAATAAGTTTGATAGAAATAGAATTTTAAGTAAATTAAAATAAGTATAATAGAAATAGAAATTTAAGTAAATTAAAATAAGTGTGACTGAAATAGAATTTTGAGTAAATTAAATAAGTTTGAGAGAAATAGAATTTTAAGTAAATTAAAATAAGTGTGACTGAAATAGAATTTTAAGTAAATTAAAATAAGTATAATAGAAATAGAAATTTAAGTAATTTAAAATAAGTGTGACTGAAATAGAATTTTAAGTAAATTAAAATAAGTATAATAGAAATAGAAATTTAAGTAAATTAAAATAAGTGTGACTGAAATAGAATTTTGAGTAAATTAAATAAGTTTGAGAGAAATAGAATTTTAAGTAAATTAAAATAAGTGTGACTGAAATAGAATTTTAAGTAAATTAAAATAAGTTTGACTGAAATAGAATTTCAAGTAAATTAAATAAGTTTTACTGAAATAGAATTTTAAATAAATTAAAATCAGTGTGACTGAAATAGAATTTCAAGTAAATTTAAAATAAGTGTTATTGAAATAGAATTTTGAGTAAATTAAAATTAGTTTGACTGAAATAGAATTTTAAGTAAATTAAAATTAGTTTGACTGAAATAGAATTTTAAGTAAATTAAAATAAGTGTGAATGAAATAGAATTTTAAGTAAATAAAAATAAGTTTGACTGAAATATAATTTTAAGTAAATTAAAATAAGTGTGACTGAATTAGAATTTTGAGTAAATTAAAATAAGTGTGACTGAAATAGAATTTTAAGTAAATTAAAATAAGTATGACTGAAATAGAATTTTAAGTAAATTAAAATTAGTTTGACTGAAATAGAATTTTAAGTAAATTAAAATAAGTTTGACTGAAATAGAATTTTAAGTAAATTAAAATCAGTTTGACTGAAATAGAATTTTAAGTAAATTAAAATCAGTTTGACTGAAATAGAATTTTGAGTAAATTAAATAAGTTTGAGAGAAATAGAATTTTAAGTAAATTAAAATAAGTGTGACTGAAATAGAATTTTAAGTAAATTAAAATAAGTTTAACTGAAATAGAATTTTAAGTAAATTAAAATCAGTTTGACTGAAATAGAATTTTAAATAAATTAAAATCAGTGTGACTGAAATAGAATTTCAAGTAAATTTAAAATAAGTGTTATTGAAATAGAATTTTGAGTAAATTAAAATTAGTTTGACTGAAATAGAATTTTAAGTAAATTAAAATAAGTGTGACTGAAATAGAATTTTAAGTAAATTAAAATAAGTATGACTGAAAAAGAATTTTAAGTAAATTAAAATAAGTTTGACTGAAAAAGTATTTAAATTAAATTAAACTAAATAAGACTGAAATAGAATTTTAAGTAAATTAAAATAAGTGTGAATGAAATAGAATTTTAAGTAAATTAAAATAAGTTTGATAGAAATAGAATTTTAAGTAAATTAAAATAAGTTTGACTGAAATAGAATTTTACGTAAATTAAAATAAGTTTGACTGAAAAAGTATTTAAATTAAATTAAACTAAATAAGACTGAAATAGAATTTTAAGTAAATTAAAATTAGTTTGACTGAAATAGAATTTTAAGTAAATTAAAATAAGTGTGAATGAAATAGAATTTTAAGTAAATAAAAATAAGTTTGACTGAAATATAATTTTAAGTAAATTAAAATAAGTGTGACTGAATTAGAATTTTGAGTAAATTAAAATAAGTGTGACTGAAATAGAATTTAAAGTAAATTAAAATTAGTTTGACTGAAATAGAATTTTAAGTAAATTAAAATAAGTGTGACTGAAATAGAATTTTAATTAAATTAAACTAAATAAGACAGAAATAGAATTTTAAGTAAATTAAAATTAGTTTGACTGAAATAGAATTTTAAGTAAATAAAAATAAGTTTGATAGAAATAGAATTTTAAGTAAATTAAAATAAGTATAATAGAAATAGAAATTTAAGTAAATTAAAATAAGTGTGACTGAAATAGAATTTTGAGTAAATTAAATAAGTTTGAGAGAAATAGAATTTTAAGTAAATTAAAATAAGTGTGACTGAAATAGAATTTTAAGTAAATTAAAATAAGTTTAACTGAAATAGAATTTTAAGTAAATTAAAATCAGTTTGACTGAAATAGAATTTTAAATAAATTAAAATCAGTGTGACTGAAATAGAATTTCAAGTAAATTTAAAATAAGTGTTATTGAAATAGAATTTTGAGTAAATTAAAATTAGTTTGACTGAAATAGAATTTTAAGTAAATTAAAATAAGTGTGACTGAAATAGAATTTTAAGTAAATTAAAATAAGTATGACTGAAAAAGAATTTTAAGTAAATTAAAATAAGTTTGACTGAAAAAGTATTTAAATTAAATTAAACTAAATAAGACTGAAATAGAATTTTAAGTAAATTAAAATAAGTGTGAATGAAATAGAATTTTAAGTAAATTAAAATAAGTTTGATAGAAATAGAATTTTAAGTAAATTAAAATAAGTATAATAGAAATAGGAATTTAAGTAAATTAAAATAAGTGTGACTGAAT